>CM067479.1:30436202-30518519 GCA_034552555.1 Semaprochilodus insignis
TTTTATTTTTATTTATAATATTTGCATTTTATTATGTGTATTTTTACTATTAATGTATCTTTTACTTTAGTTTTATGGCTCTCCAAACTTTTTTCTTTCATTTCATAAATGTATAATCTTATTTTCAGTGCACTTTCTACCCTTTTTTTGTTTTAAGTACCCTGTAAAGCACTTTCAATTCATTTAAGAATAACTAACTGCAATCATTCACCTTCATTAATTTACATTATGGAAGCTAACTATCTGCATAGACAGGAGGTGAAAAGCTGATATACAGACAGGATTGCTGCAGTGGTCAAAAATAAATGCTGGTCGGTCTCCAGCTCCTTGCCCTGGCTGCTTTTTTATGCTACAAGAAACAGAAACAAATTAGGCCGATTTCTCAAAGATATTTCCTGAAGCTGCATCTCAGCACTGCACGTCTGTTTCCATTATGATCACCCATTAGCAAACTTCTCTTTAGATGCTGGATTAGTAGGAACGTGAACACTCTGCATATTTCCGCCGTTTTGTTGAGCTAAGATTAGCCTACGTGTAGCGTAGCTTTGCTCTTGCAAGTTTGATGATCAGAGTTATGGTGGGTTGCCATGGCTACAGAGGAGACAGTTATTACCTTGTTTCTTGGATAGCTCAGATAAATGCACGAGCCCTGAGAGGTTCCACACTTCTCCAGACATTCGCTGCCCCACTGCCTTTGGGGTTTCCGCCTACAGAACACCTTGCCCCTAAGTGGTTTGGTTAGCTGGATGGTTTTTGTGAACACTGTAATGCTGGTTTTCAAACACACCAGGCTTTTTATTCTTCTGAAATTATTCCCACTCAAGCTCAGATTTTGCTTTTTGTTGCATGCTCTCTGGAACAATGATTTTCATAAATAGCAGCAATAATGAATTTACTGAGTCATATGCTATGATTTGCACATGCTGATAGTAGGTCAGCAAAACTGCATCCGTGTAGTCTGCTCCTCTTTGATGTACATGTGCTTTAGAGATTCATCGTTGAAAAGAAAGAGGGCAGGTGCAGACAAAAAATGAACTGGGGGAAAAAATGTTGTCAGTGTCAGGAAGTAAGTGAACATTCTTTTCATGATAAAGGTCACCCAACAGGTGCATCTTTCTGCACAACCACCCCAGCAATGATAAAGTATTGTAGCATTGGAGAGAGGATGTTGAGTGGAAAGTGTTTAGATATATGAAAGATGTAGTTGTGCAGTTATTGTAGGCTTGCGATCACCAAGCTACCTTCTTATTCCTTCAGTTCATGCATTTCAGAGAATTTCAAGAATGTTAAAAGTCATGAACTCTTTTAAACCAATGCAGTAGTTATACATTTAATCTAAGAGGAGAAAAACAAAAAAAGGAACAGAAGAATATTTGACAATTTCACGCTTCCGGGTTTTCCCTCTGCCGCTCCTCTGGACTTAACTTCCCAGAGGGCATCGCTCGATGATGTCACACCCACATGTCCCCAGTTGCCCAATCAGTTCCACTATAGGTCTCCTGAGTGTTAGCCCACCTGATTCCCATTAACTACCTGCATTTAAGCCTCACCCAAACACTCCCTCATTGCGAAGTTTTGCCAAACCGCCGTTTGCAATTCTGAGCAGTCTATCCTGCTGTTTATCCACTCTGGCTCTGACCTCCTTTGTTCTTTGACTTCCGATCTCCTCTTCGTCCCCTTTGGCTTTAATCTAGATTATCTTCTAGCTTTCCGATCTCCACTCTCCCTGTTTCTCCCCTGTACTCTGGTAGCCTCGCTGACAGTCTATCCTGGTGTTCTGACCTTTAGCCTGTTTCCTGACTCTGATCTCGCTCTCTCCTTTCATGTTTGATCGTGTTTTGCTGCTTTGTTCAACTGTCCGATTGTTTAATAAAGCTTGTTTGACTTTTAGCTCTGCGTGCGACGGTCTGAGTTCTTTGTCCTTGACAGACAAACACATTACTTAGAGCTACAAAACCCCTATACCTACAGAATTCAGAAAGGCAACACTGGTGTCAGCTTTCATAAAAAAATGCTTTTATCACTTTTCATGTCATGTTGACACAACCCCTACGTCAAATGGTCAAGTGACCCTTTTTTTGACATGAGGTTATGCTTTATTGTTGAAATGAAAAAGCACATTATGAAAACTGACCTTTTGTGCAGCATATTTCTGGTGTGCTGAAATGATACGATGCATAATACTGTGCCAAAGTCAGAGACCACTTCTAATTTTATACATCACGTACAAGTCATTGATTTGTCAGGAGATATTTCTGAGGATGTTAGATATAAGAGTGAACTAGAGTTTAAAAAATGATTAAAAGATAAAACCACTCGAAGACTGTAACAAACATGGAAGACTTAGTAGACCACCAAAACTGCAATGATCACATGAACAGTATTTTAAGCTTTTGTCTTTGAGAGCGAAGAGAACATCAAGCTCCACCGTTTTTTTTTTTTTCTGAAAAAATACACAGGTGTTTCTGTCCAACTCTGAGAGGGCAACTCAGTACTATGAGTCTAAAAGGATGTGTAGCTCTCCAGAAGCTGTTACTGAGTGAAGGAAATATACAATAAGAGGTAAATGTGCAAATCAAAGACAGAGGCTACTGATGTTCTCAGAACATTGCTGGGCATCCCAGAGTCCCAAATTTATAAACATGTTTAAGATTAGCTGCATCATAAGAAGCAGAAAATACAACCAACTTCTATTAATGAAATTTGGAGGAGTTAATGGCCTTCTCGAATGGTAATTAAGTAAATGAAGCACCCTTTTCTGACTCTGGCTTTTGCACAGTACTGAAGCTTTCCATATGTGGGAAATTGGAACAAACCTGATTGCGGCCCCTGTACTTGATAATAAAATGAACATGCAAATGTATTTCATATATTTTATAATTTAAACTATGTCACATTATTGGCATTATGTCGCTGCGATATATCAAAATAAGCATGTGCAAAAAAATCTACATTTAAACTCGGAAAGTTTAATACAATCTTATGTCAGCATACATTTGTCACTTTAAATAAATAGTAACTTTTTAATGTTACTTATAGGTACTTCTTAAGCATTTAATAACATGTTTATAAAACACTACTTCAAATGTGTTTTTCAATGCTTAAGCTTCCTTTATAGGTAGTCTTAAAATAAAATAAGATCAATATGTTATCTCCTCAAAACTGACAGGTTTTTTGAAAGATGGAATCATGATGTTAATGGTTGGCAAAAATGGGTCTACCAGCAGTGGCAAAAATCCCAGTCTACAGGAAATTCTCCTCAGAATTGTGCCAGGGAAGGCATCCACCAAGTCTGGCCCAACTGCACAATTCTTTGATGCAAGAGTGGCTGAACATTGATGTTGCATACATCCAGAAACTTGTCCATGCCAAATCCAATCACATCTGTTGTTCATGCTCATGGAGGTATTACATACTATCAGATAAGTTTCAGGCACAGGTGGCTGATTTTTTTGTTGAGTGAGCTTATATGGTTTCATATAGCCTTGTGAACACTGAATATGATATTTATTTGAATCCCCATTTATCTGAACTCGCACATAGCGGCATTGATACAATGTGAGGTGTTCCGGAAACGTTTGATTTGATTTCCAGAAAGAAAAGCAATCATGACAGAATCCCCAAGTGGTCAAATGCCTTGAAACTGTCAGTACATACTGCAGAATTTAAATCTTTACAGAGTTGTGTAATACATTATATAATAACATAATACATATGTAATGCAACAAGTGCGTCTATGAGATATTAGGTCAATATCTTCAAGTTCATCACCTCTTAATACATTATAAATACTCATCTGAGCAGGGGAGTGAAAGCTAGCCAGGCGCACGATGTGTGAGAGACCTAGCCACAGCACGTCTGCGCCTTAATCCAGCCACTCTGCTGCTCCTCCCTCATGTCATGAAACGGCCATTAATTATTGATCAGCCTGCTTGTACAGTGAAACTTGAGGAAATGCGTGTGGTTCTGCTTCTGTTTCCTCTCTCGTTAAACATTAATGAAATCTGCCTGAGAGCCAAGTATGCAGTGCATGCTTCGAAAGTTAACCAAACATAGGTCCGCACTGGAAACAGACCAAAGACAAAACGCTTAAAAAGTTAGGTTTGGGGGTGGGGGGTGTGGAATGCAGCGATTTTGTTGTGGATTAAGATAAGATGCTTGCTAAGCACCTTCATGCCCATCACAAAAGGTAGGATGGGTTTTTGCCTTCTGCGTCTGAACCTATGCCACCTCTCTCCGCCATGCCAATCCTCCTAGACTCCCTTTTGAGCAGCTATGCTGGCAGCCTGCGTCTGCCTGTCTCCTGGATGGAGCGCCCCTCAACCTCCCTCTTACGGAAGCCCAATCCACCAGCCCACGCTCCTGCAGTGGATTAGGGGGAGCCCAGGCAATCATGCCACAATAGGCCTCCAGATAAAGAAGGCAACATTTCAGCCAATGACAGTGGCTGCCCAGATTTACACTGTATTTGCCTAACTCTGACTCATCACTGAGGTGGAAAAAACGCTTCTGCATGGTACATTGGAGATAACGGGTAGCAAAAGCGCTGGCTTCTTCTTGCGGCATTACGATTTCATCACGAAAGAGTTCTGACTCTGAAGAGAATTCAGAGCAGGTCATGATGCATCGAGTCGGCAAGTGCCAGGAGGAAATATTAATATTAACATTAACCCCATATTTTGCAAGCAATATGAGAGGACTTAGGGCTCCAGCAAACAAGTACAAACATGTTCCCCATGCTCACCCTTGCTCAAATATGCTTTTAAACTCTGCACGCTGATAACGTACATAATCGAAAACTTTTATGTGAGGGGAAATAATGAGAGCGGCACTGACAACGCTCTGGCACTCATAATTCATTCATGATTGATTTGTTTAACTAAACCCCTCATTCAACAGAATCATTTACTCCCCTAATATGCTGTCTGCTCTCCAGCCAGGGCTGGACTTCGTTGTCAGGCTGATTTACATTTATATGCATGTAGAACGCAATCTGACAAGCATAAATTACATGTATCTGCCAGACCTTTAGCTTGCGGCCGGGAGCTGGGAGCAGTGCAGGGAAGCCTGTGTCCCTGTGTGATGTGATCCCAACATCTTCCGGATCAGTGCACACACACAAAGCCCCACACCCAGGCCCCATTTTCAACGCGCCTCCTCGGTCTCATCCCTCACTGCTGGAGGAAACGATGCATGTATGCCTGGAGCAAAGCAGTGGTGAACTACACAAAAAAGAGAACAGCAGAAAGCAAATCTGGGCAAGCCAAGGAAATGCAGGAAACCAAATCACATACAGGCATCGCACAAGCACTCAGTATCAGACGTGTTCTGTCAAAGACTAAAATGTGAATGATCCTGAGTGACATATGATTTGCAGCTGAGATTGTGGTCCTCTATGAATGATATTTAAAAAAGGGGTAATTTTACACTCTCACTCACTTATCTTCTAAACCACTTTATCCTTCTGGGTCACAGTGGGGTGTTGCCTATCCCCACATTCAATGGACAGAAGGCATAAAACACCCTAGGCAAGCCGCCAGTCCATCACAGGGCAGACACACAGACATATACATTCATACATACTTAGTGACAATTTAGCATCTCCACGTCACCTGACTTCATGTCTTTGGGCTGTGAGAGGAAACTGGAGCATCTTGAGGAAAACCCACACAGACATGGGGAGGACTTGCAAATTCCACACAGAAAGGACCCCGGATGCCCCCAGCCAGGAATTGAACTCAACCCTTCTTGCTGTGAGGCAACAACGCTGCCCACTGCACCACCGTGTCACCCCAGGTCATTTTACAGAATCACTAAATACTTCACTAATATACTGTTTTAGTATAAGTTTGCTGCATTCCTCTCTGAAGTTTAAACCAGGCACCCTTGTCAGAGGGTCATGTAGTTAAAGGATGCCGTACTAACCGTCTTCATGCTCCACTAAATAATATGATATAGAACTGAATAAAAAATGAATAATGTAAATTATAAATAATATACAGAATATATTATTTGATTTGAAAGAATTTGAAATGTGTTTAGAATGCTTGTTGATGTTGCTAAAAAGTTTGACTTCAAGTGGTTAAGTATTATTGCAGTGTTGAAGGTGGGCCAAGTGGCTGTGGTCATCAAGTGGGCTCAACTCACTTACAAATGATTTCACAGATCCAAATTGTTATGACATCTTGCAACTAAATGACCCTCTGACAACTACACCAGACAACATTAACCAGCAAGCTTTCAGAGTGCTGCTTGACAATTACAACACTAATGCAGCTTTGCAAGAGGATAAAATAAATCAACAGCCTGTAAAAAACACAGAGTGGAGCTCTTACAAAAAGGCTGTAGCTATCTTACTGTAGGTAGCTTTTAGTGAAATCCAGTATAATCCCCTGCTTATCTTTTATCAGTAAAGCTTGCCTGCACAAGTAGTTCTGTCAAAGTACTGAAAATGATTGCATTATCTTGTTATATGCTGTTATCCAAGTGTCAAAACAGCATTTGTTGACCATCACCCCCAGCCTGCTTCACAGAGATTTTTGGATTCCCTACTTACATGTTAGTTATGGCACCAGGCCTGGTTGCAACAAAACAGAGTAACTGGTCTGAAAATAGTTGTCTAAGCATTGAATAGTGTTAGGATTAGGATTAAGGTCAGCAGGAGCCTAAGCCTCAGCCTTGCAACGCACATATTACCTGGTATAGTATATTCAAATGCTGTGCATTTAGATGCTGATACTTCAATAAAGCAGTACTTTATGCTCAGATCTGTTTTGTGGCGTGCTGTGTGGCCGCTATAGGCAGTCATTTTTCCATTGATTTATTTACTGCCTTCGCTATTGACATAAATAGGCTATATGTCTTGGCAGTTTGTGGTCAGGTATTTTATGCTAAATGACAATATCTAGGTGATGCAGATCTGGGGAATGCCATTACTTGTGATGGTTGTTGCACACTGGGCGGATGGGACCAAGATGATGGATGGCCTGTTTGAATTGTGGTGGCTCAAGTAAGGTGTATTCATGGTGGATTGTCTCCTCATTGTGTGATGTGCTCTACTGTGGAGTTAGACTTTCTTATTGTGACCTGTGAAGTTGTCTGTTTCCAACTTCAACTTCAAATCCAAGTTTCAAAGCTTATGGCTTAAAAGTGAGTTTAATCGTATCATCATAGTAATACAAATGTCTTGTAGCTTGCTTTCGTGCTCTACTCTTGACTATGTACATGTGAGTTTGTGGATTTAGGGACCTTTTTGTGTTTGTACTTCAGAAGCCATGTTGATTAGAATGGGTTTTTTAAGGATATATGTGTCATCATACTTTTTCATGATTTTAAATGAAATTAAATTTTTTAGGCTTTACAGTGTGACTATCAACAGAGACCATAGTTCAGTGTGCTTTGTCCTCCACTTCAGTAATGCTACAGCCTTTGAAGTCGGAGTTGTTTTCATGATAAAGAAATGTGTGTTCTAATTTTACATGAATCACTTATTAATCGTAATGCAGTTCTGTTAGACATGTGAATACTAATCTTTCAATTAATGCTGTATTTGTATTTGTAAACAAAAGAGGAGATATTTCATAGAATCATTTACCAAGCAAGTTGATCCTGCCAAAACAGAAAGCAGTTCATATATACGTATAATTCATTATGTAACTGTAAATATGTTATTGCAATATTACATTTGAATTGTACATACACTACATAAGTTGGTTAATGGCATTTGATCTGATTCATTTTCTTATAAACAATAGGAAAGCAAAGCTGTTATCTCCATCAGGGTTCATGCATGTGTCTGTTTGGATGATGAATCTAGTGACTGTCCAGTAATACATATTGTTATTCCCCTTACCCTTTTTCAACTATGGCAATTCAGGCCACAAAAAATTAAATCCATTATTCCCCTGGGAGATCAAGCAGCATTCTCATGCTGACCTCCATCTCTGTTTTCATGTGTTCAATGTTCGAGCTCATCGCAAACATTAGCCATTAAGGAGGGTTATGGAGAGGTTATGATCTGCACTGCTCTGATTACTTCCAAACCGTGAGGCATCTGCCGACTGCACCAACACTAATTTAGAAACAGTTTGCTGTCAGAATACGGCGCAGCTCGCTGGAGTGCTTCATAAGTAGCTGCCACCGTAGATGTGACTATAAAGCGGAGAAGAGTCATGACCAATAAGCCTTCTGAGTTTGATTCCAGCACCACACACAGGCTTTGCCTTCTCCACGGTGCTGTGGGTGTTGCCTTTTGTCTCACTCTTACTGCTATGATCAGCTCCCTCCAGTTAGGTAGGGAGAAGAAAAAGCTGAATGAGATTACGAAACAAGAAACCGTTTTTGATGCTAAGCGATTCGGAGGGGCTTCAGATGCATGTGTTAAAATGTGCTACGTCAAAGCTGCAGAAAAGCTCAGAGCTATGAATCAGTCCCCACTGATCAAGGAGGAGTAAAGAAATGTGCCATGAGAGAGCCTAGCATGATCAGTCTTTAGAAAATATACTGTTCTACTAGTGCACATCAACGTCATTCTCATAAATTCAAATCTCAGAATTAACCTTGGGAATGACTAAGCGTCTCACATGTCTTGTGTATTTACATTTGTCTACTTAGCAGCTTCAGCGCAAATACTGGTGAACTAGATTACTGTGGTAGTACAACTGGCATGGATCAAAACAAAACAGTTCTGGACTGAGTCTGTGAAAGGGGATCAAAAAGAGCTCTGCTACAATACAGCTCTCTGCCTGCTTCAAATTAAGGCTGTAAACTCCAAAGATGCTTCTGTAAGGGTTCTTTAGCATAACGCAATGGTTCTCTAAAGAACTGTGAGCCCTCAAAGAAACATTTGCATGCTTTGCATGATGAAATCATTGCTCAGATTGACAGAGAATGTGTTGCATATGCTGTGGTGGACAGTAAGGAAGTAATTGTAATTGTCTACAGTACTTAATAAGTTTTTTTCATGTATCTTAACTGTACTGTATTATCATTGGGGTTTTTACTTCAACTCCACTACATTTCAGTCAAATATCTTACTTTTTATTCCGCTGCATTATGTAAAATCTGTTGTTCCTTTTGGCCTATGTGTGCATAAACACAATTACCTGTCAAAGGGAAAGAGGGGTGAAGCGAACACACCAATCAGCTCATTGTTTTGAGCTTGTTTTGACCTGTTGGACAGAGCTTGGTTCTACCTAATGGAAACTGTTCTCCTTCAGTGTTTTGTGCTTATGATAATTTGAATAGACATCAGCATCAGATTAATTAATGACATTCTATTAAAAGACTGGTGGAGCAAGAGTGATACTAGAGTCTTTTCACCTAAACAAGTTGATTAAGCAAGAGTCTAGAAATTATAATAGATATTAGAGCCATAATAAATCATGCTAATTATACTTTCCATACTTAAGTACATTTAAAGGCAAAGACTTTTACTCAAGTGGAGGTCTAAAGGGAGGAATTCTACTTTTACTGGAGTAGAATTTCACCTTGGGTATCTCCACTTTAAATCAAGCACATAGTTTATGAACTTCTTCCACCACTGTGTACCGTAAATGGTTCTACAGTATGCTGAAGCTTGTTAAAATGGTTCTAAACATCACCAAAAGGGTTCTGCCATCTGTCATTTTGATAGGTATTCTTTTTTTAAGAAAACTCTCTAGCAACAACCATCAGTGTTCTTTGAACAGAATACTCATAACATTCTTAAAATTAACATTAGTTGCAGGTTTTGTAACCAGCTTTTGCTCTCCACTCCACCTTGTCTCTGCCCTAATCCCACCGCAACCCGGCTCATTGTCATCACCTGTGTCTTGTTAAAGTGTTTGTGTTAGCACGACCACTCAAAGACATGGCTGGGCCTGTGAAAAGACATTTACACTTGGTCACTTAAAGTGAGAAATATTTGGGTTGTATCTTGATAAGACATGCATTTACACTTGGTAGTCAAATGCACCATAGGTTATTCAGACTCAAAAAAAACCTATTGCTGTGTGGGACACAATATGCAAATCTGCTTGTTATGCAGCAACCCATTACCAATTGTTTATCTATTCAGGCTCTACTGTTTGCAGTTTGTTTTGCACAGTAGTGTCTGTTCATACTGCTATTAAGCATTTCATTTTTATCTGGTCCCTAACCATATGTGTCCTCCATATGGTTATCTTCCTTGTAGACATGGATCATGTGCCCAGCGATGTACTGCATGGGGAGCAGTTTTAGTTGTAGTGTGGAGGTTTTGGTTGTCAGATGTGTCTTGGAGAGATGAATATGTTTACACTGCTATAACATGTGGCTCAAATGTGTCTCAGACAATCTTCTGAAGTGGACTAAGTGATCAGAATTTGCCTTGGTTTAAATGCATCTTGGGTGCACATTTTTGTGTGGCTTGGCCTCAATCAGATGTAAGCGTGATACTTGACCAGACCAGGTATAACTAAAAATGCACACTAAAAATGTCTGTAAACTAGACAAATAAATTGTTCTACAATGATGGCACCTAATATCAGGAACTTTCATTTTCTTGGACCAGCTGTCTCCAGAAACGTTTATAAGCAGGTAAAGACAACAAAGTTTATCCAGAAAACCTCTGAAATGGTTCACTACTGTACAACACTTCCAAGTGTCAAATTTGGTCACATTTGAAAATATGCTTCTCAAACTACTGAAAACAACCAAATGTGCTCTGCTCTGGTGCACTCTGGTACAACTTAACCCTGTGTATTAGCTCTCTGACCCCAGTATTTGACCATTCCCGTTTCTGTCTGAGGAGTGTTGAACTTTGAGATAAAAACTAAATAAAATTAATTAATAAATAAATAAATAAATAAAAATGGTGATAAGAATATAAATAAAGTTATTTACTAATCAATAGTTTAGTTTCTTAGTCTTACTTCTTTTGGTCTTTTGGTTTCCCTGGTGTAGTTTATTGTTTTATGTTGTTTATGAATATACTACAAGCTTACACTTAAACTGACAGCTTAAATAAATATTTAACATCGTGCTTTTTTTTTTTTTTTTTTTACTCCTATTAATTCTTTAGTCCATTACTACTTGTGCAAATCTGACATTACAAAGGGAAAGAGAGACAGCTTGACAATTAAACCTAAACGTCATTAAATCTTCTTTTCCACATTGCTCCATGTTGGTACCTATATTCAATCTTGCCTAATCTGACCATCTTCCCAATTGATTTGGAAGTCAAGTTTATTCATCATCCATTGTGTAAGCCTTCTCACCTCATTTTTCCTGGCTCACTTCTGGCTTTATCTTCGCTCTCCGTCTGACCCTTATCCACACCATCCTCTTTTGCTCCGCTTTTCTCCTTCTCCGCACTTTCTTTCACCTAGCTGGACCAGTGTGGCTGAGGACAAGTCTCAACATCTTTAGACTGGAGCTGCAGCTGTGTTCATGTCAATGCTATCCATCTCTTTTCCTCCTATTATTGCCCTCTGTTCTAGTCTCTCTCTCTCTCTAAGTCTGTCTCTGTGTCTTTTCACATGAACTCATGATCCCACCTTTCTTTGGCATTACCTGCTTGTTTTGCACCCCATTTCCCCTGACTTTCCTTCACCTTCTGCTTTGCTTCATTGCTGTATTATCTCACTCTCGCTTGCTATTTGTTTCCTATTGTAAACCCCTGCTCATTCTATTTCCCTGCCTTCACCATTGAATTCTAGGTATTTCAAGTGAGTTCCAAATCCCGTTTGCATGCTTCACATTGAGTTGCTGCACTACTTTGAAACCTTCATAAGTTCTATGTTAATTCTCTTTAGCTCTTCATAATAATCTTCCTTCTCTCTTTCTGTTTTGCAACAATCCCACCAGAGTTAGTGACAACGTTGCCATGTGAATTTCTGAGTGGCTCATCTCTCCCGAATTATCATCATGTCCTGATAATGGCAGTCCAAGTGCATCTCTTTAAGTATCACTCTGCCATTTTCACCTGTAACGTAGCAACAACAGCCACTTATTAACCAAAAAAGAGTAACAAGCCGGCCAAAAAAAAACTAGTAGAAAGTAAATGACCCAAGTAATCGACAATGACAAAGCTAAAAGGCTCCTTTTATTACCAACAAATCTTGTTACAACGAACAACAATAGAATCATTTTCTATTTATGACACATTGCAAAATCCACGTTATGCTGATCCAACCTTAAATACTGCAGGTCAGCTAGCCACCTTTTGTCAAAACACAGTTAAACTAATCAAAAATGAATGAGGAAAAAACTGGCAGCCAGCAACCAGCATCTGGCCAAAGTTTATCTGGATATGATCCAAACACTAGCTAATGCAGGGTGTAAACAGGCTCACCAATGCCTGATGTGGAGAAAATCGAGCTGTATTACCTGTTTTCCAATTGTTTGCAGGGTATTGCTAGCCTGTTGGAATTTTCAGTTAGCAGTACTATGTTTTTAATCAGCTGTGAGCTACTGATATTGCTTTTAAATAAAAACTCTAAACTCTCAAGTTGCTAAGTTTCAAGTTGCTTTGATGAGCTGACTTGATGTTTCTAGCGACACTACAGGTTTTGTGATGCAGTACTTCAATTAGGACTGCAGTGACACCAACATGGTGGTGGTGTGTTAGTGTGTGTTGTGCTGGTGTGAGTGGGTCAGACAGTGTTTAAGCACTGAGTCCATTCACTGTTCACTCTATTAGACACTCCTACCTTGCTGGTCCACCTTGTAGATGTAAAGTCAGAGACAACTGTTGCAGCCCAGTTTGTCTTGTTCATCCTGTAGTCCTTCTTCACTGCTCACAGGATGCTGCTGGCTGGATAGTTTTGGTTGGTGGACTGTTCTCGGTCCATCAGTGACACTGAGGTGTTTAAATACTCCAGCAGCACTACTGCGTCTGATCCACTCACACCAGCACAACACACACTAACACACCACCACCACGTCAGTGTCACTGCAGTGTTGCGAATGATTCACCACCCAAATAATACCTGCTCAGTGGTGGTCCTGTGGGGGTCGTGACTACTGAAGAACAAGGTGAAAGGGGGATTAACAAAGTATGTAGAGAAACAGATGGACTACAGTCTAATACCTATATGGTAAATGGAGCTGATAACATGGACAGTGAGGTTGTCGTACCTAGTAATTATTTTTGTGGAGTGTAAATAAACTTTCTGGTTAATTAGTTTTTGTGTCTTCTTTGACCACATCACACAAGGACCAATATAGCATGATACAGAACTCCCTCTTCTGCATTATTCCGTAATTATATATTTGTATATATGTGTTCTCCATTACTATAATTTGCACCAGATTGCATATCCATTCTTCTTCTTCTTAATAATAATAATAATAATAATAATAATAATAATAATAATGAAATAATGAGTTGTACAGCGTGGCAACTGTAATTGCATTGTATAAACTGAATCTTTTCTATTTAACTGAAAGGAAATGCTATTTTATGGTGTACATGTCCCTCTGTGTTGTTCCTTTCCCTTCACTTTTTCCCTGTTCTCCACACTTTCCTTTTTCTTCCGCACACCTCCACTCTCATTATTCCTGCTTATTCCTCAGTGTTTCATTTTTCATTGTTCTCTCTACAGTCTCTTTTGGATCTTGCCTCCTTCCTTTTGTGGCCTCCTGACTCCTGTGCTTTTTCTACTCTTACGTTAGTTCGTAGGCACAGCAGTGAGAAGGCATTTCACTTCTGCACACTTTTTTACATATTCTTTTTCCTTTTCTGCAGCCCTTCAGTTATTCCTTATGCCATATGTACAAGAGATCATCACCTTGTGACTCCAGAGACATTTCTTTAATGTACATGTGTGGGGAAAAAAAGCTCTTTGTGCTCCAAACCTCCTTCATTATAATTAGTTTTGGAAAGCCGAGAAGCTTACCTGACAGCAGATTGAGTGATTTAGAGCTATGCCATATACAGTAATTCTAAATGTTTAGTATGGTGTTGGGAGGGGATATGTTGTTAGATGACCATAATATATAACATGTCAGGTGTACATACAACCTTGCCACATATCCCAACCCCTGAATAATTCCGTTTCACCAATTCACCATCCTATATATTGGCCAGCATGCTTGACCATGTACTTTCCTGATTGAAATCAGGTTAATTACAACTGGGTCATGGAAATAATATAAATTGCAGTGTTACTCGGTACCTTCTCAGCCTATTTACCCTGACAGTAAAAGCTAATCATTTATAAGTGGTCACCACATTGTCGCAGTCTTCTTTGTCATGAACAAGATCTTTGTCAAGATCAAACCCTGAAGCACACAGCACTCAGTGTCCAAGTGAATAATGCGCCATCTTTCATGGCAAATCACTGCAATGGCCTCGTTGCCAATCTGTTACCGCACTGGGCAACTCTACTTCAAGCCTTGAGCCAAAATATGTTTATCATCCACTTTATAATTGAATAATGACATAATAGCTGTTTACGTGGTCCAGGCTATTTGTCTGCCAGTGCCTGCGTAGGCCGTCAAAGTAAAAGGCATCCCTCTGTTACAACAGATTGCATTTTTTCCCTTTTTTTCCATACAGGTATAATATTCAATTAAACTAATCATCTTTCTGAGAGATAATGTTGGTTATTAGCATTTTACAATGAAATCCCTGCAATGCATAAAGGTTTAGCTGATGTTAAATTACTGAAGTAAGTTACATGTCTCTACATGTAACAATTTTCATTTTAAACATTATACCAAAAAAGTAAAGTACACCAAACTCTGTTAATCGGTCCTTGTACTCACATAGCTTACTCAAGTGTCAACAATGCATGAAATGAAAGATTTCTCTCCAAGTTATTATAACTGATCTCCTCATACACTGACAGAGTGTTTAATTATATTACTCCTGTCGGTTCATTTTATTGCGGCGATTTTAGTGTGTGCAGTACTTCGCAGAGGGCATACAAGTCTTCAGTTAATTAGGCCCTTATAAATTCCATCATGGCAATGAGCAATGAGTGGGGGAAAGCAGAGAGGTGCACGAGAGCATGGAAGGGGATCCAGGGGTGAGGTGGCTAATTTTTGTGACGGGTATTGCCTTTGGCGTGCACCGTTGCTGAATTCCGCTGCTGTGTCACCCTGAGTCTGGGTCTGCCTCCCCGACCAATCTTTCCACCATTACACTTCTTGCCACCATTACGCTGACGGATTTACACTGCTGATTTAATTCAATCTACCAGACAAGGCACTTGATATATATACCCACACTGGGACGATGGGCCTGCATCTTAGGTAGTTGTTCTATCAGGGCTGAAAACAATGAAACAAATAACCTCTGAATGAAGATTTCTCTCTCTCATTATATTAAGTGCACTCCACTTTGACAAATGTAGTACAGAAAGGCTCATTTCCTTTATCTGAATCTTCCACTTATTTAAGTCTGAGATGGGCCCTGGTTATTATGAGGTTAAAAAAAAAAAGCACATATCATGGAAAAAAATGTATTTGGAGCGTATTTGGAAATTAAGCTCATTCAGCCAAGTTTGAATCGAAATCAGCTCAGTTTGAATTGCTTTTGTGATGTCACAAAAAAAACCCCACATTTACATATTGTTGCTCCCAAAATAATATTTTGTCTCTCCACTTTTGTCATTTTTTTAAATATAACTTGCTAATGACAGTTGCCTGTGTGTAAAATTTTCCAGGTAAACAAAAATTTAAAATAAGAAAAAAAAATTACTTAGAAGAAAAACATTGTAGTTCTACAATTACAGACTGTAGTTTCTCTACATAGTTAATTAAACACCTTTTACCCTGTTCTTAATGGCCAGCACCCCCAGAAGGTCACCACTGCCCAGGTATTATTTGGGTGGTGTATTATTCCACGTTGACATGGTTGTGGCATGTTAGTGTGTGTTGTGCTGGTGTGAGTGGATCAGAAACAGCAGTGCTGGAGTGTTTAAGCACTCTATTAGACCTATTATTATCTATTAGACCCTCCTACCTTGCTGGTTCACCTTGTATATCGTCGCTGTCCAAAAAAAAACATGTATCTCCATTTTTGTTGATTTTTACTTTTATGCCTCATTTGATCACATGAGCTGCTCTTTACACTGTGTGGAAATTTCATGAAGAATGGACTAACAGAAATGGACCAAAACTGCTTGGAAAGACATCTGGTTCCATTGACTTCCATTCAAATTAAATGAGGTTTTTGGCCTCTCCTGTAAAGTTGCCATTTTGGACATACCTGTTTTTCTTTGACAGCGACAATATGTTAAGTCAGACACGGTAGCTCATCTGCTGCAGAGTTTGTGTTGGTCATCCTCTGGTACTTCATCAGTTGTCACAGGACACTGCCCACAGGACGCTGTTGGCTGGATAGTT
Source organism: Semaprochilodus insignis (assembly GCA_034552555.1). Classification (NCBI taxonomy): domain Eukaryota; kingdom Metazoa; phylum Chordata; class Actinopteri; order Characiformes; family Prochilodontidae; genus Semaprochilodus; species Semaprochilodus insignis. Next base: position 30,452,517 of record CM067479.1, read on the forward strand.
TTTGTTGGTGGACTGTTCTCAGTCCATCAGTGACACTGAGGCGTTTAAAAACTCCAGCAGCACTGCTGTGTCTGATCCACACACACCAGCACAACACACATTAACACACCACCACCACGTCAGTGTCACTGCAGTGCTGAGAATGATCCAACACCCAAATAATGCCTGCTCTGAGGTAGTACTGTGGTTGGCTTGATCACTGATGAATGGGGTAAAGGTGGGATAACAAATTACGCAAAGAAACAGATGGGTTACAGTTTGTGAGTGTAGAGTTACAAAGTGCGTCTATATGGTTAGTTAATCTGAATAGAATATTAACTAATAGAGATATAGGGTACCTAATAAACTGTTCAGTGAGTGAATCTCTTTTTAAAAAAAGTTTCTACATCATTTGAACAAACCAGCCGCCCCCTACACAGTGTGAACATTTCATGATGAACGGATGAGTAAAAGTAGCCTGGATGTGTATAGATTACAAACCTGTAAGCAAATAGAATTTTTGTCTTCCTACGTAGATCTGCAAGCAAGTCAACATTTATAGAATGTATATATTTATAGATTTTGTGTTTAAATGCCGTGGCACACAAATATTTGATATGAAGAAAAGTGCAGTTGTGCTGCCATTTTTTTCATGGAGCTGTGATGGTTCTTTTACTCCTCCCCATTTTAACATCTCTCATTGCTCGCTAGCAGCTCAACACAGTCAAAGCACAACAGACAGCCACCAGTGTCCTATTTAATCAGTTTTAAAGTACAATCATCAACATAAAAATAGTTGCACCCATAATGTATCAACCAACAGTAATGAAACATTTGACTTAAGCAAGGACGGGCCTATCGCTGTACCTGGCTGACCCAACAGCCACAATTGCGTACATCAGCGAGTAGTGATGCCCTCCATCAGTCATCCTGTTAGGGCCAGCACCAAAGGCAGACAGCTGCATGACGCAGGACTACATGCACACAGACCGTTATAATGACTACCCTTGACACCACATCAACGTCACCAAAAACTTCAATGGTGTGACGTACCAGATTATCATGGAGTGACTCAGAATGGCCGCGGGTCATCTTTAGTGATGAGTCCCGCTTTTGTCTTGGTGGATACGACCAACAAATCTGTGTGTGGAGGCAGCGTGGTCAGCACCAAGATAAACGGTTTATTATCATGCGTCATACATCCAGAAGGCCTGGTGTCACTCCACCTCCACCCCTACTGCAAAAACTGCAGTGTGAGAATATTCAAGCTGTATTGGATGGATTATCACAGGACACCACTAGGAATCTCCATGCTGAGTTGTCTGGCATGTTGCATTAGCAAACATGACGGCCCAACACTATACTAAGAGGCACTACTTCTGTGTGTGTAGCTCAATAAATATTGCCCATTATGTCTAAATTTATCATCATTTTTTGTTCCTCGTAACCTTTATCTTCCTTCCGAACAGCACTGCAATCTGACACCTCTTTCTGGGTGCAATTATTCTTTTGACAATGAGATTTCACTTTGGTTATGTAAATGAAAAATAGAACAAAAGTAAGATAAAGAGGTGTTGGAAAATAGTCATGTTAAAATAATATATAGCAGTTTTTAGTGCTTAAATTTGCCGGATATCATATGTACAGCTCAGAGTAAAATAAATAAAACATGAAAAATGAAGGATACGGTCCCTTTAAGGTTTATTTATTTGTCCTCAGAATTTGTTTTCCTTCTCTTTTACCCGCTGAGGCACTGCTGAAAAGGCTGTACAAAGTTGGAGTGGGTGACTATGGGCTGTCACTTGCAGGAGAGTGTATGTGAGAAATAAGAGAAAACAGTTACATCTCCCGCAGGTCTATAATTCAGAGATTACTGTTTGCTCTGGGGCTTTTCTCACTGCACTCCAGTCCACCTGTGCTTCACTTCTAATCTCCCTGGCCCCAGCTGCCTGCCAATTGATTTTAAGATTCTCTAAATCAATTACTCCTCTGTCCAAGGTCTTACTGCCAGCAGATCCACACCACTACATACTCGCAAACGTACATTTACGCGCACACACACACACACACATTGTGAAAGAGAGAGTAAATGAGGGAGTGTAACGTGGCAAGAAAGACTCCTGCAGTCTCAGTAGGCCTCTGTCAGCCTGATATGATGGACTCTGAGTTTCATCAGTCTTCTTTTTCAGCTGTCCTGTGCACCTCTTGCCCTCCGCTCGGCCCCGCTACAGCTCGCCCTGTCCACTGCGGACATGTCAGGTCATTATCCAGGACGAGCCTGGTTCAGCAGTCTGCTCTTATCAGCAACCTTCTGTGTTAGTGTCTCTTGCCATGATTTACCATGTTGTAAGGAGAAACTGAGCAAATAGCTCACGACAACAAGAGTGTGAGGAAGACATGACAGTGAAGAGATTCAGTGCTAATTTTAGTATATGAATCTGTCCAAACATACAAATCTATGCCATATTTTAGGCCCTTTGCATACATTAAAAAAAGTGAATTCATTTGATTTCTACATGAATGAAATAAGCTCACCAAACATGAATAATTAGTCTCCTTGTGTGTTTAAGGTGGTAGTAACTTCAGGCTCCTGCAGATGGCATTGCACGAAGATGTTTAGGCAGTAAATACCTGCAGGATGTGTCATGGGATTCATAGATTGAGAAGAGGTGGTACAGTGCAGTGAATGTCTCAATGTCTGGAATGTCTCTCAAAGGTATTGATGTGTGGAAAAAGGGAAGATGGTAATGATTGGCAAAAAGGAGTGATTGCATTTGAGCGTGCCAAAGGCCATAGTGTGAGGGAAGTAGCTGAATTTGCAGGTGTATGGAAGCATACAGTTATACAGGTCTACCAGCAATGGCAAAATTCCCAATCTACAGGGGATTCTCTTCAGAATTGTGCCAGGGATGGTATCCATGTAATCTGGCTGATCTGCGGAATTCTTTCAGTCATTAACGTGGCCTACATCTAGAACCGTGTCCAGTCCATGCCAAATTAAAGCACAGTTGTTATTTGTGCTCATGAAGGTATTACACACAGTTAAGTATGTTTCAGGTGTCAGTTGTTTGTCTGGTAAGCTCAGTTTACTTAAATGCAAGTTATTTTTCAGTTTCAGGAAATGAGCAGAAAACTTATCCAACAGAAACCTCAACACCTAAATACAATATTAAAATTATCAGCATTCGGTGTGTCCACGGTTTGCCTTCATTACAGCATCTATTTTTTTCAGGAGAGTTCCTTTTATTTTTTCAAAGAAATCAGCAGAAGGATTTTTCTACTCTGTTGAAGTTCAGTCTTAGATGCTGGTTAAATTTTCTGCTTCTCCACGTAATACCAAACATGCTCATGTTCCAGCTTTGTAACTGGAGGGTTGCTGGTTAGGTTCCCTAAACTAGGAGGACATGACTGAAGTGCCCTTGAGAAGGCACCAACCTCCAACTGCTTCCCGGGTGCTGTGGATAGGGCTGCCCTCTGCTCTGGGCAAGTGTACTCACTGCCCCCTAGTGTGTGTGTTCACTAGTGTGTGTATGTGTGTGTGTTTATGGGTGTTTCACTTCATGGATGGGCTAAATGCGATAGACAAACTCTTCTGCGTGCAAGCACAATAGGCAAATGGTTCTAAATTGTGTTTTTTTGTCTAGCAACTTGACAGCTACACATCCTCCTCACAGTGGAAGGATGGACTGACACTCCTGTACATATTTTCAGATTCTTCTCTCTCTGACAGATGACAGTACTGTTTATCAGATGGTGACAGTTTGATTTATCAGATTATTTACCCTGCGTATTAGGGGTCCCATTTTATCTAAATTGTTTTTGCACTCCAGTTTTGTAAACTCCTGCTTTTTTTACTTTTTATCTTTTCACTTTCTCCTTCCTTATTCAAGTGGATTACCTTGCATATGATCTCCAGAGAGATACAATTTATTTACTAAACAAACATATATTATAATACAGTTATATACCTGTCAGTTTAGTGATGCATTGAGATAACTGAAGGCAGAATATGTCAATATAAATCAATATGACTCCTGAAATTCTGTGGTTTTAGGCCTCTGTGAACTGGCCCTATAAGGCAGGTCAGAGATGAATGAAGCCACTGGAGAGACAGACACTCTGCAGGGATCGTGTGACCTTTAGAAAGGATGAATTCTACTGCCTCGCCGAGTGATTGCATCTCTACTGAAAGCTGCGGCCAGCATGGAGAAAAAAATTCAGCAAAGGTTGCACATGATTTTGCTACACTTCTTGCTCCAGAGATGTTTTCATTGAAGCTTTGCGATGCAATTTACAGCTGCTGAAAATAATTGTCATTTATTGCCAATTAATCTAATGAGTTCCAAAATACCCCCAAGGATGGTTCCCAGCTTGACAAAACAGGAGATGTGAGGGAGCAGAGAGGACAGAGAGGGGAGGGAGAGCATTGTTCCTGGCTGCTCCCATTAGAAGCATTTCCAAACGCCTCTCCCCAGCAGCAACAGTGTTCCCTGGCTGCTGAGACTTTGGCCAGGATGTGTGTGTTGCGGGGACAAAGTTCTGTTTGACAGATGTCAACTGTAGGCCTGACCGGCGGCGATCTGCGAGAAGAATATCATTAATACTTCATCATGCTTTAGCTAAACCTGGCAGGCAGATGCACACAGATTGGGCCCTGGGTGACTCTTCTTTGAAGGCTGTTGTTATTTTTAGAGAGGAAGGTGCAACGTAAGGCCACAAAACAGCATAAATACAGCATGCTATCATAAATTAGACGAAGGAAGAGAAATAAAAAAAAAACTTGAAATACTGTCTTACGAAGAACGAGTGTAAATGTTTCACTACACTGTCACTTACTCACTCATCTCACCGCTTTATATTTTTGGGGGTGCTGGAGCCTATCCCTGCATTCAAGGGGCAGAAGGCAGGAAAGATCTGAAAACACAAGCATCAAAATGAGACCGCTTGCAAACCATTAACCGAACGCGCTGCAAAGTCTCAAACGCGCAGCAAACACTAAAAACACATGCAACTTCCAAAACACATGCAGAAAGCCTCAAAACACAACGGAAGTGTTTCCGAGGGACACTGAAAGTGGACGGACCCGGACCTGGACGTAGAGCCGAGACAGCCCCAGTTCCAGCAAAAGTAAGTTTTATCTGTTTATTAATGAATATTCAGTCGGGTTATTGGCCAGGTTCTTGTGTTAACTTAATAAACAGTTAAACCTTAATTTTAGCCACTCGGTGTGCATTGTTTAAGGTGGAACGAAATGTAAACACGAGAAACTGGCCAATAAACCGAATGAATATTCATTAATAAACAGATAAACTTTTCTTTCAGTCACTCGGTGTGCATTGTTTAAGGTGGAACGAAATATAAACACAAAAACCTGGCCAATAACCCGACTGAATCGACGGCTCTACGTCCGGGTCCGTCCACTTTCAGTGTCCCTCGGAAACACTTCCGTTGTGTTTTGAGGCTTTCTGCATGTGTTTTGGAAGTTGCATGTGTTTTTAGTGTTTGCTGCGCGTTTGAGACTTTGCAGCGCGTTCGGTTAATGGTTTGCAAGCAGCCTCATTTTGATGCTTGTGTTTTCAGATCTTGCAGCGCGTTTGGCTAATGTTGTGCAAGTCGTGCCATTTTGATGCTTGTGTTTTGAGACTTTGCAGCGCGTTTTTAACTTGCAGTGCGTTGGGCTTTCTCGGCCACCGTAGGAAATACCCTGGACAGGCTGCCAATCCATTGAAGAATTTCACCACACTATCAAAAATAAAAGAGTTTGAAACTGTGTACTGGAATGTAAAATGCTCTCTAGGGTTTCTTCAAATTCTCTCTCATTTGCCAGAAACCACTGTCAGTCATCAGAAACGGAGAATGCGGTGAAGTGGTAGGGGGAATGCCTTATGCTGTATGTACACTACAGCATAAGGCAACGTCCCATCACATCTGAAATATGTGTATTGTGCCACTGTTGCAAATTCAAGTGTGAGGTGGAGTTTGGAGTTTGCAGGATGATGATTCCAACAAATACATTGCTGGGTTGCAAAAGATCTGTCACATGTCAGTTATTACACAACTGTCACCTAGACGTTAAAATTTGAACTAGAAAAGTGCATTTCCCAAAGAAAATGCAGAGTGATTACACAATTTAAGCAAGATACTGCTAGGTGGCCCCAAATTACCCCGGGTGGTTGCTATGATATCCCTTATGGTTAATACTGGTGTTACTGGACTTCTTTCTTCATAATAGAAGCTGGGTATCCTAGCCTTTGCACACCATTCATTCCTATATGAAGTAAAAAATGTCATTTAATGATGATGGTACAAAAACTGTACATCTGATCCAAAAGTTGTACACAAGGACACCAAGTGAAACTTAATCTTGAGAACTACAAAAACACACCCACATCAACTCAGGAAGGGCTTGTTAAGTAGTGGATTATTTAGATCAGGTATGTTGGGAGCAGGGCAAACAGTAAAAATGTGCGAATTAGTGGACCATTTGTCAAAAAGAGAAAATGACAAAGAAGGAAAACAAGGAAAAAAAGATTAAGAAAAAGAAGAAGAATATCCTATTTGACAACAATACTGCTTTGCAATGCGAAATCACTAATTAAAGCCAAAACATATTCCTATATTGTTTACTTATAGTGAGTAATTACAAACAGAAGCAACCTATCTTGGAGTCAAACATATTTACAAATCATGATCATTTTTCTCATTATTGGGGTATTTCGCTAAAATATTTAGACCAATATGCAGTTCAGACTAAGAATTTTAGTAACACACAGTCGAATAAAAAAACAAATGCAGCAAAAATGTAAATCTATAATGTATATTATTATTATTTTTTTTTTTTTTATTATTATTATTATTAGTAGTAGTAATAGTAGTAGTGGCAGTGGTAGTAATAGTAGTAGTAGCAGTAGTAGCAATAGTAGTAGTAATAGTAGTAGTAGTAGTAGTAATAGTAGTAGTAGTAGTAGTAGTACTAATATTATAAATATGTATTTTTGTAGGTGTATTTCGTTTATGCAGTTTTACAATTAAATTGCTCTATGTATAAATTCACCCCCATCCCAACCACCAACTTGGCAGACCAAATTGTACCTCTGATCACTACAACCCTACAACACTCATTTCATGATGATCATTCGTAATACTCAGTGCTGTAAACTGCCAGGACAGGTACTGAGACCGTTCAGACTATTTGGACTTTTACAGCTACATCATTCATGCACCTTCAGTGATCTCACCATGTTAGGCATTAAGTACAATACAGACTAAAGTTTCGAATGAAAGCTGTAATTCAGCTTTTGCTTTTTTCAAACACTAGTCATGCCTCTTTGCCAACAGAGAAACCAAGGCAAGCCTGGCCGTACAAGACTTATCTCCATTCAGTTTTTTATGCATCTTAAACCAAGCTCCAGCCACAACAGCCCCAAGGTTATTAAGAAGCCCTGGCCGGCCTTCTGTCAGGCCTGCATGTGTGGCTGGCCTTTTTGTCCTTTTGAAGATGCAGTCGGCCTGGATTCCCAGAGCATAAAGTGATTTGAGATAAAAATGAAATCGACTATCAGCATGTCTGTCAACTATCGACAATACCATCTGCCTTTGCTGATAAGGTTGGCCCGCGCTGCAGTGCACTTGCAATTTTCAGCACGCATGAGCGAGTCGGAGCGATGCTTGAAAAGGGGAAATGCGATAAAATTAGAAATGGTCTCATTAAAGATTGAATCTGGTTAAACGTTTGGCCTAATAGAATTTCCAGTCACATAGTCATCTGAGACAGGGCTACATGAACCGTCACTGCAGTTCAAACAAGAGCACAGAGATATAAAGGCTCAGTTAAAAGAGGGCGTTCACTCCTCTCTCGTTAAATTGTCCTTTTGCAACCTTTCTATAATTCAAGACGACAGATTGTTAAAAAAAAATACAGTAGCGCGTTGACTTACCTGGAAATGCTGATTATAAGGGAAAAAGAAAGGTGCTAATTGCTATGATAAATGATATCATACACTGTTATACAACTAGTAAACAATGATTGTTCAGAAATTCTTAAAGGACGAATATGTGAGGAACTCTACGTACATTGTCTCAGCTTACTGGCTTCTCATTCCTGAGAGCAATGAACCACTGGGGTCCCATGATATTATATAAACCTTGTTAGCCAGATCATTTCTATTCCAATATGTATTCTGAAGTGAAGCAATTCACAGCCATTACATAACAACATAAATGTCAAAATATCTGTTTCAGTGAGCAAGCCCTACCCTCTCAAATATTCATAATTCAGCTTCATTGGGAGCAGACATTTCAAAAGGAATATAATCAAATCAGATGGAAAAGAAAATAAAAGCTAGATTAATAATTGATGGATATGTCCCAGATTCTTTCCATACAAAACCCCATTGTGAGAAACTTTATAAAGACACACATTATAAAGAAAGTTTATAGTTAATCATGCTGTGCAGCACCGAGCGGAATGAGGAAGCTGTACACTGCATTTTTAAATTATGTACTGCAACTATGTCCCTTTCAAAATGTTGCACAAGCAGTGCTCTGTTTGGCACTTGGCTTAATGGACAGACTGCTCCTATACTTCGCCGCTCTGCTTCCATCTGATGCACATTTGGAGATGAACTGATTTCTGGCATGTTTTCAACCAACCATGTCTCATGAAATCTACATCAAAATCTGATGACACTTACTTCCTCAATAAGTGTTCTACTAAATGGTGGTCTTGGGTCTCGGGGTTATTATTCAATTAGCAGAATCAGACCTTATACAAACAGTTTGCACTGTACAGTAAGTGAAATGGGATGTTTTGACCTCTGACTTTGATTGACTGCTCAAAGCTCTTTCTCCATTTCCTCCAAAAATGTCTGAAAGAACAGGAAGGATGAAGATCACCCCTTAGCAAAACACCAAATAAAGGCAAGCCTGTAAGTTCAGAAAAAAAGACAAGCACAAAAGATTTCACATATTTTAAGATATCATAGTCGACAATAGGAACCAATTAAACAGATATGTAATGATTCGGTACATTTATCTGCTTATATGGATATACACTCATCATCAAAAGAATAGTTGCACCCAGAAGGAAGTGTTGGATTGAAATGTTATTGGGAAGGAATATAAATGTTACCAGCAACAATAAATGATGATAAATTTAGATTAATATGGGCAATATTTATTGAGCTACACATATAGAAGTAGTGTCTCTCAGTATGGCATCAGGCCATCATGTTTGTCTTGGCATGGAGTTGTAGAGGTCCCTAATGCTGTCCTGCGATAATCCATCCCATGCAGTCTGAATATTCTCATGCAGTTCCTGCAGATTTTCCAGTAGGGGTGGAGGTGGAGTGACACCAGGACTTCTGGACATGTGACGCGGGACAACAAAACGTTCATTTTGGTGCTGACCACTGTACCTCCGCACATGGATTTGTTGGTCATTTCCACAAAGACAAAAGAGGGATTCACTGAAGATGACCTGCTGCCATTCTGAATCCCTTTATGAAGGTCTGGCATGACACCATTGCAGTTTTGGCGATGTTAACGTGGTGTTAGGGGAGGTTGTTGTAACGGTCTGCGTGTGTGTAGCCCTGCGTCAAACAGCTGTCTGCCAATGGTGCTTGCACCAACAGGATGACTCATGGAGGGCATTACTGCTCGCTGAATGTCTGCAATCGTGGCTGTTGGGTCAGTCAGACCTGTCCTAGATTACTCTGTTCTTTTGATGATAAGTGTATATCTAGGTAAACAGTATGTGTTTAGTGAACCAAATGCAGAAATCGTGAAAAATTGTGAACATGAGAGGGTACTGAGATGACAGGTCAGTGCCTGTGATAGATTTGTTCCAGGGCTCTAGTGCACAATCCACCATGTCTACCTCCATGCTTGATCAAAAAAAAATTAAAAAGAAAAATTAAAAATAGCACATTGTGTACACTTCCATACACTCTTATGGATTTTATGACTTTTCAAGTGGAGATTTGATTTTGCCCTTCAGATGACTTAGCACGCACTGAGTGGAGCCTGGATTGCCAGTGCCAAAGTGATGACCCAGATGCTAAAACCAGCGAAGGTGGTCCTTGGCTGTCACACTGAATTTAATGCTTGGCCAGAGTGATCTCTGAAAGCCTGTTGATTTGTACAGCGTTGTAACAGCACTGAATTTCCCTGTTCATTATGTTAATTTTGAGCCTCGCTAGCACCTTAGGCAAGGCAATTAATTGCCCTCATAACATTTTTAATTTTAGGGCCCCTCAGGCTAAATTAGCTCCTTTGTGACTGAATTGAATTGTTGCGCTAAAGTGACATGGGTTCACAAGCAGCGATAATAATAATAATAATCAATAAAAAACACTGGGGTGTTACTGGGGGGGTGGGGGGCTGGGGGTGCTATAGCGACGGAGGGAAAAACAGCTTTTATAATTCATTCACACAAAAGGCATGTAATAGCAGATGCACATTCAACTGAAATCACCTAGCCACAAAATGCCAGGCATCATTTCTTTCATATACAGTACTGCGCAAAACTCAGAGACCATCCTTCATTTCATTCATGAAAAGTGGACTCTGGATTTTGCGCAGCCCAGTTTCTCCATACAGGAAGATGAGTAAAACAATGGAAGGATAAAAACCACAGCCTAAATAAAATAATAAACAGGTCAGTTATAGGCTTCTGGTAAAGTTTAATGCCTTAGTTATTAGAGAAACAATCAGGTGCTTTAAGAGAAAAGTGATGATGTGAGATACTACTGGTTAATGTATTTCGTTTGACCTTTATTTGGGGCCAAGAAATTTCCATTAATTCAGGAGTCATACTTACACATGTTTAGGTCTCACAGAAGTCTTGGAGGTACCTGTGAGCTATAAGAAGGTTTTGGTCCTGCAAAATGTGAAAACATGACAGGCTATATTACAATGGCTGGTCTGAATGTAGAAAACAAACAGTAAATAGCTGCAACATGTTACACTCTGGAAGACCTGAAATGGCTCAAACAGGCATGGCTGTGATCTCATTGCCCTTTACGATCATTCACAAGCACACACACACACACACACACACACGCACACACACGCACACACACACACACACACACACACACACACACACACACACACACACACACGCGCACACACACACTTTGCACGCAGTGAAGTGTCATTTGGCCCTAGCACCCTGCTAACTATGGAGAACTTTGTGTTGAGGTGGTGCAGGACAGAGGGGTTTGAACGAACATGCTGACCGGCACTTTCCCCACTGTCAGAACCAATCAGTGTCTTTGAAGTTAATGGAGAACACAAAACCTATTTAAAAGCTACATTTACCACTTGGCTGATTCCATTACATTGTGTAATTTCCAGGTGTCACATTTCCCCTCCACACGTCTGTCTTAATGCTCCCCCAAGCAGCTTCTGATTAGTCAGACTCTACTGGCTCCCAAAATCCACTTGCTCCCTGGTGGAGAGAGCTCACCACCATCCCCATCAGTGTTGTGGGAAGGATGAAAAAAAAGAGTCTCCCTCACCTCAAGTGGTTTAAATATGTGGTATACACCTACAAGATCACGTTTAAAGCTTTTGCTCATGTGCATAAACTGTTGCTGTATTGTGCTCCTAAAGTGTATAGTAAGTTTGAAATTCTTAAATAGGATTCTGAACTGCTTAAGGTAAAATTAATAATCTACTACTCTACTTCTACTACTACTAGCAATCTGCTTCTACTATTACTACTACAACAACTACTACTGTTTTTACCACTGCTGCTTCTACTACTATCACTGCTATGGCTGCTGCTGCTTCTGTTACTACTTCTAAAACTACTATTAGTGCTGCCGTTGCTGCTGCTTCCACTACTTCTACTACAATGATGCTTTTACAAACAGGCCAAAGGGTCTCTGATAAAAGACACAATAAAACCTATAACACTCTCTCTAAAACACTATGGCCGGGTATCTTTACACATATATAAAGCTATAGTGTCAGTTATTGTGAGCAGGGCCAGCAGAGTGTGAAAAAATTGCAATTCTTTGCTCATCAGTCTTTTTTTTAGGTGTACTGCTGGGGCTAGTCTGGAGCAGAATCCGAAGGGGAGGGAGATGCAGATGTCTCTGCACTCAAATCATGTCACCATGTGCTGCCTCTGTACTCTGTACTGTAAGTCTTGGCTGAGAGGCTTGAAGAGAATTGGCCAGTGACAACAGAGGAGATGAGAGAGAATGCAAGAGGAACAGTTTAGAGAGAAGGAATCAAACTAAACTTAAAATGAGTGGTCACAAATTATTGGCCAAATTTCTAAATAACAAAGGTATAGTTATATAGAAATAAATTGAATTTTGCTGATGCAAAAATGTTGGAAGTGATTCATCCCAAATTGTATCTGGTACACTTTCTTTTCTTTTTTTAAATCAGGGCAATCGCATCATGGACTTTTATGCCACTGCGAATCAGTGAATCTTACCATTCCTGACTAGTGCTATTACTACTACTACTACTACTACTAATAATGATGATAATTATACTAATGTGACAATATATAACAATATGACTATATATTATGAGTATACATTATATGTAATCAAATGACTTTGCCAGCTACCCTCATCTATCAACATCTATCACCCAACCTCTATCAACATAGAAGCCAATATTCTTTTCTTCTTGATTCACTTCTAATCTAAACTGCTGTCAACATCTACCATAAATAAATTAATGAATTAACAACTGAATTATAATAACTAAAGTTTTAATGAGTACAAATCCATTCATATCCATCCATGTATGAATAAAGGTAACTAGCTACCACCCGCCTCTGGTACACACCAGTCTAAATTTGATGTTCAGACATCTGGGGGAAAAAAAACAAAAAAACAAAAACAAAAACAACAACAACAGATCATAGCAAAGCAAAGTATGTCATATGGCCACTAATTCTATTTCAGCAGGTAAATCCTATCAAAGATCTAGCTCTTCCATGTCTTCTCAATTTCCTGTGGTCTATCGCTGAGTTACCTTGTGTCCTGTGACAGAAGAGAAGTGAAGATTTAATCAGGAAAAGCACATGACTTGTGGTTTTGGAATCAATTCTCTTAGAGGATGCAATCAAGCAGGACATTTGATTTGTGACCTGAGGTACCACAGTCAGACCAGGTATGTTCAAGAAAAGGGAAGAAAAACTGCCAACACATTTGTCCTATAGGCCAAGTCCTTTTAGCAAATGAGACCTATTGATCACATGGCATCCTTTTTGAGAAATGGTAACAAAACGGAAATAGACTAACAAACTAAGGATTAGAACAGCAAAGCTGACGCAGAATTAGAGCAACCAGTAAAGCCACAATGTTGTGGTGGTCAAGTCAAAATCTTGTAAATGAATGTTACAGACAAAAATAAGGTCATACGTGCAAAATGTTGCGCTAGATCATAGCTATTAATTGCATGTTGCAAGCTTGAGAATGTAGCTCCCATGGTTAACAATTATTGGTAGTATTCTAGTCTATAGGATAGTTCAGCCAAATGCTAATTAATGATACATTATTCATGACTAAAACTATATCACCAATAGCAAGAAAAAGCACCTAAAATAGCATACAGAACATACTTCAGTGTGTGTTTAATACATCATTATTAGCAAAAAATATGGCTATTATTATTTAGAACAAAAACCTTTGGCTATCTTTCAGGGCCTCGGTTTCAGATGTGTTCTGGCTGCATGTTGCATATGAAACTGGGGTATGAGACATGTGCATATCCTTCTTTCTTTCATGCATATGCATGTGAGGGAGGTTCATGCAAGCATGGGCGGAGTGGAGATATTGGAAGTACTGCTGATTACATATTCTGCTTGAATGGCAACCAGCTGGCTTTACATGGATTTTTTTCCCACCATTTAAGACCAGACATAAATTTGTGTTTCAAAAGGATGTTGTTGAGAGGCTTCCTTCCAGTATTACAGAAGTCAACCCTCAAAGATGTGCTGGGGGAATGTTTACCATCAAAATAACATTTTATCTCTCAAGATGGGATGTATGTATGTGAATAGACACAAATGTGCTGTGATAATGCTGCGGTCTGTGCTATTGAGTCACAAACTATGAGTATTAATTTATTTTATCTGGAGTAGAATTACACCTCTGTGGAATGTTTTGGTGAGGAAAACGTCTTTTATAAACTCTGCTATCTGTTCAGAACTGAACTTTCATTTTCTCTTTGGTTTTGAGCGTGCTGACAGTTCCATTATTTAACTGCTCTTTTTAAAGTCTGCACATCACAAGTGTGTCCAGTTAGTAGGTGGTCCTATGTGCAGCCATAGTGCCCTGAATGTTAATTTTAGACACATTGTGAATGGATATTTTGGTCAAATCAATGCACATTTTGTACTGTGCCAACACTCAGAGACCAGCACAGAGCCCTAGGCCCTGAAACATACAACTCCACACATGATATATCAGCTAATTAAGTAAACTTGTTTTATAGAAGTGTTGCAATGTAGCCAGCACAGTGAAATGTTTAGACAATGTTTTTAAGCCAGTCATGAGTGATAACTGTCAGAGGAGTGCAACATGCGAAAAGACGACATGTAAAATTGTGTTCTGCATGACCACACCTGAATTGCTTGCCATGCTCATCTGGTATAAAAGGGCTACATAAACTGACTTTGAAACTTTATGCAAGCATTATTTTGTATTGGCTGAATATACATATGATGAATTTCCCCAGTGGGTAGGATTTGCTGTAAATGTGATAATCTTGTTTCTTTTCGGAATGAACGCCTCCTTTGAAAAAAGGTAAACATAGGGCCACTGCTGTAGCTCTAATTGCATGTGTTCTATTTATATATCAGCATGCAGCATTACTGTAAGACATATTCAGTTGGTCAGTTGTGGCTGTCCAAAGAAAAACAAATATCTCCATTATGGCAACTTTACAAAAGCAGGTTTTTGGTCACAGTTTATTTGGATGGTCCCCTGTAGATGATCTACGCACTTTCTGGTGATACTCATTTGACTGTCAGCAACATTAAAGTCAGGGTTAGGTTTAGGAATAGGTGTAGGTTTTGCCTTGTGGTTGGAGGTTTAGGGTTAGGAATAGATGTAATAGAATCTTTCACACTGAACTTCAGGTGCAGTTGCATTGGATTGACATTTAGTAGAATGTTAGTTAAATATATACTGAACATCAACAAAGCATCTACAGTGGACCATCCAAAGTGGTATCTATTCTTTTAATGTAAGCTAATGTAAAAAGTTTTTTTGGGAAAAAAAAGATCTTTTTTTTTCGGTCCATTCACCATCAGTCTCTTCAGGAGAATCATATGCACCTGCTCTGTTCTGTGGTCTGCTCTGCCTTTCAGCTTTCAGCAGATGCAAATATCTTTGAGTAGCAATTTTCTGTGAATCCAAACACAGGAAATTTGCCTTTTACCAGACTACGTACTCTAGAAAGTCACTAAACCCCTTCAGGAACTGAGTATAATTTAGAGAAACTGACATATTGACTGTTTGTAATCAGATTCTGAGCGTTAAGCAAGACTCGGATAATACAAGTCACGTATCTGCTAACAGCCCTGCTTCTTCTTCCCATAGTAATCCCTGAACACGTAATAATCCTCATACTCAACTCTCAACTCTCTGTCTTTTTTTGTCAGTACAAGCTGGCACGTTTACGGATCCCCACAGGAGGCTGATTTGCAATGAGGAGCAGAATTACTGCTTTAAAAAAGCCAGCTCTCCGTGATGATAAAGGCCTGCTAATAAAAAGAGAGTGGCAGGGAAACGCACCAGGGGGTGTAGGGGGGGCACCATGGCTTTTATTGCAGCTGATCTCCTCTGGTGCAAATTGCAGGTCAAGCAGGTTGATTTGCTGGTTGATCTCTGCATCCCCAGCTGATGCTGAAAAAGCCAACTGGCGCTTGAGTATATTAAGCAGACCCAAAGGACCTCTAATGATTCCTTTTTTTCCATCAAGATGCCACTGGCCTGGAAGTGTTCATCATGCCTTAATTAATCATAGAGACTAACAGCCAATTCATGTGGATGTTAAAGGAATTAAAGCAGTCACTTTAAATGTAACCATAGTGTGGGGGCAGTAATTGTTAGTGTTATTGACAGCTTAATACATGGGTGAAAAAGTTGAGGGAAAGGCAAGCGTTAACGGGGCTTGAAAGCATTATGTTGCCGCCTTTGTCTTCATTCCTCCTCTTTTTAAGTCACAGTAAAGCTACAGTAAACCCAAGTGTGTGTTTTGCACAAAATTAGCATATACTCATAAACATAAGCATAGAAATAAATACTGTTTATATGTTTGTTAGTGCATGACTAGTATTTAAAATGTGTTCTGTTGCCTTTGGCTGGACCAAAGCTGCCCTTGCTGCCCTGAGGTTTAGCTCAGAGGGATATAGCTGCTGGCATCTCACTTTGGGAAAGGAACTGGACTGCATCCCAAAAGCTCGATTCACACTGACAAATGATGAGAATTGACTGAAGTGCAGTTCACTAATTTTAAGCTTAGATTCACTCTAACAGATCCAGCCTGGTAATGGCATTTCAGGCTGTAATAGTTAAATCCTATTGGGGAACGCATGCCTAGTGTGCCAAAATGAATATGCATGTGAACTTCTGCGTGTACATATTCAGTGAATGTGTAACTTGGCATGTTCTCAGCTGCCACAAAATTAAATCACTTAGCCTTAATATAGAATCACAGAATTCGTCCAGGCCATTTACAAGTGCTGTATGTATGTAGAGCACAGATGGAAAGCCTGATATTCTAAATAAGACATATATGGTAAATTAATCCATGTAGATGAACAGAAGGACAGAATGAATAAAATCGACATCCATGAAGCGACGATGTTGGCATTATGGGGAACAAATAATGTGATTTAAATAAAACCATTTGTAAACTCTACAGTGTAATTTGATGCAATTTAGTTCCAAAGAAATGAGAACTTATGCTTTTATGAAGAGGCTGGAGGCTCTGAGATTTGGTGATTATCACTGACTAACTCTCCCATAATTGCAGAATATGAATGGGCTCATTCATTCGCTGGAACATTCAGAGTCTGGTGAAGGAAATATCAGCAAATGTCAGGAGAAATATCTCATAATGCATTTCACATGCATTGGCAAGCAGGGTGCCCGACTGATGTACATGAGTGGGCCTATATGAACAAAACAGAACACAACTACAGAGCTATTCCAATTTTCTTACATGTGGACTGCAGCCTAGCTAAATGCTTTTGGAGATTGTTTTGTCCTGCATTGTTCTCAGAATCAGAATATCGTTACTGAAGGAGGTTTTCCGTGCCAGTCGAACTCCTCATATTTTATTCAATGCTGTATTGTCTCTTCATCAGTTAATCGTCCCACCCGAAGACACAGTCTCCTGCCTATAATGCGGAAGAGACATGGCAGAGGCGTGATTCTCCCTCTTCCTCTTGATGTTTCAAAATTGAGACGCTCAGGATCGGCAGCCAGAGAACCTAGTTGAAACGCACGCACTGCTCGCCGTGCTTGCTGCAACATTATTCACGACATTCATCAAGCTAACGTGGCACAGGTGGTTAGGCAGGCAATTTCCATTTCCAAAGCCTCGTCTTTCTCCACGTGCTAAACACCCCTTCGCAAGGTGCGACTCTGCAGATGCAGCCTGCATCATGTGTTCCTCCCACTGACAAGCGCCTCTTTCAACTCTCTGGCAGCCACTTTGAGCACTTTTCGCAAGACTGAGCTGTGCAGCCCTCGTCTGACATGTGGCTATGAAAACAGTCACAACCCTGTGTTATAAACTACACGTAAGATACAGATAGCAGCTATTTTTAGACATGTGGAGCACTCATCGTCTCTCTTGAAAAGTTTTTTTGAAGGCGACTCGCCTGAAGATGCTGCTAAGGCTTTCACTAGGCTTGTCAGAATGGAGATTTAGAACCGATATCCTTTGCTTCTGAGAACATTAGTCTTTGCTCATCATACCAAATGAGGACAGAAGGGCCTGCTTCAGTTCTGCCTAGGTTTGGCCTTCAGGCTAAAGAAGGCCTCCTGATATGAATATAAATGACTTTTAGTGGACTTGATTTAGTTCGTTTTTTAATTTTAAAGAATCATGTGATTAAAGTACATTAATGTTTCTGCCTCCTCTTTGACAAGATTACTGCTGTAAACAGAAAGAAAACAGCCCAGAAATCCCAAACGCAATAGACAATGGTTGGGTGCTGTCGCCACTGCAGTTCTCATATCGTCGCTGTTCAAAGAAAAACAGGTATCTCCAAAATGGCCACTTTACAGGAGAGGCCAAAAACCTCTTTTAACTTGAATGTAAGTCAATGGGACCAGACGTCTTTCCAAGCAGTTCTGGGCCATTTCTGTTGGTCCATTCTTCATGAAATTTCCACATAGTGTAAATAGCAGCTCATGTGATCAAACGAGGCATAAAAGTAAAAATCAACAAAAATGCAGATACATGTTTTTCTTTGGACAGCGATGATATACTTGTAGCTCAGAGCTTTGTGCTTTGCAACTGAGACCACACTAGCTAGCTCATTTGCTAAGAAACAAAGATCAAGAAGGAACAGCTCCCTCCAACCAGTGCCAAGCAGCTAGTAAGTTAATGCCCTTCCAAATGTATAAAGAAATAAATAAATATTTTAGGATGGCTGTTGGATTTTGTTGGCAGCCATAGTTCTGTCTTAGTAGATTGAGCTTGATTCTGGCTTGCAATGTAAATAAATGGCTTGAAAGGTTTATGAGGGCCATGACCTTTGGTCCTCTTTGGGCCGAGCTGACCTCATTCTCAGCTACAAAAGCAGTGGGCTTTTGCCTAAAGGGTCCTAAATGTATGAAGTTCCAGCAACGAGAGAAACACTTGTAAGTGTATGTGAATTGTTGTTTCTTGCTCTTTCCTAGATACAGAGAGGCGGCAGAGAGGAATGATAAAATATTTAGGAACTTCAGTGAAAGAGGGTCGCGCTGTCGTGTCACAGCAAGAAGGCCCTGGGTTCAATTCCCAGCTAGTGTTCTCCCCGTGAGCCCAAAGACATGTTTTCAGGTGAAATGTAGATGCAGGACTTTCCCTTGGTGTAAGGAGTAACTAACATTAGCATCTTAGCATCAGGGTACTTCACTAAGAAAGCATAAAATCATCAGTGTTTGCTAGTTTGAAAGGTCCTGAATGTACTATGCTAAGCTGCAGTGACTTGATTGTTATTGAGGTCAGAATTTCTTTATAATTAAGTTTACTGTTATTATCATTATTATTATTAGAGTTAGAAGTAGTAGTAACAGTAGTAGTAGTAGCAGTAGTAGTAGTAGTAGGAGAAGTAGTTATAACAGCAATGGTGATAACCCCCACCCAATCTTTGATGAACATACAGTATGTTTGCTGCATTGATCATTATCAAATTGTGTAACATGTGGTGTGTTTTGTTTCATGATTTCTTCCTTTTCTTTGCCTCTCTGTGGCTGGCAGATTAATCAGTGAGTGACTGTCAATTAGGGGAAGCAGAAATTGACTGGAATGTTGTCCAGAGAGTAGCTGCAATCAGTTGCCCAAGTTTTAAAAAAATGAAACTCTTGCTATCAGAATAGCTGATTCATCTGGTCATTCAGCTCAGAAATTCATCTCTGACTTGGTGAAATGAAAAGGCTGTTGGGGCCAACTGTGCTGCATGAATTCAGTGCTCTTCAGTGGTGGTCTTTTGAAAGGCAGGCCTGGTGCAACTGCAGACGTTGCTCATCCTTTAGTGGCAGTCGGTCTGCATTTTAGGTTTCTTCATCAGAGGAGTTTGAATTTCCTTTGTAGTTCCCCAAATCAGCCTTGCTTCTGAGTTTGTGTAACTCCATAGTTTTCCTTCCCCAGCCTTCATTCTTTGTCTCTCTCAGAGCCGGTTGCAGGCTGCCTGTGATTGAACAGTGGCAACATCCTCTCATCAGCGGCTCTCAAGTTCAAGCAATCAGTAGTGGCCCTTACCTGTGTTCCCCTGCCCGTTGCCATGGCAACCACCTCTGCTTGATCAGGCATCTATTCATCGAGTGACTCTTCAATGACCACTTCATGGATCAGTGAAATGTGGCCTTCTGGCTGAAAAAATAAATAAATAAATACATAAATAAATAAATAAATAAATAGCTATAATAATGGTGATGTTCTCTTTGGGGGGTCCAGAAATTGCTCTAACAGACTGCTGAGTGGACTCCATAGGAAAATAAAAATCAATAGTATAAAGAGTTGACTATTGACAAGAGCAGGAAATTCAACTGTCCCTTGTTTCCTGCAGAAGCCTAAAAGTTTGACTGTACTTGTCCTTTGCCAGCAAATTTAATGAGAAACAAATTGAATTCGGTGTACTGTCTCTTTCTTTCTCTCTCTCTCTTTCTCTGTCTCTTTCTCTCTTTCTTTCTCTTTCTCTCACTCTTTCTGTCTTTTTCTCTCTGTCTCTTTCACCGACTCTCTCTGTCATGTAGTTAGACAAAAACTACATGCATGCATCTGACACAGCAAACTGAATAAATTCTATCAAATAAGACATCTAGGACATTAAAGCAGAATAAAGCTGTTATAGAACTGCAAAAACATTAAGATTTAATTTGTACTGTCATTTGTATCCTGTCATCCTGTGGCTCCATTTCACCTTCATGGGAATGCTCTGTATTTGTCTTTTGCTTGCTGTCTGTAAGCACATCTATGTGCCCCACCATCAATATTAACAATCATGCCAACGGGTTTTCACGCAGAGGCTTTCCTTATAACCTTAATAATAACATTATATTCCTTCGTACCAATCACTAAATACTTGTTTGCTGTTTTTTTTACTGTGTCTTCGAGAATAATCTGCCTGTGTATTTAGAGCTGATTTCCTGGACATGAATTAAAGCCCCAGAAAACACAGAGTACATTAAATAAGATAATATAAAAAAATGTATATAAATATGATAAAACTGATCATACCTGTTTCAGAACAGTGTGGGCATGGCCAATGAGCAGTTTACACTGCTATCCTGCTCTGCCACTGACACAGAGCTAAAATCATTATCCATCTTTTATGTAACTGGATGAAAAATGTCACAGACGAACAGATATACAGACAGACGGACGAACAAACAATTTGGACAGATGAAGCAATGCAAGAATGAACATACAGACATGCAGACGGATAGATGGACGAACAAACAGATGGATGAAGCAACGTTCAAAATAATGGATGAACAGATGTGCAAACAGACAGAGAAATGAACAATTGGATGGACTGGCAGACGAACAAACAGAAGGACAAAGCAGCACATGAATAAAGGAACGGACGAATGAACAATAAAAGTGTGGCGGGCAGCTACAGGTGGTCTAGCTTGCTAGCTTTTGGTTAGCTTTAGCCTCTCAAGGTTTTCTGAATCTGAAACTGTTTTGTGTGAGCGGGGTAAGAAACGGCAGTCTTGTGTGGCTAGGATATGGACGCTTTACCCAAGATTAGGACCGCACAGTTTACATGGAGAGGAGAAAATATGGTGAAATATGGTGGACATTTATTGGACATTTATTGTGACGATATTTATAAGAGGTACTTTGTATATGTACACTGTATACAGGGGGCCCAGAGGAACAACATTCACTTTATTAGAGAGAAAACATAGATTTAGATTCCTTTATTTCTTAATCTTGGCCTAAATGTCAGTGTCAGAGAATTCTTTTTAGTATAACGTTAGGCTTAATTTAGATAGCTAACCATTTTACTTTGCAGTTTGAACATGATCAGTTTTGATTTGTCATTTGAGGTAGGCTTTTGGGTAGACTTACCTCCAAGCAATACAGTCATGTTTTTGCATGTTATTAGGATTTGGGTGGATATAGTTGTAGTGTTGGAGTGTTTGACATTGTATGACAGAGTCCATTTTTGACTGATGGCCTAATTGCATTTAACCCCAAGGACGGCAGCTAACACATCAGCGTGATTTATTAACTTATTATATATGTATTGTTGTTCAGGGTTTGCAAAAGCAAACATACAATTACGTGCATATTGGTTTAGCTCAGTGTATTAGTGAAAAACATTAAACTTTCTATGGCTATGTTGCAAGATTATGGGTAAATTGGTTAGATAAGGAATTGAAATCACCATGGGCAACATATGAGGGGTCACATGAGGTGTGGAGAAGCACTAGAGATCATAAGGAACATTACAACAGCATGAGCCAAGCATGCATGCCCATATTACCATTTACATCATGCAAAAAGTAGGCTGCTGTGCAATATACTGACTGAGCAATGTAGATGTGGATTCCACCTGCTTTCACTGTGTTTACTAGCAATCAGTTACAGGCTTATATAGATGTAATATTGTGCTGCTTGGACATATACATACTTTGCACATCCTACATTTGCCTTGGACATTCCATTACATATATGTTCTTCCTATTCTTATACCTTATTTTTCATTAGTAGCATTTGCCAAATATTGTATTACGCTCACTCCGAACACTCTGAACAGAGAATAAGCAATGACCTCTCTATCAGACCTTTTCAGGCTAAGCAAAGTGTAGAATGTGCAAATTATTCGAACAGCACATCAGCCCACTTGTTTTTGTGCGCTCCACCCATTGCTTTTTTCACACCCACAGGAAAACCCTGAATTGCTTACTAATTAATGCACTCACACAAAAATCCACCACTCTCACTGATCACCCAGTTAATGGCAACAAATATCCGCCTGCCAGGTCAGTAAATAAGCTTCCATGTCTTTTGCACTTTTACATCAGTCAAACCAACCCAAATGCTGGGGTAGATCAGGCCCCTCTCCTGCATTGCTTGGGTATGCGTCTCTTCTGCATCACCAGCCTCTTTATGCCACTGTTCGTGTCCCTGGTTGTTCTAGTGCGATGGTGATGGTGTGACGGTTGCATTTCTGTAAGCAGAGTGATTGTTCTTTCGTTGGCTCATTGTTTCATGCAGTGTGCTGCTTGTCAGCACTGCTGGTGTCTGTGTGTGCATCTGGAAGCATAGCAATAATTCATGCAATCAGAAAGAACTGCTTGCCACACTAGACCTAGTATGAAGTGCTTATGTATGATGGAGGCTGCATTAGGAAGGGACTGAATTCTGTTGCTTTGATGAAATATTTTGTATTTTTGAAAAAATGTGTTATGCATTTTTAATCTCACAGAAAGCCTAGTTCAAAAGATTACCATGTGTTACCATCACATATACATTTTAAGATAAAAAAGGAGATTCTATGACCCAGTTTTAATTGAAACATGGGTCAGTAAAATTGGTTCTTGTCTACATTCTTAAAAAATACTTGCATTGAACATAAAGTCCCATGGGAAAAAAAACTAATTTAAAAAATATTTATTTGTTGAAAATATTATAAAAAATAAAAGTATATGAATATTTCATAAATATATGAAATGTACCATACATTTTACACAGGCCATATTTTAGTATAGGAACAGACAGGTAGTATGAACAACCTCCAATGCCACCCCCCTAAAAAAAAAAAAATTGGGCATTAAAATGTGCCAACTGTGGTAACTTATTTTCAGGATGTGTTAACTAGGAAAATGAACAATATGTGTCACTTGACCAGGGGCTGAAACTTTTCCATGCAAATGTAACCTTTGTATTATGTAATGGTTCAGTAGTTCTTCACCCTCTTACATCTCATTTACAAACCCCTTATTTTAAGAGCTGTACATTGAAGGGTGCTTTAAGGAACTACAAGCAGTTCTTTGATATGGCAAAGAACACTCAGGGCATCCTAGGTCTTTAGAAGACTAATGATTTCTGGACACTTTAAAAACATGTCTCTAAATTTAAATGAATTTAAATACTAATTAGATAAATTGTAGTATCTCTGATGGAGTTGTAGTAATACTCCTGTTTAATTATTAAACTTTGGGTTAAAAACAAATTTAAAAAATCTTGAAATGGTAAATTGCCCAATCAGAGGAAAATTGCCCAATCACAACTGGACAAGGATTTATCCCATGATATTATTGTAGATACAGGCAAGCTAGCTGTCCCATTTATTAGGCCCTTAGGATATGACAATGGAACTAAAGGTAAATCACATTTTCATTTACAATGTGTGGGACACATAATGTGAGAGAAAAAGTCCCTTCTGGATGTCCTACATACTTCAGTGACTGAGACTGTGAGCGATAGCCTAACCAGGTACTTTTATTTTTAAGAGTGCGTTTTTGGTGAAATAGCATACTTTAAGTTTGTCATGAGAGAGCTAAAATACAAGTCATCTATAATACCTTCATTTTTTTCCCTATACAAAAGCTGGCACCAGGCCCTTATCATAGGAGCAGCCAGAGGCCCTTGGAGGCCTCATGGGAAAGAAACACTGAGAGCGAGAGAGAGAGAGAGAGAGACTGAGACCAGGCGAAGCCTGAAGGTTCATACAGGCATTTTCCTCAGCAGAGCAGACTGTCAGAGGGTACTGAACCATCACTTCCACACTCAGGATAGCAGCTGGTCGCACCGCCGGCAGTGGCCCTGCCGGCTGAGATTGAGAACGTCATACACTAACCTGACTGCTATGACACATTCATTACCTTCACAAATTGCGCTGCCAGGAAAATCTATAGTGTGTGTGATTGATCAATCATCACTTCATCTGTTTAGGTTTGGCTAAGGCAAGCTGGCTTTCAGTGTGCTGGTAATATGTACTCTGGGTGCAATTATAAATGTCTAGTGCTCTCCACATTCACATTCACATTATAACCTTTATTGGCTGAGTGGCTGTTGTGATGGAAATTGTTTCTGAAAACGATGGTGACATTTGTTGGTATATTTTTGCTTTTCTTCTTTTCACACATTTACCCTTCTGCAACACAGTGGCTAAAATTACATGCTTGTTATAGCCAGACGTATAGCAATTATTGTTTTATTTTTTATATGTGCATATGTCATCAAAAGATACATCATGATAAAATAAAGAAGAGTTTTTTTGTGATATCTTGTGAGACCAGGAACTGTGTACAATAAATTGACCCTCCTTTTCATGTTGATTTAATATACTGTAAATGCTCAGAAGTTATTAGTGTTAGTAGTGTTAGCGATAAAAGTCATGTCCTACCAATCCTTAATGTCCTTAAGCTTATTATTGCCCATTGAACTCAATACATTTTTCAGAGATGTAGGTAATCTATAAATATATTTTTCAAGCAAAACAAACCACTGATTATATGTGTATATAGTGCTGGCTAACGATGACTGTTCTTTACTAGCCCATATCATGTGCAAGAGAGTTGATTCACCATTCAGCCTGTAGTGCATAATAGATATTTATAAACAGGTTAGCTCCACCCATTCATGTTGAATTTATAAGGGGTATTTTTGCCCAGACTATTTTATGAATGAGACAAAAAAAAATCCAGGGCAACCAATCAGAAACAAGCATTTACATGTACTATCATATTATCATATCATATTAATAAACATAATCTCGCTGGAATAATTGCTGGAAAAGGGTCAACCAGCACAAAAAATAGAATATGAGTTTTGCAACATTGTGTTGAGCAAAGGTATTTCCTCTTTAGTATTGATAAATAAATATTATTATTTGAATTTTGAGTGAAACTATCCCTGAAGTCCAACCAGAACCCTTTCTGGTCATTGCACTGGACACTTACATTACTGGTTTCAATCAGCTGTTTTGATGGTGTTCCTTTCAGTACTCTCAGCAGCTCTGCTACAAGTGGTGTAGGTGCAAGCCTTGCAGGTTCCCAGATGACAGCTCCCCACAGCTGCTTGTGTCCCAGCCATGTACGAATTCCCCAACACAAACGCATACAGACACCAGACACAACAATGAATCAGGGTTCGGGCTGCAGCAGGAGCGGTGCTGTTTAAACAGCGGTAATACAGCATGACAGAACCTTCCCTATACATGCCCACAGGCTACACACGTGTTTCTCTACTGACCAGCACACCATTGGCCTAACTCTCTCCCTCCCACATTTTCCCATACTCACTCTGCTTTTTCTCTTAGGCCAGCTATCAATCTGCCTCGACTGGTTGATAAAGCCTGCGGTCAGGCCCAGAGTTGCTTGTGAACCATAACCGTACAACCAATCTGCTCTGACCTCTCCAAACACCCGTCCAGTAGTGGCCACCAAATCTTCCCTGACAGTATAAGGATCTGAGAGGCTGTTTATGCACAAACAATCTGTGACAGCACTGCAGACTAGCTGAGCACATCTGTATGAAGTAAAAGGTTCAGCTATAAAAGTGAAATTTGAAATCAAGAAGTTTGAAAGTATGTAAGCATCCACTCCCCAGTCTATAAAGTTCATATCTGAAATTTAAGCTAAACGAATGAATTGATTTTATAATGTCAGGAAAATCAGCACATTCACATATAAAAAGTCATTCATTCATGCATTCAACTGATTCTAGATACTGAGAATAACCATTCCAGTGGTATTTTCACATGGACATGGATCCCTGACATGGTTAGCTAACCATGCTCAAGGCCAGAACCGTGCAGTGGAATCAGTTAACTTGCACAGTCACCAAATAAATTAAAACAGTACATGATTTTCAAGCCGTTATTCAATAAACCATAAATCTTAATATTGCTAAATATTAATGGTCTTGCTATCTGAGACACAGGAGCTGGTTAGCATTATCTTAGCATGCAAACAGGTGTGCTCACTACAGAACATTATGAGAACTATGTTGAGACAAGTTCAGATGATAATGACTCTAACCCGAGGAAGCAAAGTCAAGTGGCTGATGTTGGAGTGACGAAAAGCCAATTTAAAACCAGTTCCTTGGTGTTTGGATCTAGCTAGGCTACTGCTAGCTGGCTCTTTTCTTCTAGTTAGAACAGATACAGATACGGAACAGATACAAACAGTGCTTAGGTAGAACGTTAAAATACTGCCCCAACACAGAGTACAACGTCAGTTCCAGGTAATTGATGCCCAAATAACACACTTTTACAGAATAAGTCTTATCTGAGAGTACAAAGTTGATTGCCCGATGTGACAATGAAAAAATTAACATGTTCTATGGTGTGTATGCAGCCATTAACCTATTAGCCACCATTGAGCCACTCCTGTGTATAGTTTTATAGATGGTTTTGGTTCCATAACAAGTCTTGCACGTTCACATTAGCACAGGATGGCACAATATGGTCATGGGAACCTTTTTGGCTCTACAGTGGAAAAGATGCCCTTAAAATGATAAAGAGTGGATTGCAGACACAGGTCAACCATTAAGAAATTACATAAACATACATTTAGTTAACCTAAGGAAAACTAAGAAAACTAAGAAAAATAAATTAGGGGATGGGTCATTTAATGTTAAACCTAAACACATGACAATTCTGAAGAAGTAAGATTTCCACATTTTCCACTGAAACTCTAGAATAGGATGGTGTGATTAAGGCTCTCTGGTCCACATTGGTTTGTCACTGGGAAATAATGTTTTTCCAAGCCGTGTGTCCCTCACTGTCATGAGAAGTTAATAAAATGTGGCTTTCCTCATTGAAGGTACCCAATGCAATTTAGTAGATGATGCCAAATTGGTTTTTAGAAAGTAACATTGTGTCATATGGCAGGGAACAATGAATCCAATCTCTTATGTGCCTGTCAACGGACACCGTTCTGGCCCCTGGCCAACCTTAGTGCTGACACGGAGGGAAACTAAATAAGAAATGCATGTGTACTATGAACAACAAGTACTGCAAGATGCATCCCAAACTAGAACACTCTAAAGGTTTCAATGACATTCCATCAAGATATTTTAAGGGGGTGGGGTAGGGGGATTACCCTCTCAAGTTGGCTTGCAATGTTAACAAAACAGATGTGTCTAACCCGGAAAGAGGACAGCTGAAATGAGAAGAAAGAAAGAGCCCAACTAAAATTATGAAATGTTCTATGACTAAAAGGGAAAAAAAGTTGTGTACTCTGGAGAAATAGGCCAATGCAAAAGAGCCAATGGATTAGGAAAATGACTTGTTTTCATCTCTTCACAGTTCATTATTTCAAAGAGAATAAGGCATTAGGACATTCTTTCCCCGATAAACAGATTCTGATTAATTTCCCTGGTAAACAAAGCCTTACAGCTCTGTTCTCAAATAGATTATTTTAGAAATTCTATTCAATTGAACAAGGGTTAGTGATTAGTGTTTTGTTTTCCAACTTAAAAAACAAAAATGAACATTCATCTACAAAGAAACATCAGAAGAAATTGAATCAAAGGCAGCTGAAGCTTAATAGTTTAAAGCAATGGCTTGAAGAAGCACACAAATATTACATTTTCTTTATTACAAATACAGTGAATTTACTTAAAATAGATTCTATTACATTAACACACTAATTATTCAGAAAATGCCTAGAACATCCCAATGCTTTGAATTCTAATATAACCCAGACATTTTCCCTATGTAATTAGTGCATGTTGCCTAAAAAAAGAATACATTAAAATGTAATGTGTGGTTTAAGAGCTGAGAGGGTCATGTCACATTCACAGAACTTTCACTGATCACACAGGTAAGGAGAAGATGAAGCAGAATCATTTCTGGATAAATTAATAGGAATGAGCTCTGTACATGTGTTCTTTGGCTGAAGGAACCTCAAACATGTGCTGAATAAATCCAGTAAATGGCATATATTAGCATTTCATCTCAGAAGATGGGCTGAGCAGTTTAGAACCTGTATAATGTGCAGTGACTTTCATGAATAGTAAGCTATCTCTATTTTCTGCCTTAAAACTCTCCCAAAATGTAAGGTCTAGTCTAATGCCCTGTTATTCGCAGTGAATAAAGTGAGCAGACAAGAAAAGAGGTGCTCTTCACACAGGCATTTTAGTGAATATATTTATACCTAAACCTTCATGACGATGAGGATGATGATGATGATGATGATGATTAATTTTTCATATATTACTTATTT
This sequence comes from Semaprochilodus insignis, assembly GCA_034552555.1. Lineage (NCBI taxonomy): Eukaryota > Metazoa > Chordata > Actinopteri > Characiformes > Prochilodontidae > Semaprochilodus > Semaprochilodus insignis. The sequence goes on from CM067479.1 coordinate 30,481,385, forward strand.
ATTCTCCAGGCCAAGATCAATTAATATGGTTATAATACATTTGCTTATTTTCAGGACATGCCATACATTTAAAAATAATAAAATAATTGTTATAAACACTGTTAAGTAGCTGCTAGGCAACAAAGGAGTAAGCCAACTGAGTACAGGTATCATGCCTGACGTAACCAAAGGTTGCATTTTGTTACAATTTGACATATTGTGACATATTGCGATATATTGTGAATATTTTGAAGTTTGATTTTAGGAAAACTGTTACAATATCATAAAGACACCACGTTATGTTTAGGTTTGCTAATGCTAACAAGCCCTCATGCTACTACTGGAGTGGAAGAGCAGCTAGAGAGAGATTACAACACAGCTATCGAGTGGCTGGGGGTTTAAACACAACACAAAATGAAAGACTGTGCCATATATATATATTGGTTGTATATTTGACCTGGCACAATTTCATCAGTATTACAAGTCACTACTTTTATATACTATAAGTCTATATACTTAATCTCACTTTATGAAACATCATAAATTTCTGCTCAAGACTTTCTTACACGGCCTGACAGAGAACCGTGAGTAAAAGTGACTGGCTCCATAGCATTGTTGCTAAGGAATCATCTTGTTTGGATTGATTAGTTTTCTTGGCTCATTTGATTTGAAGCCATTATAGGTGTGGGAGAAATATTACAGCTGAATTCAATCTCCAAACCTGGCACCTGTGAACAGCAACATCATTATATATGAGTGCTCTGTATGCAGTCAATGACAGCATCGATATTATTTCAGCTAACAAATGGGTCAAATGCAGGCTACAGCACTATTTTTTGTATTCTATCAACTCTGCAAATTAGATATCACTGAGGTATCGATTTCAGTTGTCACTATCTCTCTAAATATTTCTAATTCAGTCCAGTGTCGCAATTTATCACCCATTCTCTTTAGATGGCAGCAGCCCTTTTCCTTATAATGTAGCTCAGGTAGAAACCCTGCTATTGTTTCAGTATAGAATCTTTTTAATTTGTACTGTTTGAGGTGTTGGATCCATTTGTCAACACTGATTGTGCCTTATTTCTTCTTCTTGCCAGGCAGGGCTGTGACTGTCAGTGTGTGAAGTAATAGACTTAAAAAAGAAGCTAGTTGATCATGTTCATCCTATCATTTAATATTACACTGAAAATGACTCTTTGTATTCTACCAAAATTATATACATGATATATCGCACAGTGTTACTTATTGTAACGTTGTGACACTGTGTCAACGTAACACTGTGTCATGTCCAGTATCTTCACAAAAATGTTTGCATGTCACTGATACCTGGAGTACTTCAGCATACATGCATCAGCTGCACTTCCTGGCTCATCATAGCTCTCCTGAGATTAGGCTGGGCTTATTGCCATACAACCTCAGAAACGATCCAACAGAAAAGGCAAATACCTGTCTTACTGCTCCATGGCCTTGTTGACAGCAGTACAGTGGCATGTCGTCCTGAGCAGCAGGAGCAGACGCTGTCTTACCTAAGCTCGTCGGACTGATGACACAGGGCTCGCAGGCAAAATTCAATCTGTGCTATTTTCTGCCATATATGCGCATTGTGCTCATCCCCCACGGTTGCTGTGCACTCCTTTGAAGAAGCCATGATGATCTCAACTAATGAGATAAGAGACTCAGTTACCACGGTGACAAATGCAGCCATTTGCGGCCGAGAGGGGGGACAAGGGAGATTATATATGCAAGCAGCAGGTGAGAGATACCGAGCCATTGTGTCTCTTCTGGACAGATTCCCACCTCGTGGAGAATGCTGCCAAGCGGTACAGTAAATTCAGCATCACATTTTCGAATTGACTTGCCTTTGAACCTTGGCGGAGCACTGTGCTTGGCAGCTGGGTGCTCTGGTAAGGTTTCAGATGTGCACCCAAATGCAAACATGATGGCAATCTTGTTTGTTTGTTATTAGGGGATATGACAGAGTCCTGTGAAGCCCCTCTAGTGAGGCCCCCACTAGAGAGCATAGGGAGGGTACACTTACCTTAGCGCCACTGATTCATAACACTCATCTCATTGCATTATGTTCATGTATGTGGACCTCTTTTCAAATACAGCCGTTCGCTTTGAATAAGGTTGTGATGTTCTCAAGCAGAAGTGAAATGTACTTTGTGAATATATTGTATGTCTGTGTTGGTACAGAGTCTGTATGAGAGCAAATACATACCCAAATGAATGTTTGTGTAAAGTGTGACTACTGGGATCAGTGACTGTGAGATTTTATTTTGTGTTCACTGAGTAAACATTGGTGTGACTGATTGTCATCACCATCACTAGGAAGAGGTTTTTGTTTATTTGACACCACGACAGCATTAATAAGGAGAAACACACTGGGTAAACATTCCTAAATATACTGATACTATTACTACTACTATTATTACTACCTCTACTACAATCAATATTACTACTACTACTATTACTACTTCTACTACAGTTAATACTATTACTACTACTACTATTATTACTACCTCTACTACAATCAATAATATTACTACTATTATTACTACCTCTACTACAATAAATACTATTACTACTTTTATTACTACCTTTACTACAGTCAATACTACTACTACTACTACTATTACCACCTCTACTACAGTCAATACTACTACTGCTACTACTATTACTACCTCTACTACAGTCAATACTACTACTCCTACTATTACTACTTCTACTACAATCACTACTACTACTATTACTGCTTCTACTAAAATCACTACTACTACTACTATTACTACCTCTGCTATAATCACTACTACTACTACTACTACTGCTACTACTGCTACTATTACAATCACTACTACCACTATTACTACCTCCACTACAGTCAATACTGTACTACTACTATTACAATCACTACTACTATGACTACTACTACTACTACTATTACTGCTACTACTACCACTATTACTACCTCTACTACAATCACTACTACTACTACTACTACTACTACCACTAATATTACTACCTCTACTACAATCACTACTACTATTACTACCTCTACTACAATCACTACTACTACTATTACAATCACTATTACTACTATTACTACTACTATTACTACCTCTACTACAATCACTACTACTATTACTACTAATATTACTATCTCTACTGCAATCACTACTACTACATTTACATTTACATTTAAGGCATTTTGCAGACGCTCTTATCCAGAGCGACTTACAACCGTGCTTAGTGTTCCGTTGGATAGTGTTTCCCAGCTAGTATAATAGCTACTACTAATATTACTACCTCTACTACAATCACTACTACTACTACCTATTACTACTACTACTACCACCACTATCACTACCTCTACTACAATCACTACTACTACTACTACTGCTGCTACTACTACTATGACCTATTACTACTACTACTACTGCCACTATTACTACCTCTACTACAATCACTACTACTACTACTAATACTACTACTACTAATAATAATAATATTACTATCTCTACTGCAATCACTACTACTACATTTACATTTACATTTAAGGCATTTAGCAGATGCTTTTATCCAGAGCGACTTACAACCGTGCTTAGTGTTCCGTTGGATAGTGTTTCCCAGCTAGTAGAATACGCTCTGCCACTGGACCGCAGCCACTTGGACACTAAATGTGATATTCACAAAATGTCCTTTCAAATGCATTGTTTACAATAGGACATGTGGCCAACTTCTGCCAGAGCCAACTTCATTTACCACTGCAGGGAACTTGTGGCAGAGCTCAGTAAACAGTATGCTGAAGCAGACGTGCAGGGTCATGCTTCAATTGTTTTTCAATTTTTGCGCAATGCGCTTTGGTCACGTCAAACTAGCTTTTCATTCATGTTGGCAGTAACCAGACATGCTAACTGTTCTCCTATTGGTTGCACTGATGCCAAAGAAAGATTTTTGAGGTAGACTAAAAACCAGCGACCCTCCTCTGCTGCTCTATAAACAGTGCATGTGGAAGTTCGATAATACTACTATTTACGGTAAAAGACAGTATTTTTTAAGAACAGATAGATAGATAGATAGATAGATAGATAGATGTTTTTGAGTATACACACTTATTAATCCTATTTTTAAATACTCCCTTAAAATGTTGGGTAACACTTAATTTGATACTTACCTACATAATAACTCCATAATATGCGCATAAACATTGAATTGTGTATTCATAAAGTACTTATGACCAGCTTATGTCAGTATAGGCAAAATGACCGAAGATTTTTTAAAGTAATTGATGTTGCATTAAGATATGGGCAGTTAAAACACCATTCCCAAGAAACAGAGCTTGAAGGCAAAGGTGTAATAAATACTGACATGCATCAGTTCTATGAAAATGCCCTAAGTAAAACAGTAGAATATGTATGAAAATGATCACTTTCTTGTTTATGGACTTTCATTTTATGTGGACAAAACTATACAGAGAAAAAATGTAGAGATAAAATTAGTTTTTAGTTGTTACATTACTTTATTCCTTTTATATACCAGTATGTTGGTTTATATACCAGTATATTATTTGTTCTTTGAGAAACACGCCAAGTGAATTATAAAATATACATAAAACAAGCACACGATACAGAAATCCTTTATGAGATCAAAATGTAAAAAGTACCTTTAAATGTTGTAAAGTGCCACTGTAACAAGGCAACAGCGAAAGACTTTTTCAGAAAACTTTTTTAGTCTGTGAGCACTTGTAAAACTGGGAATTACCCTCTTGTTTTTATTTTGTATTTTACTTATTTATTATTTTTGTTTTTGTTGCTGCTCGGTTTCCACTAACCTGAAATATTTTCTTTTGTACCAACAGGAAAGTGTTCTGTCTTTCTAGTGTGAAAAGAAAGTGTGTTGTTTTCATTTCATGCTTGGTGCATGAAAAAAGACTAGCCTGGCACATTACAGCTTGGCAGAATATTATGCAAGCCAACACCTGTGGGTAAGCAACCACTTCTATCTGACTGATTAATCTGGCTCATAATCTATTAACTTTTACATGACGAGGTTTATTTTTAAAGCGAGCATTCTGCGTCAATAAATATCTATTTCAATAAGGAGCCATTAAGTAGGTACCACTTGGCTAATGCTTATCTTGTACTGTGCAGTAATTGTCTATCACCAGTGAAACGACAAGTGAAAGCCTGAGAGAAATCGTGAAGGAGAAACCTGAGGAGCTGCTCTGACATGATTAGATCTCATCTCATGGCCAATGAGTAATTCATCTGCTGTTAATGTGCTGCAGCTGCGCTGTAATGAGCTGAGTTCAGAGGATAGGGTCGGCCGCCCTGTCTCCCTGTCTCACTCTGCATCCATCAGCCACGACACTGTCTGTAAAGCCCTCGTGCTCGGGCTGTCTCACACTGCAGGTCTGAAGCTCACTCATTGCACTGGACTAATACTGTTCTAATTCTCTCCACGCCACGCTGTCAGCTCATTAACGGTGCTGGACTACCATCTCAGACCATCTGTGTATCTCTAGAATACAGAGCATATGGTTAAATGTGCTGTCGGTTTGCAGTGTTATGGTATGCAAAAGTATATGGTAATTGTTGTTACAATAACTACATGTATGTGAGGCATTCATTGCTTAATCATTAACCACGCTCAGTTGCAGTTGCATAATTTTGAAACATTCATTAAATACATTCATTAATGTGTAATGAACATGTAATGTAATGGATGTTTAGCTTATACTATGTGATATTTCCATGAGTAAATTAAAATCTATTCAGAAAATAAATAGCCTAATTGGTATATAGATATATACCAATGAATAGTACATTGTTGTTCATAATGTTTATGTTCATCGCTGAAGTTAATTATACAGTATATGCAAGTGACAATATCTACTCATACCTAAAATACTTCTTCAGTGTTCATAAACTGTACAGCAACTGTTAGATGGGGCAGTATTGTTTAGCGGTTCTCTACAATAGTGGTTCCCAAATTGTTGTATACGATATTGAGGGTACATCAGGAAACTCTGATATTAATCGTCATTGAATTGCATTCCATTAGCTGGCCACACAAAGTACTCACTCCATTATGAGTGTCACAAACAGCTTCCAGCACATGGCAAGCTCGTGCTCCAAAAGTTAAGCATTTTTCTGTTTGTTAATGAAAGTCTGTGGAGGAGAGAAATTTCTGTGCTTCTGTGTTCTGTGCTTCTGTGCATTTACTTCTGTGTATCGCCCTTTCAGGAAGCTCACCGGCAGCTAATTTAGCTTATTGTGTGCTGTTGTGGGCATGAACAGATCCCTTACTCACTATAATTAAAGCATATATGATCCTTGTTAGCCACGTACATGAGATAGTCTCACTTGCACAGATGCAGTTAGCTCACGGCCATAGTAAGTATTTAGTTTAAGCCTGGGGTGATTGCTGCTTGACCACTGGTTGACTGTTTATAGCGCTGCTTCTTGTCACTGTTCGATTTACAGTCACACACACATGTGGCCTCATATTGATGCTGCTGTCTTTGTGATTACAAATGAATGAAGTTCATTTCCCAGTCTCCCTGTACTCTAACAAGAGCTCCAGAGTGACCCACACATATAACTCAAAAATACAATATCTATCATTATTAATTTAGCATTCATTTTTAGGTAATTATTAACGGGATTTATACGGGGTATATATAGGTATATAGGCATCAAGGTGATACATGCATGTGTGTGAAAGGACTGAGGGGTGATACAGAGCAAGCATTTCATTTTTTACATTTCTGGTAACCGTAAGAGCTAGACCAATATTGTTTCTTACATAGCCTAAACGTTTGAATAAACCTTGTTTTTATTCATTTGGTGGTGGTGGTGGTTGTTGTTGTTAACAGCTTTTACTTACCTCACTTGTGGTCAATCATCCAAGGCCAGTTCAGTGTCCAGTTTGTTTCTGTACTTTTGCTAGTGTTTTTAATAATGCAATATATATATATATAGTCAAAATCCCATGTTAAGCAGGTCCTTTTGAGTCTACATAACAATTCACAGTGTTTTGAGGCAAGTGTGATTTGGGGATGTAGTTTGCATGATGCTAACCCAGTCACTAACTATAAGCTATAACTTTGTGTGACTGAAATATTCCTACGCAGGTATGGAAGATCAGGAAACATAATAGTAGGAACCGCTCCACAAAACAACAAAGAGTATTTGAAACATAGATCTTGAATCAAATTGTGTTATTTGGCAGGTTTTAGAAGGAAGTTAAAATGGGTGACATAAACGTAAATCTGACAAATGATTGATTCACAGATTTAATGTGTTATCTAAATAGGTATATATATTCTATAAAATTTGCATGAATGTGTAATGCACAGTTGGCATAAATTGTAATGTAGATGAATAAAATGAATAAGGATGCTATTCCACTAAATACATATACAACTTACTGATTTTAGGGTACTAATATAGCTTGTTATAGATTGCCTTGAGTTGTGGAATGCATGCATAAACTGTTCCTCAAAAGAAACCATGACATTCTCTTATCATTGCACTCCCTTGGTTCCCTTAACCTGTACTTATAACCATACTGTTTTAGATACCTGCAAAGATTTCATGAAGGGACCCTGACTTTTCTTTTTGGAAAACAAAATAAAGCTGTTCATTTGGATAATAATGGTAATAAAATAATATTTTATTCTTATACAGCGCTTTTCAAGAACCCACAGGTGCTTACAATTTTCAGTACACAAGAGTACACAAGAGTACAGAAATGGAAGTACATAAAGCATCAAACAACAAAGACACACAAGTAGACAATGTGAGCAAGATAAATAAGGTAAATATTGTTGTACTTGCACCTTGTGACAAAGTAAATTGTACATATGCTTAAACAGTGAGGCCAATGACATGAAGTCCTCAGATGTACCTCCCTGAGCTCTAAACCTGTTCAATCATATCCCTGCACAAATGCAAGTGGAATAGTTGCATTCAAGGCATCCAAAAACCACTCACTCTTTTCCCATTGGACCACCAACACATGGAGCTAACATATGGTGGCTTCTCTCTTTTGATGAGTATGATAATTCAAGAAATGCTTGCACGATTTAATAGAAACAATCTTTACAAGCCGAGGGCGCTGAACCCAAGCTTATTGTTATGCTAAGAGGCATGGATCAGGAGCCCAGTCTCTTCTTCAGATGTGCCAGTGATCATGAATGAAACGGGGGCTGTGCGGAGAGAAACACTGAGAGAGAGCAGAAGCAATGCCAGGGAGCAATGGGTCCTGCCACAGGCCCTCCAAGACGCATCTCATCTGACATAGAGCCCCACATAAAGCACCCACAGCACCGTCTGGAGACCCCTAATAAGAAGAGGCCTTATGAATTATTGATTCTCTGAGTACCCTCCCTCTCTGCTTTCTCCTTCTCCTTAAGATATATATTCCCTTTAAATCCGAGGGCTTTGCTCTTTGCCTCGGGTTTTTGAGCACAGTCCTCCGAGCGAGCCGCCGAGCAGCGAATGCCTGAGAAAGAGAGACCAATTAGAGGCTCTAAGGATGCCCCCCACCCCACCGCCTTCCCCCTCCTCACCTCTTGATCCTCTAACTTCCCTCCGCTGAGGAGCGGTCAGTGTCAAATCTCTCCCCAAGCACTCCCACACTCCTGACCAACGCTCAGAGCTGGAGGAGTTTTCTCTGCCTGCTTTACAAATACTGGCACTCCCTGTGTGCCGATTAGTCACACTTAGCTGGGGTAACGGCATAACATCAAATGGCGAGCGATTTTCAAGCCATCAGCCACACTACTAATCAACAGAGAAACTCAGGCACCATTTACAGTCTCAGCTCGCTGCAAGAGGGCTCTGAAAATTGCACAAAACGGGAATAATCATTAGCACTGTAGATTAACATCGATGATTCATTAAACAAATGCTTGGGTAATTTTCATGGAAAGTGATTGCACTGAACTAATTAGAGTTTGGTTTTGTTTAGGTACTTCTGCAAAGACAAAAAATAGAGGAATGCTGTTTTCACTAGTTGTATTAAGCATTCATGAGGCGTACATACCAAGAGAGATCATGTGTTGTGTCTCACGAGATATGTCTAGTTTCAGCAGAAAGATACTGACAGTTACCACCTGTAAGACTCTGACAGATATCAAAATGTCTCATTTGTTGACATGTGAGGTCTCCTTGCTAAATATGGCAGCATTTCCCAACGTATTTGATTTTTATCTGCTACTTACAGATTTGTGGTGGTGGCAAAGGCAACGGGGTGGCATGGTTGCAGCTACCGTTAAAATTTGATTGGCCCTCATATGGATGCCACCCCAAATTTTCCTTGATGCAACTGGATGATTAGCAATGCAAAATACTCAGGGTCTTTTACAAGTTCCGAGACAGCCTAATGATTTCTGTGAAATAAAGAATTCCATGACTGTAATTGTTGCTTTGTTTTTGTTTAACAGTCACCATGTTTATTGCATTGTAGTAATACTATTTCCTTGCTAGGTTGTGACTGGAAACAAAAGGGTTAAAAGATACAGCCAGGCTCTCCCATAGGCTAGAACTTTCAGAGCTAGACTGGAGTCCTAATGTATCAGACTTTTGAGGCTAAGGTTTTTGAAAAGTAATGGGTCCGGTTCATGCTCAGCTTTATTAACAAACTTGCAGCAAAACTAAAGCAGAGTCACACACTCACTGCTGGCTCCCAGTGCCAAAACTATTAGCTGGCTAGGCTAAAAACATGGCTCCCGGCTAGAAACTAAATGCAAAACCTCTACACACACTCTGGGAAACCTCTACACACTCTTCTGGGAAAACAGAAAAATGAATCTAATACAGCCGGACATAAACATTTCTTTTTAACCTGAACTACTTACAGTGCAATTAGAATATGATCAAACAACAATACAATGCAAACACACACAGATTACGTACAAGATAAACATAGCTACCTAGCTTACACCTGTAGCTTACTTAATATTAGCCCTGACCTAATACATAATATAGCTAGTAAAAATCTAGCTATGTTAGCTACAAAATTCAAGAAAATAAAAAAATTAAACTTAAAACAAATATTTGGACCCTAGTGTTGCCTCAGTCACAGAATATTTATTTATCTGTTTTTATTATAAACAGTGTAAACAGCGGACTCTGGCAACTATAAATGAGTCAGGCAAGTCATTCAGTGTGTTTAAAAATTGCTTTTTTGATTCCACAGCAATGATGTATCAGTGCATCAGCAGTATGCTTTCCATGTTTTTCGATACTTTTTGTCAAACTTGCTTCTAGCACGTACTGGGTGAACATCCTAGTCTGAAGAATGATGACAGAGTGATGAGTGATGTGACCTGAAGTGTGTTTGTGTGAGAGAGTGCGAGAGAGAGAGAGAGAGAGAGAGAGAGAGAGAGAGTTTATATATCTACTCCAAACAGAACGAAGGGTCAGCTTTATCTGACCACCATCATGCCCCATGAGAGAGAGAGAAAGAGAGAGAGGACTGTTCTCCTCCAAAAAAGATAGAACTTTGCCTTTACTTATGCTGCAGTATTCCACCCTTGCAGCTATTTGACTGGAATTTTGAATCAGCTATCAGTCCACAAATTTGAACGTGTTGAGATCAGGTATTCATGCTCTTGCTTGCCTCCGGGCAATCCTGACTTATACATCAGCCCACTGTATCCATTCCATACTTCTCCCATCTTTTTCTCTGGCAGGTCACAGGGCTCCCAGATAAGCAGAGATGTACTGAAATATTCAAAGACAGTGTGCACCTGGACCAGCCTGTTAATGCTGGATCGAACTCTGCAGCGCCAAGCAGAGGTAGATGCTGACGACGGTTGTGATGATGATGATGATGATGGTGGTGCTGTTAGTGCAACATGAGGCTATGTTTATCCAATGCTGACATTGTTCTCTGACATGCAGAGCCCTCTTCTGGCAACTATGACTCCCTGCTTTTTGCCTCTATCTCTTTTGGAGCGCTGCCTGAGCAGCCATACACTCCGTTCCAGCCAAGATAAGGCCAACTGATTACTATGGCATAGATTTCCACTGTATCTGCAGCGAGGCCAGGATAGGAAAGCTAATGGCCTCCGGCTCTGGGATCACTCAGTGTGCTCTTAGTAATGATTATTATCTCGGGCCAGTGGGTAATTAATGTATTAAATTGGCAAGTGGTTCTCCAAGCCTTTAACCTTTTTTGAGAAACAGCAGGCAAGTTGGGAGTTGGGAATTAGTAAAAATGTAAATATGCTTTTAGATCAATGCTGTTTCTCTTCAGAATCAATAAAATGCGAAACAAGGGAAAGCATCGGAAAACTGGGGCGCTTTTCTGTGATGGTGATGGCAGAGAGACGAGCTGAAGGTCATTTTACCAGATGAAATTCCTACCATTTTCAAAAGCAGCAATGAGGACTGTTTTTTAAGTGTCCTATTCACAGTCCCCTTTTGCCTGCAAGAAGATTACATTATGAAGGGGTTCCTAAATGGACAGACAGCCTGTTCTTTTTATTTCCAGGAAATGCAGGACCAATTCTTTCTTTTAGGACGGTTCTCTTAAAGATGTCTTGTAGGCATACAGTGCAGCAGTATGCATTTGACATTAAAATAAGTATCTCTGAAAGAGCCAGCGAGCATTTGAAAGAGCTGCGCCTCTTTTAACTCTCTGCGGCGATTGGGAAATAGTGATTCTTTGCCGCTTGATGGAGAACCCTCTGTTGTGCCTTTGCCAGCTCTCCAGCTTTAAGGCGAGTGCACTTCACAGGCACCCGTTGAAGCAATAACATCAACCACACAGAGAGACAGAGGAGCAGAGAATCACCCTGGGAATTGCCTGTTTGGGGTATAATAAGCTGAGAGCAACTAGGTGGCTGAAGAGAAGCTTAATATATGAAATAGCTATGTACTGTTCCTTTGTGGCTTTTGAGGGGGGAGGTGTTCCCCTGGAGAGCGTGCTGGATGAAGCAAACTGCTCTCAAAGGACGAAGGTTGGCGTAGCATGAAGCTATGGGTCTGCTTTTTTAAAGCCTCCAGCTCAGAGGCATGGCACCCTGGTAGGAAATTTGGAACCACAGAACTTGTTTGCTGAGAAAACTGCACTGGACGTGCTGATTCTTTGTAAAGATGGCTGCCTTCTGTGACAGTGTACTCAAAAAACATCAACAAATTGTGACTGTTGGGAAAAAAAAAAACACCAAAAACAACAACTAAAAAACTTGCATAACTGTAATGGCAACTTTTTAAGAGACATAAATGATAATAATAATTATCGGTGATGGATCGGTGGCCTGTGTAGGGTGTTTCCTGCTTTCCACCCAATGAATGCTGGGATAGGCTCCAGCACCTCTTGTGACCCAGAAGAGCTGAGTGGTTTAGAAGATGAGAGATGAGACAACAATAATAATAATAATAGGTAACACTTTAGGTGCTGACTAATTAACCTGAAGTAAGGAAGTAGTTAACATGAAGTAATACATTAACAATGGTTAAATGCTAAACTAATGCTAACAGTTGTTACATGTTTACTTAACATTAGTTAACCATTGTTAATGTATTACTTCATGTTAACTAATGCATTACTTCATATGAGTTAGTCAACACTTACGTTGAGAGTTACATAATAATAATAATAATAATAATAATTAGAGCTGGTGGTATTTTGAAATGGCAAGAAAACAGAGAAAGAGAGCCACAAAATAATATTTCTTAAAATGTTAGAAAATGCACTAAAATGAAGTCATATTTAATATTCTATAATGTGTACACCCATGCAGAACACATCTGAATGATGAAATTTTGATGTTTTTTTTCCCTCGTCCCAGAGGTTCTGCCTCGGGTGACCGAAGCTGAAGGTGAAGGCACCAATGAGTCAGTGTTGGCCTGGGAGCTGCATGCACAGAAGTCAGCCAGGTCAGCAAGCGCAAGGAGCAGAATGTCAAATTGAAGCAAAGATGCCCCAGTCTCCCCACGGCACCAGCGCCGCAGACGCTGAGAAGTTATTCCTTTTTTTCGCTGGGCTACAAGTCTGCACTGCAAATGTATTTTTCGTCTCTGTCAGCTGTGCCAAAAAACAGCTTCACACACTGCGCCGGCATGTCCTTCAGAGGCTGTTTGTACAGTAGCTGCACTAATCTAAACGTGCAATTATCAGTGATCGGAACATGCCTTTGTTTAAGGAGAGGTTTGTTGGAATCATCAGCATGGAGTGTGCCTCCAGCGCTGGCTTTAACTGCTGATGGGGTTAATATGGAGCTGGAAAGAGGGAGAAGGACTCGCAGCAGGAGGAAAGCTGTGAATGGCTCTGCCTCGCTGAAAGAGAGCATCCTCTTATCAGCATCGCCCAAGGTGTTTATGTTCACTATCCACTCGGGAAAGAGTGCACTTTAGCCTCTACATGTAGCCAAAGGCATCATCATACACCGCAATGCATGAGAATTGAGTTTAGAGGAGGCTCTACCCCTCTGCTATGTTCTGTGTTTGGACCCAAGTTTGCTACATTTGTGCATTCATTTTGCATTCATTTTTAAAAAAATGAGTGTTCTTTACGGGCTATAAACAAATTTCTCCGCAGGTTAAAGAATTATGCCTACATTGTAGAGAGAGTATATTTTTAGACTTCAGAAGGAAGCAAGGAAGAGTGCCACTGTAGTCAAATATGTCATGTTCATAACCGTAAACTTTTAGGTTCACATTAGTGTTTAATAAGTTATGTGGCATACTGTTTTCTATTCTGTAGTGCAGCATTATGTCCTTCAGACTCTTTGTCTTCACAGTATCCACAATTTTGTATTAATCTGATTTTGTGTATATACTTTCTTTAATTGCAATACACAAATACATCATACAACCATTCAGAATCTATATAGTGTATATCAAGTAATTGATCAAGAGGCTATTAAAAATATTGATTGTGTTAGTTAGCATTAGTAGAATAGCGCTAAACTTTTTAAAATTTTACAAGAAAAAAAAACACATTTGAGCTGAGAAGGAGTCCTTGTGGATTGCAGCAAATGCCATTGTGGAAAAATGGGAACATTTAGGATTGGTTAGTTTAATGGGCAACACCATCTCCCCACACATGGGACACTATGACTCTACCTACCTAAGCAGCAATTTGTTAACTGTTATCATTTGTCATCCTCCTAATTCCATTCATTTGTGTCACTCAATTAACATGTGCTCTCCTTTGCAATGCTGATTTGAAGACTGCAATAAAATATCCAGTGTCCTAGTAGCAGCATAACTTCAGAAGCTTCAGCCTCCATAAATGTTCGTTAACGCCCTCCTCCCACCCAAATAAACTTACACCATTAGATTAGATCATCAATTATTCAACCATGCCATTGCATTTCCCTATTTATGATATACAGACATCTCATTACACTAGAACATAGGAAAGGCTGCAAATATTCTAATCCAGTATTCCCTTTTCTGTTCAACTCACTCTCCTACTCACACTGCAAAACAGGAGCTAGGGTTTGTTAAAATACCTCACATGCATGGTAAGAAGTAAGTAGAGTAAAGATATCCAGTTACAATAAAAAAATAGTTGAAATTCTGATCAATAAAGCTAACTATTGAATTACATACCTAGTTATTACCTGCTTGCTGTGCTATCTCAGTTCATATGAGATAAAACAAGGAAATAGTCTATATAGCAATAATGTTAACTATGAGCCTAAGCAGAATGTTTTAAGAAACATTACAGGTAATGGGACTGAGCATGAGCAACAGAAAGAGGTAGAAATAACTTTTTGGCAGCTTTATGTGTTCTTTGCTTTCATATTTCTCTTCAGTATTTCAGAACAATCGTATCCGTAGTGTCATAGTACGTTAGGCCTGTGAAAAGGTCATAGTGTGTTGCTCATAATGCAATTTCTATATCCCTCAGTTCTTCAAACTATAGATGGATTCTTTAAGAGAGAGAGCAACTCCACCAAAGGGCAGTCAGGTGAGAAGATATTGCCAGTTCAAACAAACATTTTCACTGATTAATCTCTCATTTAACCTTGAGTTATTATAAAGTTACATATAAACTATGTGTTACTACACAGACGAGAAGGAGCAACTACAGAACAAAATTATGACTTTTTCTGAACTATCTGTCCTCCTGTCTATCCTCACCAGGCTTTGAATCACTGAAGTGATTCTATGCAGACCCAGTGGTTAGGCATCAAGGAAGGGATCTACATCTTCTCCATGTACATTATCCACTGGGGTCCCACAAGACTCTGTGCCGGGTCCTTTTTTCTCTTTACATTTGCTCTCACGGCAATCTAATACCCTCTTATGGCCTCTCATCTTTCTCCTTCCACTTCTATCCTTCCACTGCTAATGACACTCAACTAATCTTTCCCTGCCCAGCTTTGACACTTAAGTTTCTAGTAGCATCTCAGCATGGCTGACATCTTTCCATGGATGTCAACCCACCACTTGAAGCTGAATTCCAAGACTGAGCCTATATACATTCATGGAACTACAGGTCATCACCGTAATCTTGCCATCTCAACTGAGTACTCTTTAGCCATTCCATCTAAGGATGTAAAGAGCTGTGGTGTTATTCTGGATGACCAGTTATCATTCTTAGCTCATGTTTCGAGCCTGACTTGGCCATCCAGATTTCTCCTCTTCAACATCTGAGGAATTCCATCTTTTCTTTCTAGAATGGTGACAAAAGCACACGTTCTGTGTCTAAATTTCTTGATCGGCTTGATCACTCCTAGTTGATCTTCCGAAGCATGCCATCAGACTCTTCCAGCTGATCCAGAATACAGTAGGATGGCTTGTCTAAGCCTAAGTTCACTCATGTCACTCCACTGCTGTGCTGTCCTTGGTTTCCAGTGGCTGCCAGAATCAAATTTAAAACCCCGATGCTTGTTGTATATGGACCTGATCTAACATGATAACAATGTTCAAAACTTGATCTGAATCTTGAGCCATTTGAGCTTGAAGAAAAGCTTGGCTTAACCTATCCTTCAAGTCACATAGATAATATGCATTAAGACTTTTCTTTGTGCAGTCCAAAAACCCTTTTTGTAAAGAATTTCAAATCTAGCACTCATTGAAATGTTTGTATTTCACTTATGTGCTGTAAATACAATGTAAAAGTAACCTGTAGACTGTGCTATTGAAGGGCTATTTAGGACATTTAATATAAGGGAAAAAAGACGATCTATTGTGTTCCAACTTGACCAAATAATCATATGTTCAGGTCGATGTTATGCCTATGGCTACACTAAAGTGAATCAGAAATAGACATTTTGGACCCATTAATAAAAAAGAATGAAACTAGTCCCTCCTACTAAAAGCTTAGTCCCCCCATACAGACCATCAGAGACTCAATATAGAGTCATGATTGGCCAGTCATGATATACCAGTCATGATTGGCCAGCTCCACACTGTCTACTAATTATCACTCACACCTGTTGCTCATCTCTAGGCTCATTNAGGAATGTGACTCTATATTTCACCACGTACATTTCACAGGGCATCTTTAAAGACCTTGTTTTAATCAGCTCACCCTCTGGCTGTGCACCAATACATGCACAACAGCCATTACTGATCACAGTCATTATGTTCAGCTTTTTATTAATAAAGACCAGAATTGAATGGACATCAATATCCAGCATGTTACCTAGTGTTTTGCAGTTGCATTTTATGAAGTTCAAGAAGACACCTATGAAAGTGATAAACATAGCTTTGACAAAGCTATGACTAAACTTTAGCCTCCTCAGTCCAGAAACTGGACACTTTTTTGTTGTGGGACATGTTCACTGCTGCATATAAATAACATTATATTACATAAATACCTAGACTTTTGCAATGAATATTGAATTATCTTTATTTATAATGATCAAAAACAAATTGTTTAACACAAAGAATATTGTCGCCATCCAAAGAAAAACAGGTATCTCCCAGAATCGCAACTTTACAGAAGAAAAACCCAATTTAATTTGAATGTACGTCAATGAAACCAGATGTCTTTCCAAGCAGTTTTGGACCATTTCTGTTGGTCCATTCATCATGACATTGTCACACAGTGTAAACAGCAGCTGCTGTGTTCAAATGACGCATAAAAGTAAAAATTGACAAAAATGGAGATACATGTTTTTCACTGGACAGTAATAATATGCAATTATTAATATTTCAAAAGTGATGAGGCAGTGATCAAGGAATTACTATAAAAAGATCATTACTGCACTGATGTTCCAATAATGTCTGAAATATTGATAAACATTGTAAAATACATTCTGGTGTCCATCTTATAGCAGTTTAGTTTAGACAGTACATGTTATGATTGAATCAAAAAACAGCAGTTGAGTATTTTCAAACTTTTGAACCATATGGTAAGCTTACAGCAGTCAAAGTGAAATCCTTGAAAGCACCTCGGCACTTTCAACACTATTTCAACTGCAAAACGTAACTAATACTTACCCCTGAACTTATTAGGACTTAATGTTTTAGCTGTGGTACTTGCTCTTAACTTGCACAGCTAAACACGCTGCCTATAAACAACACTACCAAAGCCCGGCCTACCCAGCAGTATCTCAAATAACTATGCTTGTTCAAAATTGAATTTAATAATTAAAAGATGACAACATTGTCAGAACAGATGGGCTCCCCTCATTGCTTTTTCAATGCAAGCATCTCTTAGGCCTAAAAGCTTGACAGAATGGGGATGAATATGAAAAGTTCATTAAGGGCCAGACTTGACAAGAGGTCAGTTATAAGGCCTATTCAAGATTAATGTAGAGTCACAGGAGTAAAAAAGACTAGTTTGATAAGGGTTTAACGAACAAAGTCAACAGGCAAACTGGGGCAGGGGAAACATGACAAGAGAAGACCTACATTTACCCCTCTATAACTGGTCTCGGCCTGCCTTCCTCTTTTCATCTAAATATAAAACTGCACTCACGAGGCTGTCATCGCCGTTTCTGCTCCCTGCTCTCTACACTGCATTCTTCTCCTTATACCCACCTTCTGCTGATTGCTTGATGTGCACTTTGAGGACTTCTGCACTGCTCCTGTTGGATTTTCCCCCTTTTTTTCTTTTTTGCTTCTTTGCCAGGCGTGCCTTCGACTGCTCATTAGCGCCATTGATGGGATGATTAGCCGGTTGTGAAGTCCCTGAACATCTGACATTGTGAGCATAACAATCACGTGCCATTTTATCTTCCACCCTCTGCTCCCTGATCCCTCTGCAGAGAGCCGCCAAAAGAAAGAGTGCGGGAACTTAATCAGCTTAATTAAGCTCCATTAAACAGTGTTGGATTCGACTACAAAAGACAGAAAACAGGCCTGCCCACAATGGAGGGGAAGAGACACAAAGCCTTTAATAAGAGTCAGGGGAGAAATAACATGAATAAAGGCCATACAGCAGAAAGGTAGTTAAAGGAAAAATAGTGAGTAACAATGAATAGTGAGAATGAGCAGCTGGAAGGTGAAAAAGGCATATGAGGTAAAGGAACAGTGAGAGAGGGGGAGGGAGAGGGAGAGGGGGAGAAAGAAAATTCCTGGGACGAAAGCAGTGGTGAAGAAAAGAACAGAGCACAGAAAGATAAGCTTGGTTTGGTCAGACTTAAATGTCACGTCAGACAAAAATATTTCTCTCCATTTGCCAGCCACAAGCTTTTAGAAAAGCCCTTAAAAACTGTAATTAATCCAATTCTCTTACACCTCATGTCTGGAGAGTGGTAGACTTAGTCTGCCCTTTCCAGCTTCCTTCCTCACTTATAGGAGAGAGCGGGGCATACTGATACACAGGTAAATTGTCACACTGTTAATGTTTCCAACATAGGATGCTACCTACAAGTGGAATACTGGATTTGTGCATCCACTTGGTCTGATGTCATTTCCTGCCCATGAAAGGCAAGACACACTGTGAGCTGAGGGTGAGCACAGATTTGCCTTAATGATTTTTCTTTAAGATGAAATCTTTACAATGATACATTTGTATGTAGAATGAAGTATTTTGTTATACTTCAGCTAATGTCCTGCACTAAGCTAATTATATCATACAATTTGGGGCTACTTGGTACAAGTGACACACACACACACATACACACACAGACTAAATAAACAGATCAAAAATACAATATTTTATTTGGATTTTTATTTGGAATAAAATTTTTCCAGAGCTGTATATATATATAGTGTTATATGTGCATATATGTACACTAATATACATGTACTGTATTTTCCAAAAGAAACCCAAAATAAAAAAAGAAAAGGAAAAATGTGGGCACAAAAAATGAAAGGCTACAGGTGACTCTATATCAGATTAAGGTCATTGCCTCTCCTTGTTCATAAATGAGACTTGGGTCCAGTGTGTGACATGCAAACAGTAAGCTCAGTGGGCTCATTTTCCAGGTCAGGCAATTGTGCATTCCAGAACTGTGATTTTGACAATGAGTCTGATTAGTGATGTCTGAGATCACATAACCTCAGAGCCTTCCGAGATAAAAATATGTAGATAGCATTATAGTTTTGTTTGATACTTGAAATGTTTTTATTTTAAATTATTTTCAGCTTGTTGTTGTTGTAGGGACTGTTTTAACAAGCTCTTTCACGCTCCAGGACTGAGCCAGCAATTAATGACTAATTAAATGCAATGATTAATCAAGCTTTAATTCAAAAGTGGCATTTAACTTACATTTTGAAGTCAAATTAATAATTATTTGTAATAAATAAATAATAACCCAACAGTTAATTCTTTGTCTTAAGTTGTGTGACAACTTACCTACTGATGGGGCACATATGATATGAATGTAATAGATACAAAATATATGCCTGAGAGTTTGTTCTTTCATTTGGTATGCAACTTTAACATGATTATCTACTGATCCCACAATATACTGATGTGTAAAAGGTGTGACAAGATGCCCTGGTCTCCGTTACACTGTGCATCACACACATGTATGCACTCTCTCCAGTACCAGTGCAAGTACCAGCGACTGTCCTTGGGCCAAAGCCATAACCTAATGGTTCAGTTTTAATGGGCATGGCGCAACAGAAGCTGGAATGAGAGAAGAGCTAACACATTCTGAAAGTTTGATTGAAATGAAAATATGTTCTACCTGTTCTTTTTAAAGCCCCTTTCCAAACATGCTGCAAGTTAAAGCACAGCCTTAAACATCAATCCTGTTAAAACGCTAACAAAAACATTCTTTCATTATATAACTTACACAATGTTACTTTAGCTCCTAATGAAAAAGAGATTTGTTTTTCAACTCTTCCTGCTCTGGCATAATGGAGCACTCATTGCTAAAGTTTACGCCGACGGGATCTCAACAGAGCAAAATGACTCTGCTCAAGGGCACAACAGCTGTCTCCCACCAGGCATCCAAAAGTCATCAGTCCAAATGAAGCTTTCCAACTCGCTCTCAAAGACTGTTAACTAGTAGCATGCAACACAGGACAGTGCAGAATTTTGGAGCGCCGGAACCTTCGGTTCACCTGATGAAGATAACTTAAATACTTAGTTAACTACTTCTGAGCAATGCTGTTTTAAGGGTGAAATGGCAATCATTAAATTGCAGAATAAAAGATAACGCTGTATTTGTAGGGCTATATTGTAGTTCATGAGGCTGAACAGAATTCGCAATATGAGAACTGCATAAACCTACATAAACATTTATAAAGGCTCATAAAGGCTACTATTTTATCAATTTTGCTATCAAGTGACCATAACGCATATGTCAGGCGATGTATTGTTTTTTGGCTAAAATGAAATGGCAGTCGACTTTGTTGTTTATTGTATGACACAGTGACATAATGCTAATTATATCTTCATGTATAATTTTACTATTATTAAGATTCATAGATTTATGCTCTGTCACACAGTGTCAATCCAAACGTTTTGCAAATATGCACATTTACAAAATTTCAGCAGTAAAATATGAATTAAGTTGTTTTTCCGTCCTCTGCAGTTATGCGAATAAACTTGAATGATGATTCTAACAGCTCTGGAAGCATATTGTGCAGAGCCATTCTTCAAACAAGCTTTGGATTAGACATTTTGGAATGTCTAAAGCAGCCTTGATCCTGTCATGATCTGACCGTCTGTAGGGCCAATCACTTTCAATCACCGGCCACTCGTGACCACTGAAGAGAACTGCCACTGTGTTACTTGAGCAGCCATGTTTGCGGAGTGTAGTGTCATGGGTGAAGCGTATGCTGTAAGTATAACAGCAGTTCATCGTTATGTTTACACTGTATACCAAGAAATACAATCGAGTGGAACTGAATCATGTGATTTCATGGCTTAAAACATTATCATGTATTTAAAAAACGCTTTTCCATCAGACTTTTTGGCTTTTTAGCTTTAGCAAGCGTAAAAAACTCTTCTTGCCATATTTGACTGTTTTATCGGATTTCAGGCTTTTCCATTTTTTTGCTGGATTTTAAAAGTGCATAAAAAGTCAGTGGATGGAAAAACAGCTATAGATGAAATTAGTTGGCAAATGCAACCTTTATGACAAATGACTCCTATTAAAATATCTGTATGAGTTGTTATAAAGGACTTGTGTCGGTGTCATGTAGTCTTATGAACACTGCAGTAAAGTTAACATTGAATTATTAATGTTACACATGGTAATATTAAAGTATATGTGATGTAACAGACAAGATTTAAAGCAATTGTTAAGTTGCATTTTCAGTATAGACTAAGACATACTTGTATCACTGAAGGCTGCAGCATAAAGGAGGCAGGTATAGAAAGTGAAATGTAATGTATCTGTCAGTTTGAAAGCGCATGAACCTGCGAGAAGCTTACGATATATCTTTGAAAGTCAGAGTAGTTCTCTCAGATGAGCAAAGTATCTGATGCATATTTAATATTGACAATGTGACAATTTCAAAGGTGAAAAATAGACATATGAGTGCAGCTTATACGCCCATAGCCATGTTAAATTGCCTTCACACCTGTCATCTTTGCAATTCATAAACCAAGTATCAAAACTGTTCCCCCTGCGGTGACATTTAGAAAGTTGGTTTATGGACCTCTTTGATATTTCAAACAGGGCCAGGTTAAAACACATCGGCTTTGAACGCTCAGAGAGTTTATGTGGGATGTCAGAAATCAGACACTTTAAAGGGAAAGGATACAAGGCCTTTAATTTATTTATATTTTACTCTTAAACCCAACACATCACAAGCTTAGAAACACCAGTATGTTAGAATATTCAAAAGAGGATCCAGAACATCTTCAATGCAAAACACTTCCTCTCTGGAGGATGTACAGCATCTACATGATAATTGCCATGGCCCTGCCATTTCATTGCACTTGCCCATCCATCATAGTTTCGGGTCATGTAGACGTGGGCCTGACAGCGGCGCGCCCAGGGAGATGTAGAGGTGGGGGTAGAATAAGATATCACTGATACAGCTGGCAGCTTTTTACCAGTGCCACACTCATGATGAAATATTAATCTGTGGTTTCTCACTAATGATAATACACTGTGAAGCATGAGCAGCTAGGAGCAAGTCGGGCAGTCCCCACTCTCACACACAGCTGCTTTAAGAGGATAACCCTCCTATTACAGCGCACAAATGAGGATTGGATCTGCAAATCACAAAGTGAGAGAAACATGGATAATTAAATCTCGACATCCCAAAGTCCCACAGATACTTGCCCTGTAGACCTCTTGCATTACATAGGAACCAATTACAAGGTAAGATAGGTAGTGGAAGAGGCGATTTGACTTGCCTGCTCGGCCTGTCGGTATCCTCTTCTCTATTTCTCTCTATTTGCCCTTGCCTTGCACTTATCTAGCTCAGTGGCATATCACCAACCTCTCTATCCATATCGGTAATAGCATTCTAGATTCCCGCCTTAGTGCTACCTCTCTCTCTCTCTCTCTCTTTCCTTCTCTCCATTTGCATTTTGAGTCTCTAGCTCTGTCAGTTCACCTTGGCCAGTGGTGAACATGGCAACACGGTCACCTTTGATAAGAGAAAACTGGAGTGCCTTCCAATTCTTCAGCATGGGATATTACAGGAAAGGCACACAAGTGGTGCGCCATATATTTCCACAGTCTAATACTCCGTTTGAAAATTAGACCACGGACTGAAACCCCAAAACAAATTGTTATATTCCTCAAAGTAATAAATCAGCAGAACTTTGAAAGTTATGCCTCCTTAGAGTTAAAAAAAAGGTATAACATTGATATTAAACTTGAAAGAGATTCAGAGATGCACTCTCCTTTTAACTTTAGCCCACACAACCAGATGTCAGACCTACAGTCCAAAAAGCTTCTGACTGAAAACTAATTACTGGCTGGGAAATGGAATTGTTTTGGTGGTTAAAAGCGCACAGTAAAATCCTTAACCTAGCAGGAGATGCTATCTCCGCAAATGTAATGAAATCTAAGACCCAATCCAGAGAGGACCTTCTTGTCTGCGATGATTTAAAACACACAGTTATCCCAAAACGTGGAGCCATTTTCTCCACAGGCACAGGCTACAGCCAGCGACCTTAGAGAGAAACTGAAAGTTTACTTTTAAGCTAGTTTATAGCCAGGCAAGAAAATAAAAACATAGTCCACTAATTGGTTTAAATAATCTCAAATGGAGATAATATCTGATAAGAAATTTCTCTCTAGGGTCAGCAGGGTAGACTATAATTACACATAAATGTATCATAATAAAATATAGTTAATGATCCTGAGTAGCTGCATTGTACCTGCACAGTAAAATATGCTACATGAAATATCAGGTCAGATTTTGAATCAAGGGCAGTATGCAAGTGACAATAATGTTCCAGTAACTCTCTGTAGACATAAAACAAAGCCAAAGGTATATGGTAAAGTTAGTGGCATTGGCTGCTAGTAAAGTTTAAGGTGGCACAATACTATACATGCCAGCTTATGCGATGAATGTCAGTGAACCGGTTTTCGGAGGCGGTGCAGTTAAGTGCAGTCCTATAATACATAAAAAGTTTGATGCCGTTGCAGGAGGTTCCACGCAACTGGCCTCTGTCAGCTGGGGCATGCAGCAGCACTCTGAGCGGACATGCTGCCTTCCCATTCTGAGCAGTCCATCTGTTGGCCCTGTTGGTCCTGACAGGGTGCAGCCCCATGCCAGAAGCCTGCTGGCCGCCACCACTGGCTCCAGAGCCCTGGGGACACACATTATGGGAAACAATGGGGTGGGAGCAGGGGACAGATTGAGTTCTGCAAGCAGTGCTGAGGTTCTGGGCCAGGAGAGGATGTCGCGGGAGGAGTTTTGCATTAAACTTTAGCTCAGAGACATCTGCATTCAGGAGCAGCTTTAATGCACTGCCCTAAACTCACACATATGGCTAAGATTACTCTGAGCTGTTGGGTTGCAAGTCGGTTATCTAGGCACAATGCAAAAAAGTTACTGTTATCTTAATCTAGCCAATATATCTGATATTTTTCATGCTGTAGTTGTTGTAAGCTTATTAAAAGGTTGTTATTATTTGTTTAATTAGATACTATAAATATTAGACATATTAACTACATTTAAGTTACTTTCACTTTTTTTTTTTTTGCATTGACTTATTGGTATGTTGCAGCTGCAGTGATGCCCTACAAGCAGGAATCATGTGCAGTCTATTCATTACACAGCCAGTACACAGCATCACATGGGAAAATGTTAAGTGGTCCTTGAGAAACAAAGCATGAGATAAACTTGAGACAGATAAAGCTCAACAAAGCAATGTCCCTCTTAGTCTTCTTAGTCTGACTTCTCACTATAATTATAGAGTCTGGTGGGTTTCCCCATTCCTGAGTGAGATCCTGCCACTAAGAACCATCTACTTTGACCAGGGCAGATTTAGTGATTTTGAGGCTCCAAGCAAAAGACAGGAATGAAGCCACCTGGATGCACGTTTTTAAATTAGTTGAGGCTCTAGGCTCCTGAATAGCACAGCTGTCTTCACTGCAAAAAATCCATCTGTTCATCTATTTCTCTGCATACTTCATTAGCCCCTTTTCACCCTGGTCATCAATGGCCATGGCCCCCACAGGATCACCACACTATAGTTGTTTTTTGGGTAGTGGGTCATTCTCAGCACTGCAGCGACACTGACGTGGTGGTTGTGGTGTGTGTGTGTGTTGTGCTGGTGTGAGTGGATCAGACACAGCAGTGCTGCTGGAGTGTTTAAACACTGTGTCCACTCGCTGTCCACTCTATTAGACACTCTTACTCTCTTGTTGGTTGACTTTATAGATGTAAAGTCAGAGACAAGAGCTCATCTGCTGCTGCAGAGTTTGTGTTGGTCATCCTTTACTCCTTCATCAGTGGTCACAGGACACTGTTGGCTGGACAGTTTTGGCTGGAGGACAATTCTCAGTCCATACGTGACACTGAGGTATTTAAAAATTCCTGCAGAAAGTGCTGTGTCTGATCCCCTACTACCAGGGCAACACATACTCCACATATAGCACCACCATTTCAGTGTCATTGCGGTGTGACGAATGAGCCAACACCTGTGGTGTTCCTGTAGAGATTTTCATCTTGAAGAAGAGGGTAAAAGGAGGCTAATAAAGTATGCAGTAAATCAGATGGACTACAGTCTGCAATTGTAGAACTACAACACAATTACATATACTCTCATTACAGTACATTAAATTTTATACTAATAACTTGAACACTGGAACTATCAATACCAACATTAACACTGATATTATTTAAGGTCTGCTGAGCCTGAGTGTTGCTTTTCTATTTTAATTTTTCTCTGCTGCACTTTTTTTTTTACATTTTTCCACTCAACGCCCAAAACTCCCAACAAAGAAGCTCCTCTCCTCTAACTTCATCATGTAATATGGCATAGTTTTTCACTGACATGCAAAATAGCCAACCAGAAATCATTGTTTTGTATGACTTTTACCAAAATGTGGCTACACCATAAAAAGATCTGTATGTAGCAAGGGTTATGGAAACAGGAGAGGAAATCCCATTTGTTAGCTATTAAAATCATCAATAAAAATAACTTTTAAAGACATGTGAACTTAGTTCACGATAGTATTTTGCCCCGAAAGGCTCAGAGTTGTGACTGATAAAAGATAAAAGAGAATTTACCTTCCACAGGCCAGGTGTGTCCAACTAAGCGTACATTAGATATCAGACAGACAGAGCATCTGAGACTGAGTCCGTGTCCCTTTAAACATGGTGAGAATACTGATTACAATTACTGCCTTACAATAGGATGACATCTGGCTTGTGAGACAAATAACAGTGAGACAAATAACAGTGAGACAACTGTTCAGGTTATTAAAGTGCAGGTTATTCCAGTAATTACTTGAAGTCAAATACATTTTTTGCTTCCTAAACCTCTAATCTCACTTTATAAGAAGCTTTTGTTTATCTGATTACCCCTGCTACAATAATGAAAATTTCTACTCTGATAATTGATGAATCCCTTTGCAATTTGGATTTACAATGTTAGCACTAAGTTATAGAAGGCGTACATCAAGTCCAGCTCAATTTAGAGATTTCCCTGCTCTAGGCCATCAACTAAACCAAGGTTGGGCACATGAACTCTTTAGACTGAGGAAATAAGGGAAAAAGTCAAGGCCATTTCCATGATCTAGGCCATCAACTAAACCAAGCAATTATTGACAATAAAACTACTTGACTTGACAATTAGCTAATTTCTTTAGGCCTCAACAGAATTGTGGGTAACCCAACTGGAATGTTGAAAACAGATAACATATCAACAAAACGGCACAATTGCTAAAATAATTCTAAGGAAAATAGGATGAGAAAAAACATGAAGATCATTACTTAGTGATAGACAAGATATTAGGCATTAAAATATCATATCATACCCATGTAATACTAGGTACAAGATGAATACAGACAATTTCTCCCAACCAGTTTCACTACTGAATGAAAAACAATATTTTTAAATGAAGAAAAAATCAAATTTCAACCCAAATTCATTTCTTTGGATATAATTTTCACTGCTACATTCATAAGAAGATGAACAGAGGCAGCAGGCTAAATTATTGGTTTAGCCGATTTCCATGAAATAAGAACAGTAAAATAAATCTATATGAATTTAGCATGATCATTAAAATATCTCACTGAGTTGTCAATCCTGAATGATGACGTGTTTACTTACTGTAGTTATAGCTAAGGTTACAGCTCAACTGAAGCTTAACTGACCATAAAAAACACACTGCCAAACAAACACTTGAAAACAATTACCTCTCTATCATTACTGCTATCTAAATAAACGGAAACTCGGTCAGACTAATCTGTCTCCATATCTGACGTAATGTTACATCTGAACTTAGGATGTCCATCGTAAGAGGGATTTATATACCTGACTAAAATGTTTGTTATAAATCAAAACCTGTAATATTTTATTAAAACAATTTATAGTCTGTGAGGAAGTTTGCTGCAGTTATTCTGTTTTCTGGTCAAGCACAGAGCTCCTTCCTCACTCACTCACTCATCATCTACACCGCTTGTCCTTCTGGGCATCCCAGTGCTTACTGGGCAGAAGGCAGGAAACACCCTGGACAGGTCGCTGGTCCATCACAGGTCAGACACACAGATATACACATTCACACACACATACTTACACCTAGGGGCAATTTAACATATCCAGTTCTCAGTGTTGTCACAAAGTTTTCACCATGTTTTCTCTATATGCACAGTTTATGTTTTGACTTTTTCTTTCAACTTTTTTATTAAGTCAGTTGGTCAGTCAAGTCTCAAGTGTAGCTTTCTGACATGATTCTAAACTCCTTACAGTGCTTGGCAGAGCACTTTTTGTTTTCTAAGAATGTATTTTTAGTCACAGTAAATTAACTTATAGTGTTTTCTGTTGGAAGGTTAAAATGAATTAGACTGTCCCCCCACTGCCGCCCCATCTGTCAAATTTATTGTCACCTTCCAATACCTGAATGATATTAGTAAACCTTAAAACAAAGCAAGAATGCTGAAATGTAAGTGTAAACAAACAAACAAACGAGACAACATGGATCAGACATGGCATTAACAGCAAATAACAGAAGACAGTTGAAGAGTAGATTAACACTAGACACCCTGACACCTTGTGTGCTACAAGAATGAAAATATCTATCTTCTGTATGTATATTTAAAGCTCACGCTTATTCCTGGGAAACAACATGAGCTACAGTAAGCCTCTGCAGAAAGAATGTGTGCTATTGCCATCCTTCAAAGGAGTCGGCAACGGTGGAAAAATAACATTGCCTGCAACAAACTGGTGAAGTCATAAATTAAAGCTGCCATTACGTTTGAAATGTGCGTACATATGGGGGGAGGTGACAGGTTTGACATCAACACTGCATTTGCCTCAGCGCCACTCGTTCCTCCCTGTTTAAATTATGGCACTTCAATGAAAGCTAAAAGAGGCAATCACAAGGTATTTTAAATGTGCTCCATCAAATTTAGGCAACACACAGCAGGCTAAGATGGATTGCTATGGTTAAGATGAATAACCGTGTCCCCACACCACGACCCCCACCCCATCTCAGTCTCTCTACTGCCGCCTTTGTTGTCACCATCCACTTACTACACAGCTTAATCTGTGATTAGACATTTATTGATCCTGCCACTTGAATAGTGAGTGGCATGGAAACATACAGTGTGTGTGGACATATTTACATCATAACCGACCATTTGTGCTGCATGTATTGTACATCTGGAAAACTTGTCAGATTGTCTTATGAATAAGGCTCCTATGACCTTGGCCTAATGTAGACGGAGAGTGCACTGCTATATTTAAAACATTTTAAGGGGCCCGTATCTTGGGAAAAATGAACTCTCCTAACTTTTTTGAAATAAAAGACTTTGATATGGTACATAAACATAAAACTTTCAGAACATGCTGTACAATCTCCAGTCCATTTCGTCCATGTATGAAAACTAGGTCACAAAATAGCCTGATTTGTATTCACAAAATGTCTGTGATATCTCAAAAACCGACACATTAACACATATCCTCCTATTTAGCCTACAGCACTTTAGCTTTGCCCATTAACATACCATCACTGTACCAAAGAAAAAAACAATCTTTGTTTTTGCTGGATTTTATTTATTTTTCATCGTTTTAGAAAATCAGCGGCTCATTACATGTACAAAATTTCACAATGAACGAACCAATAGAAATGCTCCAAAATTACTTGACACAAATTTTCTCAACATTAACTTACATTAACTCAAGGTACATAGAGTGTTTGAATCAGGGCTGCTTTTTAAAGCTCAAAATGCATAGCTCAGTCATAAAGGCACATTAACAAAACTAGTCAGTTTCATTTTGCAGAGAAAAGAGAGGATGGAAAACACTGATGTACAACATAAACCGTGACTGTTTTGATGCATACATCCACACCAACATTTTAAATGGAAAAGATAATGATGAAATCCAAGAAACTGTTACTCAAATCAGAAAAATTCAATACATTTTGATGGAAGATTATGGTAAAAGAAGAACAGTTTGTTTTTAAAAGATACATGATATATTTATATTAATATGACCAGCAACCTGAACTGACAAGAAACAGATCAAGATTTCTGTATGTTACGTAGAAGCAATGTATTTCTTGGTCTTGGCAGACCTGAAGACATCTGACATCCAGAACTGAGACATCTTTTTTCATAATATTAATTTATTTTAAAATTTACATAAAAAAAACACCTGGGTTCATGATATACTGTGAGCTTTGGTTTATTGTGCTTTAGTCATGTAAGCCATTGGGGAGAATACAGCAACATTTAACAATGGTACTCAGGTCTACTCATGCAACCTTCACAATTAAAGCAAATTCTACCCTTTCCAAATCTACCATATCTCTCTAGAACAGTGACAGGAGAAGGCAGACATGTTCTGTACTTGTATTGTAAGTTAATATAACAAAATTTTATTCCAAATGATATTAGGATATTCCTGCTGATTCATTCATCATGAAATGTTCGCACAGTGGTAAGGGCAGCTGCTTTGGTCAAATGAGCTAGAAAACAGCCCTAGAGAAACCAAGAGAAAATGAAAATGCATAGTTTTGGTGTGACCGTGATGATATCCAACACCATTTGCCTAGTTAAAGGATGAAGTCATAGATCAGATAGCTTTGATAGGAGTATATACTGATGGAATAAAAGTGAAATAAAGACGAAATAATAATGAAATAAAGAAAGCAGGAGTCTCCAATCTTTTCCACAAAGGGCCCGTGCGGCTGCTAGTTGTCATTCCAACAAAGCAGGAGCACACCTCACAGGACTAATCATTTGTTTAAAGACTAAAACCAGCTGATTAAACAAGTGGAATTAGGTGTGCTTCTTGATTGGAATGACACCCTGCAGCCTCATGGAGCCTTTGCTGATAAGACTGCTGACCCGTGTATTCCAAGTAATTAAATAAAACTTTTATAAAGAAAGCTAAACAAGAAATGATTTTATAGCATGACACATTTGCCAATATTGCTATATATGCAATCTTAGGATTACATTTACATACACATCCCCAACAGCAGTTCATGTTACAGCATAGACAGCAAGCACTGACACGGTGGCCATGATATCTCTAGATAGCCAGATATCTCTCATCGCCATAGGATGATGTCATCAGATTTCTAGGGGGTCTTAAATACAGAAGCCATTTAAGGGAAACAGTGGACTGACTCTTTCTTTAGCCTGGAGAATAGTTCTATCTTCAGCAACAACATGCCAGAACACTCGCATCAGAGAATGTCTGATTGAGTGTGTGACCCATTCATAAGTTACACTCATTTTCCCTTTGTCACCGGGGTCAAGTTTTGAAAAGGTTGGACTAAACAAACAGAAACAAACAGAAAAAGCGTAATTAAAATGGGAATGTCCTCGGGCTGTTGATGAGTCTATTCCGCTATCTCATTCCTCACCTGCCTGTCTGTGCAATTTCCATTTTTTAAGCAGGCAAATCAGCAAAGTATTATATTTCTCATTTTGTTTGTGTTATAGTCTCCCTGCCACGATATTTTAATCATAATGAATTTGAATTAATCCCCTCAATGTGTTGGTCCACTAGAGTGTGTTGTCTTAAAGATAAACCAATGTGTGCGGAACAGTGTGCTTGTTTTGAAAACGGTTGTCTAATTCAGACCTCCCACAGTGTAACAACTTGTATCCCATCTATCTCTGCAGCTTTCCATCCAAATGAGCAGCACGTTTCTACTCTGGATCTCCATAATGCATCGGTATGGTTGAGGTGGAATAGAACTGGAATTGAAGGGTTAGAAGTCTAGTAAATCACATATAGCGTATTGTTCCCGCTGACTTTTCCCTCCATTTTTGCCAAGATACACAAATATGCAATGCTCATTTGGATTTGTTTTTCATTTTCTCTTTGCCTCCAAGGCTCTTTTCTCCATCTCTCTCTCTCCCTCTCTCTCTCTCTTTCCTGCATGCCTTAATAACTCCCATAATCCGCTCAGTTGTTTCTCATTTATTATTCCTCATCGATTTTCATCATAGTACACACAGCCTCCCATGAATCACCCTGGGCTGCTCCGCTCACACAAGCAGGCTGATGTTACACCACCCAATCGATTTACTGCTCTGAGCATACAAGGACTAGACTCTCATTGTTGTGGCAGTACAGTAGCGTTACTCCCAGCATACCACACTGAAAAGTCTAATTCTATGCACCCCATGTGAGATAGATATGAGTTTTCTCATGATACAACTCTCAGTCCTGAATTTGGAACACTAATTTTAGAAACACATTCAATTCAAATTTAACGCCAAGCACAGTGATGTGTGTTCTCACAAACAAATTGAAGCAAGAGGCGAAAGGAAACTTTTCTGACACCTAAGACCTTATTCTCTGTTTAAGGCAGGGGGAAAGTACAGTAAATGTTTTTTAGGTGAAGCACAAAAACTCTTATGAACTGTCTTCACAGGCGAGTGAAAAGCGAGATGCCTGTCTTGCATTTTGCTGTGCACTGTTATTGCACTTCCTTTGGTACCATGGAGCAGCTAAAAAACACTTGATCATTTCTGTACGCCGAGAAAGCCCATGAGAGCAACAAAGTTCAGTTTCAGTCTGCCACACTCTGTGTCCTTAAACAGCACTCGTGCGCTGAATTGACCTTTGAAATGACTATTGTTGGATAACCATTAGTTATCCTCCATAGAGCCTGCTTCTCTGACATCCACTTCAGAGACGTTAAGGAGCAGATATGTGACAGTGTCTAATAAGAGGTCGAACGCTGCAGAAGCCATGAAACTTCTCAGGCAGGGAGAATGGGCTGGCATTTGAAGACGCCTCAGTACTGACAGTCTGTCTGTGTAAATAGCTTGCAAACATAAGATATACGCACCAGTACCTTGAAACGCGAAGACCTTCAGACATTGATTTACACTTAAAAATGGATGTCAAGGCTTAAATGCATAAATTGCAAACTAACAAAGGTAATATGTGGTTCATTAAACACTCTGTGGATGTGTATTTCCCCACAGACCCATGAGACATGCTTAGGATGCTGCTGAGCCATGTAAGCAGGCAGCAGACTTGGTAAGCATATACTTTATACATTGCAAAAATGGGATGTTCAGCTGGCCTTGTATGGATCATCTTTGTATTTTGTTATCATAACAGCTTTAGAGTACTATTAATCAGTGTTAAAATGAATAGTATAAGATTTAAGAAAACAATTACATGAACCATTGTGCATCAGTTGTTGTGCTGTTTTAATAAGATGAGCTCACCCGTACAGATCATTATATTGTTTGAAAGTTTATTATTAAAGGTTCTCAAATTTATGGATTGAAATATACAGTATTAGAATGAATAGAAATGCTTATTAAATAACAGCACCTCTACATCATGCTATATGATGTTAAAATCAAATCTAGACTGAATTGACTACATCCTTATGTGCTCTTCAAGTATAAGTCCTATAACATAGTAACATACTGTGGGGTGCAGAAGTCTGAGACCTCTAGTGAAAGTGCTTCTATTTTACACTCTTTTCTGATTTAATACAAAATTTCAACTATGTTAGCATCATAGCGATATGAGTAAATAGTAAAGTCTTTGAAATGTTTAAAATGTATTTTTATTTCAGAATTAGTATTTGGCCTGTCTCTTTTTTTGCATTAATGAAAGTGTGAACTCAAGCTGGCATAGACTGCACAAGTTTGTGCAGAGGCTTCTGATTAGTAGATCAAATCCATATGAGAGTCTTATCATACCTTTCAGAGCATGTGATAAGACTAATAAATTCTTTAAAAGAACCGAAATGGTCAATATCATGTTTTTTTTTCTTTCCATCCTAAAACGTACGGTGTTTTTTTCTGGGTCTAAAATGATAAATGCCTCAGACGTCTGAACACCATTGTATATTACCTGCAGCTTTTTTGGCTGTCCAATGGTATGGCTGCACTATGCACCCAAAACAAAAACTCTACTGCTCAGAAATATGGCAGTGGATTGTTATAATCGTTATCAGAACAAAAACACATCCCCTGTTTTTATTGGTCATGTCATTAGATTGTTTCAGTTGTTAAATGCTAGCTTAAGTGAGCACATTCACATCCATAAACCACATAATTTGAAAAATGTAAAAACATAAAGACATACCCATCACAACCTGAAACACCATAGACTATCAGGGAGACCTTCAGACATTGATTTACACTTAAAATGGTTGTCAAGGCTCAACTGCACAAATTGCAAACTAACAAAGGTAATAAATGGCTCATTAAACACTCTGTGGATGTGTATTTCCCCACAGACTCATGAGACATACTTAGGAAGCTGTTATTCAATGTAAGGATGCAGCAGACTTGGCCCTCTGTATTTACTTAAAATAACTTTAGCTAATGAAAAAAAAACTCTGTTCTATATTTGTATTTGGCTTGTTATTATATTGTCTTGGGTGCTTAATAAGCGAGCTAGTTTTCATCCATAAACCACATAATTTGCTTCAGGAAACTTTAAAAAAATCCAGAGAATGCAGATAGTGTCCCCAATTGCTAGCTGTAACTTGTACCAGCCTATAACATTCAGGTGGCTTCGAGGGCAGATGATGCCATGGCAGAAAGCAGGAAGCTACACAACATTCTGGCTTAATTTTAGCGTGAATATTTTATTTCTCCTGGTGTTTTTGACATTGACGTGATTCTTTCATTAAGAGGAGTCATGAAAAAGGACTGTCAGAGACTCTTATGACAATATCCAGGGTTTAATTTCATTGATGCGTTGCATTGTTAATGGAACAGAGATGAGGACATCTCCTGGAGGATAATCAATTCCAAGCCTAATTAATTTCTCATTGACACTAAGGGACTGCACAATGATAACATATTGATATGGGCTGTGAGCTATAATATGGAGGGCTGAGGAAAACGCCTATGGCGAGGCCACTGAAGTACCTGCTGGAGAGTCCACTTAATGGATTAGGCACTGCCTTAACACTGATGGAGTCTGCTGTGTCAACATGGCAAGTGCCTTGTGAGACATCAGCTAAATCAATGCACTCACTCTCGCCGGGATGCTTTAGAGGTTATGCAAATGAACAAGGCTGGTATGTGACATTTTGAAAGCTCAGGATGGATAACCCCCATTAGCAGAGGCTTTGTCAGATCTTAAAAGGTACTTTCCCCTCCCCATGATGAAGGTTTACTTTACACCTCCTTTTTTATCCTCAATGATTTGTGGAGGACAGGGTTGGTGAGGCTGTGAATAAAACAAAGGGGCCTCCCTCTCATTCTCGAGGGCTTGTATAAAATAAAGCCAAGCTGTACGGCAGTCAGGGACATCACGGCAAAAACATTTACTCGGCTGGCTCAGTAGGAAAGCACAGCCGGCTGAAAACAGAATCACTAATTATCAGAGCTCACTAAACTTGATGCATGTCAGGGAGTCTGGAGTGTGCTTCAGTTAGATTCATCGATGCTCTAATTTTCAGCAGTTAATTGGAGATAAAAACATAGCAAGATGGCCAGCTAGACGGCGGAAAGTAGATGACAGAACCATAAGGCATGTTGTCAGGAAACTTTTTTTCCCCTCTTCTTTGTGGCGGTATGTGCATGGGTTAGTTGTCATTATTACCACATCAGCCGTGTACTAGCTTGGCCCTTGGCTCTGTGATTTGAAGACTAAATATGATTTGACATTAATAACTTTCTGCATTCATTCCTTTCACAAGCTGTGATGATTAACTGGTTGTTTGAGGAGAGCTCCTGTTTGCTGATGGCCTGCCCTGTAATTCAGTGCTGAAGAGCACAGAACCCTCTTCTGGCTGTGTGCCATTTATACCGAAATGAAAAGAGCACAAGCAGATCATGCTTAGCTGATGCATGATGTATTTAGGTCACATTTATCCAAAATTTGACGAAGTCATGCCGCATATACATTACAGCAAAAAGACGCATGTTTTAGAAGTTCAGGCTCACCAGTCCTCCAACCACATATTGGTATATTATTTATTAAATGACAGCCAGCTAGTCTTTGGTCTGTTGGACTACAGCCTCATTTGGGGGCTTCAGTAATCCTTAAAGAGGCAGACCAAAGGCAAAACATCAGAACACAGCCAGGCACACAGTATCTGACATAAAACGCTTTTCTGCAACTTTCAGCCATCAACTAAAAAAGCAATGATTTCCCTAATCCTGGCAGGTCTTATCTGATATCATGATAATGCTGACAGACAGTACAGCCTGCATAGCAAGTGACTTCACAGTGGAAAAAAAGAGGGGGAGGGGGTTGCTGGAGGATGCCAGTGGCTGACAAACATCCATCTTTGAGTGAATTTCTTACTATATTGGTTGAAATACAACACCCATAGTAACAGGCTTTCTATCATAGGCAGTGCCACACGTCAGAGCAGGCTGGCATGATGTCTTTGACCTACCTTCATAGCTGAATGATTCTCTCACTTACTGAATAAGTTGGAAATGAACAACAAGCTATTTAAATCATCTGCCCATTATGTACAATGATGTTTTTGTAAGTGGTGACCTCTAGGTCAGATATAATTCTTGCGCATCCATCATACAACTTTCTTTTAAATGATTAATTCTAAGGGATATTTTAAGTGAAGCAATTCGGGTTAAGTGGTAGCCTTCAGGGCTCAGGAGAGGAGACATTACTCAGTGGCAATAGAAATAGCTACCCTTTGGTACTTCTCTCTTTTTGTCTCTGGCATGGGGCCCATTGGTATATGAACCCCCAGTCACTGAGAGTGATTCCAAAGCAAGGGTTTTTTGGGTCGAATGATTAAACTCCTTTGCACATTAAACATGCAGCTCCACATAGAAAATGCATTCTAGAGGAGTACCAGTAGTAAATGTCTAACACATTTGATCATGATGATGTAAAATATTGCAAAGAGATGCTTTTTCTTTCTCCTAGCAGTGACGTATTAACTAGCTCTGGACATCAGAACACCTGTAAATGCTGCATAGATGGAGAACATTGCAGTAACTGTTCCACCAGAGAATCTATGGAAGGTGGTAATGGGTGGGAAAGAACACATTTTTATTTCAGCGCCAAGAAGAAACAAGTGTGCCAGCTCCCTTAGTAATTCAAGAGCGGAAGTTTCTTTTGTTCTTCCCTTTGTTTTGAGTGAAGGCATGAAAAATAAGTCACTAAATAAGCCCCCTCCCCCACCAACCCCCTTGACAAACTCCTTTTTCAGCAGTCTCTCCAAAGCAATAGATCATTACCTGTCGTCTATTTTCAGTGTCTTGCACCTCTGAGTCAAGCAATAATTTGAATTGCAAGTGACAAAGTCCTACTCGAGGCTGTCAGGAGGATACTCCTCTAGTGTTTATTAACTTTCCGGATTGAATAATTACCCGAGGTCGCTACATAATTGAGTTGACCTTATAAAATAACAAGAAGGATGGCTCTGATGTGCCACCATGGACACTCAGAGGCCGTATGACCCCAAATCCCCCTCTGCCTGATTGGGGCTCCATTAGTCCAGGTTCATTAGGAAAAGGTATGTCAGTGAATGTCTAAATGTCTAAGGCTAATGCCTGTGGAATTTGGTAACTAGAAAAGAAAAGAAAAGCATTAAAAGGCTATGGCAGAACCCAGTGACCTTATACCATCATAACGTGTGTGTGTGTGTATATATATATATATATATATATATATATATATATATATATATATATATATATATATNTATATATATATATATATATATATATATATATATATATATATATATATATATATATAT
>CM067479.1:30533367-30587978 GCA_034552555.1 Semaprochilodus insignis
TAAGCGCTAATTTTCAGCATAAATACGTTGCTTGCTGCCGACGCTATATTCTGTAATTAAATCAGGCTCCAATTCAGATCGTTCATCATATGCCACGTCTCTTTTAGTTCAAAAATATGTTCCTGTGACTCTGCTGACTTTCTAAATGAGGACATCAGATCTGAAACGTATGCAAATTGATTTACTGATTACTAGATAATGTATATGGAGAAAAAACATGAACGAATAGTCGAATCGTCGGCCAGGACGAGCGAATCCGATTCGACTGACAAAATTCTGAGCCGGGTACAGCCCTAGTATTTAATGGTCCAATCAGGTCTTCGGTGTGAAAACATAATCAGATATCACATGTCTTATTTAAATGTTAGACATTTAGATCATCCAGCTCTGTACTCTGATCGGTGCATCAGTGAGAAATAATATAGGTAAAAGTAGTTAATGGCAAAAAAAAAAATAAAATACTGACTCAAAGCTTTGAGTTCATTGCTTCTGTCCATGTCCATGAGTTGACACTTGATAAGCCAATAGTGGGACATGACCCACAGTTTAAAAATAATAGAACACCTTTTGGTTCTCTAAAGAACCTTCTGGTAGAGGTTAAGAGAACGTCTGCATGATGTTAAGAGTTTATACCAATTAAAAGAACCATATGTCCAAGCCAAGAAACAAGAGCTTCTTTTTAAAGACTGTATGAAAAGTAGCAGAATACATATTATGGGGTTTCTCCACAGAGAATCATATTTGGGTGCAAACTTCAGGCTTAAAAACATTTTATGGCCTAAACCAATATATCACTGAAAGGTACAGATATGAGAATTTTCTGCTGCTGACTGACAAATGTATATTGTAAATGATGTCCATGGAAGGTTAAATATTATGTGATGGCAAACAGTATTTATTTCTATTTCAGTTCCCTCCCAGTCCCCAACAAGGTAAAAGTGCTGACACAGAGGATTTTGAAAGCTTGCAATCATTTTACGGAATATGCATTGTTATCATATACAGTTCTTAGATTAGTTGTAGGAGCACTTTCTCATGCCTGATGTGCCCTATCTTACAGAAGTCAATCTTCTTCACAAAGGAGGAGCCCTACTTCCCTGGGGACATCGTTTATTCATGTATCAGATTTATTTTTTGCAGCTGCAGCCTCCCAGGATTCGCGCTGCATTTATTACGGGGGTAATGAAAATTGAATTCATACAGTGAAGCCCTGTACACATTGAGAAACGGGAGGTGCGCTAAGCAGCCCGACGTCCTGAGGTACCCAACCCAACAAGCAAACCCCCCCCCGCGCCCCCTCACCAATTTACACGCACACAAAACAGTAAAGTGTATCTGGATCAAAAAAAAGAACTTCAATACTGTGAGGAAAAGTTTACCTTGGTCGACGTCTGGCAAACATCTGGTGAGTCAGAGAAAATGGAAGCGTTTAGCCTCTTTTTTTTATAATTTTCTGAGATAAGAAGAGTTAGAGTATTGATCAGAAACAGTGAGGAAGGCTCAGCTACTTTATCCCCCATTTTGCTTTCATTTTCACATCGCCAAATCACATAAAAGCTGACAGAGTGGTAACAGACTTTTAAAAAATCAATTTTCTCAGAAAATAATGGCTTAAAGTTGCTCAATTTTGAACAATTTTCCTTTCTTTACCATCGAATGTGCCTGACTGCAATTATGACTGCAATTATTTCTGCATTGGAAGCAGAGTTGCATCTATAGCTAACAAGTAATACCAATCTTATAATCCATGTTTTTCATAAGAAATGTGCAACATTTCTAGAGAAAATAGCAGTTCATTTATTTTTTTCTTTGCAAAGATGAATACTGTATAGGAAGAATTGTGCTTGATGTGCGGGTACAAAAGCACTACAAGGAAACTAAACACAGAAAGCCACAGGAAAACACAGAAAGCATTTCATGACAGGCTAGCACAACATTTGTTGTTTAGTTTCATTCTTTCATTTGAAACAGCAACAAGGGCCATGATTTACAATATGTATGCATTCGGCATGCCCTCCTACAGTAAACTATGCGGAATCATTGAATGGCTGTATTGCTGTTTAAGCTGTTCCCTATTTCAAACAACAGAGACAACAATGCAAATCATTTGAAAACCTTCTATTGCAAAAGCACCCATATGCCTTGAGAAAGGACTCTATTCACTTGCTTTAGTTTTAGTTCTTCTGCTTTGCTTGAATTATTCCATTTCTTTCCCTTGGCTGTCCTTGGTTGCCATCATGTGAGAATGTCCTTTCCCTGTGCATTTTAATAGGAGTGTATTTTACCATAAGTGGTAGTAAATGGGCGTGTGAGTACTGTAATTCATGACCGTTCTCGTGCGCTCACCACTTTACGCTCAGGTGAAATTTATTAACCGCTGAGGCGATATGCACTCTGATGAGGAGTGTACATGGTGTTGATTTGAGATGGCTGTATGATGCTCTTTTTGCGGTCACTCATATGCCACATTTCATTATGATGAAACTGACGAATGAGGCATATATTGAGGCCTGCTGAGTTTTAGAGCTCCTGCTTGAACCTGTAGTTGGCGTCTACTGAGTTTATGAAAAATATAGTCCCTGATAGATCTGCTGGTGATATAAACTCAGCAACCTATGGTGAATGTGCTTTAAAGTGTATGGATATATTTCTTGAGTAGAGCTTCTTCAAACAGATTGTAGCTCTGTGTACAAAACTAGTAGCGCCGATTGAGCATCTTCTCTTGATTAAGTCACTTTCTCTTTTTTCCTCCCTCCTTCATCTCTTTGCTCCACTGCCTCTCTGTGTTCACTCCTTTGCTTTTTTTCCAGAGGCATGTCTTTAATTTATCACTCCTCCACAGTCTCTCTCTCAGTCTCCTTGATGGACTTAGCTGCTTCAAACTAGCGTTTGTCATTCAGAGGACAAGCCTGCTCTGTTACTTGGAGACTGTCTGCCCTCAGCATTGGAAGACAGAGATGGGGAAGGGAAGAGAATGAGGCTGAGACAGACAGAGAGAGAAAGAGAGAGAGAGAGAGAGAGAGAGAGAGAATGAAAGAGAGGCTGAGTGTTCCCTGTAGATGTATTTTTGTAACATGCCCATTAAGGTAATGTATGCTTTCATATTATATTCATTGACATTAAAAAGTGTTGAGTTGGGGTCTTAAATGGGCCGTACGTTGATGTTAGCTATTAGGTAGTTGATAGCCTATGTGGCAACAAAATTATGCTAAAGTTTGCATTCAGTGCTTGGTTTAATGGTTTCCTGCTTCATTTATGTACAGCTCAGCAGAGAGCTCATGAGTCAATCATTTATGTGTCAGATACTCTGAAGGTTGTTTTGGGTAGATTGGAGTGGATTGGGGATTATGCAGCTGTGTGGAGATCCAGCTCTGGATATAAGGAAATTTTGGCTTTAGTACTTAGGACGGAAAGACAGCAAAACAATATTCATTAATCTGCAATTGTGATTCATGTTGATAACAAAGGAAAAAATCACATTAACTCCCTAAAGAAGCAATTTGTAATATGGTGCAATCTGTCAAATTCATACTTCAAACAATAAAACTAAAAGTGTTGGCATACCAGGCTGGAACACATATTGTGTCACACTTTATCCCCTTTACTGGCAACCTGTCCTTAAATGATACAACCGGGAGCAGCACCTTCAGCATGATTGACAAGAGGTTAGAATACGTCGATAGAGCAGTGCTACTGATGGCGTCGATAGAGCAGTGCTACTGGATGCTGCAGCGACTCATTGCCTCCTCTTGAGGTACAACTTAGTTACGAGAAAGGACAGGCTAGCTGGTTAGGATGCTAAGTTCAGAAAACATAGAACTGTAGCTAAGTTCAGAGCACATAGAACACTATACATATACACTATACACTATACAACCATACATATTACACATTCCTTCTTTAATCCTAATGGCTTTTATGTGGGCCCACACAGCAGTTCCTTACTTTTATAAACACATGTTACAAAAGACTATAATTAAATATAATAATAAATTGAATAAAATATAATATGAGATCTTTATATATCTTTATACATATATAAATATGATTTATATATATAAATATGATTGAATAATTATTAAACTAATTAATAATTACTAATTAAACACATTAATATTAACAAATTAATTAAAAATAAGGGTTCAAGAAGTTCAAATCAATAACATGAAGAACAGAAACTGATTCAGGTACTATAATTTGGCAAATGGCAACAGTGTTTAGCTGATTTTATGAATTCCTGCTCACACCAGGAAGTTGCGTTCTGGCACCTGTACAATGAAAAATTAGAACAAGAAGCTGCGGTCAAATAAGTTTCTATCAGTTTCATTACCATAGTCTCTCTCAGTTTAATGAATTAGACCAATAACTCCATCAATTCAAAGTCAATCCTCTGATTTGAGCTGATTTAATGATTAATGATGAACAAAAAAAACACACAGCAGTGTTTGAAAACATAAAGGTACAAGCACATAGAGCACATTTTCTCTTACTGAATAATAATAATAATAATAATAATAATAATAATAATAATAATAATGTATATTTTTTGCTAACAAGCTAAATATGATTATTAATGGTCGGGTAAAGAGTTTTAATAATATTCTATTGTCACTGTAAGCATTTATCAGGATTGGGTTTTGGTTATTGATTCTTGCAAAAAATAATAAAAAAAATAATAAAAATTCAGTCGCTCACAAAATGCCCTTTGGGAACATCTCAGTTCCTGCCCTCATCAAAGCCCTTGCACGCCAGTGTCTCACGGTAGCCTAAAGTCATAATGTGATGACACTTTGTATTTCCTATTTAATCAGTCACTTTGAAGACTATTAATGAAATAGATTTTCTTCACAAACCATTCAAACATCTTCTATTAATGTCTGTAGCAAATGTTCCATTCCGGAATCATAACAAGCAACACTAACCTCTGTAACTAAAATGCTGCAAACCAAGCTTCTCAAGCTCAGTTTCACTCGGCTGCCTTCCTCCTTGCGCCTTTTCGGCATGTTAATTAAATGAGATCTGCTCACTAATTATTCTAATTGATAATTTATAACTTGATTATGTCACATTACAGCCACGTATATGCAAGACACTCATTTACTTGACAATCGTAATGTTCTCTAGTGTGTATTTAAGTGAGGGGCAGTGGCTGGCATCCCACTCGAAGGCATGAATGCAGAGGTCGTTCATTTATTTGCAGTTGTTGTAATTGCATACATGATTTGTCTGTCCTAATCACCGTAAGCTCAGTCAATTAAAGATAATTTAATTTCATCTAAGTAACTAATCAGGGAATTGGGGTCGGTGCAGCTAAAATAAGATAAAAAAAACGAAAGAGAAAAAAGAAAAGCTCACACTGTAATTATTCCTGTGATGTTTAATTTTCCCCTTCTCTTTGTTTTTGAGGAAACACTGGAGAACGACTTTCAGGGGACCCTACACAATTAGCACTCAAGTATGTTTAAAACATGCTGGAATTCACACTTTTATTACGGTAGACTCAGGGGAGGCCTGCTGTGATTTTATTTGATTTTAATTTTAATGTAGGTTTTGCAGGTTAGATTTTTTGGTCGGATGCACACACACGTACATGGAATGTAATGCAAAACATAAGGCAGCTCTATCGTAATGCCATTTTCGAGTTCAAGCGACATGAAGATAATTAAAAAAATAGCAAGGCATGCTCAGCTTAATGTGTATACTTTTGTGCATTATTCATATGAATGCATACAATTGTTATCTAGCACTTATGCCAGCTAAATGTTAGCAAGATGTTAACAAGTAAACCGAAAGGTGAATTGCATACAAGGCTTCTAAAGGCTAACATACAAAAATAAGCCTTTCCAGCTAAGATTAAAAAGCTAAACGGAACAAACAGTAAATGAGCAGACATACAACCTGCAGTGGCAGTACCTGTATCTATTAGGATAGATATTATAAGTTCTACTATTCGTTTTCAATAATCTAGCCGCTGCCAACCTCACAAAATGACTGCCTGCTTATATTCCAACATGTGATCTTTGATCTGCAGATACTGTCCATCTGCACATACCTTCTGTAAAATACAGAGAACGTGGAGAGGCCTCCTTCAGTTATTACTGAGCTCAGTTCCACCTTTTATCAAATCAGTGCAGACTTCTAAGAAACATTTGATGATGCTCCTCTTTGGAATTCATTTGATGAATTTGATTTGTGTCATTATCTCATATGATTTTAAATAAACACTAATAGTTTATTCTATTATAAGCTTTATCACCCGTTCATAAATCACATTCAGTGCTCTATAAATAATGATATTGTCATTAATATTCTTATAAATGTCTATTGACAAACTGTAAAGATAGACGTAGGCTTTATTACTCTATAGGGAAACAGTTGTTAGACAAGATTTAGCCAATCCTAAACAATATCGGTGATTGAAAGTACACATGTAAACAACCCCTGCTTTCACTGTGATACAAAGAAATGCAGCAGTTTTACATTAGTACTGCGTCCAAATGTTGACATCTCAAAAGCACTACAAAATGTATACAACCACATCATTTTAATCAACATGTGATTTATTTGACATGACATATGTCAAACTGTTTACATTTACATGTATTTGATCACCTGGCTGTCTCAATACATCCACCCCACACCAACTTTGTGTCTTACCCCACCCCAGTCAAACTGTTCTGATTAAACCCACTCTTCCCAAAGCTAGACCATAAGCTCTGTGCCTTTTAGGTCAAGATTCTGGATCAAATTTACAGATAGGTTTCCTATTTTAGACTTCCTCTGGACCAAGATCCATAGAACTTTCATTACATACCTCCCCCTTGGGATGCCCTGAAGCTCTTTATTTAGGATCAATTTTTTATTGAGTTTTGTTCACATGTGAAAATAGTTGACTGGTTGACGGAGAAGAGAGGGAGTAAGGAGGGAGCCTAAAAAGATGTAGGTAAATGTGTACTGCAATCTTTCTTAGTCAGTCTAAGCTTGTATATTATTAAAATGGGCCTTGTTCAGTTTTGCAGTCATACCTTGTTTAATCTTGTAGTCATACCTTCATACCTCCAATCTTCATACCTTCACAATTCTATCAAGTGAAAGAATCCAAAGAATCTCGGAAAATTAAAACTAGGCATTAACAAATATTGAATAATCAACAGTCCAGTGGCCCTAACCAGCACCAGAATTTGCTATGCAGACAGTCACTTTAATGCAGCTTGCAAGGCAGACAGTCACATTAAGCCTCTTTTTCATTAATAATGCAATTAGCCCTAGTACCTAATATAATATATCAGATTATGCATTTGGGGGAGGGTCACGGGGGGCACAGTGATTGTATCAGGTTGGCTGTGGTTCATTACAACTTTTTCAATGTATTGTATCCATTTCT
This sequence comes from Semaprochilodus insignis, assembly GCA_034552555.1. Taxonomy (NCBI): domain Eukaryota; kingdom Metazoa; phylum Chordata; class Actinopteri; order Characiformes; family Prochilodontidae; genus Semaprochilodus; species Semaprochilodus insignis. Next base: position 30,540,752 of record CM067479.1, read on the forward strand.
GATACTTTAGTAGGTAAGGTTGACCTTCAAAGGCCTGACTGGGGTTCAGTTCCCTGTCTAAACAAACACACCATGCTACACCAATATGTCTTCTTATATATTCACTTCTTTTCTAATATAATTCAACTATAGGTCTGTCTGGATGAAAGTGTTTACCAGATGCCATACATTTAAATGCACTGGTCAGCTTCTCTTGGTCATCAGAGATGGCGTCAATGATGGGCGAAGTACACAAATTATGTACTTGAGTTGAAGCAGAAATACCAAAGGTAAAATATTACTCCAGTAAAAGTAGAAGTGCCTCCCTTTAGATCTCCACTCGAGTTAAAGTACTAAAGTGTCTGCCTTTAAATGCACTTAAGTATGGAAAGTAAAAGTAGCATGATTTATCATGACTCTAATGTCCTATTATGATTCCTGGTGCAAGAGTCTTGCTTAATCAACCTAATCAACTTTAGGTGAAGAAACTCCAGTGTCACTCTTGGTCCACCAGTATTTTAATAGATAGTGTCATTAATTAGTCTGACACTGATGTCTATTGAAATCATAAGCACAAAACACGGAAGACAATTAGTTTCCATTAGGTAGAACCAAGCTCTGTCCAACAGGTCATGAATGCCCTACCCTGATTGATGGACTTGCTTTGCGCTTCTTTCGTTCTGACATGTTATGTTTTATGTACAAATAAGCCAAAAGGAACGACAGATTTCGCATAGTGTGATGGAGTAAAAAGTAAGATATTCGAATGGAGTGGAGATAAAGTAAAAAGTTAACCAAAATGGAAATAAAGATAAGCACTTTGTTACTGTTCACCACAATTACAAAAGGTCAAGGCAGGGCAAATGAGGAACACCCTAGAAGGGACTAAAGCGGTCAGTAGTAATTGCTCCACTGAGAATCAGAATAACCCTGTGTGACTGTTTTAGTCTCTGTCACCTTTGACTTACAGGTGCTCCCTCCACATAACCTCTCACACACGATGCCTCACCTTCAGCCTGAAATGTGGGTGTGTGTGCAACACCACTGGGAAGTTAAACAAATAAGGAAGCCAGATTGAGCATGTGAGTGTGAATGATTTTGAGCGAGAGAGAAAGAACATGAATGGGAAAGAGAGAAAGAGAGAGTTAGAAAAGGAGAGAAAGCAAGGATCTCACTGCATGAGGTAGGGGAGAGGGCTAAGGGGGCGCTAGCCCTTGGAGACCTCATTAACTGTTAAGCCTCCACCAGCAGATGCTGTCCGTTGTAGCAATTCCTGTCCAGCGGAGCGGAGGGAGAGGAGGAGGAAGCCACACTGGAGCCGGTGGAAGGGTCTGAGCTTAGCAAGGGATTGGCTCGGATGGCCAGCTTAGGGAGATTAAAGTGCTCCACACAGGCCTGACCGCCATCTTCTTCTTCCCAGCCCAACTGAACATGGAGATGAATTTCTCTTAGAGCAATGGCTTTTCACTCTTCTCAGGAAAGAATGCTAATGAAGGAGCTTACACACTATTACAAATATATCACATTAGGTCTGGACAGGTCAGCTAAGTGGAATCTTGACTCTATACCTGCACACCATCAAGCCAAAAAGAAAAAGAGACAAGTGGCTCAACAATAGCAAGGTGACCAATGAATCTGTAGATGTCACAGTTGAATGTGAGCTGCTCACATTTTATGGAAATCATCAGGACATAATAGCTGTAAAGCCAGCATGTTCAAGTATACTTCAACACAAAAGAAACAGATTAAACACTGATCTTCCTGCTTGTCTTTGTTTCAAAACCACACTATGTAGGTTCCTGGGGTTCTGGGGAATTCTAGTTGAAATGTGTTAAATGCTGCATGTAACATGTGGAAAAACGTTTTATTACATTGGTTAGGTTTCTGACCTTTTCCCCAAGCAGATGAATCTGAAGATCTTCGGGGCATGTGGTGAATTATCCACCATCATCACCATATTTTCATCTTCACATTTGAGACCTAAACATCTTCCTTTTCAGCCTGTGTGGGATGTTAACACTTAAAGATGCTTCAACACGCAGCACTGTGTTAATACTTAAATTTCAGTTTTAACAAAATATTATTGCAGTATAACAGTTATTGTTAACTGCAGTAAAGTACATGTTTTATGAACTGTCATGGGATGTCATGAAGCTTCTTCAGTGCAATTCAACCAGTATAGTAAAATAAATATGTTGGTCCTTGGATGATTGATGGTTAATTTTATTTGCTTTGTTTTACATACCTGTATAGAATTTCAGTCTTGTTGTCAGGATGGATGTGGTCCATTACTCTCTGCTTGAGGAGCTTGCTAAATAATAATTAGCCAAATAATATTTCTTTAAGCAAATATGAATCCTATTAAGTTGTAAAGTACTAAACACAATGACAAACAATGATTATTCTTCACAAGTGGAAATACTAAACACAGTTTCAAAATTTTACCATTACCTGATCAAGACAAGGAATTGTGATTGACATACTACTTTGTCTTTTGCCTTTTTGTGGGCTTCAATAAGATGTTTGATGAGAAACAAATCTCACTAAAACTCATCTTAATGACCCTCATATTGGCTGGCAGTTAGTGTGGACGGTACACCAGACTGGGAGCCCACGGGTCATCAAATCTTAGACCATCTTTAGGTTACTGAACGCTATGAACAGAAAAGGAAACAGATGTGCCAAAGGTCCATGACGAAGATTCATTGACTCTACTTAGACATCCCAGGGACCTGGTAAAAGAGGGAAATCATTCTACCCACCACACGAACTCCCATTTGACATAACTATCTGATACTCTGTATGGATATAGAGATGGTGTGGATGAGGTGGTCTGTGAGTGTGAATACAAGCCACATAAATGTGCAGGCTAACACAAAGGCTACTTTTAGTGATTCTTAAGCTCTTAAGATAAGTTGTCAGTGATCTTTTAGTTGTGATGTTATATAGTACTGTGGTATACAGTGCTGTGCCAAAGTAAGAAACCATTTCATTTCTGGTCAAAACTTGACCATCGAGTTGTTAGGAGACATTTTGAGGTGAACAAGCGTATGATAACCTATTTATATAAAGAAGGACAATGTCAAAGAAAAAGTAAAAATTTGTTATCAAGCTACTGTTCCCAGAAAAACAGATAGTCCACCCCAGAGTCCAGACTTCAACATGTTTGAATGTGTTTGGGAATTTTAGACATATGAAAATATAGTATATCCCTTCAGAGTTCTTTAAAAAACAGAATATTTTCTAACAGAACTATTTTCTGTTGAGCTGTGTAACATGATGTACAGTGTAACTTGCACTTAATCTCTGTTTTGACTGGACAGTAAATGAATGAAGGGTTTATCTGACACTGACTATCATATATAAAATATATAACAGTTTCAGCACTGCTGTCTGGTCCACTCATTATGCTAATGGTCTTGTAGAGAGAACAGGGTAAAAAAGTATGCAGAGAAACAGATGAACTACAGTCTGTACTTTTGGAATTGTACAGTGCATCTATACGATAAGTGGAGCTGACAAAATGGGCAGTGAGTGTGGAAATGAGGAGGTGTGCTTAATTAAACGGCTTGTTGGTGTAGATATTGCTTTCATGTGGTTGGACTCATGCTGAATATGTGCTCAGTATATTCCAACTGACATTTTTGTGTTTTTTACTAATTGGACTAACCAAAGCAGTGCAAACTACATTGAACAGTCCACACAGGTCTTAATTAATCCAACTGGTTGTGTGAAACCAAAAGTACAATTACTTCAGCCAATGCAATGAGGATTACACTCAGAAAAGTTTCAGTCTCAAGTTTTGATAATACTTATTTTATGTATTCTTTTTGCTAGAGCTCTTTTGTGCCAAAAAAAATTAAATGAAGATGAATTTAAAATAAAGAGTGTTGATGGTGATTAAGAGAGTTTTCATTGTGCTAAGATTCTCTAAAATAGGTTTGCCTTGGAATGTTGACTCAATGTGCAAGCCAACAGAGTAGAAAAAAACCTTTATCTCGTTCATGAGAAATAAATGACTTTATTAAAAAAAAAAACCCTTATAATTACTTTTTAACAGGTTGTTAAAAGAACTAATTGTGTTCTTTGGTGACATGAAAAGAGTATGGTGGGAATGTGTGGTGTGCCAAGATGCATTATGTGGCCTGTTCTTGTGTTCATCTGGTGAAACACAGATTCTACTGTAAGTGGTGGAGGTGCAGTACTATTATTATATTACTATTTATATAACAACAATCATAATCAAGCTCAAGCGGCTCTACAGTGTGTGACCGGTAGGCTAATTTCAATACACTATGCTCTGTTTCTTTGAAAAGAAAATGAAAAGAGTTTGTTACTGGTAAGGTGATATTCAACTGAGACCGTGTTTGATTTACCCTGCTGTCCTTTTTGTGATTATAAATAAGAATGTTTTGAATTATGGCCGTAGCCATTCGTAAACTACCAAGTTGCCCTGACAGTTGCAGCTAAGGCATTCAACAGACGTATAACATACAAAGCATGTAGGAATATGTCTCAGTGTATTGGAACATGTGGATTAAAATGACATTTTGATCTTGGTGAATAAAGCTATCTGAGTTCAAGATGATCCCAAAGGCTGCATCCATCAGGTGGCTCCAGTTTGACACTTTGAGTTGATTTTTGTGTGTGTGTGTGTGTGTGTGTGTGTATTATGTCAGTGTGTCAGTGTAAGACAATCAACTGGCTTCTGACTGAGATTTTTTGTCACTTTAATATTTTCTGTAGGACCCTACTTAATCTCCCAGTTTGTATTTAGATTTAGTTATTTAGTTATTAGTACATTTTTGTTTTAATACCTTTTATTATTACTGAGTAGTATTTCCAGTTAGTGTACCTTAAGCAGTGGTTACACCAAGTATGAGTAAAGTTTGTCTGGCAAAAACACAAATTTACTTGAAAGAGAAAGAACACAGGCACATGAAAAAGGAGCCCACACATTCAAGAACCTTAGGATGTGTGAGGCATTATGTGAATTTCTGAAAAAGACTAAATGGAGGAACTGCTCCTCAGTCAACATAGTGTCACTTGTCATTTGCAATTCAGGTAACTAACTAGCATTTGCTGTTCCCCAAACTTCCCCCAAAACCACACCAGGACCATTCTTAGTTTTAATAGTGAGACTACAGACTGTTGCAGCTTTATTCTTGAGCCACTGCTCACAATTGTAAGTGTGTTAACATTTTATTCCAGACAGCTGCAGGAGGCAGGTGGATGTATCAAAGTCATTAGGCTTAGCAGGGATCAGAAACAAGCATATAGTGTTTATATCTGGTGGGCAGGTGAATAAAAATTGCAGCTCAAAATTACCACATATAGGACTTCACAGCAACAAGGTTCTTTAAAAACAGAACAAACAAGAAGATAATGAAGGGGGGAGCTAATGAGTGGGAGGAGCTATTGAGGAAATCTAAGTCTCCAGGTCAGACAGTCTAAAGTTCAATAACAGAATCCCAGAGATGACAGGGATTTTGTAAAGCTCACACTCGACATTGATATAGAGTATATGTATTATCTCTACCATTATGACTGTATTTATACCATCAACCCAAAGTAGTCATTTAATCTCTTTGACAAGCAAATCAGACCATGAGAATGCATTCTGTACATGTGAACAAATACGTTTTTAGCTTTTAAGCTAAGTGGGTTGTTGTTTATGATACCTGGCTACCTGCTAGACTACAGTTAGACAGTAGACAATTTTCACAAGAAAAAAAGAAACGAAAAATACTTCTCTTTCAGTTCCTAAGGTTTTATACAGACTCTGTATTTATTTCAGGAAAACTCTATTCCAGTATACCAGACTTCCCCCTATACCTTTTCTCTCCTTAGTTCAAAGTAGAATATTTATTTTAAAATTCTAACTCCTGTAAAATACCACCCACTTACACCATTTAGTATTCACTAGGGTTCTTAAAACAGGTTTGAAGGAACAGCGAAAAATACCATGTGGTTTATGTGCCATAATTTTCCTAGTCCTCCTCCGGGCTGCACGATGTGTGCTTCTCCTGTCTGACTCAGACAAGCAGTTTGGCCTTGGGTGCCAGTCATACACAGCGTAATCCTCGAGGATTAAGAGAGAGAGCCTCTTCAGCATTTGATTGTGCGGTATTAAAAATAGAATGCTTCGCTGAACATGGGCCATAAACAAAACGCTCCTGTCCCCACTTCAGTAAAACAAACAAGGGTACACTCCTGCTCCAGGCTCCATGAAGAGAGCACGCTCTCAGTGCTGCTGCAGAATTTTCACAATGGCAAATGTAGAAGGCCCTGGGTGAGTAATGCTTCCAACCTACTGAACATACAGTATGCACCCTGGACCTTATATGAAAACCTGACATTTGAGCATTTTGCCTTAGATTGTAAATTGCACTTTTATGCCCACAGATTCTCATTATGCTATTGCAGGAAAGGTTGTTATTATTGACATATGTTGAATGTGCCATATGTCCTCTCAGCTTGCTAATTATCTTAAAATCTTAGAAAAAAACCTGTATACCATGCAAGATTAAGTTGTCAGAGCAAATAAACCTGGCCTACAGGTCAGCGAGATACATCAAAATATTGCAAGTGTCTTGCACCAGTAATGTATTGATGCATTATAGCAGCAGCTAGTTTTCTCTGGGTCCTAGAGGAATCTCGAACATAACAAATGAATTAAGAGAGACATTATGCTTATTTTCTCAAATGAGAGTGCTGGCCAGAGTCTCTTACCTAATTACTGTGCGTCACAGTCATAATTTCACACTTTAAAATTCTGTCAATTGACAAAGTTCTGCAGGAGATACATCGTTAAAAGGACATTAGAAGCCATATCATATATTTAGCGCTATTTGTATTCCTCCTAAAACTGCTCAGTAACCTTCACGGTAATAGCAAGGTACTTGAGCATTTGTCTGTTTATGAAAAGAGTGAACTCCTACCTAAGATGTGCAAGCATGTCAAGTTATTTTTCTTTTTTTCAGGGTGAGCGGCAGCTCTGGACCCCCCCAAGCACATGCTCACCAGCTACACAGGAATCCGATAGTAGATTGATTAGGATCCCGAAAGAGCAGCAAAACAAGTGGGTTTCAAACGAAATAAAGAATCTGCTCTGAGGCCAGTCAGCTCCCTCAGAACCCACTTCACCAGGCATCAGCACAAACCTTAGACGATGTCAAGGTCAGCAGAGATGCCTCCACCTAAATTAATCATGAAAGGAGTCATCACTGGACAATCTCATATAGGCTTCCGCATCATCAGCCCACAGAGCTGTAAGCACTTTTTGTGTCTTTCGCTCAACCCCCCATCAACACCCATGCATCTATATACAAACATGAATAACATTCATATGATTTTTGCAGTTTCTCTGTTTGTGTCAATTCATCTACATTTTTTTTCTCGCTGGACTTTTGCTGGAGCTAGTGTATCTTGGTTTCATGGTTGAGCATTCCTCTCTGCTCAGTGTAGTTTATTTATGAATGGTAAGAGGGCATGATCAGCTTGCTTGGGGAGAACTATAGATCCACAGTGCTGGAGCGCTGAAGCTGGAATTTTCTCACTCAATATCCCCTCCGCTTGGGTCATATATCAAATCTCTTTCATATTCCCACATTTGGCCCTGATGTTGGCCCAATGTTTCTTGCTACATCCCTGAAGATTGGGAGTGGCGCAGCAAACACCTGGAGGAATGTTCAGAGTTGAAGCTCTCAGTACAGGCAGAGCATGGAAGATGCTGCTGCTGTTGCTCTTCTCATTAAAGTGAGCAGCCTCCTCTCAGCTTTCCCCTCTGAAGGGAGGCACTTAGAGAGGCAGGTACTCTTTGGTTTGTCCAACACTGTTAAAGAAGACAAGCTGATCGTGTGAAAAAAAAAAAAAAAAAAGAGTCAGCGGTGGGCATTGTGCAGCTGGGGAAATGCTCTCCTGCAGTCTGTGCTGCCTTAACTGCAATTAAACTCCTCATTAAATACAACTCACACCCACGCGGGTCTGTCTCACCACCCCACCGAGCTTTCAGCAGTCTTTAATGGGCTATTGCCACTTACCGAGTCAGTTACCCCCAAGGATAATGGCAGTGTCAAACATTCTTTGAGATCACATGAGTAATTTATGATGAAAAACACTAATAAAAGCCATGTACATAGTGCGGAGACTCTGCCATCATTAAAACTGTAAACATGTTAAATGTGTTTCCGTTCATTTGGCACAGTGCAAATGGAACGGACCGCCACAGATGCCCTACTGTGACTTCTCTACGCGAGCATGTGAGCGACCTAATTAAATAGTCCGAGCTTTTTGGGGTTGCTGGAAATTTGCTTATCATTGATCCGTCTCCCACCTCCCCTGTCGGGATCCAAAATCGCAGCCTTCTATTGATCCAGGTTTGGCATGCGCAGTCTAGCAGCACTGTATTCCTCCACTCCAGTCATTAGGCATTGATCTAACTAAACTTTTCATTTTCCAGTCAGATGAATTCAGTAGGGTGGATAGCAGCTTTCATTCCTGCAGTCAAAAGGGAGTTCACTTTTTTTCCTAGACATACTGCAACAAGCCATGCATTTTGGGCGCAATTAAACAATTCAGCCCTTGTAATCTTGGAATCGATAACTCATATACTGCAAACCAAGCGTGCATTTTCTTTGTTTGATTTGTTTGTTTGTGTGGAACACTTAAACAAGTCTTTATTGAGAGTCTGTCTTCCAAATGTCATTAACAGGGCAACTTATGATGCACTCCAGTTAAAAACATGCCTTATAATTTTTTCTAAATGTGGAATCAACTTCAAGGTAGAGCCTTTGTGGTTTTGATTTGCAAGCCCTTTGTTGTTGCGTCGAAGAAGAAAGAAAGAAAGAAAGAAAACAGTGTGTCTATTTTTGTATAGCGACAACTCTCTGCAGTCTTGCTGTAAGATGTTGAATTTACAAGACAAAGCCAGCCTGCACTGTGGAGGCATGCTGAGACTCTCTCTTGACAGATGGGTGAGAAATGAAGGATGGCAAGTCGAAAAGGAAAGCACAAAGCCCCTACAAGCTGAGGTAACACTTTGGACAAGATGTCCGCCACGAGAAGATGTAAGTCAGTCAGAACTCTGTCACTTATTGTCTTTGTTGAGGGAGTCTTTAGAGTCTGTTTTTCAATCCCTGTTTGATGTGTTGTTTCCCTGGAACTCGAATGCACAGTGTGCTTTGCTTTCCGCACCAAACCCGCAAAAATTATGATAACTACTTTCATATCAGTACTTGGCTTTCGTGAGCTAAGCAGAGCTAAACTCCAACACCTCCATCTCCTTCATAATCAAACCACTGGGGAAAAAGCCGACACACTGTTGTAAAATGATGGTTACTGGTGGATCATTTTAGGAGGTGCTGCATTATACATAGACATCCCAGATAACGGACATCTACAGGATTACAACTCCAATGACCTTGATTACACTCTCTTCTTCTGTTTCATTTCACAGTACTGTTTCATTCCAAGGTCTATGAGCTTTGGCCAAGATACACTAGCCTAAGGATTTATTTCCATGTGGGCGCAGAAATTGATTTTTACACTTTGATCTCATATGCATCAACACTACAAGACGGTTTTGGAGGGGACTTGATATTCAGACAGCATCTTTAAGCTTTAATTAACATTAGACAATTACTATTTGGCAATGAGGTTATTCTGAGTATGTCTGCACTCTGACAGAAGTTAGTCTCTTTTGTTTCAGAACAAAGAGTAGCTGTTGTCACTGAGCTTTTCATCAGTCCCTACATTATCTGAAACTCCCACCACTCCAGTGTGTATTTTGGAAGATAGCCACCACCTGGACTCATTTGCAATTATCTTCTTTCCTGTTTATTCATGCTTACTATAATTTAACTTCTCATAAAGTAAAAAAAGGAGCTAAATGTAGTATTGTAATAGTGGGATTGCAAAGAGAACGTCGTAATGTTGCTACAGAGATTATACTGCACTGAGATATTTATCCTCACCAGCCCTAATTTATTCAGAGAACCGTAACGGCCTCAGTTGCTCTACCGCTGTTTAACTTTTCTTTGTGCAGGCACGGTCCCTTGGTGTGAATAAGTAATACTGTTTTCCTCCCTCATTTTCGACTTAGATAAATATGTAGCTATGCAAGAACCTAGAGGACTTGGGATAAGTTTGAGTTCTTGGAATTCAGAATTTCATAACGACAGAATGCAGAATTGTTTGTGGAATTGATCCACATAAGACTACGAATTCCAGGAAAGTGATTTATGGTCCTCCAAAATTTGCACACAAGGACTTTTATGTCTCAGAAACAAAGGTATGTTTGTATGTGTATGTATGTCTGTCTTTGAGTGCGTATGCTTGTCTGTCTCTGAGCAAATGTGTGTGTTTTCACCTCTAAAAACTTGAAACACAATACGAAAACATAATATGAAAACACATTAGATGTTTTACCTTTTGAAATGTATTGTTTGTTTGTGCATTTTTGCAAGTATGTACATATTCTAAATGCGATTCATCAACATTCCTTTTAAGAACAGTTTTACAACATCATTTGGAGATCTCAACACACACTGATCCAGTATTAAGTGCTTTTTGAAAGATTGCTTGCTATTCCTGTTTTCAGCATCTGTTGTGCAAGCAAATGGGACTTTAATTGTCATATTTTGCACTTAATAATGCACCACATGTTTTCAGTGTGAGACAGGAAAGGATTACAGTTTTGATTATGCAGCCAAGTTGTGGTATGGTGTTACTATATTGAAATAAGCATGGACTGAAAAAGACATTGACTAGAAGGCAACATATGTTTCACCCAAATCTGTATATAACTTTCAGCTTTAATGGGGTTTCACCCAAGTGCCATGGGCACATGGGCAGCATGACAATACTGGCTTTTGAACTTTATACTGGTAACAATTTGGACTTAACAAGAAAGTCCCTTTCTTCTTTGGCACAAAGAGCACAACAACCACAACATGCATCTGAACATATGGCTCCCGATGTGCCAGACTGTGCACAATGTTGACTTAAAATTTGTGGATGCAGCAAAAAACGTTTATTAACAACAATTCATAATGGAAACATGACGGTATCAAATGTGAAGCTGAGGGATCGGAGGTCACAGGCATTCAGACGTGGTTTTTATCTTGTCCTTTATGTACATAGATTTATCCAGGTTCCCAGAATCCTTTGATGATATTTTACAAACCTTTGCAATTGCGCTTTGAGAAATGTTGTTCTTAAACTTTTGAATAATTTTCTTCTCTGATTATGATTGTATCACTATGTTCTCTTTTATTTTTCATTTCACATGTTTCAAAAGGTTCTTTATCATCCTCATAAAATGGGAAATTTGTTTGTAGATTGTGTTGGGACATACAGAGGTTAGACATTAAGATAAATACGTTCAAACAGACACCAAACAAATGTAAAACTATGGGCAAAAACCCACCCATAAGCACCAGCATGAGGCCTATGTAGCAGCTACTTCCTTTGAAAGCAGGCATTTGAACGCCTATTTCAGCAGGATAGCTTGTTAAGGGCTCATACGGCTGAAGGTACAAAACTATATGCAAAGCTATTTCTGTCTTTGAGTTTCTGTCTGAGTGTCTCTGGGCGTATGTCTGTCTGTCTGATAGTCTGTCTGTAAGCGTATGTCTGTCTTAATGTGTGTGTTCATCCGACTGTCTCTAAGCATATGTCTGTCTGTTTGTCTGCCTGGCTATCATTAAGTGGTGGTTTATTTTCAATCTGTCTCTAAGTTTGTGTGTGTGTGTGTGCGTGTTTGTCTGGGATTTGTACTCCTTACGTGCATTGAAAGGTCAAGATTTCAGTGACCACTTAAAATCTTGATTGTCAGCATAAACAGATACACAGATTGCCCAGTAGGTTTTATTAAGCTGGACAGCTGAGGAAATTCTTTGTTGAACCCCTCTGTTGGAACGGTGGTATCATTCCTCAGCCACATACAAAGTCTTTTGGCATGGCAGAGCTAATGTGTTCCGTGGTGTGGCGGTTAATATTCATCCATTCTCTGGCTCCCAGGGGCAATGGAGAGAGAGTGGCGTGTGGCTGAGACTCAAACACAGGGCTGTGTCTCAGTGTGCCTGCTGCTGCCTGTGCCTAATTAATGCCTCCTCCATCAGCACTGCTGGCACTCCCCCTCTGTCTGAGAGAACCTCTGGCATGGCAAATTAGGAAAATTTCCGTGCCTCTGCTAGTGTGATGGAGCAATGGAACAGCTTCCGCTCTCATCCACCACGCAGACTATGACGATGATGAGACCAAATCAATAGCACTGAAACATTCTCCGTTCCATCATTTTCCAGCTCTGTGATCAATGATTTAAACACAAACTCCTCACATAGTGCCAGCAACATGGTAGCAAACTTATACAGCAGTTAACATTAGTTATATTCAGTTCAACAGAGGCGTAAAACTGTTACTGTGCTGCAAAAAAACCCCAAAAAACAAGGATGCAAGGACAAATGGACCAATAGAAATGATTTACAAAGCCTTGGAAAATCATTGTTACATTAACATTTATTGAAGTAATAAACATTTTTCTTCGACCTGTAAACTTTTGCAGCTACTGTTATTGTAGTATTTAGAGATGATTGTGAAGTATGGTTATAAACAGTAATAGACAGGAGCACGGATAATACCTTGGGTAAGTCATGGGACTCCTAGTTTAAATATAAATGATTTAAACTGGGAGTCAAATTGAGGTCTCCATTTGGAGTTTTCCATTCTTCTAACACACTGAATTCCCCTGATGAGCTGTATCAGGTGTTTTATATAAGGTACAATGCTAATCTCTGCTATGCTAAAACCATGCATAAACAAGTAGTGAAGTCCATACAGGGAAACCAGTGGCACAGACAGAAATAGATTTTTGAGAAGTCCTGTGAATAAGTGGGTAGGCCAGCTTGCTAGATACAATTTCTAATGTCTTCTAAAGTCATCATCCTACCTATTCCAACAATTCCACTCTGTGGTGATACTAAACAATAGTAATCAATCAGAGTTCTGGATTCACCTAAATCTAATCAACACTGTGGCACCTTTCACTATAAAGCATACATTCACTCACCACAGGCATGTGTGCTCAATATAGATGATGTAACTTAGGTAAAAGCTTACACTCCAACTCAAAAGAAGACATGACTCAGATAAACTCAGGCCGCTGAGATGTGCAAAGATGAGGAAAATAACACAGTTGCTAAGCAGTGATCGACAGACGGAGAAAAAGAAGGCAGAGCTCGGTGGAGACCATTATGATTTGACCTGCCGTAGTATTGCATTCACAGAGCTGTATCAAATTGGAAATGGTTTAGGCCTAACAGTGGCTATGATCAGATGAAAACTGAACTGAAACAACAATTTGTTCGGAATGTATTGTTTCACTGCAAAAACTGGTACCTTGGCAGGGGAAATTATTTAAATTCAATATATCTAATATATCTCATAGAAAGACTATTATAGGCTTTTATAACAATGTCTAATTTAGATTTGGAGATGTCATATTTGTTTTAATTTCATAGAGTAAAATCAGCTTACTGTACTTTGGCAGATAATTTTGCTTATTTTACAAAACGTGCAAGAAACAAGCAGAATTATATGCCAATATACTGAGATAATTGGATTTGATAAAATAACTTAGAATAAGTCTAGATATTATGTGAACAACTGACTAATAAATAACTAACATCTCTGTGCTTGTGCCTGTTGGGTCAATGTTGTGTTTTGGCATCAGATGGAAAAATCAGTAAGAATGCTAAACTAAATGCTAATATCAGTGAAAGATACTGAATGTATGTACATGTTTAAAATGATTTAAATTTCTCTAGCAAATTCCATATTTACAGTTTTTGCCGATTGCATATGAGGTCACACTGACTGTTGGCTAAGTCAGCCAGTTTTTCCCAACATATAGCCTGAAATAGTAGGCCATATCCATGTGCTGGAAGAGATGAGAGAGGTGTCTCATAAGAGAGATTTGGAGAAACCCTAGGGCTGGGGTTGTATTTCTTGTGATCAGCTGGGAGCTCAGCAAGCTGAAGTTGCATTAGGTCCTGTTTATATGTTTTTTTTTTCATGGCTCATCCTCTCGGTTAGCAGGAAGAAACCAAGATACCAATTGCTCTCAGTGTATGAAGTGAACTCAAAGATGGTGTTTTCTGAATGTTCTTAAGACTAGTTATGTTTTATGGGTGCTAAATACTGTGGCATGTTTAAGAAATGTTTGTGTTCTAGAGACTTTTATTGTGGAGGGCGGGGCTATGAGACATCCCAGAGGTGTGTGATGTGTGCATGAGCAGCAAGACAAGGGATGTGAGCTTTTAGAGCTTTTTGAGCTGGTCAAAAACCTAAACTATATTGGACCAGATTTAATCTAGCTAATGACCATCAAAACCAGCTTACAACATACCTGTGATTTATTATTATCTACTAATAATTTGTTCCTATTTTTAAGATTATATTCCTCTGTCTTTGAAAACCATTGGTATTGTTTATAATGATTGGTAATAATCTCAAAACCCCAAAAATATAAATGTCCTTAGATGAGTGTTGGGAAAAACAGATAATAAGATACTGGGACAATTCATAATTGATTTCCTCACATAGCATTAATTACATTCATTTGCACATCAAGATGCAAACATGTAGTCAATATTTCTGTCAAACAAGTAAATCTGTGGCAGCTACATGATATAGCAGAAGTACGGTGGCCGAGAAAGCCCAACGCACTGCAAGTTAAAAACGCGCTGCAAAGTCTCAAAACACAAGCATCAAAATGACACGACTTGCACAACATTAGCCAAACGCGCTGCAAGATCTGAAAACACAAGCATCAAAATGAGACCGCTTGCAAACCAATAACCGAACGCGCTGCAAAGTCTCAAACGCGCAGCAAACACTGAAAACACATGCAACTTCCAAAACACATGCAGAAAGCCTCACAACACAACGGAAGTGTTTCCGAGGGACACTGAAAGTGGACGGACCCGGACCTGGACGTAGAGCCGAGACAGCCCCAGTTCCAGCAAAAGTAAGTTTTATCTGTTTATTAATGAATATTCAGTCGGGTTATTGGCCAGATTCTTGCGTTAACTTAATAAACAGTTAAACCTTAATTTTAGCCACTCGGTGTGCATTGTTTAAGGTGGAACGAAATGTAAACACGAGAAACTGGCCAGTAAACAGAATGAATATTCATTAATAAACAGATAAACTTTTCTTTCAGTCACTCGGTGTGCATTGTTTAAGGTGGAACGAAATATAAACACAAAAACCTGGCCAATAACCCGACTGAATATTCTTATATTAGAATATATTTATGTTCTAATATAAACTGGGGCTGTCTCGGCTCTACGTCCAGGTCCGGGTCCGTCCACTTTCAGTGTCCCTCGGGAACACTTCTGTTGTGTTGTGAGGCTTTCTGCATGTGTTTTGGAAGTTGCATGTGTTTTCAGTGTTTGCTGCGCGTTTGAGACTTTGCAGCGCGTTCGGTTATTGGTTTGCAAGCGGTCTCATTTTGATGCTTGTGTTTTCAGATCTTGCAGCGCGTTTGGCTAATGTTGTGCAAGTCGTGTCATTTTGATGCTTGTGTTTTGAGACTTTGCAGCGCGTTTTTAACTTGCAGTGCGTTGGGCTTTCTCGGCCACCGTACAGAAGTTGCCAACATGCCCACATAAAACATTCTGGTTTCTTCCTCCTCCCATGTGAACTCAAGAAGAGTTTTCCACATTCAACCAATCAATGAAACAAGAAATACGTTAATCAATTATTCTTCACCAGAATCCACAAACTGCTCAGGTATACCATTTGGAAGCAACCATTATATCCTTCTGGTGCACAGTACAATCATTTAAGCTGTTCTGTTTCTTGTTGCTTCAAGGAAGATCGGTCACACTACAGCTGAAATAACAGTCCATGTTTATCAGTTTTTCAATTTGCAAAGTTCTTCTTGAGAAACATCTTGAGATAGAAACATGCAGTGCTATGCCAATCAGTCAGTATACAATACAGTATCCAATCATCAGTATACAAAATAAACAAAGAACAAAGCCTTGAGGAGACCCCCTGTTTGTATAGAGTAGGTCAGAAAATTTGCCATTTATCTGCCATTTACCATTACACTCTGTGACCTGCTTGTCAAAAAAGTCCACAATCCATAGGATTAACTGATAATCTATATGGAAATTACAATGCAGCTTGCTAGACGGAATGTGTGGCTGCAGAATGTTAAAGGCTGAGGAGAAATCCTCCGCACCCTTGTACTCCTTCCAGGTGTTTATGCATCTCATATAGGAACTGTTTGACATTGTCCACACGTTTACCTGCCTGATATGTGACCTATGTGAAGTATGGTTTTCCTGGTTTGTGGCAAATTGCACAGAATGATGGCCTTTATCAATTTTCTCGAACACCTTCATTAGAGACTCTAAGCAACAATGCAACGGCAGCATGCACCGTTATGAGGGAGAGCTAAAAGCTGTGCTAATATGTGTATGGGAGACTTTGATTCTCTGCTTCCTGTCACTGTAGCGTGCTGTTCCACTAATGCAGAAACATTTGCTGTGGTTGTTAAAACATGAGATTTACATGAGTTTAAAGATGAACTCAGGTATTACCTATTAGGCGTCCATGTCAACCATGCCCTGGGTAATGGAGCTCAAAGATAAAAAAGTGGATAGTGCGCTATGGTAAAGGAACACAAAAACTGTTGACTGTGTGTTTTTGTGCATATGCTGGAAAAAATAGATTTAAAGAAAAAATGTTTAAGCTATGCATGTTTAAAAACATTCTCTTGAAGTAAAGATATCACAATACACTGTTAACAAGCAATGTCCAGATATATCGAAAGTGAATTATTGGGAGGACAAGTAATTTCCTGCAAAACATTAAGGAGGACATGTTTAAGCTAGAATTGGCATTAGATGTGATCATACAACACTGCTAGCTTGGCAACAATAAGAGCATTACTAATTTCTATAGTTTCTATTTCTGTTGTACTATAGTATTTCTATAGTACTATATATGCTAGCAGGTAATTGGACAAGGTTGCAAATTTGCAGTAGCCATAGTCGTCAATGCCATCTTAATAGCGATGGCAGTGGAGTAGGCCTCAAATCTTTAAGGGTGCTTTAAGTCCATTTTCTTATAGTAACAGTAGTAACAGCTTCCCGACTAAAAACTGAAACATAATCATCCTTACACTTTATGGGATCGTGGTGACATTTCTGTTGCCATTTATTTTTCCATTCGTTGAAGGCTACAAGAAGAATTGTCTTTGCTCAATATGATATCTATCATGTGAAACATATAACTTTACATGCACAGTGGAGTCTACACTATCCACAGGTTCTCCATCTCCATGATAGCTTGTTGTGTTTTGACCTTTAGCATAGTTCATGGATGAAGAACCAAAGTAAATTGAGCTTACAATAAACAATTTCTCAACATAAAAGCTCATTACGTTAAAGTATGTGTGTGACAGATAATCAAGCCTATTTGTTGTTGTGCTACACACTTGAGAATGAGAAAAACAGTTTAGTTAATTAACCAGATAGCATGTGTGACCTGCCAACTAAACAATGTGTAACTACATTTGGACCTATTCTATTAACCAGGTCTGTGATGGAAATGATAAAA
Organism: Semaprochilodus insignis; assembly: GCA_034552555.1. NCBI lineage: Eukaryota > Metazoa > Chordata > Actinopteri > Characiformes > Prochilodontidae > Semaprochilodus > Semaprochilodus insignis. Next base: position 30,558,365 of record CM067479.1, read on the forward strand.
TATTGGCTCTGCTTTTCATTCCTTTTAAGGCCAGAGGTTTTGGTGACCTGGGTTTTCTGAAGGCTATAAGTAACACAGGTAGAATAAGAATTCAGCATCTCAAAATTTGCATGGAATTTCTTGAGGTTGTTAGAGAGAAATTCCTTACTCACTCCAGCGACACAGATCACCTTTAGGTCTCTCACTATATTCAGAATGTGATCTTGATCGCCTGCCAAGCAAAGTGAAGTATTGCCTGCTTGAATTTGTGTTCCTCATTGGTTTTATATATTATTTTCATTTTCCTCTTTGACCTCTCTCTTCATTTGTTTATTTTCAGACTCAGAATGCATGAAAACTCCTGCTTGTCCTTGTTTAGAATAGCATCCATGGTTCATTATGTGAGGATAATACTTTCTTCACTAGACTGCTACACAAGAGGAAATAAGGTCAACCAAGTGATCCAATGAGTAGCTTTGGCTGTAACTTGCAACTTGTCTCTTAGCCTTAGCTACTCATTGGATCACTTGGTTGACCAGTTCTTGATTTCTCTTACAATTCTTACACCTTTCTATTCCTATTTTGGCTTGTGCAAATCAGGCTGGGATAAACCATTCCTGAGGGAAGTAATGGTACAGACTTTGGGGCACCTAGCTTTTGAGACAGATTCAAAGCACTATTCCAGAACCTGTAGGTTATTCTGATAATATTTTGTTAGGACTTCTTTTTAGAAGTCCTGGAGTCGGGTATTTGTGATATATGCAGGGTATATGTAGGGTATTTCTTATTACATTTAGTGGTTATATTCACATGAATATAAGTCAAAAGTAAAATATGAATATGAATTTGTCTCATAATTGTAGATATTCCACTGTACAAACATATAGTTCATGGCTCTACAAGGAATCTCTCTCTCTCCTTTTCTGTGTTTTAAAGCATGACCGCCAGCATGCCCAGGTGATAAATGGCCAAGAGTGAATAAAGTACACAGCAATAACCTCCAGGCAACCCCCAGCACAACGAGGCATAAGACCACAGATTTATCATTCAATTGTCAGAGGATTTAATCAACTATGCCTTCCACTGCATCTTTTGATTTATTTTACAATTTATTACAATGTTCTGAGTCAGCATTTGCTAGTGTTGTGGTTCCTTGCTGGATAAAAGGATGAAATAACAAGTTATAAAATCTCTTCAAACTATATCCAACTGGAAATAGTAAAAAGCCAAGGTATCCAAATTTATATATATATATATATGTATTGTTTTTTTGTTGTTTATATATGCTTGTTCTTAATGTGATGCCTGTTATATGTTCCAAATTGGGTGTAACAGAGCATGTTTACTGTTGTCTTACATCACCTTTCATTTGAACAGTGTTTCATAATCGTTTGGAAACCACACCAAGTTTTGTTATTGTGTTGTTTTTCCATATTCATCCTTGATGTAACATTGCAGTCGCACAACAGTCTGCTAGGTCCTCAGTCCTCTGCTAGATCTGCTAGGTCCTCAGTATCTTCCTCCTCCTGTATTTGTGTCCAGTCTCCAGCTTTTTTCCCTGTCACTGTGTACATGTCTGTTCCTGTCACATTTAGTCTCTCAGTCCCTGTCTTAGTTCCTTTGTTCCTATTCCAGCCAATGTCTCTGTCCCTATCCTGGTAATCATATCTGCCCAGTCTCAATATCTGTGTTTTCTCCCTGTCATTCCGTCAGGCTTTTATTCAGTCATGTATTCAAACATCCATCCCATCTTCTGTCCTGTCCCTTGTCATGTTTCATGTCCTGTCCCCTATCCAGTCTCCTGCCCAGTCCCTCAGTCCCTTGTCTAGTTTTGTTGTCCTATGTCCAAGATCTTCTTTAGGCTAGCTACGTTGGTGAGTTCCAGTCCACCCCTCAAAAGCTGCATGTGACATCTTGTCTTGCCATGCCTTTGTCTCCCATCTTGTATACCTCCCATGTCCTGTCTTTTGGTCTTCACCTGTCTCTAAATCTGTAGTCCTGTCCTCTCGTTAGCTCTAGCTCTTATCTTTGTATTCAAGTACTGTGTTTTGTAGTGTTCTTTCTTTGTTTTCTTGCTTTTGTGGGTTCCTCTTTTATAGATTTCAATAAAACTAAGGACTTGCATCCTGCCTCTTCGTCTCCTTTATTGTTACAGTTGACAGGTCACTGGTTATCTAACATGCTCTTTGTGCAGATTTCTCTGAATTCCCTGAATCCTATGATGGCATTCTGCACCACAGTGGAGGAAATACATAAAATCTTTGCAGATGCATGTTCTTAAACCGCTGGTGCATTTTGGCCAGGCTTGATCCATTCTCACTCATAAAACTCTTAGCCTTTTCTGGATGCTCATTTTATACCCAAGCATGATATCCTTGTGCAAACATAACAAAATATATACAAAATATTTTGGAACATGTTGCAACCATTAATTTCAGAATGAAAGCGAAAAAATAACGAAGTTCAAAAAGTCTTCATTCTGTTTTTACTTGCATTTTACCTGTCTCAACATTTTTGGAATGGGCTCAGTACCATTCATTCGATGCAGACCATGTGCAGAAACTACTCAACAAAAACAGACCTTTTTTTTGTGATGTCACGAAAATGTACCTACAGTGGCTATATAAAAGTTTACACACTCTTGTTAAAATCCCAGGTTTTTGTCACGTGAAGTCAGACCAAGATGAATCATTTCAGATTATTTCCACCTTCAACGTGACCCATAATCTGTACAATTCAATTAAAAACATACTGAAATCATTTGAAAGGGAACAATAAAATAAAGAACTAAAATAATCAGAACAGAAGTCATTTACATATAGTAATATACAGTATTCTGTGCAGCAACCTAAATAGTCTGTTTATTTCAAAAGGTCACGTACAGGTTGGGTTATACAACTGTAAAATGAATTCTTGATTGATTGTAGTACATAAACCCACTCCAGTATAGGCCTATATATTATATTCAGTGGTGGATGAAGCACATAAACCATGTACTTGAGTTAAAGTAGAGATACCCAAGGTACAATATTACTCCAGTAAAAGTAGAACTCCTTCTTTTAGAGCTCCACTTGAGTGTTGACCTTCAAATGTACTTAAGTATGGAAAGTAAAAGTAGCATGATTTATTATGGCTCTAATGTCCTGTTATAATTTTTTGTAACAAGGCTCTTACTTAATCTACTCATTGTAGGTGAAAAGTCTCTAGTGTCACTCATGCACACCAGTTTATCAATTTTGATGTCAGTTAAAATAATTATAAGCACAAAACAATCAAGAATCAATCTCCAGTCTCCAAACCAAAAGGAACTACTAGTTAAAGTAAAAAAATAATTCAGAATGGAAATACTTCAGTACAGATACATGAAAAAACAGCTTAGGTACAGTAAGCAATTACCTCATTACTGTCCACCACTGATTCTATTGAACCTATGCTATAGTACGTCTTTAAAATCATGTCTAGGACAAAATCACTAAATGTACTTCATTAGTTCTCAAAAGGTATGCAGTTCAAAATTAGTCTTTGATCTTAGATTTCCCGAACACATTGTAAACACTAGGTGTCTGCATATGTTCTAGCACCTCATTTATGTAATTTATGCAGATTAGTTTCATATTATATTTGGCCAGAACCTATTATGAAAAAATATCAACCCACACTTCTTTTCAACTACTTTCTCTAGCTGCTAATGGTTCAAGAAAATGTATCATTTTGTGAGTCACATGAAAAAGATAAGACATTTTCAATTATATGCTGTCATCAATCACATTTTCTATATTTTTGTGTCTTTTGCATTTTAATAAAGCTTCAAATGCTAACACGCCTAAAATAGAAAACCATGACAATAGTCCCCAGTCCTTTTGAAGAGTGGACATGCTTTCCATCTGATCGCTTAATTATTTAGTGTCAAGTAAGGATGCCTGAAATAAGTGCATTGTAGGATGCAAAGCAGTCAAACATTTTGAAACATGAACTGAAAAAACATGAAGAGCACTTATAATCAGCGCTGGTACTGTTCTTACCACTGCATTTCATTAGTAAACAGCAATATAAATCACAACAAATGCTGAACAAACCCCTTGTATTCATGGGTCGCCCCCTCTTCTGTAATTACTGAAAATGTGGAAACATGGCTGTAGTTTATCTCGACTGTATTAAGAGTGTCAAGTATGCAAAGAGAGCACTCAATGGACTGTGGATGTGTTCTTAGCCTACAGGAGTTGTTTTTTTTTTTTTTGTTTGTTTTTTTTTGTTTTTTCTCATGATTTCTGCCTCCCACTCATGCCCACCCACTCTTCAGCAGCAAGCAGGGAGAAGAGGAGAAACATCCAGCTGGTAGGAGCCACTTCAGTGTTTATGAGGTTCGTCAGTGACAATGGCAGTGTAGTCCTGTCCTGTCCTGAAAGCAGGTGCCATTTACTGGTATACAATTATATGTTAATTCATGAATCCCTTTCTCAAACCTGGCATCACAATCGTAAGGAGAAGGAATAAACCCACCTTTATCAGTAGGAGGACAGTGTAACTTTGGGTCTAACCTTTTAAATGTTCAGAAACTTATTCCATTCTTCAATCCTATAAGTATCCTCCTATAGTCCTTACTCTTATTAACCTAAGAATGTTTCAACTAGTTTGCATTGCTTTCCATGTAGTTACTGAGTAATGGCCTTAGGGTGTAATAAGACTGGGGATTTAGAGGGTTAATGCAAGGTAGAGCTCTACAATAAAATGTCCTATTTAAAGGATTTTACAAAAGGCGTATGATTTATTATTTCGAAGACACATTAAGCATCTGTTACGTACAAGTGCAGCCCCCTTGTGTCAGCATTTTTTAAGACATTCCATCATTTGGTGTTTTGTAAATGGTGATAGAAAACATTGTCTCAGTGGCTGCTCACAAGTCTACCCTGGATCTCTTATGATGTCTTCAGTTGGGTTTGAGACAGGGCAATGATGCATGGCTTACATCATTTTGGTGCCTGACAATTCCTTCAGTGATTGCTTGTGCCTTGTGCATATGCAGCATTGACATCTTTAAATAGATGTTCAAACAGAATTGCTTTAACGTGGGCTTTTCATATATGACAATCAAGAATCATTCTTTGATGAAATGTCAGGATCCATGTAATTTATTGTCTTCATTTCCTTTTTTTGGAAACAACAAAATATGTCATGTCAGCTTGTTTGATACATGGATGGCTTTTTTATTCACATAGCCATATGCCAACTTTGGGTGTCCAGTGACATGTTGATTTTCTAAGTGAAAATAATTAAGCAGGTCCTCTAAAGTGCAATTTGTTATGGGGCAGGAAGGGGCTGACCCAAACATGTAGAGGAATACCTGCAAAAGGGGTTAAATGAAGTAGAAAGGTTTTTTTTATTATTATTAATGATAATATATATATGTATTAAACGTGTAATTTGACCAGGTGCATTTTGCCACTTTCTTGGGGCTGTGTTTGCACATATTGAGACATACACGTTTACATATTTCATTAGACTCATTTTTAAAAAAGTATTTAAAAGTGTTTAATAATTGTTTTTTCCATAACATTTCCCCTTTAAACTCTTAAGATCTATTGAAAGGGCCCAGATCTCCCTTATTCTTTCTGAAAACCACACCTTACAAATCAGTTTTAAAGCAGTCACTGAATAATTCAAAATATTTAATGGATAATAAGATTAACACCTGAATGGTAAATCTGCAGTGGTCTGAAGTGGTATAGTATGATCATTAAAAAGTTCTACTAGAGACATGCTGAGGAACTCAATTTGGTTGTAACTGGATCTTGTATAGTCACTATGACGGTATGTAGGTGTGAATATGTCTGGCAGTTTTGTGCTATGTTAATATGCTGTTCGCTCTCACATTAGGTCTGGAGGCCCTGGTTGCCGTGGCCAGCCACTAAGCACAGCAGGGAAGTCGCTCTGCAGAGCCAGTGTGGGGTTTTCCTCTCTGGGGTAAAATGTGCATGCGGCTCCTCCTCCTCCGAGGGGTTCCTGTCCCCCCCTCCCCCAGAATCTGCCACGGCTCTAGAGCACTGGCAGTACCCAGTGTGAGAGCAGAGGGACGGAGGCTGCTGATGGATGACAGGCTTGTGTTCTCCATGCTCAAAAAGCACAGTAGCATCCACAGGCCAGAGCAGCTGCATCCATGGAGACAAAAAGCATCAGGGCCATGCACAGAGGCGTGCCAGCTGAGCTTTTCAAAGAAAACCCGGCATGTGAAATAAACATGAGGCTCAAAATCGATGGCAGTGTGTTGAATAGCATTCTTTTCTGCTCCATGAGTGTAGAATAGTGGTGGATAGTGGTGACGATCACGAGGATGTCACATCTTTTTCTCTGCCTTTGTGTTTTATGGCATATTACGATCATTTTGGGGGGCCATTTTATCATTCGGTAGGCAGCATGGTGTGCAGCAGAGCAGCATCAGGCTGTGGCCAACGGCGCATTACAACGCTACGAGGGTCTGCTCTGTGGAGTTCCCTCAGCAGCTTAGGCTCGCTTGTGCCGGTTCCCCATGAACCTGGAAAGCAGCAATTTGCTCCATTTGAAAACACAAATGTGATATTATGAGACGGCGTACGACAGTGTCAGAATGAATGACTTAAGTGTGCCAAAGTTCTTTTGATGTTGCGGGAAGAACATGAGTAGAGGAAGTTCTTCAACGTGTCGCTGAAGTGGGAGGAAGTTTCATATAATTGGATTTTGATGCTTCCTGTTGTCATGGCACCCAGATCCTTTCATGTAAGGACTTTTTTTTTCATCAGATTTGGGAGGGGGAGATCTCATGCAAAAGGGAAATGATGTTCATAGAGGAACAGGCAGTAATAGGACAGCCAGCAATATTGATCAGGATAAATTAATGTGTTTGGGCTTTTGTCACAATGAGCCCAAGTAGCAGCTGCTAGAGTGGCCACAAATAGGTCTCACTGGCAGCAAATGAAATAAGACATAAGTGGCATCAATTCAGCACCAAATGAGAAATCCTGAAGTCCATCTGCATCATTCTGTTTGGTCATCTAGCTTAGATTTCATGCCTTTTTCATCTGTCATCTGAGGGAAATCTGTCAGCATTGAACTTTTGATGCTGCTTAAATTAACCTGGATATACTGAACTCATCATCTTGTTGAAAAGGGCAATGCAGAAATGATCACAATGAATCAAGTTTGACATTGCAGTAATTTTCTATCTGCGGTTCAGCTTAGTTTTTTGTGCTTTGGAAAAATAAAAAGGATCATTTTAATTTGCTTGACTCAAATGTGTCATTCTGTTACACATCAACAAATTGTGTTGGGCAATAATACATAACTATGTCATGAACATGTTATATCACATACACTGATCATCAAAAGAACAGTTGCACCAATAGTTGCAACCAGAAGGAATCAACCAAGATGAATGAAACTTGGTGGGTAGGTTTGACATCATGAGACATGCAAATGATTCAAGTTTTATGCTCAGCTGTGCATGTGATCATGTGATGTACGTAAGGACAAGCCTTATCACTGTACCTGACTGACCCAACAGCCACGATTGAGGACATTCAGTGAGCAGTGATGCCCTCCATGGGACATCTTGTTACAGCCAGCACCATTGGTAGACGACTGAACAGTGCAGGACTACACACACGCATGCCATCACATGACTGCCCTTAACACCACGTCAATGTCCCCAAAGACTGCAATGGTGTCATGCCAGACTCTAAGATGAATGGTTTGCTGTCATGTGTCACATGTCCAGAAGGCCTTGTGTCACTCCATCTCCACCCCTACCTGCAGGAATCTGCAGGAACTGTGTGACAATATTCAAGCTGCATGGGATGGATTATCACGAGACACTTTTAAGAACCTCTACAACTCCATGCAGAGACGTCTGCATGTTGCATTAGCAAACAAGGCAACCCAAAGCCATACCGAGAGACACTATTTCTGTGTGGTGTGGCTCAATGAATATTGCCCGTATCAGTCTAAATCTATCATCATTTCTTGTTCCTGATTACCTTTATCTTTCTTCCCAATAGCATTGCAATCCTATACTTCCTTCAGAGTGCAACTATTGTTTGATGATGTGTGTATTCTAAGATGTCATGAGGAGTCTTTGCAGATTACGTCTAGTAGTATAACAGTTTCATGTTACTATTACCAACAAGAGTCATGACAGATGCCATTATGTTTATGTTTGCAGTAGGGGTAACATGACACTGTTATATTACTGAACAAAATCAACTAATGTTAGTAGTTGGCATATGCCATAGTAGATTTATGGCATTAGGCAATGGTAGGCAAAGGTAGCTTAGAGCCTTAAGGAGCTATTGAAAAAGGCCCTATTAAAATACCCATTAGATATTTTGTATATGTTGATGTCAAATAACCCGTTCTGAAGTACACGTTGACATTAAAAAAGCAACTTTTATTGTTATGATATTTTGTAATATTTAGTATTTATTAATTTTATTATAAGAGTCATTTTACTGGGTGAAATTATCTCACTGTATTGGCACATATTTATTTCTTGTTTCAAGATTGTTTTCTTAAGTAGAGAATAATCTGTAATACTTTACATTAAGTATTGTCTAACTAACATGAAGTAATATATTAGTTAACATGAAAACAATAGTTACAGTACTTAACTAAAGATAGGTAAACATCCAACAATTACATGTTTACATGTTAGGTAAACATGTTTTAAATGTATTCTTTCTGTGATGTCATGAAAAACCAAAACATTTTCATGTGCATATACACTCACTGAGCACTTTATTAAGTACCCATGTATTTATACTCATTATCCATTTTAACAACTTCACTTTGTAGTTCTACAATTACAGCCTGCGGTCCATCTGTTTCTCTCCACACTTTTTTAGACCTTTTTTTCACCTGGCTGTTCAGTGGTCAGCACCCCCACAGGACCACCACAGAGCAGGTATTATTTGGGTGGTGCATTATTTTCAGCACAGCGCTGCACTGACGTGGCAGTGGTGTGGTAGTGTGTGTTGTGCTGGATCAGAGAGAGCAGTGCTGCTGGAGAAATACACATAAGATATGTAGCCTTTAAATAGTATTATAATATTCTCAAACAGTCTTAAAATGAGAAATATTAGATATACCACTTATGTTTAACAGAACATCATTCGCCAACTTCACTTGTCATTTTTTGCCTTTAAACCCAACTAATATAAAAGCGTGAATCCAGTGGCCCTTTCCTACTTTTTGTAGCTCCAGAATCACTAAACGACTCCCTGCAAGTGATACATCCACACAATTCTACTAAAGATGTAAACTAAAAGTCGTCATTTGGGTTGATGTTTTGATTCCATATTTTATTGAAATCATAATTAAATGCAATGCACTGTTTTTGAGTATAACACAACTTTTAAGGAAAAAAACTAAGGGGAGCAACTCTATCATGGAGAAGCCTTGGTTTCTCCTGGGAAGGCCTGAATAAGCACTAGACCATTAAGCGTTAAACCTTGATCTTCGTTATGTGCTCTGGTGTGTGAAATTTCTTTACTGGTCCTTGGTTTTGCTCCACCAGTTCAACCCTCCAGAGAGAGCAGCTGCTGTCGCTGCTCTGGTCACACTTCTGGCATGAGCCACACTTCTGGCATGCAGGTAACAGGAGGTGGCTGGGATTAGTTCTCATCCACACCGACCTAATCCTGAAAAGCCCTTGCTGTGGCAAAGACTATTAGCAAATCATTTTCGTTATTAATAAATGCTTAAGTCGTCTAATGTAGCAGTTTGTCAATAAGGCTGGTAATACTGAGGAATGTTAAGAAGGATACACAGCAGGATTAACTGTCAATCCTCTCAGCATAAACAAATTGAGCCACTGGCTGTGTATGAGTATGCACCGTGATATCAGCACAGGCGTGACTGAGCACAGTCCTGTCCACTCTCAGCTAAGCTCTCTATTTATGAGTTATGAGCACAGTTACATTACCTATGCAAGGCGTGCACAGCCCCATTGCCAGTGTGGGTGTGTGTGCTTGTTTTTAAACATTTTCAGGGTAAAAATATCTTGACTGCGCAGGGAGAAAAAATTATGACTGTGTAAAGACCTACCTTGTTCGGTCCAATTTGATTTTTCATTTTTAAAATTTTTGTTTTGTTACTGAGCTTAAGCTTGGGGTTAGGTTTAGGTGAGTAGCCTTACCAGTTATGTAGGATGGGGTGGATGGATGATATATAACATATATTATGGCACATGGGTATGACCCAACACGGTATAAAAACCAGTGTGTATATGTGTGTCTCATTGTAATGACTTACTCAGAAGTGCAACACTTCAACTGAAGGCTACTGACAAGGGGCTTCATAGTTATGAACAGCTTATGCCACAAAGTAAGACATTTCACAGTACATTACTTGCCACTAGCATTACTTTCACAGTAATTTCCTCGGTGAAACATTCTGTTGCACACTTACGGTAATAAGTTGTCACTGAAACGCAATATCTCGTGTTCTTCTGTATAACATCTACACATAATGCAACTAAATGGACAGTAAAGTACTGCCTAGTGCTATGAGGACCTTACAGTAATTGATGTGTTATTACATAAAATATCTTAAGGTGGGGTGAGTATTCACACCAAATTGATGAATACACTATTTTACTGTGAAAGACTACTGCTAAATAAACTGTAAACTCCTGATAATTAACCATGCATTAAATGCCACATGTCAAGATGCTAAGCACATCGTGCAGGCATATGGACACTACATTACATGCACGATTTTTGTTGTGTTCAGGAACACATATGTATGATATTATATAAATATAAATTACATAAATTGAAGATTAACATTCATCTATAAATAGCAACAAAGTAATCTGTGACATCCATATGCCTGCATGATGAGCGTGCATGCAAAAGGGAGACGGATTATGCAAGAGGAGAGCTGGAATTTGGCACAACACACATTGTCAAAAATGGCTGCCTGCGGCCTTCAGCTAAACTGTGAAGTTTTGTTCATTTTCACAGCAACTCGCTCTGTGTTCTAAAGCACATCAGCAAGATTGCATGACTCTAATAAACATCTGGTTCTGGTAGGATCTGTGCAGGAGAGAGAAATTCTGGGAAGGTAATAATAGAAATGATTTTGGTGACTATAGGAATTAGCTCCAGCAGTAAACTAAAGATGCGAAATCTGGACACCAAACATGTCTTGGTTGATCAGCTATGTAGGGGGTGTGTGAATAGGTGTATAAATTTGGTTGTGACTGCAAAATGTAATATGTTGAGAGTCAAAACACATGTAATATTATTGTAATATTATTCTGACAAGCAATCAACATTTAGGACTACAGCAACAGAGGTCTTTTCTTTCTTTAATAGAAATTGTACTTTAACTGAAGTAGAAATATATAGAACTAATATATGCTGTGTTCTAACCTAGGCTTCTGCTTTATAAGTTCCATTACAGGTCTACATTCCCACGTTACTCTGTAGGACTCACCAATATCAACTGTTAATACATGGGAGCGGGTGATTAATCATTTGAGTGCATGCAGGAACGGGACAATATAGTCTACTTAAAATGTTAATAATCACACAGTAATTAGCATGCATATTTAACATAAGGGGAAAACTAATTCACTAAAAAAGCTGAATAATCAGTAAGAAAGTTATAAGCTCAATCTAAATAGTTGTGAAGCAACCCATCACATGAACAACACATGAATTACATTATTGTGCTACAGAAATAAAGGAGCCTTCAGATGGTCAGTGGGCCTCAGCTGTAAAGATAGGCCAATACTCCACAATTAGGTCAACTAAAGGCAAATCTATGACATTAATTTCAATCATGTATTTACTTTTTTTGTAAATACAGTATATCAAATATTGGATGTCACTTACCAAGAGTTCTACAGGAGGGGGCAGTAACATCTATGTTGCAGGTGGGATTACAAAAAAATTAGACCTGCACAAACAAAAAAAAAGTTTCATTATATGCAAATGATGCTTCAAAACCGCGTTATATATGAAACAAATGTCTGTCTGACACTTTAGTTTAAGGCAGTGCAGTCTAATTATATAAAACATATTGTGTCATGTTGTGGTACTTCATTACTGTCCAAGTACTGCTTTATTCAATTCTTATGCATGTGATATGAGTTTCTATATAGGTAGCATTTCAACAAAGTCTTGCCATGTGTGTGCATTGGAGTGTGTGGGGTTAAACAGAAAGCACGTTGTCGTCCCATATCAGTGGAGCAGAGTTCACTTTCAGAGCACTGCAGCAATGAAGATGATGGTTTTAGAGGTTAGTTCTCTGAGACACCAATCAAATCTGCTCCAACATGAAAGCATCCATCAAAGGCTGACTAATCTTTGAATAAGATTAAAAAAAACAATGTGCTTTTGTCACAAATACAGCTGTCAAGGAACAAAATCTTTGCTTTTTACCTGATATTATTTCTTAAAAAAACATCTTTAAACAAAGTTTACTGTGGAGTCAAAATCTGGAGTAAGAGCATCCAAATTTAGGAACAGCACACTGCAGTTAAGTGCATTATCTTAAGGTACACACAGGGTGATGTTTGTTAGTCAGTTTCCATAAAACTGCTAAACAAAATGAACACATTCATACAAAATAAATAAAAATACAAGCACATCCCTCAGCAGGGACTACCATATCATGTGTTTGAACAGATCAAGTATATCATAAATGTAAGTGTTTCATGCAGCACTGTTTGGTTTGATCAGCGACCTGAAAATAACGCATGTGCTGTTGCACAGGAAATGGTAATATGTACTTCTAATTTGTCCCGTGATCATTTGGAAAGCAGAGCAGCCATGTTTGGCACGCCATTTCAGGCTGAGAAACAACACGCCTCATCAGTGGTGAATTTCAGCAGCCAGGCACGCTGAAGCTGTGAGATCAAAACCCCTTTGTGCTGTTTGGGGATATTTGAGGCAGAGATTATCTCTAACGTTGTCGGGTAAACTGAGAAGATGCGTATCTCCTGAAAGATACTGATGGAAGTTTAGACCGTGCGCACACTTCAAATGTCTAAATGTGGCTCTGAATACTAATTGCCATGACTCACTCAGAAGTTTGGAAAGTCAAGTGGAAATATTGACAGGGGTGCAGGAGTCTGCCGCAGATTTGAAAAGGCGATAGAAGTCAATTGAGTAACCGGAGGGAAAGAGGCTACACCAAAGAGACTGGATCTGTAAGAAAAAGGTCCGAAGAGTGAGAAAGTGGAAATAAGTCTAAAAAAGTCTTTAAAACCTTGATGACATTGGGAGGGCAAGAAGTCTCTTTTTCCTTAACGCATCTTAGTCTTTGTTGCTTTACTGGCCTGGGACTGGAGACGTGGATGGAGAAAGTGAGAGGAGGAGGATCCAGGCTTGAGCGGTGCTGAGAGGAGCAAGCCATTGGTTGCTGTGGGAATATGAAGGAATCCTGAAAGATTGATGAGAAGAGGAGGTGGATGGTGGGTTTGCCAGTCTAGATAATTGGACTAATCCATCCAATGCACCCCAGTGGAGCAGATCACCGCTGCCCCCTCTGAGTCCAGCAACTTTTCTTCCAGCTCAAAAACCTGTAAATGGCACAACATCTCTGAAGACTTATACAAGCAGATAGTGGTCAGTACCACTGACCCTGCTTCTTCTCTCTTGTTCTCCAAAGGTTTGAAAACACTCATAGCAAAAAGGGTTACATACAGTACCAAAAAGCCTCTTCAACTTGTAACAATAGTGGAACCAGTTATGGTATTTTTTCCCCCAAAGAATCGTAAACTATAGATTCTCCATCATAGAGAAGAAACATTTTACAACAGCAAAGAAAAATGTTTTCAATTGTTCCTGAGATCTCAATTTTATTTTTACCAATTAATTTTACTAAAGAACCCATGAAGAAGCACTTTTAAGGGTTTATGTGCTTAGGGTTCTATATAAAATATAAAATATATAAATATAAAAAAGTTCTTTGAAATGTAGAACCCTTTTTGGTGGTATATATTTTAAAGAGATTCTTTAAAGAACTGCCCATTCTCCATCGGAGAGATTTGCCTGTGCAAAGAACATGACATTTAAAACGATTTTGAGCCACCCACTAATAACCATCCTCTTTAATGAGGAACCTATAAAGAACTATTTTTTGATGAATGTAGTATTGGCAATGGTTATATATAGAACTAATTAACCAATTCAATTCATAAAGAAATTATCTATCTATCTATCTATCTATCTATCTATCTATCTAGATAAATAATCTAAATAAATGGCATCTTCTTCCCTCTATCTTCCCAATAAAAATGGAATATACTGTAGTATATGGTCTGTGTATTACCATTTATTGTAAAATAAAATGAGTATATTGTAATGCATTTTCAGTATATTTGATATATATTTCTCTGTATTATTTTGTCTCTTCCCACACACACATGCAAACAGAGGCGTTTTGCAAATACACACACAAATGTACAATTTCTTCCTTTGTCTAGCCCTGTATTTACAGAGTTCTACAGGAGAACATATTTCTGAACTCAGAGTGCCCCCTGCTGGTCTGGAGCATAGCAGCAGAGAACACACGCCACTGCTGTGTGTGAAACCAGCCATGAAATCAGCCTGGCACTGGTCCTGGCACACTCAGCCAGCAGCCCTCTTATTTCCCCCAGCTCCATCTGAAGCCTCCAGGGGACTGAACACTGGACAGCAGGCCCGACTAGGCAGCGATTCCAAGGGGACCGGACACAAGCACACAGCGCGCCCCTCAAAGACGTTACACACTTTACCAGCTCACACTCTTCTCTGCATTCCTGAAGTCAGAGACGACAAGAGCCCCCTTGTCCTGATTCAACAGCCCTGATGACCTTCATCATGTATTCACTTTTACAACACTGCTTTTCACATAAAACACATGCATGTATGTGCTGTTTCTGTGCTTTTCACTCAACTCTCTTTCTGCTCCTTGCATCATCCCATGTATACTCCTTGTCCTCCCCCACAATTGAAGAAAGTTGTGGTAAATCTGTCTACAGCAGGCTCACTGGGTTGTTTTGCTTGTCTTCTTTTCTAACAGGTTTCTAAAGCACTTCTTTTACCAAGACACATCTTGAATGACTGACAATGCTAAACTGTTAAACTCTGCCTGACAAAAGAATTCATGGTAATATCTGTGAAGACCCGGCACCTCAATTGTAACAATAATTTAGCACTAGAAAGAGTTCCTTTCATTGTCAAAATGCCAAACAATGGAACATATTAAACTGTTTGGACTGGTAATTGTACTACACAAAGATAATGAATTCAGTTGATAACATTATTCACATGTGTGCTTTAGACTCAACAATGACAATCAAAGATTCATGTAAAAAGTAAAGGGTTCGGGCGCGTGGGTGTATATTTAGCCTTTTGCAGTGACTTAACGTCTTCAAGAATGATGTAAATCATAGAAATGTTTATTCTGTGGAAACATTTGTTCTGGTGCACATGAGGGAGAATGTTTTATTTTATGTATTGTATGTATTTTATGCATTGCAGCTTTCATAGAATTCTGAAGAGTAAAGCAAGAGACTTTCTTTTGGTTCCTGTGGTAAGTTTGAAGTTAGGTAATGGAAGCATGTAGCTACTGCAATACAGAAGTCAAAATATCAGTACTATATACTGTCAGTGTCCTAAAAGGAAAACCTGTATCTCTATTTTTTGTCAAATTGTATTTTTCTATACCATACGAACATAGCAGCTATCCTTTACATTTTGTGAAAATGTCATGATGAAGGGACCAATAGAAGTGCCCCAAAATCATTTAAAATGAAACCTCTTTACATTACAGGTTTTTGCCATTTCCTCTAAAGTTACAGTGTTGGAGATGTTTTTCTTTATACAGAGATGATATATGATCGACCATTTACTTTATTTTAATAAAGCATTGCAAAATACATTTGAACTGGACCGGATTTCAGAAGAAAAAATATACAGTGATTCAATATAATCCATTAGCCTAAACAATCATGTAAATGCTTAATTTAACTTTAACACTAGATAAAGTTTAAAGGTTAAGCTAAAGCCAAGTTAAATTTCATTTTGAATGTTTGATACTGCTGAAAGTTAAAAGTTTTGTATGTGAAAAAGTTGAAATAAAAAGAACCAGCAGTCTTAAATGACTGATGGATAACTAATGGTCCCATCAGTTCTTTTAGTGGAGTAGGATATCTGTTTCAGAGTTTCAGCATGATGCAATTTAGATGGCTCATGACAAATTGATCATTAACAGCTTAGATGTTTAGGAGAGGGAAAAAGACGTTATCTGATTGCCATCAGTATCGATAGAAGCTCTAGATTGCAGTATGAGTATCGGTATTGGACATGAAGAGGCTGTATTGAGCCATCCCTCATTTTCAGTAATGCTGAAATGCCCCTTTGGCCACTTCCATAAAAGTCTCAATTCTTGTCTATCATGGAAACTAGCATCATTGTCCAGAACGAAGCATCTGGGTTCATCCTGTGTAGCTGTACTAAGCCAAACCTCCCAGTCTATGATGTAATAATATTTGGAATCTATTATATCAAGGCATTTGTAACATTTAAAACACTGACTATTAAAATCAAACAAAATAAAAAACACAAAAATCTAATTACCGAAATCATTTTTGACTTCCTGAAAATAGTATAAACTATATATAATTAAACCCGCAAATGTATATTGGTGGGTGTGTGTGGGTGTGTGTGTGTGTGTGTGTGTGTGTGTGCATGTTTACATTAATCCTTAAAATGTAAACAGAGGAAGATGTGTCATAATCACAGATGGCAGCCAGCATGTAACACTTGAACACAAATCAGATCAAACTGGTTGGAATTCTTGAGAGCCAGGAAGAAAGAAGACATGAACCAGAATGTTCTTGATAAAGGAGCATTCGGTGGTAAATCCAACAGCAGTGCTACATGCTGGTGATCTGTTGGCATTGGAATCTGGAAATCAGTCAACATAATCAAGAGCAGTGGCACTCAGACAGACTGAGAAGACGTTAAAAGGCTGCATCACCATCCAGTGAGCTTCTGCTGGAAATGCATATTCAGTATCACTTAAGTTTTAAACCCAGCAAACCACTGTGTCTCTGTGATGAAGCAAAAAGATGGACGAGCCCAGAGATGGTCACAGAGGTTCCCATTTGCAGTCTGTTACTTCATGTGATTCATTACAGGTTGACTTTAATGAGAAAGACCTCAGCCTAACCTCTCGAGTGGACAGAGCCATAAAAAGCAGCCATAAAAAGTGATTAATGAAGATACAGTGATTACCAGTCAATTGCTGCAGTTTGTTAAACATTGTGAAAGGTGGAATAATTGCATCAGTTTTGGAATGTCACCTACAACGCTTTCATTATTTACAGAGGGGACTGGTTAATGGACTAAAGGCTATCGCAATGATGGGAGATAGGGCTGTTTGGGAAAAAGTCAAAAGAAGCGTGTTTACTTTTTTAGCTTTGGCTTAGTGAGACAGATGGTATAGTGCCAACACATGCAGGATTTTAAAAGCAGTGCTCCAAATTTTGAGCTGAGTGAAAGAGAGAGAGAGAGAGAGAGAGAGAGAGAGAGAGAGAGAGAAGGACTCTCAGCACTCTTCAATAGCATTCCAACCTGAATAATTAGGCACACACTAACTACAGCGCAAAAAGAGTTGGTGGGTGGTTATTCAATCAGTATGCATGTTTGACATATGGTTCAGCTCTCGAGGCCTCTCAGCAGCATCTACTGAATAGGTTAAATGAAGCTATGCCCATTTTTTATTTGTTACTGCACATTTTCATTTCCATTGATTTGTCGGTTAGGTCAGAGAGTCCTTCATTTGTATTAATGTATTCCACCATTACTCTCTGTTTCGAGAAGTCTCTGTCGGTGTAGAGGGTGCTCACCTACCACGAGGATTTAACTGGGTCATGGCAACATCCCCCAGGCCATGTTTTATATAACTCTTCATTTAGACTCAGTTTCAAAGCAGCAGTGATAGCAAAGTTCAATTTCACACCGGCCTATAAAAAGTATGTGTTGTTCCAACCAATAATACTTGCTCAGACACCCACAGCCATTCAAGTTCGGAATCCCAATTTTTGTTTTTTGAGGGGGGGGGGGCGGTGAATTATGCATAATGCTGTAGAGAGAGCAGCAGGAACAAAGCGGTGCTTACAAACTCGTGTTTTTCTCCACATACTGTATATTGAACACATATTATTTGCCTTACCATAATGCTGTGTTCACAGCTGGAGAATATCCCAACCGCCGTATCATAAGCCACAACGATAGAGGGTCAGATGCCAGTATTGTCTTCTCACCTTCGAGATGAAAAAATGTTCATGGGATAATTGCTCAACAAAAATATTCAGACCACAGGGAAATACGAATTACATGTGCGCTGTACTCATTTCACGCCTGATGGAGTACCACCTTTAACCAGGGAGGGGTTTGTATTCTCCACAGTTTTCAGGGGGCTGCCATTCTAATAAAGCAATAACGGAAGCATTCTCCCTTTTAATTGGACATTGTTAGACTGACATATCAATCTCTGTGCTGAAATGCCCCTTCCATGTACATTGTAATTGAAACATCCAGGCCTGTCATATGGGACAATAAGACTGCTTATGCATGGGAAATCCACACGCACCCCTGGACCCACCACCCTTATTTAAATTTCATTGTTATATCAATGTTTGCTCAGTTAATCATACACTCCCAGACGATTCTGACGCACTAAGAGGTTGCGCCTTCATGCTGAATGTAGAAGCATCCACCGTCACACAGCCATACCTGCTGTAAAAAAATACAGAACTGATTCAGCCTGGGGAAAAAAACATACCTCAGTTCATGATGAAATGGTTCATCCTCAATAGTGATTTTTTACTGGAAAGTGAGAAGCGACAAACCATGTTTTCTCCCACTCAGACGAAAATATCTCTTTACCGAGTACGAACGCCAGACTGTTCTTTGATCATCTAAAACAGTTGCCATTTGTAAGACATCCACTGGCAGTAAATGGGGAGAGAACTGAGACATCACAAATAGTAGGTGGCAGACGAGAGACGTACGGCTGCATGTTTGCAGTAAGACGATAAGCGAGAGTCATTGTTTCTGTAGAGGCTCTTTAGATCAAGAGAGAGGAAAGCACACCCCGGAGTGAAGTTTAAGGCCCAATAAATCGAGAGAATTGCCAGGAAAAGGGGGAGCGACAGCACTCCCCTGGCGGCTGGAACCGTTTTCATTAGCTGAGAGGTCTTCAGTACCAATAAATGATTTACAGCCAAACATAATGATGCGATTTTACCTGAAACTACACAGAGAATCCAGATAGCGCTGTGTGCTCTGAATCAATTATCAGCTCTTTATTCTTTGTATCCTCATAGTGCTGGAGAGAGGTTGTCATTTCTAAAGACTGTCATCAATCAGACAGGCTCTCTCTCTCTCTCTGTCTCTCTCTCTCTCTCTCTCTCTGACAGCACACACCATCGCTTGCCTCTGTGGGGAGCTGTAACAGTAATTTCATGTTCAGTGTCAAGGGAAGTCCCAGTGTGTGTGTGATCTGAGACTTGGAGAGAGATTTTTCAGCAATGCCCCTCATCACTCATATGTTCAAGCTGGTATGGCTGTGCTGGTTGCCAACCACCTCAAAACCTCTCTGAATTTGTCTTAGTTTTGGGGGGGCATTCCTGCGTGTGACTAGCATTTAAGGTTTTATTTGTTATATTATGCACTATTCTTTCGTGCAGTGTTACATCCCTCTCACATTTTCACAATTTTGTATCCTTTTTTTATGTCTTCATTCACACTAAATAAGTTCCCATGTTACGCATTGGTGAACAAATAAAGTTTGAACATACCTAAATTACACAAACATGCATGTTAGAATAACTTTGTTAGATGACTTAACAGTTATGTTATTCTGTTAATTGATTTTTTGAGTTAGCCAAACCTATTATCTCAGTTTGCATATATGTTTTATCTGATAATTATGTAACTATTTCTAATGAACTAATTTTGACTGTTTTGCCAAATGCTGAAGGTTTAACTCTTCTTGGCTACTCTTTACCCAGCTAGTATATGTCCATACATAGCAGCCAAAAAAAACAAACTTGTACCTTTAGCCAACAACACTAAGCCAACCTGTTAAGCAGAACAGGATAAGTGTGCATGTAAGGGAATGTAACCTGGAGGGGAATGACAACATAAAACAATGGGGAAATACAGACCTAATATGCAACCTGTAAGACCAGGAGCCAATGGGAAAGAAGTAAGTTTTAAACATAGAGTGTGTTCACCAAACAAACAAGTTTATGTTAACAACGCAGCTCACCCTTCACAAAAGCATATTTGTTGAGTGACATTAATAAGAGCGAAACAATTAAAACCAACAGCAGAGCAGTTTCCTTTTGTAGCAGTTTCACAGTTTCACAGCCAGTGGGAAGACACTAAACCAAACTGCTGTAAGTTGATTCAGCTTTAAAATGGCAATTAAAATGTTTAAAATCATCAAAAACACCTCCTTAGCTTAAATTGGTTGAGCAATATTGGGTTATATCCCGGTTTATGTAATGTATTGTGGGATTCCAGAGCACCAATGTTCTCTCTCACTACAGAACCCATCATGCATTACGCAAATACATCACACAGCCACTGGGAATTCTTGGGATGCTTGACAAATTCTTTACTGCTGGACACTGATATAGATGCGAATATATACGTCTAGCCATCACTAGTGATATAGAACCTCTCTCACTTGGTTGGTTCTTTGGTCTAATATTTCATGTGAAAAATTGGCCAGCTGGCTTAAAAAAAATCACGCAGCTAACCATTAAGTATCCACCTTAAAACACATTTTGCCTGGATTGTCCCTTAAACATATGTGAAGGGATTTTTTTCTGAGTAATTCTGATTCCTTTCTATTGGTTCTATCATCATTATCACTGACATAGTTTAAAAGGCAGCAGTCCTTTTCCAATTGTTCTATTTCCAGAACTTATTCTCTTAAAAATAAAGGTGCCAAAGGGGGTTCTGTGGTTCCCAGAATTGGGACATGATGTGTGAGTGCGAAGAAGTTCTTCTACATAACCTCTACATAATGCAAAGGACCACATGTCCAAGCTAATAACCACTGAGGAACTAATATTTTGTATACACGTTTTTTTTGTTATGACAGAAACATTATTGATGCTTTAAAACCATCTGAACAACTTCCTAAAGCTATCATCACAACACCATGTTTCGGTCTGAGAAATGATTCACATTAATAAGAGAAGTGATTTTAATGCAAGGATATTGATACTAGCAACACAAAGCAGCTCCTCTCACTACAGTGAGAAATAGCACCGCTTCTGCTACATGCTGACAGGAAGTAGAGAAGCAGAGAGCCCAAGGACTAATGGGGAAGGGCCGCAGTGAGGTTGGCCAGGCCTGAGGGCCGTCAGCACCCCCACTCCACCGGCATCTGGCATGGCAGATACTGCATGTGTATGACTGGCATTCGCGCAGCTGAGAAAAGTTTCCTGCAGGGTGCTGGCAGGATAGGCAAAGGCAGAGGAAACCAACATATGCAAGCTTACGCAAAGTTCAATCCAGTCATTTCACCTTTCACTTGTTCTAAACTTTTCTTAATTCAGACATAACATCACAGTTACAGTGAATTCAGAACCGCTCAGCTTTCAGCCCATGTTGACATCTCAGTTTTCATATATGAACTGAAACTTTGACAGTGTCTGAATACTACATCAAAGGGAAAGTTCCATGTTGTGAGCTCTTTAAAGCATTACAGGAAATACTGACCTAATCCACAGTTTGAGATTTTACCATTAGTGAGATTACAATATGTTGTTATCATGTGTTTTTCCTGCTTGAGTGCTCTGATTTAGACGAAATGGCATCATTCTCAAGCTTTCACGTTCCCTAAGAGAAAGTGCTGAATTACAGTTTAAGGCTGAAAGCTCAATGAGAAAATGTCAGCACTTTTGAAAGCCTTCCTTTCAAGCCTGAACATGTCATGCTATTCCTGCTTAGGTGCTATATGATTTTCATAAGTGCGAGAGTTGCATATTCAGTGACTGACTAGGTAAGGTGCCAGACTAGTCTTTTCTCATGCTGTTCTCATCACTGTTTCCAGATGAAGGAGCATGCCAGCTCCGGGTGAAACAACTGAGCTCAATGCTGCTTGTGTAGAAGAGCCTTGGCTCTCTCACAATGGTTGTTAAAAAAGAAAAAGAGAGAGAGAGAATATGAATCACTATCCAACCTCAAAAGAAGCAGCAGAGCAGCCGCTGTATTCTTTCTCTGCGATAAACAGCACAGCGTGTGGGACGGTCAGCCAGTTTTACTCCACTTCTCTGATATAAGCCGTAATGAACACCTTGGAGCGCTGCCTGCTCGACTAAGCATGGGCTGCTGTCATACAGAGAGGATGTATGGTGTGTGTGTGTGTGTGTGTGTGTGTGTGTTGGTGGCCATCGTGCTTAGGTGACATGCAGAGAATTCAAGCAGGCCATTATGACCCCCAGTCCACTTGGATAGGTTTGATTAATTAGAATTCAAGCTAGAGTCCTCACTGACCACTGCTCATGCTGTGCCATACACCTGCTGAGGCTTAGGAAACATCTGCAAGGCAGCCACTTGGCCCAGAACACACCAAATGGCAACTCCAAAGCTGTCTGTCAGATCCAGTTTGGCTAAAGGAGTAGTGTGAGAGGGTTGTTTGTGTGTGTGGGTAAGTGTGAGCTCTGGACTTTCAGTCATTTTTTTAAAAGTCTGAATGTTAGGATGTGCTGTAGTGCTGTCATAGCATGGTATCAGGCAGGTATTATCCAGAGGGCAGGGAGGTGTTTTCTTTTGTCTTTTTTCTCTCAATCATTTTATCCATATTTACATATTCTGTCATTAAATGACAAAGATATTAATAAATATCCCCTATAGTGGTATGATATTTTGTCAGCTTGGAGGGCAATGCCATTATTCATCACACTAACACACTGGCCCAATCTCATCCCACTCTCTGCTGCCTCGCCCCATCTACGCAACGTCATTGATGCTAAGTACAGCTCATAGCACCCCTGGCACTTTTTTATCCTGTAATCATTCACAACCCAATTGATCAAGTGAACGTTTCTCACATCATAACCGCAATCAGCCTGCAACAGTCTCTTTTGCAAGTTTCTCTCTTGCAGCAGTGCATATAAACCTACTTTGCTAATAGCTCCTTGTGGAAACAACCCAGGCCCGAGGCTTCAAACGTAAAACACTAAAATTATTACGATGCACATAATTTTGTTATTAGTTGTGTATTTGCAATGACAAACAAAGCAGCAGAAAAAATGTAACATGGGCCAATGTGACGAAACAGCTATACAACACATATTTTTGGCACTCAAGCACATGTGAAATAAGACAATGGAGATTTAGTCAAACAACATGTTAAAGGTCATAAAAATATGCATTATCCAAATATGTTAATAATTAATGAAACAATAAAGTTAACACTGGCTCCGGGTGAATTATTGCTCTTTGAATTAGCATAGGTTTATAAAAAACACTTGAAGACACTCAACAAAGCTGGTCTCCGTTTTTGCATTAGCAGTTTAGTAAACCTGGCACCAGGAACTCTGGACAGGAGGATATATGACCAATTGTTCTAAAACAGTATCTTTCAGTGGCTGTTTTTTCTCTCATTGGATCCTCGAGACACATTTGGTAAGGACCTGAATCAGCCAGCGGGGCAACGTAAGTATCAGCATGGCAATCCACAAGCTGTTGCTTTGCTCTGGGTGTGCCATGTTTACCTAAGTTTCTCTAAAAGTTTTACTAACTTAATTTGTGAAAAGTGTAAAGGAGTTTCTACCTGAAGATTATACAGTTAGAGGTGTGCATACTCAAAAGAGTAGGGCTAGTAGGCAGGGATCAGACTCAAAAGCTCTACGTGTTGGAGGGGGAGTTAGCGAGGGCATCAGAGCCCTCAAGGTTGGTCAGTGGGTGGCACCTCGGTGGAACAATCTGAAAGTCAAAGCTTATGCTACCCCCACATGATCACCACTCCTCTCCCATTCACAGGTTTGCCTCAACTTATATGCCTGTTGAAAGTGTTCTTGTTATAGAGGATTCAGGTTGTGCAACTGTAGGGGCATCATTAGCAGTTTACTGTATACTGGGAGCCAGGGCGCTGGGCATTAAAGGGCACCCGAAGTTGTTAGATAACTGTGGATTTTCTAATCCGGTTATTCATATGTACTAATGATGTTTGTCTGTGGCAGTCAGAAATAACCAAGAATGACATTAAAGAGTTTGATACCGTAGAATCCTCTGGCTCCATCCCAGATCAGTTCGGCAAAGAAATCATCAATGGGTTATGGTCACTAAACTGCTGGTTGTTCAAGTGGTGCCCAGAAATCAAAGTGGGCTTTATACAATTGGTCTACTTTTGTGTGCAAACCTGGTCTTTTAGGTCATTCTCATTACATATGCCACCACTGAGAACTGTTTTCAGTAAAACTGGCACCAATATGCTGATGGCACTTGTAAATTTGTACGTGATAAGACTGATGAGACTTCTTTTTGGTCCAAGAGCTGCTACAAAAAAACGTCAACTTTAATTAGCTTTCATTCATCTTTGAAATATTTCCAAGTTAAGAAATACACTGTTCATACAGAATGCACAAAAGCTGGCCTTTATTATCTCAGTGCGCTGTTGACTGGATATTATAGCACAAGCCCTAACCAGCTTCAGTTAGACGAGAATGCTGTAGCCAGAGTCCTTACAATACATAAAACATCTGACCACATCATCCCAGTCTTATCCACACTACATTTGTTGCCAGTTAAATTTGGACTGAGTACAAAATTCTTCTATTTATTTTTAACAATAATGTGCATTATATAAACTGTCATTACAAGGTGCTGGCTCATATTAGTACGTAAAAAGTCTTTTCATACAAAGCCCCCCAGCTTTAGAATGATCTTCCAGTGTTCCGAAAAACTGTCTCAGTTTTTACGTCTAGGCTAAAAACCTACTTGTTTAGTCGAGCCTGTGGTAATTAAGTTTCCCCATCAGATAAAAGGTGAAGATCTGAGGTTCTGTCATAAAGTGAATGTTGGTGCTATCATCCCACCTCTCTCACGCAGTGACTCAAGAATGTTCCTGAGAGAGCGGACATCTCAGGGAGCCATAATGGCTTCTTTTTTCTCTAGATTTAATATTGTATATTAATTGTAAAATTCTGTCCACTAAAAAAGTAAGTAACTTGGCTGCCTTAAAATTTTGAGTTCTTTGAATTTCAAATAATAAGTATACATAACCTAAAAACATATTATTGTAATTTTAACTTACTAACTGACATTCAATGAACTCAGAACTTTAAGGCAAACACATCACTTACTTACATTTTTAAGTTAAACAATCGTTGTTTACAGTGTGTCTGGCGTCGACCAGAGGAGGATGGTTTCCTCTTTTAAGTCCTGGTTCCTCTCAAGGTTTGTCCTTTCGGTCTTAGGGAGTTTTTCTTAGCCACTGTTGCCATTGGCTTGCTCACTGAGACTTGGACCTAAATATTATGTCAAGCTGCATGGTGACAACACCTGCTGTAAAAAGTGTTATACAGATAAACTTTGACTTCACGCGAGTTGAACACATAGGTCAAGCTCCCTGAAACAGCTCTTCACAGCCCTTTACCCCCACATACATAAGTAAACTATTTGGGAAAATACTCTTGAGTTTCCAGTGCCTCTAGTAAACTCCTTGTCTCCAACAAACACCATTAGCAAACGTTTTGAGTGGCTATTAAGTTAGGCTATTATGTTTCATCTTTATGTTTATAATGATTTGTTACATTTTTTTATGCGCTCTCAACGTTAGAGATGGCTGGACATGTGTTGCTATTACTAGCTTTTTTTTACTATTGGCATTAATATAAAAACAATTTAACATTAGCTGAGTCTATACATGCTAACACAGCCAAGAGAGTCTACATAAGAGCAATATCAGCATATCAAAATACATGTGCTTTAGTGATGATGCCAGACTGTTTATACTGCAAAACCACTGTGCATCTATATAGGCTGAATTAGACATACATAGGTAACATCATATGACTGACCAATAATATAGTAAATTATTACACATTGTACCAGAATGAAACAAATAATGTACCTAAAAATGCTAAAAACAGGACAAATATCTCAAAAGCTAGATAGGCAGCTGTTTCAGCCTTTCAAAGAACCTGTCTAAACTGCTCGGTCACACTTTAAATGTCACATTCATTTACTTTCCTTCCACAAGCACAGTAGCGTTTAGAAAAAAAAAATCCATCCCGACTCTAAAATTGGTTGCTGCTAAACACTTGTTATCAGAGACAAACAGTGCAGAGAGGTGTTTGAATTTTAATAGGAAACCTGACCAAATTCAATGCTACTATATTAGCAATCTTCAACAGGTAGTGTCATCATTGTAATAATCCATTGCTATCACTTCCTTTTATTACAGAGCCACTAAAATTTTACTGTTCCCACAATGACACTAGTGGAAAACCTTCCAGGGTTGAGTATTAACATACTACATGTAATAAATATGTTATGTAGTCAGGATATGTAATCAGGATATAAAAAGAACATAGCTGTACGCCTACAATAAAACAGCAGTAATCAGATTACAGTTACATTATAAAACAACAGATTTGGAAGTTAGCTCTTTATTTTTGTTTGTTGCTCCATAAAGTTCTACAGTTTAACCAGATATAAATCAGACTTTTGTGAACATTAACTTGCCACATTTTAAAGCAGAAGTAAGCTAATACTAACAGTCTGAAAGGTAAAAAGAAAGCAGAGTCTCTTAAGTGAAAATGTTGGTTTTGTATTTGCATAAACATTCTTCAACAGTTTTTAAATTATGTAAAATGTTAATACATATAAATTACTTTTATTTGTTCCTGAGACGGTCAGCTCCCTCTTAGAAAATAGTAAAATGAACGCCTTTTTAAACTCATAGAACATATTGATTCCTGTGAGCTGCTTAAACAGCTGAGAGATGATTAGGATGCTTCCACAAATTACTATCATCCAAGTCCATGCATGATGCACAATACTTGATGAGCTAGTATAGTCTTTTAGCACAAACGATGGCCAGTCTTAGTTTTAAGATTCTCCTCTATTTGGGATTGTTGTTGATAAGGGGTTTCAAATAAGGGATTCTACCAGCTTGATCTTTTCACACTGGCATGATAAAGACATGATGAAGAAATCCTATTTCCTATTAAAATCACTCATCTCCGTTCTTATTATCTTTACGCTGCAAGTATGCAAGTCTCGTAAAGCTCCTCTTAGATTTGGCCATTTTGCTAAATGTGAGATCAGTGACCATTTTATGAGGGACCATATTTAAGTATATTCTATCCTTTTGCATTTGTGTATCTTTTCTTTGCTTAATTATACATCTTTAATTGAAGACAAGTAATTCAAACTGAATTGAAATTGATACTGAAAATTAACTGAAAATCATCTGAATATGTCACTTTCATACAGAAATCTTTTAGATTATGTCAAAATTGTACTTTCCAACAGGTAATCAGTAATCTGTAACTGAATACCATTTTAACATAACCCTCTCAACCTTGACTATATCTAAGTTTATAAGTTCATATGAGTGCACTTTGAAATGGAGAGTTTAAGTATTTGGTGAAATGCACAAAAAAAGCTTGAAATGTGAAACATGACTGGCATCCTAAGGGCATACTTGCAAAATGGTTATGACATGACTGCTTTCCCATTACCTAAGACCAAACACTCATTTCAGCTGGAAGGTGTGGATTTCAATGTTAAGCAACAGTACAGAAAATACCAACACATACAGTGCTTACAAGACCGAGCTGTTGTGACAAAATGAGTAAAAAAGGCCAAGATTAATGCAGGGGATGTGTTCATTTCAAACATGTGTCAGCGGTTGTTTGAATCATGCTGTAACACAATGAACCGTGCTGTCCTAGTGCTGTCCAGATCTCTTTTGAATTCAGACTGTGGCTAAATTGGAAATCATGAATCACTCTGACAGTAGCAGCCCAAAGACAGATAGCTTAAGTTAAAGGGCTCTCATTCTTTACTTTTCTGCCTTTTATGGAAATCATGGGAAAATGATTTTTCATGGTACTATGCTTGTACAGTTGAACACAGGCAAGTACAAATTTACACCGTTGTGCACAAGACCATCCAAAAAGAACATTTGAACTTGAATTTGGATTTTTATTGCAATAATAGAGTACAGATTAGTACAAAGTACAGATTATTACAGAAGTAAAGAAAAATTTGCAATTTTGATAATAGTCAATCTGACAAGATGTGTTTTACTGTAGATGAGTGAAAATCTCTATATGTCAGAAAATCTTTCTTAATACTAAATTCAGCTAATTTATGTCCACCTGTGAATTAATGGGACTGCTCTCTTTTGGGTAATTTGGTACCAACCTTTGGGATGAGTTGGAGTGGTGTTTGTGTCCTAGAACATATCATCCAACATCAGTAGCTGGCCTTACTAATATCCATATAGCTGAATGCAATCAAATCCTCACAGCAATGTTCCAACATCTAGTGTAAACTCTTTTGAGAAGAGCAGAGGCCACTACTGCAGAAAAGGAGGACAAACCCCCTATTAATACTCTTGACTTCAATAAGAACTTAGCATGAGCATGTGTCTACAAACCTTTGGACATATAGCGTATGTGGGACTGGCCACAGTAACAGTACACTTAGAAGGTGACATGTCCCACTCAGCTATCAGGATTCTCCGAGGGCCTGGGGTAGGGTTACCATGGTAGCATGGTAGTGGGGGGGGTCAGCGAGGAAACTCATCTCTGTTTGCTTTAGCTCATTGCCCTGCAGCAATATCAGTCCAGGAGACACCTGGGACCAACGACACTAGACCTCAGAGGGGGCAGTGGACTGGCAACCTCCACTGATTAGTTTCTCCAGCATCCGGAACTTCACTCAGTACACGCCATTAACCTGGGACCCAGAGAGCAGAGGACATTAGCAACCTCACACGCAGCCTGTTCACCTCTGCAGAACAGCCACATAACCACACCAATTACTGAGCACACAGTGACGCCAACAGAAACTCAATATCGTAGAATGGACAAACTGATCAGCCTCACCTGCATAAACAGTTTCAGTTCTGAACAAATGTTCATATATTTATTCATATACAGTGAAAACTATAGATTCAATGGAATAGGGATGCATGACTGGAGTCATTCAGTATAGGAATTGGCAGTTTTTGCCCCCAACATTGTTCAATACATTATTTTAATTTAGCTGTGATGGAATTGTATGATTTAAATAATGTGAGCCAGCTAGGTGCACTCATGCTGCATTTGAACACCGCTACACATCAGGACCTACACCTATATAGTTAGTTTAAAATCTAATAAAGAGGCAAAACAAATAGCCAAATACAGCCAAAACCAATAGCTAGTTACAGCCAAAAGAAATGGCCAATTTTCCATCCCAGAAATACAATAAATAAATAAATGAGCATGGGAATGGTTTTGTAAAGTATTTGTTCGAGTGTTGGAGGACTGTTTTTAAGTATATTAGGCCACATGCAAAGGAAATATATTTACAAATATATATATATATATATATATATATATATATATATATATATATAT
>CM067479.1:30588315-30628468 GCA_034552555.1 Semaprochilodus insignis
TATATATATATATATATATATATATACTGCTCAAAAATTTTTAAGGAACACCCTGAAAACATATCAGATCTCAATGGGAAAAAAATCATGCAGAATATCTTTTCTCATATGGGCTGGGTAATGTGTTAGCAACGAAAGGATGCCACATTGTTTGATGGAAATGAAAATGATCACCCTACAGAGGGTTGAATTCAAAGACACCCTGAAAAATGATGCAGCAGGCGAGTCCATTTAACCGAAATTCCATTGCAGCAACTCAAAATGGTACTCAGTAGTTTGTATGGCCTCCACATGCTTGTATGCATGCCTGACAACGTTGGGGCATGCTCCTAATGAGACGACGGATAGTGTCTTGGGGGATCTCCTCCCAGATCTGGACCAGGGCATTATTGAGCTCCTGGACAGTCTGAAGTGCAACCTGGTGGCGTCGGATGGACGGAAACATAATGTCCCAGAGGTGTTCTATTGGATTTAGGTCACGCGAGAAGGGGGCCATTCAATGGTATCAATTCCTTCATCCTCAAAAAACTGCCTGCATACTCTCGCCACATGAGGCCGGGCATTGTCGTGCACCAGGAGGAACCCAGGACCCACTGCACCAGCGTAGGGTCTGACAATGGGTCCAAGGATTTCATCCCGATACCTAATAGCAGCCGGGGTGCCGTTGTCTAGCCTGTAGAGGTCTGTGCGTCCTTCCAGGGATATGCCAAACCGGTCATGCTGAATGATTTTGCAGGCGGCATAACATTGTCCTCAGCGTCTCCAGACCCTGTCACATCCGTCACATGTGCTCAGATGAAACATGCTCTCATCTGTGAAAAGCACAGGGTGAATGAAGCCTGTTTCTGATTGTTTGGTCAGACACATTCTCAGCAGTGGCCTGCTGGAGTTCATTTTGTAGGGCTCTGGCAGTGCTCGTCCTGTTCCTCCTTGCACAAAGGAGCAGATACCGGTCCTCCTGAGGGGTTAAGGACCTTCTATGGCCTTGTCCATCTCTCCTAGAGTAACTCCCTGTCTCCTGGAATCTCCACCATACTCTTAAGACTGTGCTGGGAGACACAGCAAACCTTCTGGCAATGGCACGTATTGATGTGCCATCCTTCAGGAGTTGGACTACCTGTGCAACCTCTGTAGGGTCCAGGTACTGCACCATGGTACTAGTAGTGATGCTGACCCAAGCCAACTGCAAAACTAGTGAAAAATCAGTCAGAAAAGATGAGGAGGGACAAAATGTCAATGACCCCCACCTTTTAAACCATTCCTGTTCTGGGGGTCATCGTTGCTCCTCTAGTGCACCTGTTGTTAATTTCATTAACACCAAAGCAGCTGAAACTGATTAACAACCCCCCCTACTAATTAACTGACCAGATCAATATCCCAGAAGTTGAAATGAGTTGATGCTATACTCTGATTAAAAAGTGTTCTCTTTATTTTTTTGAGCAGTGTATATATACATGCAAACATTATTTGACGTTTTTACATACACCTACATACTATAGGTCTATAGGTCTATAGGTCTATGGAACTTTTCCCCCCAAGTAATTCTGGGCCATTTTTGGGGGGGCATTCATCATGAACATATTATGGATAGCAGTCCAAACAAAATGACTTTACATGAACACTGCTGAAAAGCATCCCAAACATTTCTCTGACAGAGAACGTTAACATCTCAGCCTTATCTGTTAAGGAAACAGAAAGGCTAGCACGAAAACTGGCACATACTTTCAGGCCGTTGTGGTTTTCTGTACCCTGCGGTACGGTCGACATCTGTTCTGGTAACACACAGTCATTAACACACAGAGTGACACCTTGTGGAGTTGTATGTGAGAGGAAACTTGCTGTTCTCACCCAGTACTCGGGTTTATCAGTGTGTTTCATAATGTACTTGTTACTGCAATGCATTAACTCTGTTTTGGTTGTCTCATGCAAATATGAATTCTTGGCGAGTTTTACTGGCTATAGTTTTTACTGCTCTTACTGATCGTTATCATACCGTTGCGTGACCATCATGACTTGAGGAATAAGGAAACTATTTGCTATGTGCCATATGTGGCTTTTTCTTCTACCGTGTGGTGTCAGGTAACACAGGTAAATCCCAGCCTCCTGCCTGTAACGTGTCTGAACCAGGAAGCGGATGAGAGTGAATAAGCAGAGGCCAGCGAGGTAAGAGTTGTGACAGTCGTGAATCCCGACTCTGGATTTCTCAGAGGACATTGTTCAGCGCTGGGAGTACAACGTTTATACACCAGCTGCTTAGAAGAAGACGGAAAATGTTGGATTCAGCAGCTCGGCGGGGACACGGTAGGGTTTACTTCAGACACCGCTTCAACTCTTACTCGCTTTAGGCGCATATTCACTTCACCGCACACCTTACAGCGAAACCTCTCTGTCTACACCTTCCTTCCTCGCTAGTCCAACTGTCTTCCGATCCGTATGCTGGGTTAACACCAGCTGTACGTCAGTTTTTCCATCCGGTGAATGGCTTGGAAGTGGCGTCTGCGTATTTGGAATGCGCAGCAGGCCTGGCATTTCTGGAATCGTTCACAAAACGCGTTGGAATTTTTGGGATTTGTTGCTTTGGTTGAGTTTTGCTACCATGTAGTATTCTCCTCTGCTTTTCCGTACAAGGAATATACACACATTCCCTACATACTGTCCTATATGGATATACAGCTCTTAGTCCTGGAGTTCCTCCTCTTCTAGACATGCTGGTGTTTTCCTTGCTTTAACACACCTGATACAAATGATCAGATAGCTAGTAAAAACTTGTTCCCAAGAGCAAGGAAAGCACTAAAATGTGCAGGAAAGGGGGTACTCCATGACCAGGGCTGGAAACCTGTCCTATATGGCCTGTTTTGAACCAGCCGGATAAAGAAGTAATGTGTCAGACTGTCAGGCAGGTGCCTTGCTCTGAAGAGACCTATTATCCCTTCTTTCCCTTCCCTTGTTATACAATTATTGCTAACGTTGATTACATGTGTATGCTTTCACATCTTCTTGACAGAAACAGAAGCAAATGAGACATCTCAGAAAATGAGGGTGAAGTTGGAACTGTGTTGATGTGCCACTCCAGCCAAATCCATGTCGCACTACGCAATGCATCATCCCTCCATAGAGTACCAGCTGAAACTGGAATTCTTCCGTAAGCTGGGCTACTCTCTGCAGGAGGTGCAGGCAGCCTTGCAGAAACTGGGCTTGGGAACAGACACAAATGCGGTGCTGGGAGAGTTGGTCCGGGTCGGAGCCAGGGCCTCACCCACAACCAGTCAGGAGAGCGATGAAGGGGGCTCTAGCATGGCCCAGTCGGGGGGAGGCCCGAGCAGGAAGAAGGAGAGCCTTCGGGACCCTCGGCATTCACCGCAGGAGGATACGGCTGAGCCAGGCAACGACCTGAAACCCATTGTGATTGATGGAAGTAATGTGGCCATGAGGTGAGCTGATTAATGCAGTTACTCATAAAGCACTTGAGAATCAACAGTTCCTTTGTATGTGTGACAGTACTGTGTAAACGCTCCCGCCAGTCACAAATAATTCCCAGGTGCCGCAATATTTTCGTCGAGTCAAATCCTGGTGAAAATTGAGGTTTTGTGATAGATTGAATAATTTCATAAACTAGTTTCATGAACAAATGTAACCATTCAGGTCAGACATATACACTCCTATTCTGCCTTCAGAATGTCTCACTTATTCACTGTTCACTAGCACATGCTCTATAGTGAAATGACTGGAGAACATCTGATTTTTTTTTTTTTTTGTATTCATTGAGAATTAAACAACTTTACAATATGGCAGCACTTTTCTGTAATAAGCAGCATTAGAACTTCAGAGACTTCAAAGTACTACACTATACTACTATACTATACTATAAAATAACTAATACCAAGGAAGATAGCTCTTACCATGGCACATCCAAAACTAGTTTCCTCTTGTCATCCGTTTTGCTTATTATATAGACCATTGTGAGTTCTTTTGCTGTTTCTCAGTTATCCTTGTACTTGAGTGCTCCATAAAAACTGTCTGACTTCATTGGGTACATGACGTAACTGCACAATCTCCAAACATAATTGCTCTCTTCTCATGTGGTCTACTTCTTTGTGTTTTCCTGTTTTCTGTTTTCTTTGTTTTTAATTAATGCATGTCTGCTTTGAAGTCACACCTTTAAAGCGTAAATGATCTGTGCATGAGTTGTTACCCAACAAATACATGACAAGCCAAGAAACGCAGTCTTTACAGCATTTGACTGGGCCATGATTTTAAACATAAACAGTGTATACTTCTGACGAGTGAAGAGATAAGTAGGGTTAAAATGGATGCAAGTTTTGGACAGTATTCATTTTTCATCATTTTAATTTTGTAGCTGATGTCTCATTACAATGCACTCATTGAAATTATGTTAATTGAAACTGTGTTTATAACAACTGTAGTATAGCAAATATTAAACCATTAAAGTTACATTGTGTTCCTTATTCATCATGAGTAATGTATCACTGATCTTTGGTGATCATGTGTACAGCTCTATGTATATTAGTTTCGTAGTTACCTCTAGGACATTCTTTAACAATGAGCTGTCCATGTGTGTTTGTGTTCGCCACATTCCACGTTGTGTGGTATTTAGGAGCTATGCAAATCATGTCATGTCTTAGCTTGCTTTCCAGTAAAGTGCTGCCAGACAACTGAATGGACAGGTGTTTGGCAGCACACCGAAACAGTGAAATTAGCTTCATGCAAATATTCCCCTTGAATGCGTTTCCCCCTCAAACACTGACACTCATCCACCTCTCTCTCTCTCTGTCTCTGTCTCTCTCTCTCTTTCTCTCGTCCCATGTCGTTAAGCCATGGGAACAAGGAAGTTTTTTCTTGCCAAGGAATCGAGCTGGCAGTCAACTACTTCCTTGAGAGAGGACACAGGAACATCACTGTGTTTGTGCCCTTGTGGCGAAAAGAGCAGCCCAGGCCTGACGTCCCCATTTCAGGTAAAGACACGCCCTGTCCTGCTCAGAAACATGACTCATCCGAGAATCTTGTGTGCTGTGAACTTCAAAACCTTACACACCGCAATGGAAAAACACATATCAGATTTTGTGTCTTTGATTTTTTTCTAGATTGTTTCTGCCTCAGGGTTGGTAAAAGCATAACAATAGCTGTTGGAGAACAATGCATATGGATGTGTTTCTGTGGCTTACAGTATATGACCACACTAATTGCATTAACCAGGGACTTCATTAATAGTGCCATTCTTACAGTTTTTCTTGATTTGGCCCATCATAGTCATTACATATGATTGCAGTTATTGGATTTCTTTCCCACAGTTGTTAGCTTTCACAGTCATAAGTTTACATCACAGAACAAACAAAATATGAATTGGATGCTTTTTCATTTACTGAGTAGTGGCAAATTCATGTCAGTAAAAGAAAGCAGAAAACATAATTGACTTGGTGCTATAGCACCTTTACAGGGCAGTCATTCATAATGTTTCTTTATTTGAGTTTGAACTGTTTCTGTCTTCAGGTAAGTGTCAGCATGTAGTATGCAAGTGTCTAATAAACTGCCCAATAGCTGATTTAGCCCTTTTAGATTGTTCTTAACATACCATAGAATTGGCTTTCAAAAGACTTTGAATTGAAATTGTTAATCGCAATTATTTTTATGATAATTAAGAACCAGCTAAAATGTCAATGCTGTACCAGGCCTATCCAGAGCAACATATTACTTAGTTTAGTTGTTTTAAAGATTATATTGCGGCTGTCCAAAAAAAAGTTTTGTGCTTTTTAGTGCATAATTTGAGTTCGGCAAATGATTTGAGTCATTTAAATTGTGTGACGATTTCATGATGACTGGTCCAATAGTAATGTTACAAAATGATCTTACATTAAAAGTAAAAAGTAAAAATGTAAAGTTTCCATTTTTAAATAACTTCTACAGTTATTTGCTCAGTGTTCTCATTCAGACAGCATTGTGGTTTGTCTGTAGTAACACAGGTCTGTAGTAAAGCACATGGACGCCCCTTAGCATATGCTGGATGTTCCGTTTTGCATTAATTTAAAACTCTGTCCCAGATGCCGTGTGTGCGCTCAGGTGCTTTTTCTTTGGCTCTATGAACAACATATTCATTTCCTTTCCAGAATCACTCTGATTTATCAGGAAGAATAAACCTTCTTTGCAGCCACTCTGGGAATTCCCCACCAGGAAGTTCATGAGTGTTTTTTTTTTTTTTTTTTTTGTACTGTGTCACTCTCAACCGGTTTCATTGTGAATCTTTAATCTGCTTCCAGGCAAGAATTAGTTGAGGCTACTTCCTTATTGTACAGAACCTACATTGCATCTCAAAGGTGTTTGCTGTTTGTCTTCATTTAATTTGTCCATGTTTTGTTGTGTAGATGACAAATCTTGTCCTAGGTAAACAGGATGGCAATGTTATTGTTTTCTATTCTTTTGTGATGGCCAAGAAAAAAGGAACTTGGTTGACTTGGCCCCTGGCAGATAAATCTGTCATGGAGTTATCTGCAAGTAATTGACATAGACCAACCCTCAGAATGATTGTATATTGTGTAATAGGTTCAATATTTCAGTAGGGAAAGTTGGACTTTATTGTGTTCACTGTGTACTCTGGACTGCATTTAGACAGGCAGTCAGTTCAGATGTGTTTTTTTACCACATACTTGATACTTATCTGATCAAATGAATAGTTATGGAGTTGTTTTGTTTTTGATTTATAGGTGTACCTGTCAAGAGCACAACTTCAGTCTACTCCATACCTAAATTCATACACTTTAGCTTAGAGACGGGTGTATTAAGAGTGTAGATGAGAGCATTAATGAAGTTCAGTTCAGTAGCCTGTGTAGTGACCTGCACAGTGCTATCTGTGCAACTTTGACTAAGCCACACAACATTTGCCAGGTGTCATGGTGTATAGCTATGATTTAGACAACTTTATCAGGCTTTCACATTAATACACAATGAAATCTACAAATGCGGCTTGCGGATTAGCTGTGACACTAGTGCCAGAACAGAACAGACGAACCAGTCCAGAAAAAAGTTGTTCATATTTCATTACAGTGTGTCATGTGTGACAGCGTTTTGTTTATTCACAGTGTTTATTCTTTCTCAGCTCCTGGCTTATGTATAAAGCTCTTCCCACTTCTGTTTTGGTTTTTATGGACAAAAGAATTTTTAGTTCCTATGTACTGTTATTTTATGTGGGTTCCTATCATTATATTCAAATGTTTGCAGACAGCATGCCCACAGGAGACAAACACAGCAAAGCAGCAGCAGCAGTTTCCCTCTGAGAATAATGCGAACACAGAATAAGGCACTGCGTTATGATTATTCTGTACAGCTGACCGTGTGTATGTGTTTAATTCCAGATCAGCACATTTTGGGAGAGCTGGAAAGGAAGAAGATACTCGTATTCACGCCCTCACGTCGGGTAGGAGGCAAGCGTGTGGTCTGCTATGATGATCGCTTCATTGTCAAACTTGCTCATGAAGTGGATGGCATCATCGTGTCCAATGACACGTACCGCGATCTTCAGAGTGAACGGCCTGAATGGAAGCGCTGCATTGAGGAGCGGCTACTCATGTACTCTTTTGTCAATGACAAGTATGTGTTACAGCTTCTTAAACAGCTTTTGTTCTGATTCACTTTTACTAGCCATCACACTTGTAGCCGTTAGTTATAAGTACTATGAGTAGCACCAGTCTACTCTGAAGTGGTTTGGTTTATTCATGTCTATACTATCACGTGTCATCACCAATCTTTCATATGATGATCATGAAAAGTCTGAATGTTGTTTTTCCCCTTCTCACAGGTTCATGCCACCAGATGATCCACTCGGTCGCCATGGCCCAAACTTAGACAATTTCCTCAGAAAGAAACCTCTATCACCAGATCCCAAACGCCAGCTCTGCCCTTATGGTACACTTCTTTTTGGGCGTTACACATTATTTCCAGTTCTTTCTGTTTTAGAGTGTGTGCCACAGACAGTAAAGCCAGCAGCATACTTTAAATCAAAATGCAGTTTCAGGGGAAACAATGTCTTTTTGGTCAAAGTGACATGGTGGCTTGAGTTTGCACAGTGCAGTGTGCTCTGCTTCCTGAACAGCACCCTTAATTTAGCAACAGAAACAGAACCCTTCATATGTTTTGAGACCTCCTCCTGACTGCAGTTGGTCCTATTCATCATTCATTTTGAGATCTCCCCCTGACTGTGATTAGTCCACTGCACAAAAAGTATAAGTAATAGTATAGTATATTTAGGACATAGTGTGTTTGGTAGTAGTTTAAGTTTCACTCTTTTTTGTTTTTTCATTGTTTGAAATTTACATTTACATTTATGGCATTTAGCTGATGCTCTTATCCAGAGCGACTTACAAGGTTAATTGTATTACAGGTAGGCCAATGTAGTGTTAGGAGTCTTGCCCAAGGACTCTTATTCGTGTAGCACAGCATAGTCACCCAGACCGGGATTCAAACCCCAGTCTCCCACATGTGGTGGTGTTATCCGCTGAGCTGCGCCAACCACAATGAAATGAAATGCTGGCTTAACACTAGTTGATATTCCAGCTAGTTGATATACCGGCGTAACACTAATTGATGTTCCGGCTAGTTGATATTCCGGCTTAACACTAGTTGATATTGATGTTCCGGCTAGTTGATATTCCGGCTTAACACTAGGTGATATTCCAGCTATTTGATATTCCGGCTTAACACTAGTTGATATTCCAGCTATTTGATATTCCGGCTTAGCACTAGTTGATATTCCAGCTATTTGATATTCCGGCTTAACACTAGTTGATATTCTTTGATATTTTACAGCCATGTGCACACCCAGGTGAAGTTATTACTAAGTATTCTCATATGTTGTTTGATGATCCTGTAATGGATTTTAAATTGTATTAACTAATGTCTTATTGATTAATGTGTGATCAGTAAGGTGAAGTGTGAATTTGTGATGACTCAACTGGACTTTTCTTTCTTTTTTTTTTTTTGCAGGAAAAAAATGCACATATGGAATCAAATGTAAGTTCTACCACCCTGAACGCACCAACCAGTCCCAGCGTCCTCTGGCAGATGAACTGAGGGACAATGCTCGACTGTCCAGTTCTGTCCACTCCTGTTCAGAGAATGGGCGAGGAGTAGAAGCTTCTCTCAGAGGGTCGTACCAGTGTGAACATGTCTTTGGCTCTTACTTTCCGTCCCTGCAGCAGGAACTGGAAAATAAGCTGACCCTGGACCCCAAAGGCTCACTTCTGAGGAGCCAGCTCAGTGATGGCATGCCGCCTTACTGGGAAGAGCTAAACTCTTGCAAGAATCGTGCCTCTAACCCAGTTAGCAACACACCCGTGAACTGGCATAATCTGCAGTGTCCATTCTTTCCTAACCCCTCTCCTTCTGGGTTTAGCTCAGACTCTGGTCTTGGCTCCTATGAGAGTCAGTTATCAGAGGTATCGCGAGGTTCTAGACACCCAGGACCTTCATATGACCAGCAGGACTCTTCTTATCCCTGTAGCTGCTCTTCTGATTCAGCCGGACAAGGAAGACACCATCAGTTTTGTCCTCTTGGCCAGCGTCCAGCTAACTTCTTTAACTATGGCACAGCACCTTACCCAAGACCTGGTCCGATCCACCACCACAGCCTGCCCACCTATGTCCAGCAGGACGGGCTCCAGCCTAGCCACCCAACTCAGAAGGGCTGGTCTGATCTACTCTGGCCTCTACAGATTCGGGCAGCTTTCAGCCTACCAGACCCTGTCCACACTACTGGCCTCCATGGACCTGCTGATGTGTACGGAAGCAGCCAGGCCACAGTCAGTCCGCAGACAGTCTCCTTTGAGGCCGAGCGAGAAGAAGTCAGGAAGAGACTGTATGCCATTTTTAACCCATATCATGTGGACAAAGTCATGGGAATGTTCCCAAAGATAAAAGATCCCCAACAACTTGCAGCAAAAATTGTCAAGCTCAAGTCCAAAGGAGATTTGCTGTAATTGTTTATATCAGAAATGAAACTCTTCCATGGACCATAGTAAATAAGTTTTTTTTCTAATATGTAAATGAGCTTAGGCATAAATATAGGGATAGTCATCCCAGCGAACATGTGATTGTTATTCCTCTTTTAATGCTCTCTTGTTTTATTCTGGTTTGTTTGTCCTGAACCAGAAGCTTTTGTGGTTAATTATACCCAGACATCACATCACATAGTAAATGTGATTACTATGTATGACAAGTAAGTCAAGTTGTATATTTGCATACCTTCTGTATCAACCATGCTTGTTGATGCACATTGCATCTTTTAATATTTCTAATAGTCTGTATGGTATGGCATCATTGTCCTCAGATAGTTGATATTGCTCAATGTACCTGTCTGTTGTTTAAATGACTAATAGTAATAATAACTACAGTAACAACTGTATTCAACTATTCTTTTTATACACTGCTTCTTTAAGTTTTATTAAATGTAAAAAGATAGTTAGGAACAAGCATCAGACATAATGTTCTAATTCACTAAAAATCATTACGCTGATGATTATTTTGATATAGGCATGCTACGTGTATGCTATGATAATGTGTTTACAGTGTTGCAAGACATTGTATGGAATCTAATGGAGACTTATTTCTTCACTGGAACACTAAAAATATATTTGCAATATTAATCAGCTTAGAAACACAGTGCTGTTACGGTTGTGCATCCAAGTAACCTTAATCCCAAAACAAAATATTGCTAATGTAAAGCTCAAAATGTCCTAAATATTAGGAATACACTAGTTGATCATGTTGTATCTCAGTAATGAAGCACTTTACTGCGTCTTCACTGAAAATGTGAGTTTGCCCTGTGTGCTCTTATGTTATTTGAAAAACGTACGTACTTGAAAATATTTTATGTGGGTGTTTTTTTTTTTCAGCCATTGGTGAATCATTATGAGTTGGATGAATGTGAACAATGGAGAAGAGTTCTCAGTTATGCAGCTGGTTGTCATAGAAATGCAATGGAGATTATTTCTTTTCACAGTTTACTCTTCATTAATAAAAAGACTGAGAAATGCACAGTGTTTTATGATGGTGCTTAATGCATAAACTGCATAAAACATCTGAGATTAGAGCATCGGTTTACAGCAGGTGAAGGGGAATTCTACGTATAGTTCAACATTTTTCTGCTTAATGGAGTGGTTGAGATGTAAAAGGGTGTTCAAAGCGGTCTTGAAAATGGTGAAATGGTGGTAAAAAAGGTACCTACTGATTCCTTTATAGTGGTGGTGATAAGAACGGAAGTGTTTATAGAACTTATTCTACTGTATTTGTGCATGTGAACCGTCAGTAAGCCCTAGACAACTGGTACTTATCAAACACGCACATGCACAGTTTTTTGCATATGATAACTATTACACTACTTGTGCACAGACCAAACCATTTACACAAAGAAACATCCCTAAACAGGTACATTAAAAACAACTTCACTTTAAAGCTCCATGTAGCATATGAATAAAATCAAGCATATGAATAAACATTTCTCTAAAAATCCAAATTTCAGTTTGTAGATTTCCCATTTCCAAATTTAATAATATTTGAGCTATTAAAGCTGCAGTATGTAGGATGTTGGAACTGAAAGAAGTAGCATTATGGAAAACATGCTAAAATAGGGTGGGTGCACTGCTGTGAGCCACCCTGTAAAGCCTGAAATAGCAAAGTCAAAAATGTTTTTCAGATTTCACTAGTTTTCAGGCTCAAAAAGAAGGTCCATCTTGATTTAGTTCTCAAATGCAGCATCAACATTTTACTGACAGATTAGATAATTCACTTCACATAATTCCTCAGAAGACACATCCATTACTAACATAAGTTTTCATCAGGTTCATCCACTCAGAGGGGTCTAAAGCTAAAGCGATAACATGTTTTCTGCATGTTGCATGCAATTACACATTTCCACCAGAGAGGTCTCCAAAACTTAAATAGTGTACCTTTTTACACTGAATTTCCGATTTCGAGAAATTGTGGACTAATTTACTCCCAGTGCAACCCACACATGCCACTTTCTCCAAGCAGTTTCATCACTGATGGAGAAGACGTGGATATGGTGGACAGCGTTGCCTACTTGGATCGTTGTTAATAACATAATGAATGAAGACTGAAGGAACATGATAATCTTCAAATGCAACATTTTTTTCTGTGGTTCTTTTCGGATAAAAGCTGAGACAAGAGAGGACAAAACATAGATATCTCCAACTAAGCCTAACATATCACTCGAAGGCCAGATGACTAAAGCTTTTTATTTTGGACATACTATAAAAAGAGCTGATTCAACAGAGAAGACCATTATACTTAGAAGAGTTGAAGGTAAAAGAGGAAGGGGATAACCAGCAAGAAGATGGATGGACAGAATTAGAGGAATCATCAACCAGCCAGTCAAAAGCCTGAAGACTCAAACAGAAGGTATGATATTCTGGAGAAATAGTATCCATATGCTCACCAGGAGTCAGAAATGGTTTAATGGTACTGGATATTAATAATATATGGTTTGCACACAAAAGGTTTGCACATTTACACAATTGATACATAAAACCCTATTTAATCACAGATTAACATTTCTTCCTCTACCTCACAAAACACTGAACGCTTCTCATATTCTGTCTAAAAGATTATCACCGTAGGCTTCTAGCTACAGTTGATGTTCATGGCTTTCACTGTGATAAACTACTTACAGTTGTCACTGGTTTCACTGGTAACAATGGTAGCTGGTAGTTTGTAAATGGTAGTTTCATTCAGACTTTCAACTCTGTTTCTCGCTGTCACCCTCACTCTAACAGTTATTGGTTATTCTGTTCAATGTTGCATATAATTTTAAATCATTATCCTTTATTGTCTTGCTATTTGCTTTCGACCCGAGGATGGGTTCCCCTTTTGAGTCTTGGTTCCACTTGAAGATTCTTCCTCTAACTTTGAGAAAGGTTTTCCTTGCCACTGACGCCCTTGGGCTGCTCAATGGGGGCTTGGTCCCCTATTCTCTGTAAATCTGCGTTGTGACAAAATCTGCTGTAAAAAGCACTATACAAATAAACTTGACTTTGATTTAGATGTTGCAATGTCTACAATGCAAATATAGCCATTTAATATGTATTGCTATTCAAACTGACCAGCGACCCTGCATGTGTATATGCATGTGTAATGGTGGAAAAATAGTCTTAAATTCTTTGGATGCTGCTTTATATTATTATAGACCTTTATTGGTCTATTGCAAAGTCAGCATGTTGACTTTCCCATACTTTATAAAGTTCAGATCAGATTCTCAATCTCCATTCTCTTCTGTTTCTATTATCTAACCGTAAGTCATTCTTATCACTGACCCTGTAACTCATCAGTCGGTTAAAAGGTTTATCTCTTTCCATATTAAATCTGTAGACCCTTATCCAGTCTTTTACTAGGACTTTTCCACTCCATTCCACTACTTCCTCTCCTGAGGATCATGCTACAATACTTAAGTTGGCTCTCTCTAAGAGTATTCGCCCCCTTGAAAAAACAATTCACCACTTCTGAACCTTGGTACACCGCTGGACCATGCATCATGAATCAAGCTAATAGTCAGGTCTATACAAGAAATCAAACCTTTTGGTGCTTTATGAGGCTTATGTACAACATGTGTTTGCT
This sequence comes from Semaprochilodus insignis, assembly GCA_034552555.1. Lineage (NCBI taxonomy): Eukaryota > Metazoa > Chordata > Actinopteri > Characiformes > Prochilodontidae > Semaprochilodus > Semaprochilodus insignis. The sequence continues at coordinate 30,601,951 of CM067479.1, forward strand.
TACAGAGATGCCTTACATGCTGTTAAGTCAAGTCTAGTTATCTCTCTAGTCTTATTAACAAGCCAAATCAAATGTTTATAAGCTTATTAAACCCCTGAAAGTATTGTAGCACAATCCTCCGAACTTTGTAATTCTTTCTTACATTCTTAATTCTTTTTCTTACTGAGCCTCAGTCATTAGATTACTCCACATCCTCCCCGTTTCCCTGCTTTCAATCCTGTTAGTGAATCTCTTATTAATGAAATCATTACAAATTATAAATCTACGACCTGCTCCCTTGTTCCCCTCCCCACTCTACTAGTTAAAGCCTGTATGTCTGCTTTGGTCCCCCATCTCACTTGTGTCATTAATGGGTCAGTGGTTTCTGGCCATGTTCCAATGACCTACAAGATAGCTGCAGTTAATCCAATCTTTAAAATACCTGGCCTTGACCCATCTCATTTAAATAAAAATTGTCCTATTTTAATTCTTCCATTTCTAGCAAAAGTCCTTGCGTGAGTCATTGCAGTCCAGCTCAAAGTCTATTTAGAAACAAACAATCTTATTGACCTCTTCCAGTCAGTTTTTTGAAGAGCACTGAAACAGCTTTGGTTAGGTTAGCTGACTATCTGCAGATGCTGCTGTTCCTTGCATTCTTGTACTGCCATTCTCCATCCTCCTTTCAACACTGCTTGGTGTTGATTGATTCACTTTATATCTAACAGACTGTAAGCACAGCACCACCATTTCCACTTTTACTCAAAGGGTCTCGCTATATTCAGTACTTGGAGCTTTATTCATTGTGTACATACTTCTACTTAGCCAGATCATATGCCATTATAGCCCTGACTTTCATAGATACTTTGGTAACACACTGATTAAAAATAGTAGTAAAAGCAAAAGTGCCTTCATGTGAAGCAAATTGAGTAAACGTACAAAAGTGTCAGGTCAAAACGTTACTTAAGTATTAAGTGTAAGTTTAGAACTGCAAAGGAACGTTTTAGTGAATTCCAGCATCTCTCAGAATACGAACTGAGGTTTGTACGGCTAGAGAAGTCAGAGGCGTGACAAAACAGTACAGATGCTGTCAACAACAAAACAGAATGAAATGAAACACACAAAAAGTAAGTAAGTGGGTAAATATAAGTCAATATAAGTGGGTAATATGTAACTGATCCCTGTATAAGAGTATACTTCGGTAGAAAGAAAAGTATTACTATTAGAAAATACCTAACAGAGTACAGATCCATCAATATATTAAATGTAACTAGTTACTACACACCTCTGGAAATTAGAAACTGAATGAAATGATGAAATGATGAAATGTAACTTATTAATGCTAAACAGAAATAAGATTGGACTTATTCTCCTAAATTCTATATCTACACTCAATAAAACTGGCTTCTTTACTCTTTCACTTGATGATGTTGTTTTGTCTCCTTCCTCTGTGGTCTGAAATCTGTGTGTCATCCTTGATTCTACACCTAAATTTGATTCTCATGTCAGCCGCCTTGTTATAACCTCTTTCATTCTCCAGGGCAATATTGGTAAAATCAAAATTTTTGGAGGCCCTAGCTCTTCATTACATCATAAACTTCAAATAGTTCAGAATTCCGCTGCTCACCGACTACACGGTCACACCACCACATTTTACCAGTTGTCCAAGACCTCCATTGGCTTCCCATAAAATACTGCATTCAGTTCGAAATCCTCCTCCTCACATATAAAGCTCTCAACAATCTCACTCCTTCCTATCTGTCCGACCTTCTTCAGCCTTACAAACCTAGGCGCACTTTCTGATGTTCTACAACTGGACCGCTTACTATTTCCTCTTCTAACCTCCATAGCTTTGATGACCGAGCATTTTCCAGACATGGTTCCACCTTTGGAGATCTCTCTGTACACAAATTCAACAGTGAGACTCTCTGTCTTTGTTAAAATCCAACCTGAAACACATCTATTTTCTCTTGGATCTAATAAAAAATTATTTGTATCATTTGTTTTCTCATCTGTTGGTTGTGTGATGATGATGATGATGATGACGATGATGATGACGATGATGATGACGATGATTATTATTATTATTATTATTATTATTATTATTATCATTATTGCAATGCCCTGAATGGACATATCTGCTAGGAGTGGATTAAACAAGATTGGATTAAATGAATTAAATTAGATTAATGTCTCAGGGATCTGGAAACGAGTTAGTAACTATTTTATGCAATTTCCTTCTATTAAGCTTTTCAGTGTATTCAGATGTCTGGTCCCACTACATACAATGTTCCTATGTACAAACGAAGAGAATATTTCACATCAGAACGCTCTGAGTGACTTCACATCTTAACCATTTCATTATTCAGAAGTGCTTAAAAATCAGTGGAGCAGTTTTGTAATGTTGACTCATATTATATCTAATATATAATATAACAGAGTTATAGAAAAATATGAACTGAAAAGAAGGAAGGAATATTCTTAATATTGTTAATAAAGAGTCCTGGTTTACATACATTGAGTCTCCAATGTCTTAACTGGAGTTCTAAAGAAAGCATGCAATGCTAGTTAGCATGTTATATGTACCTTCAAGGGAATATAATTAGCAGATGTAGTGGAATGTGGATTAGCGAGATCACTGCTTTACACCTAATAAAAAATTGTGTTGACCTCACAAGCACACAATATGCAAAGCACATTTTGGACCAAGTATATCGTATGCAAATTTTGCACTTTGCCTCATGCACGTCTTGATACATGTACACAGCTACCCAGTAATAAATGCAAGCACTATCTCAGTCTAAGTGTGCTCTCACACTTTCTCTCTGAGAGCTTTGGTGGTTTTAGTGAAGAAGTACAGTTGTTATCATATGACAACAATAGCTGACCTCCTGTGGCCATGAGTGATCCAGTTTGCTTATAATCATTTACTTATTTCCATGTTTCATGCTTTTTTGAAAGCAACTTTCATGATGTCACCAAATGTCAAAATGGTATTAGATTCTACAGTCAAATCAACCTTGTTACATGAGTTAAACTGCTGCTGTATAACAATAAGTATAACGATAGCACAATGCGGGTGAGAAGGCACATGTGTAGATCTTATGAAAAGAAAAAGAGTCACAAAAACATATCTCCGCAGTTTCTAAAACTGAACCCGAGCTCCTGCAGTCAAGTGTTAAAGTATGCATGTGTACCTTTTTGTTCATGTCTCTCCCACCCTCTGTGGAAATTACACAGGAAATACACCTGAGCAGTTACAGGGAAATTCACTGGGGAAAAATTGCAGCTTTCCAAGAAGGAAGTTTACATAGATTTATGTTGTTCAGTCCCAGCAAAAAGGCATGCTCAGGAAAATGCAAAACAGCTAGGTAAATTATCCACTCACAATTTGTTTAGTGCACTGTTCTTCACTGACATGTTCCTTTTTCCTTTTTTTTTCAGTGCAGGTGCGGTAAGGTGAACGGTGTGGTTAAATGCATACAAACAGACTGTAAAGAGAAAGTAGCATTTATATAGTTCCCAAACCACAAACCAGTCAAACAGAGCAGTAATACAAATAATTTGTCAGGCAAACTACCCTTTATAGTTAGATTATAATAAAAATGTTTTGCTGATAATAAACTACCATGTACATTTTTTGGTCATATAAGGGATGCACTGATACGGAAATTCTGGGCCAATGCCAGTATCTGGTATTTTGCATGTACATGTCTGCCAATGCCGATATCTGATATTTTACATGTAAATATATTGGGCATGTTGGACATCTTGGGCGTTCAAAAATGGTGAATCATTGTCTTGGATGGATGGGTTTGTGAACTCCAGACCAAACAGTGTAATGGCCATAGATCCTCATAAAAATGAAATACTGTAAAATAGTTTTAAATTTGAAGTATGAGTGCAGTTTTGGAAAAGGTAGTAATGATAGCATTGTGTGATAATTGATGGTTTATTTTATTCAATTCCTACATGTAGAGAGTGAAAATGAACTTGAACCTAGTTTGTAACTGCTCTTACTGCTAGCATTTTAAAGAGGCACTCTGCTGTCCTTGCTAGGAAAACCAGCATACACCAGCATTTCTGATCACCAGCAAAAGTAGCATGTTGTGTTATGCTGGTCAATCAGCATGAACATTAAACCAGAATAAACTGGCTGTGCTGTTTTTTTCAGCAGGGCTATGACACTGTTTGGTGGCCTTAATTCAGAATTGTTGGCTCCTATGCGGTTAAACTTGAGAATACTAGGCTAATGGAGGTCACATGATTGTGAATGAGCTTGTGAATATGAGTTGCTACACAACATGAAGTACGTCGTAGGGCTATGTCGGAAAAAAAAACACTGCTTAGTTTGGCAAGATGTTTGAGCAGCCATTGACACCCAATATCCTCTACAGCAGAGAACATCAGAGTGATAAATTCCATCACCTTTGCTGTAATAGTTTATGGGCTGTTTTTTTATGTATTATTTTTTTATGTTTTTTCAGTTTTTTGTATTTTAAGGAGCTGATCAACCAGGCGAGTAGCTGGTGGTTTTGCTTGTGTGCAAGCTGCTGTGCGAGACATTGTGCGGTGACAAGCTGTGCCACTGTCACCGAAATATGCTCTTCCAGCATACAATAAGTCCATCATCAAATACCTTCAAATAATTGGGTTTGAAAGAACAAATATCAAAAACTAAAATACTTTTTTCTGTAGGGTTTGTGAACAGGGTGTGAATAGCACCCCCCAATGGATAGATCCTGATAAAAATAAAATTCTGTTAAATAATCCTGGGCAATTTGTTTTTAATTTGGAGTGTGACTGCAAATAGGTTCCCAAATATATCTCGAAATATGGATCTTCAAAAATGAAGGCTTATAAAGGAGGTTCATCACAGGTGGTGGTCGTGTTGGGCTTTGGACCCTCAAATTCTTGTCAACTATGATTAACATGCCGTCACCATACATTTTGGGTAGAACGCTGCTGTGTACAGGCTAATCAAATGTATCACAATTTACAATTAAATTAGTTAAATATATAAAGTACAATTATAAAAACTAAATGTAGTGTGTTCACATTACATACACACATTGATGAGTGTTTTAAATTAAGTGTTTCTGTAATGCCCAACACATAACTACACTCCAAAAATAGATAAACCTATGGGGTTTGAGCAGTAACAGCTTTGTGAGTTTTGTATGATGTTAGGCAGGTCATGTTTTATTAATATTAAACATGTTTCATTGAACTAACATCAATTATTCAGTAGACTTTGGTAAGCTTTTACATGGATTTACAGCCATCATACACTGCAACAAACACCCGTATTGTAATAATACCAGACAGATCTAAGCTCTATTTAATAGGAGGGGATGAGAATGCTAATTATTTTTGGATGTGTTTTCCCAATGAGCACCTACAACTGTTTCACAAGTTGGTGCATATGTCTGTAGGTTACATTCTAGCACCTCTGTGCCTTAATTGATATGTCTACTCCCAGGCCATTAGCAGCTTGCTGAATGCCACGAATACACCATGTCCGGGCTTGCTAGAGAGAAATAGAAAGAAAGAGAAAACAAAATAAATGCTGACGAAAGGCTGATTCTATTGGTTCTATTCTATGTCTTGTGTTTATTTATTTCTAGACTTAAATCACAGCGATCATCCTCTCAGTCTCATTTTGTCAAAGCTTTTCATGTGCAGAAAAAGTATTACCATTCAAAGTAGCATTGTCCTTCATAGGTGCCTGTTTGCTTTCCATTCTCAGCCATCTCCAGCTCCACACCCAAATGAATGTCCGGTGAGCCCTGCAGTTTTCCCAGGTAGCGCAGCGTGCCCGTACTGATTCGACCGGAGGGCAGCAGAACCCGCACCCTATGGCCTGTCTGCAGGTCCATTGGGGAATGAGGTACAAAGACACGATGGGGGCCAGTTCCACTTCTCCATGAGCCAGCACTGAAGAATGAAAAAGAAAACACCAGGGTGAGAAGACGAATAAGAGCAATGAACCCTACTATGCTAGAATTATGAATATGCATATGTTTGATGAACAACAAAAAAGTCATCTGTGAGTTATATCTGTTAGTCTTTGCTGATAGTTTTGTAGAGTTGCTTATACTGGTGGACTAGAAGCCTAGACTAAGATATAGAAAGAAATATGTTCTACCTAGTGTTCACAGACATTGCAGAGGTGGATCTGGAGTCAACGGCAGTGGAAAAGGTGGCCTGACAGCAGGTCAGACTGTTTGAGTAAACACCATCTTGCAGTAATCTCATATCCGGCCCTCTGAGCTGGTGAATTTGGTTCAGGCCACCTGATAGAAACCAGGAAGCAACAGGAATCAAATGCTTCCTGTTAAGCCTATCGGCATGCGTGGGTGTTGAAACTTGTCCGATGAATGTCATGTCATGGAAAATCATTTTGATGCTTGAAATGACTTACTGGAACAGTCGTGTTCTTTCTCCTCAAAATGTTGTCCGTTCTCTAAGCCAGTCTCTGAGTAGGCCTCACTCAATTCCTCAGAATCAGTTACTTTGTGGAGGGCACTGGACCTAACCACAATCTCAGAGTGCAGCTAAAAAGGACATTTACATGACAAATGTCACATCCTCAAAGTGAGCTGTGCACCATCTACTGCAAGTGTGTAATCACCCACAGTAAAATCCACAATACTGAATGTACACTTATACGGCAGGGCTTCCCAGACATGAGAAAGCCAAGCCTCTGGCAAATCACCAGTGTAAATCCTTTGTAGATCTTAGGCTTAATCTGGCTCTGAGATATTGAGCCATAGTATTCAGTTATGTATAATCAGGCACAGAAGAACATTTACAGCTAACACTTTATTTTCAGGAACACATGGTTGGGTTTTGTTAATGTCTTATTCTTTGTTCATTTCAGTTCATTCAAAATTAGACAGGTCTGAATGGTTTATTCATAATGTATTATGCATATATTAATAATTTATTTATTATGACCCATATTAGTACATGTTAAGAAATATGTTATGTGATAATCACTAATTATTGCATTATTAGTTGCACAAGAAGCATTTTGTTATGACCTTACTATGCAAAATATCTCAAGGATGAAGTATCGTCTAATTTCATTTATTTTGTACATTATGGCAACATTGGATTCCTATAGGTTCTAGATAGTGTTCTAGAGAGTTTTTATTTCAGCATGCATTTATGTATTTGATCTAAGAGTTCAGTAAGCCACACATAGTACAAGTTGTGTTCCATATTCCCCAAAAGAAAGGGCAGTTTTAGTCTTTAAACTGCAGGACACAAACTGACTTACTGAAGCTTTGGTTAGTGCTATATGGTAAAGCTTCACTATAGAACACGAATTTGATGTATTTGTGATTTATTGTACTTTTAGTAGTTGTAAAGTAATAAACTAAATACATAAATGATCAGGAAGCTGTTGTGGCAGCAATCAAATGCTACCATAATATAATAATAAACGCGTATCTATCTGATAATTCATCCTCAATAATTTGCAAAACAATGTCTGACTAAAGTGTTTATTGTGTGTTATTGTAACTAATTATGTAATGATTACTAGTATTCACATGACAGACCTTTAATTATGTACTAATACAAGTCATACAATACAACAAGTGTTACCATTAAAGAGGTCATTTGACACCAATGACAGCCTTGCATCACATCAGCAGATGGCTTTTAATGCCCCTTTGAACAAATGTTATGTCTTACCTGATCTCTCAGGTCCAATTGTCTTCTTTGCAGCTCCGTGAACCGCATCTCCCATGATGTCCTTTGAGTGGCAATCTGAGCCTTCAGATCTTGAATATCCCCCTCAGCATTCAGTAACCTCTTGTGCAGGGCACTGCTGCGCTCATGCTGATGGGTCCTCACCTGCTTGAACTGTTTGTCTGATTCTGTAATTAATTAGATTTAGAAAGTAAATCAAATAAAATAATGTTTTAGAAAGTGCAGTTTGGTATTTCAAGTAATAGACTATTGTAGTGTTGCCATCCTGCCATCTGCTGGGCAGGTAGTAGCAGAACACCATTTATTGATGAAGCTATGAGGTGATGTTTCAGAATAAGTCAGTTACTGTGACATTTTGTAATACCATTATGAATAAATATATATATAATAGCAGTCAAAATCCACGCCTTCTCAAAAGACAGGTTGTCTTTATTTCTTTTCTGTTTCAGTTAGTTCATGAAGATTAACTAAGAAATAAAGAAATGTTTTATTGTAAAATGATTTTATGCAACTTAATACATTTTTAATATTTAATTTGTCATAGAATATGTAAATACTGTGAATTTGTAAATTATTAATAAACTAATAACTAGATTTCTACAATTCAAAATAATTACTGATTACTCATAACATTGTTAATAATTCGCATGATATAATTTGTGAATTAAATATATGTTACTATTATGCGATACATTGTTACATATTATTATTAACAATCATTAGCAAACTATTAGAAAGTGATTAAGTTGATGTTTGTTATGTTAATGTAAAGTTGTACCACCACACTTTCACACAGTGAAACTGACTGGCTGAAATATCTAGTGAGCCATAGTATTTAAAATTAATTTAAAAATTATATAATTATTACGATTCCAACTAAAAAGACATTCAAAATGTCCTTATGAAAATGAAAAACATAGAAAATCAGGTTTGTCCAAACTTTATCTCGTGTGGATGTTTTCTGTGTATTATATTAAACAAGCAACAGGGAAAAGCTGAACTGTCAATTATACATGTTCTGTCACTAAGGGGCACGGGTTACAGTCACCTTCAGTATGTGCCTCACTTGCAGGCTCATGAGATATCCATGCTGTAGACCTTATGGCACAGTAAGGGTTCACCTATAACACAAACCACATGGCCTATGATGCAGCGCAACACAAGATTAATTTTTCCCAAGAGGAATAAATGGCAATTTACACTGCCTAGCCAAAAAAAGGGTCACACACTCTAATATTGCGTTGGACCGCCTTTGGCTTTGATCACGGCAAATGTTCATGCAATCGCCAATCACTATCATTCAAGATTTTTTTCCAACCACATTCCTTCCTGAGAAGCTACTCGCTTCATCAGTTAGGGTTAAATAACTTGTTGCCAGCTGAAACATAATCACCTATGCGGGTATTATCCAATGGGTGGCTCTTACTTATTTGCTTATTTAGTTAAATCCAGGAGGTGACCTTTTTTGGCCAGGCAGTGTACAACAACAACAGAAAGACAGGATGATAGAAGTTAACGTATTAGAACTGATAATTAATCAAAGAAAACTGTCTTTACTCACCCAGAAATACCTCCAAGTACATAGCAAGCCCTTCAGAGTCCAAACAACTGCTGACCACAGGACATATGTGACCATTTTGATGCATTTTTATTGCTGCATGATTGCCAGAATCTTTGCCAAAACAGAGATCAGTCAACAACACTAAGTGGCAGTGTCTATTTACAGTACGTGAAAAAAGCTAGTATAAACACACAGCCTGACTATTTGCGCTAGCTCTGCCTGGTCTATGTAACTACGACACAAAGATGCTTATTTATGCTTCAGTTTTCCTGCTTTCTATGAATAAAAATGAAGCAGCTTTGGGAGAATGCTGTGTTCAAGGGAGAATTGGAGTGTGAGGCTATTTGGTATTAACCAGGACATATGGGAGAATCATTTTTATCCTACAAGTTTAAAGAGATAAATATACCTGGGATAACAAAATGATGGTGAATGGTTTAGTGTTGTGGAAAACACCACTACCCTTCATATTTAATACTGAGGTTTGCTTCCCCATCTGGACAAAGGGGGGATTTGGATGCTTTTAAATAGTCATTGCTTTGGCACTAAAATTTGGCAGTTCAGGGTTTTTTTGTTTTGTTGTAAGTTATTGTATTCTCTCCATTATTGTTAATAAGTATTATTTAAATAAACAAACAACAACAAACAAACTCCTTCAGGTCTGAGAAAAATTGCATAAAATATACATATATAGTAAATGCAGATGTAAACAATAGCAATAACAAATCAAATAACAGTATCATAGAGTGAAGTACAGCTTAGAAGAAATGCTGAATAATTCTATTATACGCAGATAGTACTAAGTCTAGATCCCTAAGTGTAAAGAATAAAAACATGCTGTTTTTTGTGTTTTGGTTGATTACAGTATCGTATTTGGTTCCCTATAGAACCTTTCAATGATAGGTCTTTAAGGAACCATGTTTGGAAATAAGACATGGGCGTGTGAGCAACCTTCCACAGGGAGTAAATATATTCCTGGACTACATAATCCTTTTTAATTGAGAATCTCCATTCAGAATGCTGTGTCCAGGACTAGGCTTAATCCCTGCCTAGGAAACAAAAGTTTAAAGGAGAGTAAAATTGCTATAGAGGTTCTGTAAAGGTTCTACACTAGATACCGTTTTTCATTAGAAGTATTTGACCAAACCTTTATTATGAAGAGTAAATGGGATCTGGTAAATATTCATATTCATCATCTGCAACAAGGGACAAACTATTGACCCTCTTCCACTGGATAAAAACAACAATCGGATTTCCTTGTAGCTTTTACACTTTGTAATTACAGCATTTCTAATCCCCCTTCATTTAAGCATGTACACAGGTTTTACTACACTACAACAATGATACCTGTTTCAGATCAAATCACTAGAGCAGACACAATGAATAAATACCTTGACTGAAGAATGTATGGCTTAAATCCTAGTGTTGTTGTAAGCTTTTGAGGATTCCTTCAGAGGATAGATAACTTTCTCCATTCAGCTTTTGGTCACACTGGACTGCGCCGGGCAACCTGTTGCTACGTCTGAAGCTGCTGCTGACGAGACAAGCGTGACAGTAAATCCTATCTAATCTGCTTAACCACTGAGCTGCATGGACCAGTTGTGTCTCTACACATACTAATTTTGGTCTCTGATCCTATTTATCCAAGTCTAAATAACTGTGCATTGTGAGGAAGTGAGGCCTTGCGCTCTGTGTTAAATCCTCAATCCGCCCCAAACTAGAATTAGACATGCGTGTTACATAGAATATCAGCGGAAAAGCAGCACAAAAGCCATCAGAATACATGCATGAATTGTGATTTGTTAGGCACAAAATGCAGTGATGTCATGAGTCGGTCTACTCAATGAAGCTTGTGTTGTTCTGCACAGTTGCCACAAGATGGCAGAAGCATCCCTTTCTGAATTCTTTCTGAATGAAACAACATTATGGAGGCCAATGCCTAATCTTCCATTAGTGCACTCATGGGGTTTCGACCTAAGTGTTTGTTGTTACTCATGGAAGATCTGATACTAATAAAGCCAGCAGACAGATTTTTTAAAAATCAATAAACTCATATTTCTGCTTCTGCTATTTTGTTTTCACTTTATGTAAAATAGAAAAATATTATTTACAGGATATTATGCCGTACAGGGCTGTTGGACAAATAATAATTCCTAATAGAATGATTGGACTCGTTGATACATTGTTCATTTATAGGTTATGCCATAGATGTGCCCTGAATGAATCGATCAACTGTAATTTCTGTTACAGCAATCATTGCTTGTCTGGAAAAATACAAGAAATGTTTGACAATGTTCAATTTAAATTGTAGTATGTCTGCCATGGCAAATACCAGATGTAGGTCTATTGCTTAATGACATATGAGCATCTGTTTAATTCTGGCCAATTCACTATGAAAAGATTATAATGTTCATATTGGGTTTTCAAATGAAACATGAGTCCTCAGACAGTAATAATGGTTTGTACTGGATTGTTTAAATGGCAGAGTGCTGTTTACTGTCAGCAGGGTAGAGCCAGACCATGGTATACAGTGGCAATCCAATCTTACCCTAGCATTTTTCTTTTAACATACTGTCATTTATCTTATAACATGTCTTATAAAATATCTGCTTCAATGTCAATTTATTCATCAGTTCCATATAAGTATTTGCACCCTTTTGAACCCCAGGTTTTGCATTACTGCTTGGTTACTGTAACTTATAAGTGAAGAGAGTTATATTAATTGGTGTGTATAATTATTACATTGCAACATGTAACAAGTCATGAGGTTATGGTTAGGGCTAGGGTTAGGATTAGGGTTAGATGGATTTCTCACTGACTACAAACAAAAAAAATAACTACGCTGCTTGTACAATGTTTCCACGGTGTACAGAATAGGCATGGTCTCACGTCATCTTACAAGTAAACACAGTGAGCTGAGGGTTCTTTCTCAGGGGCTTCATTAGGCCAACACAGCCAGATGCACCGTCTCGTTGTCTTGAGTCTTCCAGGAGAAACCCAAGAGAAACCCAGGAGAAACACAGAGCATGCCTGGCTACTCCACCCGCTCTGTAATGTTTGCCTACAGGGACAGAGCAAACCATACACCATTCACTGTATTCAAATAATACCATTATAGCTAGCCATTTGTCACGTCCTGTTTCACCTTGCTCATGAGTTTCTGTTTTTCATGTAGCTCTGAATGATTCATATTCAATCTGTGTTTATCTTATTTTCTGAGGGATAAATGGTGATTACTGTTCTCAATAACAATAATATGTGCTTATGCAATATTGAACATATCTGTCATATCTGTCACAAGTTAATACTGTAACAGCTAAATCAGCTTTAGGGACATTTTGTTTTTGACATTTTCACTTGAATGGCCAAATGCCCAAATTAATATGTACGTAACATACTGATCTTACATATTGAGTGTTTTTGGTTTTTTAGGTGGTAACAGATTCACTACCTTATCAACCTTTACAAAGCTACACTATGTAGGTTTTGGGGATTTTTTGGACCTCTCTGGTGAAAATGTAATTGTAAGCAACATGTGGAAGTGCATTTGTGATATCCGTTGTGCATTGGACCCTTTAACAGAACAGATAAATCTGATGATTGCAAGATCAAGAGAATAACTTACAACTTCGTGAAGGATTTGTCTTCTGAAGATATTAGTAAATCAGTGAAGTATAATCTGTATTGACATGTTCCAAAAACTCTATTATAGTCTATAAGGAACTCTAAAATAAACAATTATTATTTTAGTGCGTACACCCCATATTTTAACATATACTTACATATACTTACATAGTGCAGTTTTACTTAATGTCACTTCTTTAATGTATTGTTTTGGAAGATTTGTACTTAGATTGGTTTGTAACTGAATAATTGTATTTTTACTCAGTAACATTTCCAACAGAAAATGACTTATATGTCATTGTGTAAGTATTAGTTCTGCCAATTAGTCATCACATCTTATACCACAAACACAATTTTTAGGCTATCTGGTAAGTCATTTCGCTGCTATTAAAACAAAAGCTCAAATTTCTTTTTTTTTTTTTTTTTTTTGTCAAAGTGTCTGTTGCCCTTTACATTGTGTGCAAATTTAATGATGAGTGGACCAGAAGAAATGGCCCAAAATTACTTGGAACAAGTCGTGTTCCTTACATTAAACTTACATTACATTGGTGCACATTAAAAGTAAAGTATGTTTTTCTCCTTTAAATGTATCATTTTGGAAATACTTGTACTATTATGTAGTTGATTATACATATTTTTGGTTCTATATTTTATAACATAATTTCTCTGTTCTCTCTGTTTCCCACCCCCTGTTTGTGTGCAAATGATAAACAAAATGAAAAACAATTTCCTTCTGAAGTCATACAGGGTACCTTCAGCCGTTGGATTTACATAAAAAAAGTGTGAATATGCGTCACAATAAATTTGCCTTGAGCCATTATACAAGTGATTTGATTTTGGTTTTAATGCAATCCAGCAACACATATGGCCTCAAGTCCCAAGTAGTTTATGAAAATGAGAGAAGTGGAGCAACCAATTCCAGGAGTACAGTATGTAAATTCATAGCCAAATTTTTGAAAGCAAAATATCTCCCACCAACATGCATGTTTGTTTTGCATTGATGTATGATTTTTCCACCTTCACTTGATTCATAGTCTATACTGCTGACTGGGTGAGGCACAGAAGTAAAGTGTAAAAACAATGCCCAAGATTTTTTTTTCTAACAAAAAAGCTCAGTTTTAAGGCTGTGGTATACTTTGTTTAGAGCACTGAACTTCCATGTTCACCTTGATAAATGTGTTCCCAGTACGCAGACAAACAACTTAGAACCAGACGGAATATGGGATTGTAAAATAAGTGCATCCAGCCAATCTTCCAGTGGCGCTTGAGGTAGAGAAAAGGCATGACTCTAATGAGTGCGCTCATGTCAAGTCAAGTCAAGGCAAGGTTTATTTATATACCACCATTTACGACAGATGTTGTCACAAAGCAACTTTACAGAGGATACAGTCCAAGCCCCCAGTGACCAAACCAAGGATGACAGAGGCATGGAAAAGCTGCCTCAGAGCAAAAGGAAGAAACCTTGAGGGTATCCAAGACTCAAAAGGGGAGCCCATCCTAGTCGAGACCGGATATCAAAACAAGTACAAAAAAAGATAAGACTTTGCAATTATATGCAATATTGAATATTGAATAAACAATAACTGTTGAAGTCTTATGAGAGCAGCAATAATAGACAGACCTGAAAGCCTGAAACTCCAGTGAAACCAGTGACTACTGTAAGTAGTTTATCACAGTTAGAAACCTTGGACATCCATAATTGTGGCTAAAAGCATACAGCGATGACCTTTTAGTAGGAATTTGAGAAGTTGTGTTTTGTAAGGCAGAGGAAGAAATGTCTGACAGGTTTGTGAAGCAGGAATGGAAAAAGTCTTAAATAAGCAGGATCATCGGAAGGGTCAGCAGGCTAAGAAGCTTCCACATAGCATAGGAAAGCATGAAGCTCTATGGTAGGTAAACTGGCCAGAAATGCAGACAAGCAGTGGGCACCCAGGCAGGGCAGATGAAGCAGCAGCATTAGACCACACAGGATGGGCAGTAGTCCATATATAACATTACATTATATTCACTCTTACACTTTGAACCAACTCCTGTAAAGTAAGAGACAAACAGTATAATACCGTGATCATGACCAGCCATGTTAATTGAGGGTGGGGGATTAGCGGGTTGAGTTTTGTTACTTCAGGTAGGTTAAGCGATGAAATATAAATTGAAATATTTTAGTTTTCTGCTGAATTAAATGAAAGCATATAAAATACAATACTTCATTAAAAATGTCTCACCAAAACCCAACCAGTGCTGTGCTTTGTCATTTAAATCATGAGCACACATAACTACAATGATCAAAAACAGTGGCAAACAGTGCAAGGCCATGGGTGTAAGCACAGGTAGAGCTGCGAGTATTAGCAGGAGAACAATTTGACACTTGGTAGGACCATCACAGTTTATCCTTTCTAACAGTACAGAGCTATAATACTAACCCACTGGTGGGATAACACACAATATTGCTCATATTAAAATGATGCAGAAGCTCTTAAAGAACACTTCAAGGAGCATTTTAATCATATGACACGGGAATGGCTGCATAACAGTGCACTCACGTGTCTCATAATGGAAACATGCTTTAATTAAGCCATTTGTAATTTAGTCGGTGTAGAACAGTGATATCTACCCTTCTGAGTGGGCAAATTCTTCTATCCGTCCAAATGATGTCCCTCCCCTCCTGACTAAATGTGCAATCAGGATGGCAAGCTGGGCAAAGTTTCCACTAATTAGACCACCTCTGGTGTGATGTCAGCAGGAAGACAACAGCAGGATTGGAGAGAGGGAAGGAGAGAGAGGAGGGTGAGGAGAGAGAGGAGGGCATCGCACGGACGCTCTTCACTTCAGCAGCAGCTGTCATTCCCAGGCAAAACATCACTTTCCTTCATTCTGGATAAAAGTAAGTACAATTTTGCAGAACATATTTCATTAATAGAAAGTACTGTAGCATTGTGCCGTATTAGATGTGGGAAAGCACTCAGAGAGCCAAATCCAGATCAGTGCGGACAAATGGTGAATGTTGCCATGACTGCAAACAGGTGCTACAGTGGACATAGGAATAATCAACAAACCAGAATCTCTGACAAACTGGTGAAAAAATCTTCATATTTTCTCAATCTAATGTATTGTTTACTTTTCCTAAAGCAGAGTTTGGACATGAATGTTGAAGATTATGTAATAAATTGATCAAACCGATAACATTAATGGAACCCCCAGGGAGTGCCAAAAATAATGAAATTTAACTGTATGCTGCTTTTACAGTGCAATTGGTTACATGCATTGCTATACGTTACCATATTTGTATTATGTCAGCGATAAAAAAGACTGTATGACTTTGTAGAAACCTCTGCAGAGATTTTTCAAACTTTCTGCATAATTAAATCATTTACATGCAAGCAAAATCAATAGAATATTCAAATTTAAACAATTCCTTCTGTTAAATTAATATTTAAGAATATTTAATAAGCACAGCATGACTGACATGGTGCTTCATCATTCAAAGTGGCCAAAATCATTAAAATGCTCTTCTTTAGGCAATCATACCGAGTTGAAATGGCAGTGACAGGAATCAGATACCTGGAGGGTTTAATGCACCTAAAATTAAATATTTTTGTCCATTCATGGAGGTGGAAGACATGGAGGGTCAAAATAAGCAAACTTTTTTCCAGATTTCATTGTTTTACCATGGCCAACTTTAAGTATAAAAACTCAGAAGATGTGTGTAGGTTCACTGGTGGTTTTGGATAGTTAAAAAAATGACCTTATTTGCATTGAGGACTTTGGGATCCCTGGTTCCTCTTGCCTCTCTTTGCAAATGAAGCACAATTTCACATCAAACCACACTGACAGGCTTTATTATATCTCAATCACTGAATTATGCACAATTGGTGGAATTCCCCTTTAAACTGTAGAATTGAAGAGTACTGAAAACTAGCATGTTGTTGTTAAAATAAGAGGCAGAGAGAGAAACAGAATGAGAGAGAGAGAGCTTATTTTGAAGGGCCTGTTGACAGACAGTGGTTTCCAGGATGGTTTCCTGAAGGGGTTATGTATGTTCCTCTGGAGAGCGAGGGTAACAAGCCTTGCTTCGCACCCTACCCTAGAGATTCTCTGAGAACAAACAAGTTGTTAATTGTGTGTGAGCAACAGGTCCCACTGAAAGCGAGCCATTATGGTAGCTATGGATATGAAACGTCTTCCAGTAGATTTCTGTGCGGTGACTTGCTGTTCCAGATCTGCGTTTTAATTGTTAATGGAGTATGTGACAACAGCATCGTTTGGGTCCTAAATCCACAAGCAAATACACCCTTTAGATCTGGGAGCACAGTAACTTTTCATGTTTACTCAGAGCACAGTGCAGCTGAACGTTTTAGCCAACCAACATGAGACCTGTTCATCAGAACAATACATGCTGATACATGAGCTCAGTAACATCCCTGGTCCGGGTTGACCAAGGGAACAACTAGGCTTGAACAAAGGAGTATATTGTTGTGAGATATCAAGGAGAATTTCCAAAAGAAAATTTGTGGCCTTTATCTAACATTACCATCTGGTGACAAAACAAGAAGAAAGATTACAAGGGGAGACTTTCTATTGTTTCTCGTTAATAACAATGGAAACTTTGTCCCAGATGGATTGTGTTGCTTGCCTGTTTTGAATATGCAAAGGTGATTTGATTCCTCTTTCACAACAAACTTTTCAAGACGTGGGGATTATTTATACAACTAATAGAAATGTTTTGTTTAATGTGTCCAGCCTTTTTCCAGATCAAAGAGAAACCATATGTTGCTTCATAGTAGCAAATATGAAAATGAACATGACAAGATTATCAATAAACTGCAATAAGACTCTGTGTTTGCAGACAGCTACCAAAAGCACTACAGTCTACGTCCAAAGTAAAGAATGGGTTCAAGCCCCTGCTCACAAGGTAACCTTTTAAATTGCTATTGATATCTACCAAACAACACAATAGCACTTTACAATTTAAATGATTACTTCTGTTAAATGCACATATAAAAATATTCAGCAAACACAGTGTGACTGTCGTGGTGCTCTTGTAAATTTAACACTAGAATATTTGATACATGGCAATATTGTGAGCTTATTCCTGAGGAGAATTTCTTGAATTTTGTTTGACAGAATGCATGTATAGTACTCCCTACTTTCAATATCCATTTAATGTCCAGGCATCAACAAAGATAGTAATCAGCTAAATATACACAAAATCATCTTACATAGAGTACTTTCTACTGGGACTACCCTTAAAAGCAAAAAAAGTCAGATGAAAGTGAACCAGTTCAATAGAATGATCCATATAGAGTTTTTAGACCACCAAAGCTCTTACCATTACATAAACAGTGCCTAAAGCTTTATTTTTTATATTTGAGAAAGTCAAGTTCCACTTTTTCTTGTCCATCCTTCCACTGTAAAAAAATAGCTCAACTCTGACACTATGGGTCTGAAAGGATGTGCAGGTGTTAAAAAGTCTTCACGGAGAAAACCAAATATATGAAATAAAGAAAATCTACAAAACTCAATACCTTAATGACTGTTTTGACTGGCAATTAAATATAATCCTATTTTCAAAAAGGTTGGATCCTGTAGAAAATGTACATAAAAACTAAACGCAGTAATGTGTAAATCATTAAAACCTACACTGAATTAAAAATGGTACAAAGACAACATATATTATATATCTTTACATCTGAGGTACTCAGTGGTCAGTTAAACCAGTTAAATTAGCTTAATGACTCCTTTGTTACCCTTATCCAAATTTTTCTAAACATGTTGCTGGCATCAAGTTTATATATATATATATATATATATATATATATATATATATATATATATATATGTATGTGTGTGTGTGTGTGTGTGTGTGTGTGTGTGTGTGTAATTATATATATTATATATGTTTATATATATATAAGTTTGACGTTTTAACTTTTTTCTCAACAGGCTTCTTTCTCTTTTTATTATTGCAACTGAGTCTGCCACTGAGTGGACAGGGACAGTCCACTTCCATGACAGATGCAACAACTATACTTGGGACAGATACTTCTATGGTATCTGATACATCCACTTTTACCACCATGGTCCCCGGTCAGGTTTCAGTCGGTACGCTTAATCCTGCAAGCTCAACGGCCATGACCCTGCGCAATGTCTCCGTCACTACAAATGAGACAGTTCTAAGCTCAGGTAATGAATTACTGAAAGGAAACGTTACAGAAGGTAACCTGGTTTAAGAAGTACATGCACAAAAATGCTTTTACACAAAACTATACAAAGACATAAAGTAAAGATATAAAATTAATATTCATTTTTTAAATTTATTATTCTATTTCTGGTTTGTATAGGTTCAAACAGCACAAACACATCAGTGAGTATTAACAGTCTTTGGCTTTGGGTCTGAACAGATAAGAGTATGTTCGGATAAGTGGATGTTTATTTGGTTCTCATCTGATTTTTAACAGCTGTATTGTCGAGTTCTCACCTGTAACAGCTCGGTGTGCTGCAGCACATTCATGAACACCAATGCCACCCTCTGCCCAAATACTGCCAAATACTGTGAGGTATGACAGTGTATCTTTGTTTTATGTGTGTGTTTGCATGTGTCTTGCATGTGACTTTAAAGGCAATTTCATACCACATGTAAACAGCAGATATATTTTGAAATGCGCAATCGAATTTTCTTTGCTGTTTAAGTTGAGGAGAGAAGGCCCCATGAGGTATTCGGTGAACTGCGTTGCTACCTGCCCCACTTTCTGTACAAACACCTCTCAGATCAACTGCTCGGTCGACTGTTGCGGCTCCGAGACCTGTCTCAACTCCACCATTAATAGCCTGTACAACTCCACTATGATGTCAAGTACTGCTTATCCCACTTTTCCCTGGTCTTGCCTTCATGAATGTATATCTGATGTTCCAGTGGTTTAATGTTCCTTTAATGTGCGGTGCTAAAGTTCTTATTTCTTTTCTTCCTTTGCGCAGTGACTTCTACAACACAGTCTACCTCTACAAACGCTACTACTACTACAGCTACCACAACTCTTACCACCACAGCTCCAAACAATGTAAGAATGAGCAGAAAGCTTATTGCCTCACTATACACAACAACAAAAATGCAGCTTTAAAAGAAGTGAAAAAAACAGCTTAGAAATGTTTACAGGAAGCATTATACTCAAAATGCCTAGGAATACACTTAAAGTTTAGCAATACTACAAAAGATGGCTATTCATTAAATGTATGATCTACATTCACTATGTTTTGATATTTTTATCTTTACTGTCAACAGGGCAAGAAGTGTCATAAGATCAGCTGCAATGGGGACACCTGCTATCAAGGCAATACAAATGTGGTGCTGTGTTCTCCTACTCTGAACTACTGTATGGTAAATAAACCCACTTATATCTTTTACTAAGTTACGGTAGCAATAAAGAAAAGATATAGGTTTGAAGTAGCTAGAATCACAATGGTATACTGTCTACTGAGACTTATTATAATTAGTCATAAATAATCAGTTGTATGTACTTAAACAGGCCCATATTTAACAATTTCAGCATAGTTCGTTTTTGCATGTTCATATCCAATGTCATTTTATCTCTTACAATTAAACAGGCTGTTTTTGTCACTGGGCCTTTATGACTGATATATGCTAATAAGCCCTGCCCTGATTCATAATGGGAACCCAGACTGAGACACTACTTACAACTGCTGCATGAATGGGCGGAGCTAAATATTATGTAGGCTGAATAGGTGGATCTTGTGTTGGTTTTTTCTAAAGTAACAAACATATTTAACTCCAAATGGACTGTATTTTCTGCTTAGTTTATGAACTGTATAGACAGGGGAATTACATCAAACTCTTTTTCTTGGTTACAGTTGAGGAAAATTTAGTTCTAAGTAAAACAGGTTTTGTACTTTTACTTCTACTCAAGCATATTTCTGAAAAAGTGAATCTACTCTGTACTCATTTCTGTTTTAGCCCTTCACAATTAATTGTTCAACAGCTGAATGCATCTCACATTTTTAACATTTTATCTAAGACCAAAAAGCTCTTAGAAGAGAATGTATTGTCACTGTCCAAAGAAAAACAAATCTACAAAATGGCAACTTTACACGAGAGGACAAAACCTAGTTTAATTTTAATGAAAGTCAATGGAACCAGACATTTTTCCAAGCAATTTTGGGCCTTTTATTTTGGTCCATTCTTCATGAAATATCGACACAGCTGCTGTGTTCAAATGATGCATAAAAGTAACAATTGGAAAATGGAGATACATGTTTTTCTTTGGACAGCAACGATATATAGTGGCTAACAAATTTCAATCTATATTCTGATAGATGCTGGATGTACTAGGAGGTTCCACTACAGACCTGTATATTCCAGTATAGCAACATTTAACCTTTGACAGTCTACCGTTTTTCTTTCTCTTAGCTGAAAAAGGCGACAAGTGGAACGGTGGTGACCTGGACAGGAGGCTGCAGTGAGGACTGCAGGAAAGAAACTGCTTGCTCGTCTACAACTACTACCTGCTTCTTAGAGTGCTGCAACGCTACTACCACGGCCTCCTGCCTTAAGCTGACTGGTGCAGTGAACATGCCCAGCTCTGCCACCAGAGGGCTGTTCTCTCCCATGCTGCTGATGGCCTCTTCCCTGCTCCTTTGGTTAATAAGCATGGCATAAGAGGCCGTATGTACCCTCAGCATCAGTTGTAGAGCCCTGCAGGAAGCCTTATAAAATCATGTGTGAAAGTGTTTGTGTGTATGCATGCACAGAAAGAAGGGATGCACACCACATGAATACAATACATCAGCACAATTGTCACCAAACGCAAGTAACTACATGACAAAATTGTGTTTATATATATTATTCATGTGGAAATGGCGTTCTCATTTGAAGTAAGTAAATGAAATGCATCAGTTTTTCAGTTTTTGTGAGTATGTGATGTGTAAGTTTATGTCAAATAAAGCTTGTATGCAGTCTGTCAATAGAAAGCTATGTAAAGAGAGAACATATAACAAGAAAATATCTATGATTTTACTGTACAGAGTTTAACACATATAATCCATACATTAAGCAACAACCAGCACTGTGTAAATCACGGCCTAACCCTGGGAAATATCCTCCTGTTACATAAAGACATATGCTGAATGAGATTTCACACACCTATTGTTTGACATTACAATATGGCACCGAAGCTTGTTTTTGCTGCAAATGGTTTAGTTCAGTTTACTTCCTTTTTGATAGTCGTCTGCTGTTTACAGATGTTTGGGAGATGTTTTGTAAATCAACAGGTCAACAGCCTTTGTTCTTCAAAAGCATACAATCGAAACCTAAAGAATGATCAGAACGCAGCTGGTTTGCAATCTGGTGTTAACAACCATGCTCTCATACGGCTTAAGGCTGCCTGACAGTATATTGAAAATGCTATTCATACACAGGACTGACAACCAATCAAAAAGGAAACATGCACTTTATAGGTATAATAGAAGACACTTCTGATCTTATTCACAAACTACACTATTTCTGAGGCAACGAATGTGACCAAGGATTTTTAACTTAAACTCAAAAACCAAAAAAAGCTTTATTTTTGCACATGTTTTCTGAACTGTAAGATTGTATAAACATGTCTACAGTTTATGGTACAAATTAAATAACTCCTGATAACACTTGTGTATGACTGTAGGTTTCATTTCTGTATAATGCTAACATTTCTATGTACTGGTGAAACTGTTTTCTTCCACAGTGCTGACTGTTAACTGGTGTGCTGCCTTAATGCGTGGTACCTAGGCTATATGCTGCAATACAATTAATTCAGCCATTGATAACTAACATTTACAATATTGTTTTCCTAATTCTAATTCTAACTGAATTTGTTTATTGTAACTATATCTACTCTGACAGATGGGCACAACTGCACTTTTGGCAATAAAAAAGTGAACCAGTCAACATGCGTTTCAGAGATTTTTCATTAATTAATTAAATATTAGTGTAACTGAATAATGCAGTTAATTCAACTGGATAAAACTCATTACATGGGGCACTACTGTTGGCGTATTTTGATGCTGGTGGATTTTATTTCATTGTATACGTTTTATGATTGTGTAATTTATATATAGTATATAAGTATATATTGCACCTTTAAAATATAAATACTCATTGTGGCTGTTTGTAAACACATTACCCTCTAAGGGATATTTTGCAAAGCACTTCTCAGTTTAGCTAGACAACTTAAGCAAAGTCAGCAGTCCAGTAGGGAAAAACACAAGGGCCTTTCCTATTGGACAGCCCTCATCTTTGGGCTGAAGTTGTCTGGCTAACTGAGAAATCATGACAGTGCAGAAGACAAACTATGGACAATTTCAGACAATTTCAGGTACATTTTTAAACGTTGGCTCGGTTTTGGTGTCCTCCCACAGTCTAAAGACATGCAGTCAGGTGAATCAGAGATGTGTGTGTAAAATGTGTGTGTGTAAGTGAGTGAGTATGTGTGTCTGTGTGTCTACCCTGTGAATGTTTCCCGCGTTCTGCCCAATGAACACTGGATTTAGAAGTGGTTAGGAGATGAATGAGTAAGTGAGTGAGTGAGTAAATGCTGGAACTACATTGATACGAGTACAAAAGGAGAGATCAGGATTACTTGCTTACTCATTCCTTTATTCATTTGTTTATAAATGACTATGTGAGTAAGTCCAAAATCTATGAAAGCCCATTTCAATCATTTGAAGAAAAGGAAAGGCCATAAAGTCTCTCATAATTATGACTTGCTTTCTCATAAGCATTACCATATAGTAAGTAATGATTACGACAAAGTAATATTTATATTTATATATTATTTATTCATATAATATTTATATAACATATAGAAATATATATCAGAATTATATGTACATATGTGTAATAGTGTATTTAACATATACATACATTGCATATTTAAGAGGCGGGAATGGGCTTCCATATAAATCAGTGCCAGTACATAGAAGGGAAAAAACTCCCGGTTTGCGTGACGTCACAGCACACAGTGCCACGGAGCAGCGCACCGAGCGCAGCTGGAAAATGGGGGTCGCGTTAGACCGGACAGCGAGACTGAATTTAGCACGGTTTAAACTGGTACTGCGCAGGCGGAATGTATAAAGTTGCTGGTGAGGTTTGGAAGAGAGGATGTGTCGTCTTCCCGCCGTGGCTTCCTAGTCTTTAAGTTTTGTTTCCCCTTCTTCTTCTTCTTTTTCTTCTTCTTCTCCTTCTTGACACGCTAGTCACGTTTAGCTAAGTTAACGGTCCCGGAGTACTCGCCCCTCGAAATGGACCAGTCTGTGGCGATTCAAGAGACTTTGGACGACGGAGAAAACTGCCTGATAGTATCCTACTTGTAACGCAGTCTGTTATATGCTGCAGAAAGGCTTCCTTGCGTGTCCCGTATTTCTCTGTGGCTGCCGTTAGCCAATCAGCTAGCTATGCTAGCTAACTGTCAACAACTCTTGAAGCGACTTCAGGAGAAAATGTTCCACATCAGCAGCAGCAGCTCCCAGGCCGAGGCTTTGGCCCTTAGAGGTTAACACAGTATAGTACATGTGTTGTCACCAACGGTACAGTGCGTTAAATGTTGTAAATGTTTCGTAATATGCATGTTATCACACTTGTTTCAGGAAAAGTCGCTAAACTTGTTATAAATCTGTGAACAGTGGGATGATCCAAGTTACTGCCAGGTTTAAACTGCGTCACCGGACGTCTCCACACGGGGTCTCTCTTCTACAACATTACCAATGACCTTTCAGTTCAGGGTCAGGTTGCTGACGTCCAGAAATACTTTCTCGTATGAGTACCATACTCGCTGTGTATGTATCTTTAACCACCTAAACATGCTGTCCAGTGTCTCCTGCTACTGGACAATGGGACTGAAAGCAGACTCCTGGGTCTGGTGGAGCATCTGAAGGAGCATGCGTAAGGCAGTGACAGTTACCCACATGCACTTTCTCAGTATAGAAAGAGGAGTTTTGAAGGGCTTGAATATGCAGTTGTGACGAGAATGTTTCTGACATCTGCATGAATTACTTTGCCATGATTGAATTTGAACTGTTTTAACTCAAAAATAAAACAGAATTGACTGCTGTTCTTTGATGAAGACACTACTGAGCCAGCCGTGCAGAAATCCAGATGGTTATAAAAGGTTTATAATCTTTCTCAGAGCTGTATATTCTTCAGGTTCACCGTGCATCATAATTAAGGCATAACAATACATTCAGTCAATGATTTGATTCAATTTACAACACTTTAGTACATAATTCAATATACCCATGATATTTTGAGCAACGTTTGAATAAAGCAAAAACAATGACTGTTGCACACCTTCCTGATGACTGTAGAGCAGCATGCTAGAGTGAGGTGTTGATTGATTGCAGTTACATTAAATGGCCTACTTCATAGAATGTCAGTTCTCCACACTGCAAATTGTTATGGTCCTGAAATCTGACTAGCTGAGCTTCATTTAAAGCCACTGCGAAATACACAATATACATACCCCTATGTATCACAACAGCTGAGCTCTATATTTCTGCACCACATCACGACAAATCCTTGGTGCTGTCATGGAAGGTCGATAAAGTAAGAACCTATTTTAGTTAAACTGAGGGGCTGACAGCTTTTTTTTTTTAAACTAGAACTAGGCTGGTCAGCTAGTTAACAGGCTAAAAGGTAGCAAACATGCTAAACATCCATCATTAATATCACAGGCTTAAATTAAAAAAGTAAATGAAATGGGAACTACTAGGAACTACATTTCTTCGCAGAATACTTGTTTATGTTGATTATTATTAATATTAATAACTTTGTTTAAAAAATGTGTATTTGGTCATGTTGCATGTTAGCAGCAGTTATATAAAAGCAATAATCTACTCGGGGCTGAGTAACTGTTTAACTGCATTGTGTCTAAGACGATAAAAGTCACAGTAACACATGATCTACTGCTTTAGTAAAACATCCAGAACAGCAGATCTATAATTCTGCGTACAAAACTGCCAGTTAAGATTAGCTGTTCATTTGTTTTCCATGTCTGTTATGGTTTAAGTAAACATTTTAAATGTTATATTTGTGTGTTTTCTGTGCAGCATAATTATTCATTATAATTATTCCTAGGTTTTTTGTATACAATTCATATTTGCTGAGTACATAGGTCTACACTGATACTGAAGTTAGTGTGTCATATGCTTGTAATAAACTCTGCAGTTCTAGTTTATTTTAATATTTGGGAAACAGACTACTCTTTTTTGCTACAGATCATCACAAGGCCTCACAAGGCCTTTTTGCTATTGATAGAGATTTAGCATGCTCTCTGTTTTCTTTCTTTTCAGGTTGTTCATGTTTGTACACAGAAGAATGGCAATCACTGGTAATGATGTAACACTGCAGGAAATAATACCCATTTCATACGACTTTTCTGTTGTTGAAGGTAACCATGAGCAGTATGGAAAAGTTCCTTAATATAGCTGTTGGTTTTCTTATTATCTATTATGTTGTCATATTGTATCTGATGGGCCACAATATGCATGGGCTGTCAGTACATCTTGCTCACAAGCAACCTCCTTAAATTTCTGAAATGACATCTTCCAAGTCGTGGTAAACCAGAGAACAAACTACAGCTAAAAATGGTCGGG
>CM067479.1:30642936-30655695 GCA_034552555.1 Semaprochilodus insignis
AGCTTGAGAACAACGTCTCATGCTGTTCACAAGTCGACTTATTGTCTGCTGAGGCATGGCATCCCACTCTTCTTGAAGGGCGGCCCTCAAGTCATTGAGGTTCTGGGATACAGAGCTACAAGCTTCTACACGGCAACTCAGCTGATCCCATAGGTTTTCTATGGGATTCAGATCTAGAGAAAGTGCAGGCCACTCCATTTGAGGTACCCCAGTCTCCAGCAGCCGTTCCCTAATGATGCGACCTCAACGAGCTGGAGCACTGACGTCCGTGAAGATGAAATTAGGCCTGTGTTGTTCATGCAGAGGCACAATGACTGGATTAATGATGTTCTTCAAGTAGTATGGGCTTGTCACTGTACCATTCACAAAGTGTAGGGCAGTTCTGTATTGACTGGACACACCTGCCCTCACTGTAACACCACCACCACCACCATAGCGCTCTCTTTGACATCTCCAACGTCGTTGGCGGCCATCATTTCTACTCAGCTGGAATCGACTTTCATCAGTGAACAGCACTGAGGCCCACTGGTCCCTTGTCCAGCGTAAATGCTCCCTGGCCCATGCAAGACGATGACATCTGTGCTTGGTGGTGTGGTCAGGTACTTTTGCAAGTCTGACGTGACACCTGGGTGCCTCTCACCTCCCTTAAACGTGCCTGGAGTTGTGTGGCATTCATCATCCGGTTCCACAGGGCACTGTTCACAATGAAGCGGTCATCAGTGTGGGATGTGGCCAAAGGACGTCCACTTCTATGCCTTTCTGTGACTCTTCTGGTCTCTCTGTATCTGTTGCAACCTGCTGATGACACTCTGTGACGCTTTAAGCTCAGTGGGCACTTCCATCTGAGAACATCCTGTTTGAAGCCTCGCAATGGCGAGGTACTGTTGATCAATTAGGTGTCGTCTTGGTCTCATGATGTCAAAATATGAACAGCATGATGAGGAGGACCGTTTAAATACCAATTCTAGTTGAACCAGGAAATTTATTGGTTGATTCATGGATCAAACACATGTTGTGAATTTTGCCGTTAAGCTCCTTGTTAGAAAACAGCAAGTTGTGCAAAAAGTACTGAAACATTGAACAGTTGGACAAAACAAAGTTTAGAGAAGGTCACATTAAGTTCACCTGCAAACACATCTTTTATATTTACAATTGTTTTACTATTATCAACGTTACATATGCAGACTTATAGGACACATGTAGATTCACTGGTCATTTTGGAGGTAACTGAAATGACTATATCTGTGTTTCTGTCATGACTGCAAACAAAATCAGAGTAAATTTCTTTACATTGAACCATTTCGCTTTGAACCACTCTGAATGGCTTTGTTTGCATCTCTTTGACTGGATTGTGCATCATTTTAAACATATTAACAGCATGTGTCCTGTCTAGTAAAGATTGCACTAATTCCTGTCCATTCTTGAGTTCCTGTTCATTCTAGCCCAAAAACAGAGTGCACATTTCAGCTAGTTCATGTTTGCCCTATTCAGCAATTTCGTTTGTTTTTCTAAATTGAGAATTAAAATGAAGATCCAGAGAACTAGTAACATACAGGCACCCTGTCTCAAGTGTCATCCTGGAATGTTAGTATTGTTCTGTTTAAATATTTAAAACTTTTGTTTTTGCTTTTTCCCTAGCTTTTTTCTGGGCACGTACAATGTAAATGGGCAGACACCAAAGGAGAGTCTTCGTCCATGGCTGAGCAGCACACCTGAGCCTCCTGATCTCTACTTCATAGGGTAGGGCAAATGCAAATGCTGCTGTCTTTAGTTCCTCAGGACCTTTCACTGCGTTGTCTTGGAAGTCTAGACACAGGCAAATCAATAAATCCTGTTAGGCAAGATAAGGAACTGGCATACATGTGTTATAACTAAGATAAGGGCTTGTTTTCATAAGAGTAAATATTTATGTTGTTGGGTTTTCTCATTAGTTTCCAGGAGCTGGACCTGAGTAAAGAGGCGTTTTTCTTTAATGACACACCCAAGGAGCAAGAATGGATGAAGGCTGTGTCTGAGGGCCTCCACTCTGATGCCAAGTATGCCTTAGTAAGGACTTCCTCTTGTCTTGCTGTGTCCTTAACATGTCGTTGTTGGTTTTTTTTTAACACAAATCCTCAGCAATGGATGCAAATTTTAAGGTTTTGTTTTTTCATTTAAGAAAATTAGATTTTTGCAACTGCAGGTTCAGGTTTATTTTAGCAGATGATGAGCACCAGTTGTTTTCCCTTCAACCTTTCAGCCATTATATGTTAGTGAGTTTTAAATGTCATAAATGTCATTGGCAGTCATGGGCAGAGCTCAACAACACTTAGTATTTAGTATGTCGCACTCAACTGTTATTAAATTTAACCGTTGCATTGTGATTAGTGCCCCAGGCTGTTTGAGAGAGCAGATGTTAAGTCGTATGCTGTGTGTGATAGGTAAAGTTGGTACGGCTGGTGGGAATCATGCTACTTTTTTATGTGAAGAAGGAACATGCTGAGCACATCTCTGAGATGGAGGCAGAAACTGTAGGCACAGGCATCATGGGAAGAATGGTGAGGTCATGTGCACATGCTGTTTACTTTTGCTTTCTGTTTGCTCCTGTACTGACTTAAGTTACTGAAATGTATTGCGCTTGCAGGTTTTGGCATTTTACATCACTACTGCTGTTAAAACTACTACTAACATCCTGAGTGCTACCTTGAATGTCACTGATGTCTTGTTTTCTGTTGCTTTTTTTTTCTCCTTCATTATTATTATTTAGATGACACTCCATTTCAGTCCTGAAGGCCTGTGGAGCTGCATTGTGTAGTGTAGTTTACGTTGTGTAGTTTATAGTGTAGTTTACATTAGCTAGAAAGAGTGGAATATTCACAAATTGACCTTTCATTATTTCACCTTCATTATCTCACATAATCTCCTGTTAACCAGGGTAACAAAGGTGCAGTAGCAGTTCGCTTCCGATTCCACAATTCAGACATCTGCGTAGTGAATTCACATCTGGCAGCTCATGTAGAAGAATATGAGAGACGGAACCAAGACTACAAAGACATCTGCAGCAGGATGCTCTTCAGGCAGCAAGACCAGACACATCTACCTCTTACCATCATGAAGCATGGGTAATTTTAACAACAAACATATTTCAGCCTGCAGCAATAAATGAAGAATCACAGTCTGGGGTTTGCTTGCTGGTGTTTTTAGCTTCTACTGACTTCGCCATTCTGTCTGCAGCACTGTCCTATGGCTTGGAGATTTAAATTATAGAATAAGCGACTTGGAGGTTGACCATGTGAAGGACCTAATAATAAAAAAAGATTTTGAAACGCTTCATAATCATGATCAGGTAAGGCTTCAGTTGACTGGATTTTTTGTAAGCTGGAGTAGAGATCTGCTTGTAGTTCAGTCTGCAAGATCACTGTAAGTTTATGCAGATCTTTTGTATTTTAGTTGAAGAGACAAATGGATGAAGAAGCTGTGTTTGCGGAGTTCTTGGAGGGAGAAATTGATTTCCAACCAACATACAAATATGACACTGGCTCAGACCAGTGGGACACCAGGTCAGTATTTGTCTTCTGTTCATGTTGTCAGTTTTTGGTCTGTTGTTGGTATTCAGCAGGCCCACCCACCAGCTACACATGTTTTATATTAGTGTGTAAAGCATGAGCTTTGGCTAAAGAGCAGATAAACAGTGTTGTTGTCTGAGTCCCCACCCTTACATTGTTCATTTAAAAAGAGACGTTGAACTAATGAAAGTCAACTGCGGAAATTGTTATTGATACAAGTAGAAGTTTATGAAGGATGCTCTGATAGTACAAATGTATCAGTTGTGCCTGTGTATTTGTGTGAGCAGTGAAAAGTGTCGCGTTCCAGCTTGGTGTGATCGCATCCTGTGGAAAGGGAAGAATATTTCTCAGAGACATTACACGAGCCACATGGCCCTGAGAACCAGTGACCACAAACCTGTGAGCTCTCTTCTGGAGATAGGGGTGAGAAAGCCAGTGGTGCTTTATCATGTCCTTTCTGAACCCTGTGGGTTGTGGCATTTCTTAACATTACCGATTGTTCTTTCTAGATCAAAGTATTGAATGAGGAGTCTTATAAACGAACATTTGAAGATATAGTGCGGTCTTTGGACAAGCTAGAGAATGAGTGCATTCCATCAGTGACTCTGTCTCAAAGCGAGGTGAGAGTCCGTTTAAGTCTGTAATTCCTAACAGTTAGTATTTACCTGGTTTGAACACACTCATGTAAAGTAAGAATTGTTTAATTGGCTTTTAAGTTACATCAGGTGGCCATTCCTAAAAATAATGAGTATGATACTTTTCTAGATAAAATCATGGTTTTCAATTAAACCAAATATAGACCATTCAGCTTAGTAACTGAAAGCAAGCTATTTAAAGAAAATGAGAAAGTATAATTTACAAGAGAAGGAAAAAGCATATAGTATGTTTAATGTCAGTATAGCCAGTCTTGTTTCCCCAAGTCATCATGAGCCATCTATGTCAATTATACATTTATTCCAGAATTAACCAGTCATTAAGACTACATACACTACTGCCATTATCCTACCTCCCCATGGAAAACCCATTTGAATAGGTCATAAGAGCTGCAGTATGATCATAAGAGCTGCATTATGTAAGATTATGTAAGATTCGGTGGCTTTGGACTCGTTCTCCGAGCAGATGAATGTGATGTTTGTGATTGTTTTGAAAGCAAATTGAACGAGTGCTCTGGCAAAATTTTGTGAAGATCATGTTCTCTGAAGATGCCAGTAAATCTACTAGCTTTCTGTTTTAACATGTTCCTCTGACATTAATATATAAATATGTATGTGGTTTAAAAAACACTCCTATGAAATCCCACCGCTTACTTTTAAATTTTTGTTTAAGGCTTTATAGAGTGAATCAGCACACAAGAAGGCTTTTTTTTTCCTCCAAAAACTTCTTACATAATGCGGCTTTGATGAATCCTGTTTTTAACTGATGGACTATTAGCTGTTCATTCTATGTATTCTGATCTAATTATCCCCCCAAATCTGTATTCAGTTTCACTTCAAGGATGTGAAGTTCATGCAACATCGAGCTGAGACTCTGACCCTTTACAATGATGGTCAGGTGCCGTGTCAGTTTGAGTTCATCCAGAAGCTGGACGAGCCAGCTTATTGCAAGCCCTGGCTCACTGCCAACCCACCCAGGGGCTTTCTTGCCCAGGGTAAGCACTGCACCACAGTGACTCTGCACAGCTCAGT
This sequence comes from Semaprochilodus insignis, assembly GCA_034552555.1. Classification (NCBI taxonomy): domain Eukaryota; kingdom Metazoa; phylum Chordata; class Actinopteri; order Characiformes; family Prochilodontidae; genus Semaprochilodus; species Semaprochilodus insignis. The sequence continues at coordinate 30,648,167 of CM067479.1, forward strand.
TGTATTTGTATTTCAGCTGTTGCTGATACCGTCATTGTGCAGTTTCAGACACGTGTGAGTGATTGTATCAAGAGCAAATCATTTGGAAGATTTGCTAATGGGCTACATGGTTTTCCAAGAGAAACGATGGATTCAGATAATGTCATAATTTCATTGTATCATTAGATAAAAAGCAGACTCTACCTTAAGAATCTTCTGATTTCCAGTGATTATTTGTCCAAATAAATTATTGACAGCCCATACTGTTTATGTGTAGATGAAGACAGTCTGAATATTACTTCATGAATGTTTTGAATATTCCAATGCCCTATTGCAGTTATCAACCTTATTGTTTTAATAGCATGAGCATGTATAGCGTGATGGGAAATAGGAACTAAAGCTTCTGTTCTGTCTGTAGGAGACAGTGTTTGCATTGACCTGGAAGTGTTTGTGAACCGCTCCACGGCTCCAGAGTTGAACTCCGGTCAACAGCAGCTTGAGGACATTTTGATTCTGCACCTAGAGAGGGGAAAGGATTATTTCATCTCAATTATTGGCTCCTACTTGCCTAGCTGCTTTGGTTCCTCCATCCATACCCTCTGCCAGTTGAGGGAGCCCATTCAGGATATGCCCCTAGACACCATATGCAAACTAGTGAGTTGAACCAATTTTTTTTGTCTTCCTCAGTCATGTAGACTGCAACCCCATCACTCCGCCCACTCACAAAATTGCACCATGTTCCTCAATTTAAAGCTTTCATTTTGAGTAGTGCATTTCCAGTTACAAAAATAAATAAATAAATAAATACAAAAGCAAAAGGTCACCAAGTTTGAAGAAGCATAGTGTTGCTAAGTGAATTCACACAAGATTTGTTACTGGGTGCTACTGTTTCTAAAGGTAGACCTTTTATAGTTGTGCTAGTAAGGACACTGTACTCTGACATACTGTGCTCAGTGTGTTGGCGTTGCAAAACAGTTCATTTGCAGGTATTGTTTACGTTTATGTGGTAGTGAGCATGGGTTCTTTTTGCAGCCCTATATGGTTGTTGTCAGGGTTTAAAAGTAAAAAAATGTTTATCAGTGCACTTTTCTCTAGTTAAGTGTCTATATAACATTTGACGTTTTTGTTTCCTTACACTTTCTATGAAAGAGTATGATGTCACCCAGTGAAACAAGCGTTCCAGACACTGAGAAGACTTTAGACATTCCAAAAGAATTATGGATGATGGTGGATCATCTGTTCCGCAATGCCAGCAAACAGGTCAGAATGAATGGTAGCCATATTGTTCTTTTATTTGTGCATTTTTTTTTTTTTTTTTCTTTCTCAAATGTGCATGTCACTTCACAGCTCCAAAACACTACCCTCCTTATTTGACCACCCACTGATGATTTGTACCAGAGCAATATTAAGACTAAAGAAAGACTTAAAGGAAGCTTTAGGCAGCTGCTAAGGGACTGCTATGATACAGTCTATAGAAAGGCAGTTTGGCTATATCAAAAGTAATGGTTTAACTCTTTAGGCTAACAAGATTTTATACAGCTCACAATACAGTACTTTTAATTGTGAGACCAAGTCAAAGTCTTAGAAGTATGTCTAAGCCTGGTTTTCACTCATTAAGCTTTTAAACAGGATTTGTTTAAAACCCATTAATCGGGGATTGTTTAGACACCAAGCTAGCAAAATTTAGTATAGCTCACAGTGCAATATTCATAATTATGAGGCCTAATCAAAATCTTGAAGTACATTAGCATGTTTTTTGTCATGACACTATTAATTAAAGTATGGTGTTAAAAATGGCTATTTTTTCTGTTGCAGGAAGACCTCTTTCAGCAGCCAGGCCTGCGCAGTGAGTTCGAGGAGATCAGAGATTGCTTAGACACAGGCACACTTGACACGCTGCGTATCCTTTCACGCTTTGCACATCATATTGCTGGTAATGGATTGTGTGCTGAAGCTGTGTTTTCTAGTTTGTTTAGATCCTTAACCAAGTTGCCTACTAGCTGGAAGTAACCACTCAGTGGCTGAGGCTCTACTTCTCTTCCTTGATGCCCTCCCTGAACCAGTGGTCCCTTTCTCACTTTACCAGCAGTGCCTGGAGTGCTGTGCCAACAGCAGCCAGTGCAAAAAGGTTTGTTCTTTTTAAAGTTGTAATAATTGTCTCAAACTCTTCTAACATCTTCATGTGGATATTTTTGGGTACAATATTATTCAGGAACAGGTGTACTGGTTTTTCTGGGAACAGTTCTGTAGAACACTTAAGTTTGTTGATATTAGGTTCTGTGTACCAGAATAGTTTACTAAATGTTATTGCGTTCTTTTATTAATAGTATTTTTTGCTCCTGCAGATTATTTCTATGCTACCTCAGTGCCACAAAAATGTTTTTAACTATGTAACGGCATTTCTCCGGGAGTTGTTGAAGAATGCTGAACACAACCGCCTGGATGTCAATATTTTGGGTAGGTCTTGGAGAGACTTTCACTTCTAGTTTTTCTATATTCTTAGACACTTGGATTTTGTGGACTTGTACATTTTATTTTGACAAAAGCAGAACTTAAAAGAAGCTTATTTTCATCAAGAAGTAATTCCTTTTTTCTGTTTTGTTATTTTCTGGAAAATGGAAATTCTGTAAATAAGATGTTTCAATATGAATAGTACTCTGTTTCCGTTTCAGTTGCACCACTGACAGACTTGTATTAGGGACATAACAATCCATTGATCTGTATTGATGCATCAGACAAAAAGGGTCTGATGTCAGCGTTGTGATGCATAAACATTGATTCGTGCATGCTCATTATCACTCCTGTTTCAGCATTATGCACAGTTTTTCTGTGTACACCCTTATGCTGTAGGTGTCAGCTTGTGGTGTAAGTTTGTTGCAGTCTGCCGTATAAAGCCTTGCTTGCGTGCTTGTGCTTTCATTAAACAGCCTAACAATGCAGCAATTTATGAGTTGTACGAGCAGTAGCAGCCAGGAAAACAAAAGTCTCCTCTTGGTAACAAATCATGAGTGTAAAAACATTTTGGTTTTAGAAACAAGTAACTTTATACAGTTCTACATTTGTTCAGTAGTAGCCTTTGGAATGGTGTGTAGGCTAAGTTAGTGATGGTCATAGCCAGTTTAACATATTTACTTGCATCTTTCAGCAGTGCTGCAGCAGTCAAAGACTAGTGAAAGCCCTCTTTTGATGACATGTCTTGAAGATGGAAGTAACTTTAGGAAAACTGCTTTAGGATGTATTTATGATGGTGGGCTGTTTATTAATTAACTAATGAAAGCCGAAGGAAGACAGATAGCCTTTGTTGTTGCTAGAAACATCGTCTTCAAAACATCATTAGAGTGGAGAGCACGTATTATTGGAATGACGTAAAGATCTGTCAGATGAGAAGGACATAGAACTAAAAGCTAACAGTGTGTAGTGACTGAGTAATAGTGCTGGACTACAAAATACAACATAAAACAAGTATTAACTTTAGGCTGCAGCAGAACTCATCAGAACTCAATACAACAGAACTCAACAGAACTAATTCAAGTTAGGGTTCATTGATTGCTGTTTTAAACAAAACAGTTTAATCAAAAGCAGATAAACATGACAAGTTGAGTTCGAGTATCACCTTTTTTTAATATGAAAACAAAATCAAGTGATCAAAATCAACATAGAACTCTCAGGTAGGTACTGAATGGGAACTTGACAGTACAGTCGTGATAGATATATGATAGATATGGTAATTGTAGTATGATTGAAAATACATACTAAAAGTATACATACATACTAAAAGTAAGTAAAGAACAGGAATGTGAAAAAAAACTGACTATAACAACTAATGAAGTTCCTTACGGTTGTTTTCTACAGATGAATACTGATGGTGTACAGCAACTGATAGCAACTCGAAAGTAACAGAGATATCAGGCTGATAGCACAACCTATAGTCTGTTTAGCTCAATCATAGAGTCTCTGAAATGCCCCTATTAAATCAAAACAGACTGTCATTGCACATGGAAATAACATGCCAACTGCCAGGTCATCAATACTAAATTTCCCATTCATGTTGTAAAAGATTTTAATGCATTTACTTCCACATGGCTGTCTAGCTGGCCTTAAATCCTCCTCCAACTCCATACCTGATAAACCGTTTAAGTCTTGTCCTTACTGGGGGAACTATTGTAAAAAGAGATAACGTGTACAAGTTTTTGATAGAAATTTATATTGATTATAAAAATCTGTACATATAATGGATCTAAATGTAGCCTGTGTCAAAGATGGATATAATTGGTGTGTTCTCTGCCCGAAAGAAGCTGCTGTGGGATCTAAATGGTTTAACATAGTTTTGTGCTGGAGTGTCCTAAGAATTATATTTGATCATTTGTCAGTAGTTTCACATTTTATCTGACGGTCAGTTTGCATTTGCATGTTATATTAACTTGGTCATTTTAGTAGAAAAAAACAGATCTGCATGGTGGACATATTTACCATGTACTTTCTAATATTTGGAGGCACTGTTTTAGTATGTACTAAGAATTTCTTGAGGATCTGCTGCTGCGACTGAAAGGTCCACAGTTGACATGCCAGAGTAGAAAGCTTGTCAGACATCTCAACAGTAACCAAGATGACAAAGTAGCGTTATGCTACTCAAGGCTGGTCTCAAGACCATAAACTAGCGGCCTCTGTCTTGTCTTGATCTGGACCTCATTTGGACTCGATCTTGTCTCGGCCTCAGGGTAAGGTAGACTTGGAAATTACTGTCGAGGTCAGCTGAGTGTGATGGCTGTGTCTGACATAACTGTAAGCTGAAATATAATTAAATGTTAACAAAATGAGCAGAAGAATAGAGCAGTCCTTCCTCTGTGCACTCCACTCCCCGCTCCTCGCGCTGCTTTGCTGTTACGCACAGTCACACGTGTTGCTAGGATACAGGCAAAAGCAGCTGGAGCTGGACGCCAAATGAAACTGAAAGTTTCAATCTCTGTTTAAAACAGGTACTGACAACCAGCTTTAGTTATTCCCTCACCTGTTTGCATGTACAGATTCCGGTCTGGACAAGAAACATGGACACCTCAGAGTATTTTGTACAGATATCATTCCCATGACAGCAAAGCCTTCTGTACAGACAGCACTGGATCTCAGATGAACATATGGAGCACAGCGACATGTGAAAACTGTGCTTGAAGAGCATTTTCAGCGAGCACAAGGCTAAAGTTGGCTTCTTATACAGGCACCAGATTGTAACTGCTGCACCATTTTAGGTGACAAAAGAACAAGAAGCTGGCGAAAAGAAACTGACTTCAGAACCATACAGCGCACCAAGATGGCACAGATAGGTCATTGGAACGTTTGAGCAGGACCTTACAATAAACTGTCCCTGCAAGAACAGAGAGAGACACTGCTTAGGATGTTCAGATCTAGATCAGTACGACTGCAGCTCTTCTGAGTTGGGCAGTAATAAAAAGTTCAATCAGTAATAAAGCAGTGAGCTGTAGCACTGAAAGGAGGAACGCTGTAAAGCAAGAGTGCTGTGTAAAGACCGTTACACACCGAACGCAATCTAAACGAACAACAGTAAATGAATCCAATCACGTATAGAAGTATAGAAATGGTTTTTGCACACCAAATGTGATTGGCATTGAGCGGCAGTTCACATTAACAGCTTTGTCTGTCCTTTCTGTTTGATAGTTCATTGCTTTTACTTTTCTGCTGGGTACAGTACAGTTTAGTTGTATTTGGTTACCATGTGTGGCTGGTGTTGGTACAGCGCAGTTTATTAAAGTTAAGTTTTAATTTTAGTATTTGTTTGACCATTATTAGAGCCCGAATCACTTGCTTCCAGTGGCAATGCAAAGTCTGAGTAAGACTATAATAAGAATTAATAATGCTTTAGGCTATAGATTATTTAAGTATATTATGGATTGTGATGATATGTATTGTAAACATACAATATAATATATGCTAAAAAATGTAAATGCTGGCCTGGTCTCCGACTCGGACTTGCGCAGAAGCAGGAGAGATGGATGTGCATTGTACATTGAAGTTACGGTTCACAACTCTTCATTAATCTCGACACTTGAGTCAGTCTGGATTGCTGTTGTTTGCTGAGTAGCGAGTGACGTAAAAGACACTTTGAAATCCAGTTTCAGCAGCCAAAGCATCCAGGCTAAGACGCATCTGGAAAAATCTTTTAGAAAAGATTGGAATTGCATTTCAGGTGTGGTTTGAGTGGTCAAACTGGATACAATCGGGATATGGCAGATATTTTACTTGGGATGGCAGCCTAAAGATTCTTTCAGGGGACATTCATCAGCATTTGATACAGTGAGCAAAATTATATATCTGTTGTCTAGATGTGCTGCAGGTACCTGTGGACAGCTCCTTCCATTTAAGCTACATTCTGACTTAATAGTCATGTGTGATGTGATGTGATTTAATATTTCAAGAATTTTGTGTTTTATTGGGAGATGCAGAATTTGATACCCAGCAATGCCATGGCCATATGTGGCCAGGAATCCAAAATAGTTTGATTCATAATTCACAACTGGCCTCGAGCTCTCTGGGTAGTTTGGTTGGCCCACCCTCTCCCCGAGTCACTTAGCACATTGCTAAACAATCCAGTACTGAAAAACTGGGAGGGGGGACAATTAGAACAGTATTTTTGCACACATGCTCTAATGATTTTATCTGAAGACATTTGTTCTGCTTAGTTAGACGTAGCTGTGACACATGTAATTAGAGCTGAAAGAAACAATCAAGACATTTTAATCCAACACAGAAAATGTTGTCAAATCTTACCTTAGAATGCAAAATTGTAATATCTGTATCATTATTAAATTTCTCATGGACATAAAATTTTATATTTTGGGAAAGGTTTTGGAATTCTGCTGATTTAAATGCCTGCAAGCCCTGTTCTAGACCAAAATTCATGTTATGTTTTAAATGTCACCGTATAAAATATATGTTGTATTTAATGCTGTTTCTCTCTCGTTTACAGCCACAATATTTGCTGCCTTGTTGCTAAGGTCCCCCGCAAAGCAAGACATTACGGAGAAGAAGAAAGTGCAAGAATTTTTCCAGCATTTTCTGGTCCAAGAATCCCACTAACGTTCATCACTGTCAACTTGATGTCTTGTTTTAATGCACAGTATTCGCTTAAAGACGTTAGTTATAATTTGTTCATTTTTATCTAGAACCTTTTTTAATCCTCACATTTGTGCTGAACAGCTGCCATATTTTTCATTCTAAGCCTTTTAAATAGCAGATGAAACACAAGACTGTATTGGAAAGCAGCTGGAACACTTACTTGTCTCTGTAATGGAAATAATTATAATTTAAGGATCAATTGTATTTTAAAGTTTGTAAATACAAAACATTCTTTTTATATTAAAGTATATAATTATGGAAACCAAACCTGTTCTTGTCACTTGATACAGTTATTTTCAGTTTGTCATTTAGTATTATTGGTAAATAATGTGTTGTTAATAATAATAATAATAATAATAATAATAATAATAATATTGTTATTGTTGTTATTATTATTATTATTATATTATTATTATTATTGC
>CM067479.1:30655780-30688178 GCA_034552555.1 Semaprochilodus insignis
TATTGTTATTGTTGTTATTATTATTATTATTATTGTACTGTGATGTGCCGGCAGCTCGGCACATAGACTTATTCGCTTCCCAGCACGCTTCAGGAAGAGGAACTGGAATTCGCTGTTGTTGTTCAATCATGGTACCGCTGGGGAGGGGAAGGGAGGAAAGTGCCAGTAAGCAGAATTATTCAAGCACTGGGCGTCTACTTAACACAGGTAACTTCAATTAGCGGTTTAATGTCGGGGACATGGCGGTGTAGTATTGTGTTTTGTACTGGTATTTTTCATGGTTCTCTTGCTCTCGCAGCCCCCTGAGTTCTCTGTGTCCACCCGTACGTGCTACAGCCCGTCACTCAGCTGGCTGGCTAGCTGAACTGAAGCAGCAGAATTTCAGAGTTGCTTAGCTAGCTAACCATCTATCGCGCCGATTTTGAAATAATTCTCAGCTTTAATCCTCTACAGTCTCGGGGCGTTTTCGTGAGAATTGCCTCGTCCTTCTGAAACCTTAACGTGTCATATGTCCACTGGAATCGTACATGTGAACAAATAACGTTATAAATTTAGCCATAGCTCTCCCTCCACTGTCAAAAACATGCTAGCTAGCTGGCTAACAGACCTATTTCTGAATGAGCCTAACGGCTAGCCTGTCCGCTTAGCCTGCTGTCGTTATCATCTCGCCGAAGGTTTCTTTAATACTTGCTTGTTTAAACGCATAATACTGTGTGGGTGTCATATTTTGTCACCGTGTTTAAGCGATTGCTCGGCGTCTTATTTCCAGACTTTTGCTCGTTTGACTCTGCAGTACCACATACTGTAGAAGGACAGCCGCGTCTCAGAGTTAGCCGTGTTATCAGTGCTGGTTGGCTAGCTAGAGCTAGCTGAGCTAACCAGCTGCCTGGCGACCGACTTTACTTTGCCAGCGTGACTTACGGCTTTTTCGCCAAGCAGTGTCACTGTGCTCTGACACGCACTCAAGTTACTATGAAGTATTAACGTTTAAACTACTTCTTTAAACTTTTTTCGGTGTAGTTGACGACAGTACCGCCTCCATCTTTGAGTGTGTATATATATATATATATATATATATATATGGGCAAGTTAAGTTGGTGGTAAATGTCCCGTCGTTGTCAATGTCAGCACGAGCTGAGAAACTTCCAGAATCCAGTAGACACGGTGTGACACCGCTGTCCGCAACTGGCCAGACCTTGGTGAAGTTGTCGTTACTTTGGTGTCAACGCTGCCACTGTAGGAAATGGACACAAAGCGTTAGTTTTCCATTTTCAGAGTGAGTTTAAATACGCCATTGAATGTACAGACGGTGTAATAGGTATAATACGGATGGATGCGTTCAGTGCGCTGTCATTTAGTCGAGGTGTGGAGGACTTCGTGCTTGTACTGAAGAAGTTAATATTTATTCAGCTGTCCCATGTAGCTGTAACATGCTAGAGATGTCCAGTGTGTCCCTGAGCTGGTTTCCAGTTTCGCTGACACCTTCAGACACCTGTTTGTTTTGGAACAATGTGTTGCTCCTCAACGATGATAGGCTGCAGTGTTTTACTTGCATTGTCCCAGTTTCATGTACCAATAACAAGTGTAGTGTAAAACTTGGGTAGTTTCTGAGCCTTTTCCCCTTTTGGGCAAATAAACCAGAATTCCTAGGCCACTACATACTGGTTTTTACCTGGTAAGCCTGCGTTTAAGGATATACATTTCTTGCCAAAAAAATCCCAAAGTAACTGTATGTCTTACTTCTGACTCTTCAGTGAAGTAAATGCTTCTAAATGCCTTTTTTGTTTTTGTTTTTTTTCCTTCTTTTTAAAAAAGGAAACACGAGTACGTAGACAGGCGCATAGGACTGAGTGGCGTGGTCGGGATCATGGGTGAGAATGGCCCTCTCACTGAGACGGCTATGTTCTTTGAGGAGGACGAAGAGGAGGTCGACAAGCTGGGCCGAGAGGACGACGATGAGGACAAAATGGCTGATTCGGACAAAGAGGATGACCTGATACCCAAGTCCTCTTCTTCCTCAGGACGGGTGTATGATCGCACCACGGTACTCATAGAGCAGGACCCTATCCGCCTGGATGAGGAGGGAGAGGAGGATGGCCACTGCGGGCCAGATGATGATGGCATGGCATTTCTGGCTGATGGCGATGGAGACGAGGACGGGTCCCTGGCCTTCATGGCTGACCCAGACGGCATGTCGCAGGGCTATGTGCATCACACCATCTCGCCGGACCAGATCCAGTTCATTATCAACCCTGGATCCACCCCCATGCCCCGCAACATTGAAGGAGCCACTCTCACTCTGCACTCAGAGTGCCCCGAGACCAAGCAGAGAGAGGTAAGGCCTTCGGCTGGGCAGACTGTGAGGATTTTACAGAACATGTTATTGAAGATGATGTGTAAAAAGACAAAAGGGGAAGAAAAGTTGTTTGTTAGAATATTTTTTGTTGCATAGGCCAAATATATGACCTGAACAAACTTCCACAAATGCCTTTTATTTTATGCCTAATGGAGACTAAGGGTGAGAATGCTAAATTAAGCAGCCATACGTTTAAGACAAATGCCCTACATTTTCTCCTGGATCTTAGTAAACATAGTTAATATTTAATTAGTTAACATTTGGTATCCTATTGTTTTACTTAGCTCTATAAATTACGAGATGGTCTGTCAGATAACACCTTAATGAGGGACGTTTTGAATGAGAAACAGTTGTTTGCTGGGAGAACATCCTCCCTCTGGGCCCCTGCTTCCACATGGTTGCATATGATAGATTTTTATCCTAACTCTCACCGCTGGTGGTGCAATAAACCCTTTTGTCTTTGAGCTAAAATCTAAGGAAGCAAAATTCCAGCTATTTCTTGGTCTTTCTTTTATTAGGTACTTTTTCCTTTGATAAAAGGACATTTTCCACTGTAAAAAGCACCAGCTTAATGTTTTAGTGGCATGCTAAATCATCCATTTAAGCCTAATCATGGCTTAGCCTGTGTGTGTGTGTGTGGTAAACAAAAGGCATCTCTTCTATTAAATGTGATCAAAGCTTATTCTAGTGTTGGTTGGTCATCTGGTGAGGTGAAAGGCTATAGAGCGTTTTCCAATGGAGAGGATGTCAAGATTTTAGGGTAGTAAGGGGTAAAGAGCAATGTTGGTGATGATGTTGATGTCGAGGATAAAATAAGTAGTTGTCTGTGTGTTACTCTGTGTAAGATTTGTGCTAGTAGAGTATACCTTGTTGAGATTTAATACCATTGTAGTTTTGGCTTTCGAAGCTAACTGCCATGTTGAGATTTTGGCATATCTGATGCTGTGAATGTTGCCAGGACACATCTTTATTTGCATTACAGGGAGATGCAAATGACTCGCTGCGTTGTGTAATGCAACCCAGCTTTTCTTGGCCTGTCACTGTGTGGGAGGAGATAGGTTGCACCCCACTACCTCGTTTAGAAATGAAACAAAGATTGAAATAGCCAAGCCAAAACCTAAAGCTGCTTTCGAAAGCTCTGAAGAATGATGGTGGTTGCAGCTACAGCATCTAATTTACCAAAAAAGAAGCCAGGAACATTATCTTGAGGATATTTGAGTAGAGTCATACAGAGAAAGCCCTATTTAAGGTAGCCACTGATTGCTGACAGAATTAACTATACTTCTCAAGCTTTGAGTGCTTTATCTTCATTGTAAACAGCGGGGTCCTGGAGTCCTGTGGTCATGATGAAAGACATTTTCCATGGAAGTCATGAGGGTAATCAGAGAAGCTTTAGAAGATATGGACAGTCAGATTTTTATGTTTGTTTGATTGTCTTGATGAGGCCATTTTAGGCCAGTTCAGATGTGTTTTAATGACTCCATCAGAGCAATGTTCGGGGGCAGATGAAAATCTAAAAATAACCGCCATGCTGTGTGCTTTTGTTCTCAGTCATAGAGAGCTCACAGCCTGGTGTATAACACAAATATAGAGGTATCCCATCAAACAAGAGGATTTTCTTCATTCAAACATAAAAGGGGATTATGGAAAGTTTTTGAACCAAGCTTTTTAACCCCCCACCCCCCATCTTTTATTGCATAGGTAATGGCAGTGTAGCTTGGTGTTTGTTTGTATGTGCGAGAAGATGATTGTATCTTGCATACCATGAAAGCTCATATTGGACAAGCAGTGAGTCTGCTTTCTGCATGCTGAGTGTTGTAGGACAATCAGTGGAGTAGTACAAAAGTGAGGCCATTTGCCACCTACTTGGCAGAGCTCCTGTGTGCATTCTGTTCCCTTATGCTGACTCTCACACCAAAGCTTTCCGTGTTTTGTTTGGCTTTATATAATTTCCTCATTGCAGCTCAGTGTGAATGTCAGAAATGAGTGGATGAGAAATGAAAACAGGTATACTTATTGACCAAGCAGATTACAAACTAATCAAGAAGTGCTAACATGTATTGCAAAAATACATGCTTAATTAGTTCACTGTGTTAGCTGTGTTAGTTAGCTGTGTTTGAAAAGGTTTCAGGACAAGCAGATGGGATGTTTTTCACATGAAAAATATGCTTACAAAATAATGTGTGTTTTATTTAAATTAACTAGTATGAAACATTGAGAGGAAGAGTTGTCAACTATTTAATAGTTTTGATAAACTAAATTAATTCTTTTAATTGATGGAAATTGATGTGACTGGAAATACGCCAGCGACTAATGTTAGTAACATAACATGGTGGGCTAATGATTTTTGAAAGAGTGACTCTAGCTTATTTTGACAAATCTACACGTCCCCAGGAAGTAGTGCTTTGTCAGAACACCGGCATGGAGGGAAAACAACCATTTACTGACCACTGTGCTACTTTAGAAACAGTACCAGCATGCTTTTTTGTGCTTCTGTTGGAAACTATGTCAGAGGTGCACATGTATGTGATTTCTTTACCTTATATAGGCTATATATAAATGCTTCCAGACAATGTTTTCTCCATCTGCTCACAAAGGTATGACTCTATAACCAAATTGCTGCCCTCTTCAGGTGAAGTTGTTAATTGTCTATAGGTTGGAGGTCACCTGGGACAAGCATGCTTCTTAGCTCACAGAAGCCAAGACTAAATACACTGATGTGCCAAAAGTCTTGGAACATGAACTAGTATCGTATAAGACCCACCCTAACCCAGCAAAGTGCAGCAACTCGAAGTGGCATTGATTCTGTAAGTGGACGGAAGATGCCTACATAGATGTTGAGCCATAACGTCTGGACGGCCACCCACAGCTACAGGTCTTTTTAGGTGCAGGATCTCGTATGCGAATGGACCTCTCCACCACATCCCATAAATGCTGGATTGGGCTCATGTCGGCAATCATTTGACAGGACTCTCTAGAATGCTCCAGTTGTAGGCAACTTGGGCCTGATGGTGCAGTATCCTGTTGAAATATCCCGTCGTTGTGGGGGTACGTGAAGTCCTTGAAGGGCTGCAAATAGTCACCAAGCAGTGAAACATATTGGGCACTGGTCAGTGACATGTTTAGGTGGACCATTGGACCCAACCCATGCCATGAGAACACACCCCACACTAGCATGGAACCACCACCAGAATGCACAGTGTCTTGTTGACACCCGGGGTCCATGGCTTCATTGTGTCTGCGCTACATGAACCCAGCCATCAGCCTGAAACAGTTGGTACTGTGACTTGTTGGACCATGCCATAGGTCACAAGTCCTCTAGGGTCCAGTTAGCAACCTCACGAGCCCAGGTGAGATGCTGATTCCAGTGTCATGGTGTGAACTTGGTGTGTCACTGGTGGGCCTTTTGCTTCCATATGCCATGACAGCTAAAGATTGTTGCACTGATCTGAGGGATATGCAGACAATTCTAGCTAGATGCCACCAGTCATGATCATTAAGCACCTGTGGGCTATCACCGCACTGTGGTAATGTCTTCTATGATGTATTCCCGTACTTACATGACACTGTGGATCGGGGAATATTAAATGCCTGCACAGCTTAGGAAATGGAATGTCCCATCTGTCTTGGACCCACTATCATCCCTCGTTCAAACTCAAGATAATTCATGTCCCCTTGCCATGAGCATGCTGGTCAGTGTTCAGGTGCCCCCTCATGTCACGCCACTGCACAAGTAATTTACATACTGCTATCCCATTACTTTGGGCATGTCAGTGTACTTAATATTGAATATTTTATTTATTATATTAGTTCAGTTTAAAATGTGGTGCACTTTCAAAAACATAGTCTGCACTTTAGGATGGTGCTCTACTACTGAATTCCTTCAGTTGTCATTAAGCATACAAAATCCATTCAAAATGTTCTTAATGGGATCTGTGTGTCTTGCAGGTCAAGAGGTACCAGTGCATGTTTGAGGGCTGCACGCGCACATACAGCACGGCAGGAAACCTGCGGACACATCAGAAAACGCATCGTGGTGAATATACCTTTGTGTGCAACCAGCAGGGCTGTGGCAAAGCCTTTCTCACTTCCTACAGCTTAAAGATCCATGTTCGAGTCCACACTAAAGAGAAGCCCTTTGAGTGTGATGTGCAGGGCTGTGAGAAGGCCTTTAATACGCTCTACAGGTGAGGCTAACTTTTGTGGAACTGCCTTTGGAGGGTCTCAGAGAACCAGCTTTGGCTTTGACCAAAGAGCAAACTAGTTAGTTTCACTATTTAGTTCAAAAAAGGTGTTTAAAAAGTATGAGATTTTCAAAAAGGATGTGGTGTGCCTTACAACACACATCAAAAGCTCCTTGATTTGTTGGTGTTCTTTCTTGTTCACTTATACAAAACTTGTAGTACTAGTTACTCTTGGAATAAAATAAGGCATGTTTTTGAGCTTACATTTTATTTCTAATTTGCTTTAAGAGTCTTCTAAAATAATCTATGCTTTCTACCACTCTAGTTTACGCAAGCATCTTTATGTGCTTATTATCCAGTGAGCATTAGTTCAAGTGTCCTTGGACTATTCCCTAGATAGAGGATTTGCTGTAGAACACTTGCTTGTCGAGGTTGTACATATTCCATTTAGATAGGACAGAGGAAAAGACTCTGGTTCTGGTGACCTCATACTGTCAGAGAGGCTCCTCATATGACACAGAGCCAAAGGCCACAGAGAGAACTGGTGGAAGCTGCGAAACCATCGACTCTGCACAGCAGACTTCGCAAAGCAGCACCCTACTGTCCATTATTCTCATTACTGGTGCCCCAGCCCATTCCTGTGTACTCTGTCCTCTCCTGTCAAGGAATAGGCTAGTCAATATTGCAAACATCTGGCTTCAGATTTTGGTTACCGGTCCTTGTAGTACACAGAGCGAGAAGCACATACAAATATATAGATGTTCGCTGGAGTTGATGGAAACTATGCTGTGTGTTGTACTGCTGAATTAATTATGCATGAAAGGCTGCCAGATTTGACTTTTTCTTGCTTGTGTCACTGTGTAAGGCATGTTACCGGATAACATAACTACAAGCGTACTAGCTGGAGCATAATAATGCTTCTTCATGCAGACGCTGTATGTTGGAACACTGCACACGAAAACTGAATTTGAAGCATAGTGTTCACAAATCACTCTCACTAAAGTTTGTAGTACAAATAATTACTACTTGTATGAATTGATATTTAAATGTGATTTTGTAACATAGGATCTTTATCAAATCTGTGCTTTTTTTTGCCATGATTTATAAGAAAAGTGTTTTAATGTTGCAAAATTTACTTGGCTAATGGTGCACAAATCCATTGTCTTATCTCTGTATATGAATCTATATCATTTTAGCATCAGATTTTATGTCAGACAAAAATGTGAAGAATTTATTATTTTGGACATCTTATTCTTCTTCTTAGTCATTTGCAGTCTTGTAATCAATGATTATTCCATTTAGTCAACAATGAAGGCATGTTTTTCATAACTTTTATTTTTATCTTAAATTTTTTTCCTGTCGATTTGAAATTCTCAGGCTGAAAGCACATCAGCGACTTCACACAGGGAAGACGTTTAACTGTGAATCAGAAGGATGCACCAAGTACTTTACCACACTCAGTGATCTGAGGAAGCACATTCGTACTCACACCGGGGAGAAGCCGTTTCGGTGAGTTCCTTTATTGCTTTGGATTTACAGACTTGTCAGAGGAAGCTCTTTAAAGAGACTGACATTTCAGTCTTCTGCTATTTTTAATTACCTTGTATAGATTTTCCCAGTTGGTTTGCTTAAAGTCTACTCTTAGTCACTTACTGTACTGTAAGTGAATATAAGCACACCTGTTAGTGGTTGAATCTCAAATGCCTTCCCTGCTTATCGTCGCCGTCCAAAGGAAAAACAAGTATCTCCAAAATGGCAACTTTACAGGAGAGGCCAAAAACCTCATTTAACTTTAATGTAAGTCAGTGGAGCCAGACATCTTTCCAAACTGTTTTGGGGCATTTCTGTTGGTCCATTCATCATGAGTTTCTTACTCAGTGTAAACAGCAGTTGATGTGTTCAAATGATGCACAAAAGTAAAAAATGGACAAAAGTGGAGATGCATGTTTTTCATTGGACAACGACGTTATGCAAAATGCTTTGTACCAGCCAATTCTGGTTCTGTTTTTTTTCCTCTTTACTTTCTTGTTTTGTAGTGACTTTATTTTTCATCTTTTGCTCTTTTTAGAATTAGGAATGTCTACCTACAGTGGTGTATTTGCTCAATTTAGTGTTACAATTTGTATAAAGTTTTATTCTTTGTTTGTTAAGTTTTGCAATATAGCTTGTTAGGCTATTTACAGCAGCATTACTTTAAAAGTGTGCATGTAAGTAATATGAGATGTGTGTGTATATATAGTTATGCATGCAACTTGTCAGCTGTGCTCCAAGGCTCTTGAAATCTCATCTTGTAACCAGGTGCGATCATGATGGCTGTGGTAAGGCCTTCGCTGCTAGTCACCATCTGAAAACACACGTGCGGACACACACTGGTAAGATAGTGTTTCATCTTTTGCTCTTGCACTGAAAGAGGAAAACCACTCAGCAGATTACTTTATCATGTCCACCATCATTTCATGGCCTGTCATTTTGTTTAATGCGCTTTGTGCAGCTTTAGGTGAGGAAAAAATAGTTTGATTTGATTCCCTCTACCAAACGCTAATGCAGTAGCAAAGTACATTTTTAGCTGGATGAAGATTTATAAAAATAATTAGTTTTTTTACATTTTATCCTTTTATATTCTCTGTCCCTTAATTCTGACCAGGAGAGAAGCCTTTTTTCTGCCCTAGTGATGGCTGCGAGAAGACATTTAGTTCACAGTACAGTCTGAAGAGTCACATTCGGGGTCATGATAAAGGCCCGCCATACACAGTTAACCTCAGCCATCCTCTCTCAGAGGTGAGTGACTTTGCTATTCTCTTTGCTTGCAGAGAAAATCCATATAAATCAAGAAAAGTCATCAGCCAGCATTTTCAGTTTGTCTTAGTGTGAAGTTTAATGACATTGTTGGTTCACACAAACACAAATTTGTATATTTGCTGTGACTCAGCTACAGCAAATATACAAAATGGCAGCAAAGACTGTATATTGCAATGCCAACACGTTTTGTAACATTGTTGGAGGGGAAAAGTAAATATGTTGAACAAGATCCCATTAGTGTTACTGTGGACTTGTACTCTCAGAATAATTGTTGGCCTTTCATGAACATAGTGAAAGTATCGTTTAAGAGTAATTTGTAAAGTGACTACATGGTTTGGTACAAGAGCTTCAGTGCTCCTAGCCAGATGACGTTTTATTGATTTTCTAAAATAAGTACACACCCTCTACGTAGAACATATTTTTGTACATTTTAATGCACAGTCATATTTATTTCTAAATTTAACATACTATTAAAATGATATATGGCCTGTGCAAAAAATAAGCCAGATTTTATTTATTCTTTTCCAATATGTGACACTGAGCAAAGAAATTACGCACAAAAATTAGCGGCCATGTTTAAGTCTGTTTCCAGCAGATGATATTGTGACATTTTCACTTAAAATCAACAAAATATGTATGTTGACAAGGGGTAATCAAAGTGTATGTATGTATGAATTTAGTTGTGTATTTTACAATAAATATAGGTCATAAGTTGTTTCTTTTTGTGTGTTTACAATATACAAATAATAAAAGAGGAGAAAACGTGCATTTTTTAGGTTGCCTTTGTTATATTGAATGCATCAGCAACAGTATCGGCATATTTCACAAATTAACAAGCCTTTTTGTTGTTAATTACAGGATGCAAATCACTCGCTGTGCCTCAGTGATTTGAGCCTCATTTCCACAGATTCTGAGCTCAGAGAGAATGTCAACAATGTGAGTCACTGTTATTTATGGTACATTGTTCCTTTATAACATGAAAAGAAAATGTAAATAAACACCCAGCAAAGTGGCAAAAGGTTGCTGCTGGAAGCTGTGCATGTTATTTTATCAGTCATGTTGACAAGTGGTAGCAGTTTAAAGGCATTGATTATGTAGTAGAAACATATCTAGAAATAGATATTCCTCAATCAAATATCAAAGTACTAGATCATCTAAATATCAAATATGTACAGCTATTTTTTTTGGACAATATTCATATATCTGTTTAAAAGCACACATTGTAATAAGTAACACATGAATAATACATTGTGATTTTTATATATTTTATTGTGTTTGCTTTAACCATGTCTAAACTGCTCCTCAAGGAAGCCCAGAATTTATTGTTACCATTTAGTATCAGGTTCAGCTAATCAATCCATCATTGAGTGAAATGAAATGTAACAAATTTATGCATTTCAGAGGCTGAGTGCAGCCATTGTAACAAAAAACAATTGCAACAACTTTTAATGTATATATGTTTATTTGTATTTATTCTAGTGTTATATTGTACAATGGTTACCAAAATGCACTTTAATAGTTCCTAAACAAACTTTAAGGCTCCATTGTGTTATTATGATTATTATATGTTGTTATTAACTTTAACGTCATAATTGTCACCAGTTAATTTTATTGTTTGTTCAGTCACAGAGCTTGGAACTTAATAATGTCACTCCTGTGAGGATATTTGAGTTGATGTTTCAGAGCCCTGAAAACAGTGTCAGTCAAGATGACGCACATCCCTCTGGCAAGTACCTGTTGAGCCTTACCAAACAAAGTATGTTTAGCACAAGTCTCTTGCATGGCAAAACTCACCTAATCTCACCTAATTTTTCTGCACTTCCAGATAACCTAGTAGAGGCTTTTGGCTTGGAGACACCACCGCAGCCAACTGTGACAGACACATCTGCTCTGCTTTCCTACCCTCAGCTGCCTTCGTCCTCCTCTTCTGCTAACTCTCTTAACACCCCTGTTCTAGAGAGCTCCACTCAGCCTGGCTCATCCTCCTCTCAGGCAGCCTCTGCCTGCAACACGCACACCCCTCAACAGTCTGCCACCTTCCCCTCAGTTCTCCATACCTCACTACAGACACCAGAAGTGCCCGCTCCCTCTGCACCCGCTGCTACCCAACACTACACGCCTGTGCTGCCCCCAACCGCCGCTAGCTCCCTGCCGGTCTCCGCTTCATCTGTGGTCAGCGTCTCCAACCCTGCTTCAGCGACAGCCATCACCACAGCGGCAACAGCAGGTGTAACGCAAACAGTGCCTTTAGCAGGCAATGCCAGCCTGGCACCCACACCCACCATCACCATCGCCCCTACACAGAGTCTTCTGCAGCCCAGCCTCGTCATGTCTGACCAGAACCTGCAGTGGATCCTCAGCAGTGCTGCCAATGCACAGCAAAACCCTGAACAGCAGGTCAGACCACACATATACAAAATGCTTTTTCAGCTGCAGTACACTGACATACCAAAAGTCATGGGATAGCAGTATGTAAATTGATTATAAAGTGGGGTTACCTCAGGGAATGGCTTGGGAGTGCCCATATCTCTATAAGTTGTGAGGTTAAACCCTTGATTGTTAGCAATCAAGACGACAAGCTTTGCCATGACTCACCATTTAGTTTTTGCCTGAAATAGATATGGAACATGTGATTTCTGTCGACTGTGCCTACTATAAGAACCATGCAACCATCTACAATTTACATCGTTTACATTTATCAGGTCCAAGCATAGTGGGCCATTATGCTCTTTGAGCCAGTAAAATACAAATGATGGGTTTTTTAAATGACCTTGCTTTATAATAGGAATCTAAAAATAATAGTAGTTCCCAAATTTGCACATATTGGACATTACTTTAGTAGGGCTGCCCTCTAGAAGTCGACGAGTCGAATCGCCAGTCGGAGACCCTTTAAGTCGACTGAGCACCTACAAGTCGACTGACAACAGTGACGAGTTTATTTATTTTATTTATTTATTTTTTCTCGTAAAACAGACAAAAGCTTTAAAAAACATGCACAAGAACTTTAAGAATTTAAAAAGACATTTTAATAATTATTAAAAGGGGAATAATAAATATATATTTAAGTTCTAACTGGGCTATGACGCATGCTTGCAAAAAAATTAAATCTACGTGAAAACGTGTGCTGGCGGTTCACCGTTGAAGGAAGCTAAAGCTGTGAAGCTTAGAAATACGGAGGAGCTTTTGAAGAAGAGAATCCGAACAAATTAAAGCTAATTCTGCTCGTCGTTTAGTCAGACATCGAACACTGCTTCAAACGAGTGAGTTGACTTTCATTTTAGACATTATGGATGTTTGCGGTGAAGGAAAAACCTACCGAAGACGTTTGTTTTATTATAATTCCATCATTTTAGAACCTAAATTACAGATATTTTATTTATTTGTTTAGAGCCAACATTATTTTTATTTAAAGAATTTTTATTTAAAGATAAGTACAGTCACTTAATATGCCTGCCGATAAACGAGGACTAATTATTTAAGCGCGGGTAATATAATAAACGGTTCAGGTCTACCATTCTTCTTTTCATCTAAAAATAATTTAAATATTGACTAATTTGGTTTTATTCAGGAGTTCATTGTTTATGAGAGATGAAAGATGAAGGGTCATCCTACTGAAGAAGCTGTTAAAAGTTAAATTAAAAAGACAGGCTAGAAGCGCCAATTTTTAGCATAAATACGTTGCTTGCTGCCCCATGCTATATTCTGTAATTAAATCAGGCTCCAGATCGTTCATCATATGCCACGTCTCTTTTAGTTCAAAAATATGTTCCTGTGACTCTGCTGACTTTCTAAATGAGGACATCAGATCTGAAACGTATGCAAATGGATTTACTGATTACTAGATAATGTATATGGAGTACAAAACGAATAGTCGAATCGTCGGCCAGGATGGGCGAATCCGATTCGACTGACAA
Source organism: Semaprochilodus insignis (assembly GCA_034552555.1). Classification (NCBI taxonomy): domain Eukaryota; kingdom Metazoa; phylum Chordata; class Actinopteri; order Characiformes; family Prochilodontidae; genus Semaprochilodus; species Semaprochilodus insignis. The sequence goes on from CM067479.1 coordinate 30,669,034, forward strand.
AATTCAGAGTCAGGTACAGGTACAGCCCTATACTTTAGTATGGTAAGCTAAAAATACTTAACAAGTCCGTGTAATGCTGAACAACATCTGGTGTAACATCTCACAACTAGTAAGGTTATGTGGCAACAGGTCAGTAACATGACTGGGTATAAAAAGAATGTCTTGGAGAACCTGAGTCTTTTAGAAATAAAGATACAGAGGAGTTTACCTCTCTGTTTACCTCGCCATCAGGCAGCACTGCCTTAGAAACACACATGTCGTCTGTGAAAGCAGTCAGTCAATGCATCCACATATGCAAGTTAAAACTTGTGCATCATAGAAAAAAGAAATCATAAATAAACACTGCTGCCTTCTCTGAGCACAAAGCTCATTCAAGATGAACTGCGGCGTAGTGGAAGTGTCCTGTTCCAAGTTCCAAAATTTTGAAATTCTTCTTGAAAGGTTGAAGAAATGATGCACCATAGTGATAAATATGCCCCGTGTCCAAACCCTGTGATTTGTTGTCTTTGCACTGCTCTCAGTCATATATAAAGTGATGGAATGATTTGCATGATTGCTGTTTTTTTAAACATAGCATCACAACTTTTTTTGGAAATGGTGTTGTAGAATACAGTGCACTTTTTGGACATGACTTTGCATAGATGATCTCATAGATGAACTCGGCAAACTACAGTAATTCCACAAAGTTCAAAATCCATGTTCCTTTATTAACCACCCCTTCATTTTAGAAGATTCCAGAATGCATCAGATTGTTCATGATTGTTTTTTTTTAGGGCCCAAAGGTGGAAAAGGTTTTCTTTACAACAGCCATACCTGTAGGTGGACATTCAGGTATGATGAAATTTACATCTTTGCATGTATATTATTGTGTAATGCTAAAATCTGTTTGCATAGTTTGTTGTCCTCAGTATGTGAGGATGAGAAGGCATGTTTGAGAAGCTGACTGGTACACTGTATATGACAAGTCAGTTATTTGTTCTGTCTTAGGGAACCCTGTGCAGCAGATAGGCCTTAGTCTCCCAGTCATCATAATTAAGCAGGAGGAGGCTTGCCAGTGTCAGTGTGCCTGCAGAGACTCGGCTAAAGAAAGGAGCTCTAGTCAGAGTTCTGCCTCCTCACAGCAGGAGCTTAAAGACACCTCTTCCCCTCCACTACCACCACCACCACCACCACCACCACCACCGCCGCCGCCGGCGCCTACAAACACAACTTCACAGTGCTGTTCCTCCAAGGTGAATTCTACCCTTCCTCAGACACAGATCCAGCCTGAAAATCCCTCTGCCTCAACTCAGACATTCCACAGTGAGCCCATGGCTCCCAGCACTCCCACAGACAGCCTGGCCAATGTGGATGTGGTGGACCTCCTCAGCCCTGAGACCACAGCCAACATTGAGGCTCTACTCATGGTTGCAGATGAATTCTCCATTGGTGAGGGCAGCAGCACCACCACCTAAAGAATGCTAAGGATCATCACCCCTGCCCCAGATTGAGTTTTAGTGGGCCCTTACCATCTCTTTATACCTTATGCAGTTTTGATCTGAGGCATAAGAGCACGCTCTATAAACCAGGGGATCAGACTTTTCGGAGTAAGAATCTATCTAGGGTCAGATTGGCTCTTTCATATTCTTTTTAACATGATCATCCATGGGGAGCTAATCCTAGATGCTTGATACATGTGAGCTGGTATTTTAGTTGCAGTGCATTCTGATTAGTTTCAATATGTGCTTTGTGCATATTCTGACAATGAAATTTCCCCCCCCTAAAAACAATTAGGTTAGTAGGTAGTTATTTGTTTGAAGTTACTTTACCTTTTGCACTGTATAACGGTAGTCTTTCCAGACACCTTATGATGTATTGTGGGTCTGTTCAGACCTGCGTAACAGTTATTTCTGTTACAGTTATTAACCTGGCAAATGACCAATAGCTTATCAGGGAAAGAGACTAAACAAGACTAATCAAACATGCACCGTAAACATGAAAAACAAATTGAATAACAGACATGTTCAGACTTTTTACAAAATAAAGCAATATTCTAAATCTTAAATATTCAAAAGAATAAAACATTTTGTCAGTATGAATCATGATGTTTAGAATAGAATAGGTGGTTTTAAAAGGTACAGGACTTGAAGCACTGAGGGCTTTTGAACTGAGCAAAATATTATAGACCTTCACCAAGCTTAACAAGATTTGTCAGCCACCCACACTGGCGTGAGAATTTCAAGTTCTGAATGTGCGGTCAAACCTAATTGGCATATGCAGCACTTTGAATGGGAAAAATAAGCCCTTGCAGTTAAAGCAGTCATTCAAGCCCAGCACATGCTGTAAGATATAAATAGTATATTACTTTACGTAACTTATTAGAAAAGACTACAGTAGCCCAAGAAATGTGACGCTAATGTAATCTTGAAGCAGTTTCTGTCAGCAGGTAGATGTGACGAATTGCTTGCCTTCAAAGTGTAACTGATAGGTATGTCTGGTTGGCTGCCTGTAACTAGTATTTAATTTTTTATATATTAATTTATTTAAATACTTAATTTCTCTTATTAGATCAATGCAGTACACATTTTCCATAACCTAGCCTTCTTTTTCACCTAAACTTGGTGGACCAAGTTATTTTCGTTATCTTTGGTGGAGTCACCCCATCCAACATTGTACTTTTGTCCTCCTTGCCTTCGGGGTGCAGGTCAGGCGTGTTGATGGTGTTGGGGTACCCAGCCTGTCCCTGCTTCATTGTTACTGAGTTGATTTGAGCCTTTGTTTTACATTTCTTCTTTTCTTTAGACCCATGTAAGTCCCACTGTCGTGGCTTGCTCAGGGATATAGGTAATCAAAGCAGAGGTATACTTGTCTGTGCTGTCCCTGAAATAATATAAAAATGAACATCAGGACTGTAGGAGTGTGCTCTCTGGCATCATACCTGTTTGTGCATCAACTAAGCCAAGGTTTAGAAAACAGAGAACGACTAGTTAACTTGCCTGCACCCATAAGCCCCCACCACCCTGTTTATACACCACTGCTGTAAGGAGAGGTTTTAAGGAGCAGATTATAATGTAAATATAATGTAGTACATTTGAAATTATAAATGTTTAAGCCCTTAGATTGTATTTGTATTTTTGTATAGAACTAAGAGGGGCGATCACACTTTGGGTTTGAAATGGAAGATACGACACTGCACTGCACTGCCCTTTTCTTTGCAGCCCACTTGTCAGCAAATTGCCATGCAGTAGGGTTTTTCTTTTAATCTAGATCTTAGTCCTGAAGTTATATTGTCATATACATATGTGGTGTGCACAATGACATGCAAGAGTTTACCATAATCCCCCAACATCACCTACAGGACAAAACAGTCTTGCAGTTTTGATGTGGAGTGGATCTTTAAGTGTGTTTTGTTTTTTTTTCTCCTCTATGCCTATAACAAGAGTCATAAAACTTCATGGTCTTCTTTAACATTTAATAAAATGCTTCTCATTTATAATTTGGCATGCAGAAAAAAGAAAACTGGGGTTTGTTTTTTGGCTGTGTTTCTAGCCAGTGCCAAGAAATAGTTTTGTTATGTTCATTTTCAGTCATAATCTTAGTTGTTCTGATATGTCTGCACATTTGGAGTCTGTTATAGTTGAGCTACAGTTCACTGTCTGACACTGTACATTGAACACGTCAAGCCCATTCTAGGTACGCTAAGATTGCTGTAGTACACTAATAATCCACAGCTGTTGACTCAAGCTAAACATTCTGCATGTTCGTGCCACATCAGTTGTCTTTTTTTATTTGGTATTTGAAAATGCATAAACAAGCTGCTTGCTACAAACAGCAGCATCTGTCCCAGAAATGTTTTCCTGAAAATTGTTCACAAACTGCGTTCTGTTTATGTTGAATGCCCATTCTGTTTCCCCTGGTGCTTTGTAAAATGTAAGATTTGCTCAAATCAGATGAGCCACTAATTTTGGCCATATCGTCTGTTATAGAATGATCTATGCAAAAATCTACATTTTTTTTTTTCCCCATTTTTTATTAGACCAGAACACTCAGTCCAGCTTCAGCTCTCTGCGTAAATGCTGAGTGTAACAGCCCTTTGCTTCACTCTTTAATCATTGTTATGCAAGTTATCACTAGTTCAAAGCAACTGATTTGAGAGTCAAATTACAATGAATATTCAACATAAACTACAAAGGCTTGCCACTGTGCACAGTCTGGAATATCCGGTTTCTAAAGGAGGTGTAGGGTAGACAGTAGCTAGTTGTTATTTTAATGGTTCAGTTTTGTTGATTTAATATGACTGACTAATTTATTGCATTTTATTATGCATAAGGGCATTGTAATCTTTTATTAGTTTTCTTTCCATAAATGGCGTGTGGTTCCCCAAACATCGTTATTAATGCATGTCAAGCAACAGGCAGATCTGTTTTTAAATGTTGATAATTCTGTTGTAAGAATTATTTAACCTTTTTTTTTTTTTTTTTTTTTTTTTAAGATTTGGGTTAAGTTTAACTTTGTACATACAGTACCATCTTCCCACACCAGAGTGCAATGAAATGACAAATCACAAAGTTAGTTTGTCATTTACCCTAAATTGTGATTTAACTGCTTTTGTGAGAGAAGTTGTATATGAGTATGAATTGGTCCTTCTGGGCTGCATTCACAATAAACTGCTGAGTTCATCTATCAGTTTTCAACTTAACTAACTGATTCTTTTTTTTTCCATCCAGGATTCTTAGATAATATTCAAAAGTTCTTGCTGAGGTACAACGCAGTAGCATGCCATGGGTTGTGCAAATCAGAGCAAAAGTGCAAAGGGTTATCAGATGGGGAAACACAAATGCTTCCAACAGACTGCTTTTAATACCCAAAGTGTGAGGACAAAATATAAAGGATCTGTATTTTTAAGGAATGTATAATGTGAAATTCTCATATGCTTGTTTTGTATAAAGTATTATGTATAATGGCAAAGTAATAATTTTTTGAATTGAGCAATATAATATCAGTGAAATCTGACAGACTTGTCTCCATCTTTTGCTGTTTAAAGGCATCACTTTTATTGGGATATCCATATACAGAACTGTAAGGCTCAAATACGCTGAACATAGAGACATTTATTCAGTTCTTCTGTTCTTGAAATGCTGCATCACGAAGGCCTTTTTCCTGCAAATGATTAACACATGAATACAAGTCTTCTTATACAGTTATATCTTTCCTGATGGCCCCACGTTCAGTCTTATATAACAAGCAGAACAATTTACCTGGACAATTTTCTGAATTGCCATCAGATCATTCAGGACCATGTCACATAAGGCAATCTTCTCTTCCATCACAGCCATGTTCACACCCAGAGCTTCAACATCCTGTTGACACTGTAAAGTTTTTCGTGACATGTTCTTTAAAAGGGAACTTTCTCATGTGTGCGTGATTACACATTATCGCTCAAAGCTCCCTCACAAAGTTGCATGATTGAATGTGCTGCCTGATGTATGAAACATTGTTTTGCCATAAAACATCTTGATAATGGTTTTATTTTAATTAGTCCATGGCTGAGGGGTTTATGCAGTGAGTTTTACCTTTATTAACATTTACATATTAACTCAGATGTGTGTAAGTTCACTGGTGGCGTAAATACATCGCCCATATTTGTGTTGTGGACATTGTGACCCCTGGTTCCTCTCACCACCACTGTAAAGAATCCTAAGTCTGCAAGTTTCTCTACAATGGGCCATGTCACATCAAACCAATCTGGATTATTATTTTGTTTACAGTCAATCACTGAATTATGCAGAAATTCTGAAAATCACTGGAATTTCCCTTTAAGAAAAGAAATAGCTCACCTGCTTTTCAGGAGACTCTGTCAGCTCATTGAAGCTATCAGTGCCTTTTGGTTTATCTGTTGTAATTAACAGACAGTGTGCACAAATCAGTATTGTTGGGGGTCATCTTTTTTAAATAAATAAATATAGATAGTTCTGACCTGCCTGTGATGCCATCACCAAGTCTGAGCGTGACCTGCTAATTGCTAGGCTTGCAGTTAATGGCCTACAGGTGGCTGGGCTGGCTGTCTTTCATTGATTGGCGCCAGAGGTAAGTACCTAAAAGTGTTTTTACTGTGGTCAAATGAACCCTTTCCACTTCCAGTAAGGCAGGTAGAAATGCAACAGTACCAGGTTAAAACTACTTAGGTACTTCTAGACATGCAGTGGGAGTTATTAGTACACCAGTCAGTAAAGGAACTGAGGTTTGTTTGACACTATTAAAAGGTATATGATGAAAATGTAACTGAGTAAAAAGCAGATTCCCTTCCCTACAGTGTACTTGGTTAGGAAAGTTGGAGGTAATTACTGAAACCTTTCCCCGTTTTTACAGTTTTTATAATGTTTAATTCCTATAACTCGTCGCTAGCTATAATAACTTATGATTAGCTGTTTCCATGCGTGCACATTTTGACACATTGAATAAAACGAGTAAAAACAGCTAATATCGATTTGTAAACACTTTACCTTGCGATAACTGCAAATCAACCAAGCTCATGGGTTTTAAGGGGCTCATCAAATCAGAAGTCCTAATTTGTAAGCCAATCATACTAGACCTATTACGTTGCAAACCAATCATATTAGAGCACATGAAATAATAATATTAGAGCTCGTACTGTAAAACAGTCCGATTAGCCCGCCTAATTGTAAGATGAGCATGTCAGACCTGGGGGGGTTTCACAGTGAGCATGCCCCCCTACAGTATAGGTTTGTGGTAAATGATCAGAAAACAGGTCATATAGTGTTGATCATACCACCCCAGCAATGAACGAGGCTGAAAGGACCATAATTCGGAGGGAGGCTAGTGATCGAGAAAAAGGTAAGGGAGAGTTGTTTATGCTTTGAGTTGGGTGGACATAGCTAGCCATACTGACTAAATGCAAATTACAAAGAGACGGACCTACTGTCGGTCAGTTAGACCAAATTAACATTTTATGAATGTTCTAGCTGATGCTACCCTTAAGTTCATGATGAACATTTTGGGGGCAGCAAAAATCCTGTGGGACCATGCCCCGAGACCCTCCTAGTACAGAGTAAACCCCCTCAATCTATAAACCTCTAGTGACGCCCTTGGTTGCCGGCCAGTATATAAATATTTCATCAGTAGATGATGAGGTGAAGTCATACACTGTGCGTGACTATACTGTTACAATTAGCTTCAAAATAAACACCTCGACATGTTAAACATTTCTCTACACGCCGAGTCGATACGCTATATTGCTGTTTATATAGTATTATGAAATAATCTGTATATTAATTAATAATCATAAATTTGAACTGGTTTTAGGACATTTGCCTAGTAGATTACAAATGTAATTTATACTCAATATCCCGCGCTCAGTAAACGAAGGACTTTTATTTTGAAATTTGATCTTCTAGCAAGCTTGAACTTCACGGTTCAGGTCTCCAGGCGGAACCACGCTGTAAACTCATCGAACAGCGCGGTCCTATGAGCCTGTGTGCGTTTGTTCGGATATTAACTTTGTCATCACGTTTTTGTGGTAACAGCACTGTGGGGGTCAGAGCTGTGTGTAAGGAGATGAAGACCACCGTACTGCGCTTATTCCCTCAGCCTTCAAACGGGCCTCTGTCACAGCCGGCAGACAGACAAGGTGCGTTCAGCCACATTACCTACTAGTCTGATACCATAGGATATAGACCAGCTGGTGAGAGAGATAAACACTGACACTTATGACACTTTGATACAATGTAAAGTAGTCCGTGTACAGCTTGTATAACAGAGTAATTGTGCCCTCAAAATAACTCAACACACAGCCATTAATGTCTAACCGCTGGCAACGAAAGTGAGTACACCCCTAAGTGAAAATGGCCAAATTGTGCCCAATTAGCCATTTCCCTCCCCGGTGTCAAGTGACTCTTTAGTGTCACAAGGTCTCAGGTGTGAATGGGGAGCAGGTGTGTTAAATGTGGTGTTGTTGCTCTCATATTGGTGACTGGAAGTTCAACATGGTACCTCATGGCAAAGAACTCTCTGAGGTTCTGGTTCTGTTGCTCTACATAAAGATGGGCTAGGCTATAAGATGATTGTCAACACCCTGAGACTGAGCTGCAGCACGGTGGCCAAGACCATACAGCAGTTTAAACAGGACAGGTTTCATTCAGAACAGGCCTCGCCATGGTCGACCAAAGAAGTTGAGTGTGCGTGCTCAGCATCATATCCAGAGGTGGTCTTTTGAAAATAGACGTAGGAGTCCTGCCAGCATTGCTGCAGAGGTTAAAGGTAGGTGGGGGTGGGGGCACACTGTATCAAATTGGTATGCATGACTGTCGTCCCAGAAGGAAGCCTCTTTTGAAGATGATGCGCAAGAAAGCCCGCAAACAGTTTGCTGAAGACAAGCAGACTAAGGACATGGATTACTGGAACCATGTCCTGTGGTTTGATGAGACCAAGATTATTTGGTTCAGATGGTGTCAAGCTTGTGTGGCGCCAACCAGGTGAGGAGTACAAAGACAAGTGTGTCTTGCCTACAGACAAGCATGGTGGTGGGAGTGTCATGGTTTGGGGCTGCATGAGTGCTGCTGGCTGTGGGGAGCTACAGTTCATTGAGGGAATTGACCATGAATGCATGTACTGTGACATACTGAAGCAGAGCATGATCCCCTCCCTTCAGAAACTGGGCCACAGGGCAATACCCCAACATAACTCCAACATAACAACCCCAAACACACATGCTGGACTGGCCAAGCATGCCTCCAGACCTAAACCCTGTTGAGCATCTGTGGGGCATCCTTAAACGGAAGGTGGAGGAGCGCAAGGTCTGTAACATCCACCAGCTCCGTGATGTCAGCATGGCGGAGTGGAAGAGGATTCCAGTGGCAACCTGTGAAACTGTAGTGAACTCCATGCCCAAGAGAGTTAAGGCAGTTATGGAAATATGGAAAATAATGGTGGGCACAATTTGGCCATTTTCACTTAGGGGTGTACTCCCTTTCGTTGCCAGCGGTTTAGACATTAATGACTGTGTGTTGAGTTATTTTGAGGGCACAGCAAATTTACACTGTTATACAAGCTGTACACTGTATCAGCTACTTTACATTGTATCAAAGTGTCATATCTTCAGTGTTGTCCCATGAAAAGATATAATAAAATATTTGCAAAAATATGAGGGGTGCACTCACTTTTGTGAGATTGTGTGTGTGTGTGTGTGTGTGTGTGTGTGTATTTATATATATATATATATATATATATATATATATATATATATATATATATATATAAAATATTTATTTCATAAGGTGCAAGACTGCCTATCTAACATCTACTGCCCTATTTCAGTGTAGAAGCCATAGTTACATTACTTGTGTAGTGTACTATATAGGGACTATGTAGGGAGCGAGTTGTGATTCAGCCTCATTTTTCAGCCAGGTTTCCTGCTGTCATTATCAGCGTTAATATTTTTGATCTTGAAGTTTAATTTCTCTTTGAGAATCAGTTCTCACACAAAGAAGCAATGCTAAGTTTTGTTGAGTAGATAAATTAATATCTACTATTTTATTAAACCTAATGTGTCATTGATGATAAAAGGTAATTTAATTCATATGTGGTGCATGATGTAGGTAGTAGGGCATGGATGTCCAGCCTGACTCCCAAAGAGCTGGTGTGGTTGCAAGTTTTTATTTTAACAAAGCTGGAACTCATATGATCAGTTGTTTAAACCCTGATCAACTGATTAAATGGTCTGTGTCATGAAAAAAAATTCCTTAGCTTTTTTAATTCAAAGGAGTCTGAGGGTATATATTGTTTCAACATTTACTATAACGCCCCAGTCCATACAGTCAATATATGGAAACTGTGCTTCAAAAATAGGCTGTTTTGAATTGATTGTTTCTGAGAGTCACAAAAACAACAACTGATTTACCTATATCCAACTTCTCAGCCTACAGCAGTTTAGCACTGTCCACTCATATTAAGGTCCTAAGGAGTGTTTCAGTTTTGGATGCTCTTCTGAATGAGGCACACTACAAGATAAAGAGCTAAATTATCTTGGATAAGCCTTAAAAGCACAGTAACAAAAACACGTGGCCATGTTTGTATATAAAACCACATAAATGTTATGTTAATGCCAAGGGTAAAAAATAAAATACAAAACAAATAATTAATGTGGGCCCTTTATGGACGTTAATGAGTAACTGTTCTTTGTCATTGTACTTAAATATTATTTTGGAATAATCATATTTAACTCTGTTTTTTGATTTCATCATTGATTTTATTTAGACCTTGGAAGCCCTTGTTACAAATCTCAAATCAACAACACAAATATAACCCATATATGTGTATATGACTATATGCTGCTTCTCTGGCATGTTGTAAAGTGCATGTACATTATTCTGTGAGCTGTTATTGTTCTGAAAGGTTTTTTTCTTTCTCTAATACAGATGAACTACAGATCTTAAACTCAACAGTAGCGGCTCTGAAAGATGGACAAGTTGTGGCTGTTCCTACGGACACAATATATGGCCTGGCCTGCTTGGCTCAGAATTCAGACGCTGTCAAGAGAGTTTATGATATCAAAGGGAGAAATGGCAATAAGCCTTTGGCCATTTGCGTTGGAGAAATCCAAGATATATATAAGTGAGTATAAGTGAGTTTTCTGACATTTCATATCACTGCCATGTAATGTTGAAGCTGTTGCCACATCATAAACACATGTTGTTGTCCACAGGTATTGCAAAGTGGTTGTAAAAGAAGAGCTTCTTGAAGATCTCCTTCCTGGACCAGTAACTCTTGTCCTTGAAAGGTCTGACATGCTGAACATGGACCTCAATCCATTTACTAAGGTGAAAATCTAACTTAATTATTCTAGCGTTATTATTGCTACCAAAGCTACAGAGTGACTTGTCATCTGTTTCCTTACCTCTGTCTGACCTCTAGCTTGTTGGGGTCCGTATCCCTGACCATCGATTCATGAGACGCTTGTGTCAGATGTGTGGTGAACCTCTTGCTCTAACTAGCGCTAATGTTAGTACGCAAGCCAGCACCGTTGCTGTTCAAGTGAGTACTGAAGAGCCACATATTAGTCATTTTGTCCTACATCAAGGGAAATCCACATGGTAGGCTTTTATTGACTTTCCTCCTGCTATATTCTACAAAATTAGGAGTTTGAGGATCTGTGGCCAAGACTGGCTGTTGTAGTGGATGGTGGGCCAATTGGGGACCAAAGTCGTCTGGGCTCTACAGTCGTAGACCTCTCTGTACCTGGCAGATATCGTATCATTAGACCCGGTTGGTGAGTATCATCCCTAACAAATCAGTGGATTAACTTAAGTTTATTATAGATGAACAAAATCATTCTGTTATGATGCTACTACTTTACAGTTATAAGTTTCAACTAATAGTTAAGAAGTAAGAAGCTGAAGAAAACTCAGAGATTATAGATTGTCTGAAATGATAAAGTGAGCTTTAGATGATTCTTTAAAGGTGCCATAGAATGCATTAATTTATCATTTTAAATAGTTATTTGATGTCTACATAGAATTGATTTTGGTTGGGGTGTAAAAAGCCCAGATGTGGTTTTATAAGCCCAATTAGAACCATATGATTTGGCCCTAGAATTAAATGAGCTGTTTTTCTTCTTTTGGTGAGGTCATGAATAATTTGTTGAGCTCTGCCCTGATTTGCTGGTTTACAGTAAGCCACTGTGATGATCACACAGAAGTAACAACATTACTTAGATTAACATTAACTATGCTAGTTACTTGCTTTTAGTGTTGACAGTAACCAAATTAAAGTTGTTGCTCACTATGAAACCTTCAATTTAAGATGATCTGTTTAAAATAAGTGAATAATATTACACAGCATGGCTGCTCCTTACAGGCTGCTGTTGGAGTCGTCATGCTAATAAAGGTGAAACTGCTCCTCTCTTTGAGAGAGACTGCTTAGTGTTGTCCAGTGTTATTTAAAAAATTGTCCAAAATTAAATGTGCAGAGCTAAATTTTAACCTTAAATAGCTACTTGTTCACCAGCTTGTTTTGCGAATTAGCGTTCAGTTACAAGTTGGAACAGAACATCTGATTAAGAAGCTGTGAATAGGAGGGCAACTTAAGCCTTGTTTATAGGTAGGGGTATGAAAAGTGTCAGCATCCTCTTCATAGGCTGGAATGGTATGTAGTGTGCCATTTTCATTTCTTTTGCTCCATCTTTGTTGCTTTCCTAGGCTATTGGTGTATGTAAATTTTGAGGGGTGTAAATATTAGTGAGTCAAGGAATCACCTGTTCTACTGGACTCTTTTGCAAATCTGGGATTTGTATTTAAAAGAGGAGGCAACAGTGTTTGAGGTTCAATGTATGTCAGTTCAGTATATGTCTAGTTAAATATGTTAATGATTAATAAAATACCATATATGGCATTTAACGTTTTTGAGAAACTCTTTGTCTCTGTTTTTTCCACAGTGCTTTTTCAGTTACAGTTGCTGTACTTGAGAACAAATATGGATTATTAGAGGATTCTGTTAGTTAATGAGTTTGTAGTTCACTACTGCCCTCCAGCTAAAGCCTTATGCACACAGGCCAGCTGGAATGTAAAGCCAATGGAAAATAACCACGGATATCTCAGGAAATGGATTGTGCTTTTCCATGAGAATATTTATCTTTTGCATTTCATCAGGTTGTATCATTTCCTGGCTGTGGGGCTATCATAACATTTTTGTTTTTACCTTTTACAGTAAATAATAAATCTTGGGAGTCTTGTAACATTGGAAATGAACAATCATGACAGTTTAGTACTGTGTCTGATAGTGGGAGGTGTTTTACTTTTTGGTTACGATTTGGATTTTTATTTGTTCTGTATTTATTGACCCATTTGATGTACTGTACTGTACTTCATAGCTGCTTTACATGGAAGAATGGACTCAATGTTGAAGGTGCAGTTACTGCTGTACGATGTTACACTGATGACCAAAAAGATTTTCTTTTATATGAAAACGCACAGCAAACATTTAAGATGGTTCTACAATATTGTTGTATCAGTGGCATTTCATGTAGATGAATGTATGTAAATAAATGTAAAATAAAAAGTGGCCTTTATGCAGTTCTACATTGTACACTGTTCTATTGTTTTCAGGTATTTGGTGGTTGTGTGGTGTTGTCTTTGCATATTTGATTTGTCCGATGAAAATAATACTTGAATCTCTTATGCAAATTTTCACCCCTTGGCTGTCAGGAGGTGGAGTTAATGTAAGATCAGTAAAAAAGCATTTATTCAGTATGTGGGTAAACTGGTTCAGCCAGGTGCTGTTGTGTTTGTTGATGAAACGTGTACATGCAGTGTGCGGAAGAACATTTTCAATGCTCAGATGAATCTGATAAATTTGAGCGTGTTGAAAGAGTATCAAGAGCCAGTCAAAATTTAGCAAAGGATGAGACATGATTGCATGCTACAATTCCTGCAGATTCATGATGTGAATCTCTCATTCTCCCACACCCAAAGGTGTGGTTCAGATCCCATGACTGGTAGGGCCACTCTAGAACATTGTCACAACTTGTGACCAATGAGTTCAATGTGACATGATATATTACATGGAGGTAGCCATTAGAGTTTGATAAATGAATTGTGGCCATGAAGTGATGCTGAAGATTGTCATAGTAAAAGCAATGATTGATTGGTATTGACAGAGGCGAAAACACAAATGGCCTTCTGCTGCTACAGTCAGTCCTCATTGAGGTTGGATGTATTGGGCATTTTGAGATGCTTTTCTGTTCATCACAGTTGTTCAGTGGTTATCTGAGTTACCATAGCTCGGACCAGTCTAGCCACTCTCTGTTGATTACCCTCATCAACCCTCAGAACTGCTGCTCACTGGGTGTTTTCATTATTGCACTATTCTAAGTAAACTCGGCACTGCTGTGCATGAAAATAACACATCAGTAGTTATAGGCATACTCAAACCAGCCCTTCTGGCACCAACAATCATGCCACAGTTAAAATGATGGAGATCACATTTCTTTCCCATTCTTATGGTTTGTGTCAGCATTACCTGAAAGTGCTGGTCTGTATCTGTATGATTTTATGCACTGTACTACTGTAGCATGATTGGCTGATTAGATAGGTACACGATTTAGGTGTTACAGGTGTTCCTAATAAAATGCTCAGTGAGTGTATGTTCATCAGTGCAATGTTGATTTTGCTTTTAAGGCCTAAACATCAAACTGGACCTTCTTTTTGAGCCTGACGTTAACACAACTTTTTAACACTAACACAAAATTTTAGAAAGTGACTTAGAGTAACACATGGACACCACATTACACATTAAACAACATGTTTTTCCTTTTGAGTCAGTAATACAACTTCTCAGTTTTAACAGAAACTAATTATAGAAAATTGTACTACTATACTCTATAACAGTATAGTCAAAATTTAACCATTTACTTACTTTGCTGATGTTTGTTGCAAGTTGTGAGTGTGCGTGACAGCGAATACATTCACACTGAGACCTGTTTAATTCATATTTAACGCAAAGTAAATAAATAATAAATGTATATTAAAAGCAAATAAATATTTATTTTTTCATTCATTCTACAGGAAAGTTTGGGCTTTGGAATTTATGTACGAGAATCCGTCTTATTTTAGTGAAGGGGTGTCAACATCTGCAAAGTTACATTCAGCCACCACATTGCCTGACAGTTTAAATAGGTGTGGTAAATGTTGTAAATTACTATTATTATTCCCAAATATGAGGAGAAGGAGGTCTGGCCACTGAACAGAAATTGGGGACATCTGTTCTACCATATGCCCCATTTCAAATGTCCTTGACTTTAGAGCCCCATTTCATAGCATAACCTCTCACTCAAGCAAAAGCGCACACCCCACAGTTCTGTGAACTTTCAGCTAAGCGGCCTCATACACACACTTCACATGAGCCATTGTTCTTTCTCTTTACTGAACTGCTCAACCCATCTTCTAGTCAGCTCTAAATAGAGATCAGGTTCGTGCGGCTGGTAGTCCAAGTACAAACGTGTGACACTCTTTTTAGGAACTGCTTTCTCAATCTGTGTGCCTTCGTGCCACTCGTTGAAGGAGGTTATGGTGACGATCTCAGGCCGCACGTTGAGCGCCGCCTGTAGGGCAGTTTCATAATATCGACCATTTACCCGGTTGCGAGTGTTGTGGTTGTTCCAGGGCCGGATGCTGGTGTCGATGTAGCCAGGTCCCACGCTGGGCACAAACAGGAGATTGTTGCCATCACAAAAGGTCTTGATGCCCTTCCAGTTTTGATGCGAGGAACCGTAAGAGAAGCCATTGGATGCAAAGTAAGTGTACATCCCATCAAAACCCCCAGCAAGGATGTCATTTTTGTGCCGCTCTTCGACGATGAGAGCAACGAAGACCCCATCATAAGGGGTCCCACGCAGGCTGTGTGAGCCCGTAGAGGTCAGCATCTCCGCCCAGGCCTCTGGAGGTGTCAGATAAGAGTCATAGATGTAGAAAAGAGGCAGTGCTTTTCCATTGCTGGTGGTGAAGCGGTAAAAAGCCCCGTGATCTCCGTACCTGAATGCACATGAAAGAACACCTTTAATTTTTTACAACCTTCTTCTCCACATAACAGCCAAAAAATAGAAGGCCATTAATCTGCAAGTAAATATTTATGAGAGCTGCAGTTGCGCCATGACTCGGAAAGAAACATGAGTGGAGAATTCCCACATCTCTATAAATGTATTACAGCATCTGATCTGACACAGGTTTCACTTACTCCAGTGTCTCGCTCATGACCAGAGGAGGAAGATGTTTCTCGGACTAGGGATCTACTAAGCTGCAAGGTATACACAAAGTATAGAAAGGTCGACGTCTACGGTTTACCGTGCATAGCTAGGTGTACCATTTCTACATGAGAAATGAAGGGGGTTATAACAAAAGGTAAACGTGTCTGCTGGGGACTTAAGTTAGAACTTCAGACCAACCTGTCAATGATGTATTTGATGTTTTCATGGACACTATGATCACTTCTTCCTTTATAGGGCTGGATATGGAACGCCACCTAGAAAGATACAAAGCAAACTATGGCAAGTTCTGTAAGGTTTTACCCTATTTTCCTTCACTTTGTGATTCGGACTTACATTACAGCACATATTAATGTACCTCCCTGTAGCCATTTCCTTCCTTTTTCCCTTTCAGTCAAGTTATATAAACTGCACTTCAGAATACTGCATTCTTGAGCCTGTCCTTGGTGGTGTCGGTAATCTTTTGATGAAACGAGCTAAAAAGACATTGACTCACCAAACAGCAAAGCCTGAGAAAATGACTTTAAGAGGAAAATATTCTGTGCAAGCTAACGCAAGCTGCAGTAAAGCATTCTTCCTGCCCTCTGATGTCTTATAAAAGATGAGCGAGGCAGATTGTGTCCTAGCTGACCTTAATCTCTTTCAAACCTTAACTGCAATTGAAAGCTTTCTTTGCCGTTGGGGGCATGTCCTGATGTGACAAGCTACTTTCACAGGTGTCCTATGAGCCATGTTTGAATTTGTGTGCACCATATGCCGTATGAAAGAGGAATTTCATCACTTCTTTCCGTAACTCAAGGAATGAGATGACAATGTCAGAATTTAATTTAACCCCGCATTGATTTAGGCCTACAGAGATTTCTGTCATACTTTACTGTAGAGTACTGTTCATATGTCTACACGACACCTACATAGGTTTGTTAGGACAACTGACGTAACCCTGTATGCATGTTTATAAATGCTTGTTCCAATAGCCGGCATTCGCTATAAAGGTTTACTTTAGACATTACATTATGACCCTCCGCCATTCTGAGTCTCTCCATGACAATCTGAGACAACACTACTGTAGTCTTCGGCGACTTTGACGTGGTGTTAAAGGTAGTCGTCGCAATCGTGGCTGTTGGGTCAGTCAGGCCCATTCTATTTTTTGATAATGAGTATAATTTCTGTTTAAGGGAGTCCTTGATTGTAGTCTTTAAGATTTACAGCAATTGTCCTTCATAAGGACTTTCATTTGGGATAAACTGTTTTTGCAGTCATACTTGTGTTGCCTTTATCTCTTAATGCAGGTCTCGTTTCATTGATGAGAATGCTGCACCCACTGTAATAGGATCACCAGAACACTTTAAATGATATGTCATCAGTGTGAGACTTGTTCATAGGGTCGACACTTGAGGGGAGCATGGGGCAAAAATGTCTCTATGAAGTGCTGAGTGTAGCCATTAGGGAGATGGATGTCAACACCTCACAGCATGCTAACACAATCAGCATAACGTCAGTGCAGTGAAAGCATGTTGCCTCTGACAGGCTCCTAATTCAATTACTCTCAGAAGCCTATCTTGGCCGTGTTTGTCCTCTGTCTGCCAAAACGATTCTGTCCAAACTGGCCATATTAGGATTAATAAGATATAGGACATGAGCTGAATTAAAGAATGTCTAAGTGCACTGAAGAGTGCAAACAACTGAATGCTTATAATTAAAGAGTCTATTGTATTGTATTTGTACAAGGCATTCATTGGGGATTTAAGTCGTAATGCGTTTGAGGGTAATGCAGCAGTAGATGTTATGAGGCTGTGCTGAAATAGAAGTCTTGAGCCCTCATTTACAGTAACTGGTGGAGCACAGCTCTTCTCATGAGATGCAGCCTCAAGTCACGCTGACACTGAGATAGAAAGGCACTAATGGATGGAAGGGGCATAAGCCACTTTACGAAAGCACAAGCGTTTTCAGTCTGACACTTTGAATAAATGAGCATGGACGAGAGCGGAATGGAGTGGGGTGGGGGCATTTGGCTGCTTTTATATTTTTGTAGATAATGGAAAATAAGTACATAGTAATGGATTTTGATGTGAAAACTCGTCGTAGTCATATCAAGCCATTCTTTCCTCATCTGAAGCCTTGAAACCAAAATGCCTTTGGAGGATATAGGGGGAAAAGAATAGATGGTGCAGATTTTTTCCTCAGGTTATTAAGTACATTTCTGCTTGCTGTGGTATATACGTCTTTTTGCTGAGGGCTTCCTTTGCTGAGGTTAGTGAAGCAGCTGCCTTTGTTCAACGTGCGAGAGAAAAAGCTGGCATATTTTCCGCTCAGATAGGCGAAGTCACTGAACGATCCAGCTCATGTTCCAGTACAAAAAGCTAATGCTGAACACTAGACAGAGCGTGACAGTTCTGTTTAAATACAACATGCCAGATTATAGACACTGGCACTAAAAGGTTAGAGCTCTACTAGATGTGGCTATTGCAAAGCTGTCCTTGTAAAACACAGCTGTCTATGAAGGAAAACATGAATTGCACCCTATTTTATTCTGATGTTTTACTGAAGCATAATGAACAATGTTAATACTCAAATAAGATAAGAGTGGAGATTAGTGTGTGTTTATATATATATATATATATATCAAACAAGGTCTACCTCCAAAGTGTTGTGGAGCTCATGTTTGACATGGTAAATGAATAACCAAATTGTGAGTTGAGCATTATGCCATCATTCACCCACCCCAAAACCCCTCTGCGACATGCCCTAGTTACTGCCTGGAACGCTTCGAACCCCTCTGGGCCTGAAATGTTCAGGGAACCAAAGTAAGACATTGGCGCAACAACACGCTTACACAGGCAAAGTCACATTGTATTGTAAACCACTTCACTGGCTTCCCTAAGAGCTTTAGGACTGTCTCAGAAAAACAGTTCTCTGTATCAGGAGAAGTGTCACTGCATTGGTTACTGAAATAAGCATACTGTCACTCATCAGTGATTTGATGCATGTTATCTGTATTTGATTGGACAACACTCACTTCTGAAAAAGTGCCCAAATGTTCTCTCTGAAAAAAAAATGTTTTACAGCTGAGCTGTACACTTGTGTTACCATCCTGTAAGTCATTATGTTTTCTTGTCACATGGTACTGCACAAAAGTCAGAGATCACACTTTTATATTTTTTTATTTTCAGACAAAGTGGCCATAAAGTACAAGTTATTCAGTTTTCATCGTCAGAATAAAAGCACAAAACATATGAACTTCATTCCAAATTGCTGTATATATATTTGCAGCAGTTTTGTATATAGGAAGTTTTTGACTAACAGCTCATGTACAATCGAAAATACAATTGAATATATTTCTCTAATAAAGAGAATATATATATATATATATATATATATATATATATATATATAT
>CM067479.1:30688369-30816214 GCA_034552555.1 Semaprochilodus insignis
TCAGAGATCACACTTTTATATTTTTTTATTTTCAGACAAAGTGGCCATAAAGTACAAGTTATTCAGTTTTCATCGTCAGAATAAAAGCACAAAACATATGAACTTCATTCCAAATTGCTGTATATATATATATATATATATGTACAGATATATATTCAATATATATATATTCTCTTTATTAGAGAAATATATTCAATTGTATTTTCGATTGTACATGAGCTGTTAGTCAAAAACTTCCTTTAACAGAGAATTATTGCATTTTCAAAGAAATATACAGGAATACTTTTCCACACCTCCAAAGTTGGTTGCATTTTCTGCTTGTTACAATCCAAGTAGTCCTAAATACATTCAGTGATGTTAAGATCTGGACTGGGGTGGTCAGTCAATTGTTCTGAAGCATCAATGGCTTCTTTGTTTGATTTGCATTATTTTTCAATTTTTGTCTTTTTCCTTTTAAATGGCTTCTTGACAACTAGATTCATTGTGTTGTCTTTTCACATTGAAATGATGGACAGAAACACCTGTGTCTTCTGAAAAGTGACCTAACTTTTACTTAATAGCCACTACACATAGAGTCTCTCTTTCCCCTTTGGACTACAGCCATGGGTCAGAAAATAACTTGTGATGTACAAATCATATAACATCTCCCCAAAATAGAAAGGTTGACTTCACAATGAAAGGCCTGTGTACTGAATGCTCGCAGGTATTGTGCCACAGTGCATTTTAACAAGCTGACCGGGCAAGCTGAAATGCAGTGTGCACTCTGTGCATTATTAATGGGGCACAGCTGGAGAGAGCTGCCCTTACACGCCTTTCTGTCATCACGTTAATGCACACATGCCCCATGCCGTCCAACTGCTCAGCATCAGCCCACACTTGTATGGTTGCAGCACTGCTATACAGCTGTTTAAACACACTAACAACAGCCCTGGGGTTTCACATGCTCATGCACTCATCTACAACATCCAGAGAGCTGCAGGCTAACATGCTTACGCAGTCCTTCCAGCAGCTATAACAGAACTAAATACAGGAAGACAACTGTCATCAGCTGCCTCCTTTTGTATGTTCTTACATGCTCAATTTGAAGACTTCAGAGATCATGTGAACATGTTAATTGAGTCCAGTATAAATGTGCCATATAACATCTGCTCTCTCCTAGGGCCTCTCGTCCATCCGCTCTGTACTTTAATGAGGAGCTCTGATGTTTCATGGGTCGGACGAAGCAGTGTAATTCGACCCATGGATTACGGATGGTAAAAGTTTAATGAGGACTTTTGTGTAGTAGCAGAAGGGAAACCTTATCTCACTTGAATACTCTCAGATCTTCAACATAAACTGTTGTCAGGCAAGTGCCTTCTGCTGTACTGAGTTCACCTCAACTCATACACAAACTCCAATAGTCATGCAGCACTAACAAGAATGTACAATACATCTTCAGTAGAATTTCTTAATCCTAAAAAAGGCATCCATACTTGCGGATGCAGGACAACAAATGCCTACCTTTAAACCGTGCCGGATGGCGGCATCCAGTATTGATGCCACCAGGTCTTCAGTGGGCTCTCCATGGTCATCAGCCAAGCCGGGAGGATACCAGGACAGCACCAGTACACCTTCACTCACACAGAAAAGAGCACTTACAGCACTGGACATTCTGGGTTCAATGTACACACTGAACATGTCCTCGGATCTTACATTTGAATTCCCATTTGAGAAACTTTTAAAAGTAAAGTTTTTAAAAAGGGTTCTTTGGAGCAATGCCATAGCACAGCCATTCGTGACTCCCTAAAGAGCCTTTCGATGTGTAGGTCTTTAAAAAACTACCACTCAACTGAAAGCCTAGTTCTGTGGCATCTCTCCAAAGAACCCTTTTTGGCACCCTATATTTTCAGGAGCGTAGGAGTGTATATCAGGAATGTAGGAGTAAAGCATCGGCTTGAGACAACAGTAGGTTGTTGACAATCGAAAGCTTTTCATGATACTTTGGTCAAGTTCTTTAACTAAACTGACAGTTTTGGCATCCCTCCGATGTGTGCTGCCAGTGACACATTACCCGCAGGCCCCATTAATTAAAGACAAGGCACCTGACCGCAGTCCTGGCCAAGCAGGCTGTTCTCATGTTCTCACTGTGTGGTTAGGGTTCACTCTGTCAGTGTGGTGTATGGGCCTCATTCAAAAGGCAGTAATATTTAACGAAGCATGCTCATTTATGCTTTTAAATATTTGGATACATTTTACAAGTTTTTGGTGTGAAGAGAGAACACTGCTTGATCCTTAATGTATATCAGGCTTAAAACCAACTGCTGCACATATACTTTGCTCTTTATTGCAATGTACAGTATTACCAGACCCATGGAGCTGTCCACTTTCTAGGTGCTGAATCTTCCCATTCAACTCCTGTCTTGTTATTCAGTTATTAGGGGTCCAAGCATGAAAGGAAACACCGTTGATTTTATTACATTTTTAAGACTTGATATACAGTAACTACTTTAGTTCACTACTGCAGCTTCTATGTATGTATTACAATCATCACCACTGGGTGATACTGACAATTGAACAGTTGGTCACTGATCAATCACTATCATGATTTTTCCAAATATATCACAGTAAGGGTGAACAATTTGGGCAAAATATCTAATTTCCTTTTTTTCACCAATATTGCTATTGCAATTTAAATTGCTATTATTATCTATAAACTGCTATCCAGGGCCAAGAATACTGATGTATCAACTTTTTCTGCCTTGAGGCTTTAATGTAGCTAGCTAACATGCCGGACTGCCAGTTAATTATGGTTGTGTTCATGTGCACAGCATAAGGGTTGTTTCTGATTGGTCTAACTCATCTACCATGTTATTAGATTAAATTTTCCTACTTTAAATTTGTTAGGGCAAATTTGTTGGTTAATGATAATAGACTATTATAAAAAATTGCAGCTCTTGATATTTGAAAATAGCATACTTTCAAATTGTAATTTCGATAGAAAAACATTTATCTTTCAGCCCTATATTATATATTTCAGCCCTATATATATATACTTGATTTTGTGTTCATGAAAATAATGCTAACTTACTGTTTATTTAATGTTTATCAGTTTGTTCAAAACAGTCTAAAGCACTGTGAAGCACTCATTATTAACTGTCTAGGTCGGGACACCACAACTAGGGTTTTATCCCATAACACTGTTTATTCATTTGTAATGATTTTGGACAGAATGGGTGTTTCAATAAAATAACAGCTGGTGTTTAAAAGAAAACATTAAGTGTTTATTTCAGTGTTTCCCAACCCTGGTCCTGGAGGCACATTTTAGTGCTTCCCTTGCTCCCAACACATCAGCTCATTAACAAGCCCTTTCAGAGTTACAGGGGGTGTATTAAAGCAGGGAACCCACTAAAATGGGCAGGGCAGGGTGCCTCCAAGACCAGGGTTGAGAAACACTTGTTTATAGGATAGCATTTATATTTCTCATATGTGTATAGACCACTCCCAATAATGCATATTGGCAAAACTTTCTTAACTTTCACTTTACTTTCTCTACTTTCTTGTTGTTTCAGGCTGGTTTTGATCACTTCTGCTGGTCCATTCATCAAGAAATGGATGCACTAGGACTAGGTTAAGATATAACTGGCTCTAAAGAGCTTCCAGAAGACTTCATGCTTATATGCACCTTAACTGTACCTAAACTTAAACTGTACCTGCGCCTGCTGCTCCAATTTGCTCCATGTGTGACTCCAGCACCTCGGGATCCCTCGAGCTGTACGGCCCCAGTTCAGGATAGAAGCTGGACGCGATGTCCTCCGGGGGGACGTGCCTTCCTCTCGGATAACTGGCTGCGATTTTGGGGTCCCAATGTGGCACCAGGATGTGGTCCCAGTGCAAGTATCTCTCATCCATCTGCGGGTTCCCGTACCACATGTAGTAAAATATATGAACGTCGTAGGACATGCCTCTGTCCGGACTAGAGTTCGAGCTCGCTGGTCTGGGGTTACGTGCCTGGGCAGCTGAGGGCTGGGCGTCGCTGGGCACGGAGCGCCAAAAAAAAAAAAAAAAAAAAAAAAAAAAAACGTCTGCGCCTGGAGCCAGAGCCGAGGACCCATCAGTGGGCTTCAGAGTTCTCAAACCCATCAGAGTGGCGAGCACGAAGAGTGCGAAGAGAAAGAGAGCCACACACGATCTCCTGCGCAGTCGAGCCATTGCTCTAAAACTCCTGTCTTGTCAACTCCTCTCTTCGGACGAGGTGTGAGAAAAGGGTCGATCAGAATCTTACAAGATCACCTGGATTAACTGTACATCTACGCGCAGGAGTCCACACCAGCCTCACAGGCTACTCAAACTTGCTCGTCAGGGTCTGCACTCGCCTTAACAGCGTCGCTTAAGCTGAAACAGCAGCATCTGGACACAAGAGAGCTCTTACATTATTGCAGGTTATACTGTACGACCGCGCTAGCGCTGATCCACACTGCGCACAGTCCAAACGGGTCTGCCCCCACACATTTCCTTCAGGCGCATCATTTACTGTCCACTATTTAAAACAGCATCACAAGTCCAAATACGGGTTGTTCCTCTGTGATTCAGCAGACGATCCGACTTTTACACGCATATGAAAATATAGAAAAGGAAGATTGCTGTACCTGAAGAATATGAGCATGCTCGACAAGGCGGTTTCCCCCCGCACTTTATTCCTCAATCCGTTTAAGCCTGCAGTCCAAGGGCGCTTGTTGGTGCGGTCTGCTGCATGCTCCCTCAGTCTCCCGTGGTCTGGCTGGGTGAAGCAGAGCGCTGTGAAGCGGCAGTGTTGCAGGAAACTGCAGCACGGAGGAATAACAGACGAGTATCTGATATGTCACAATCGCACCACGTTTTGTGTGAGCGCTCTCTCTCTCTCCCTCTCTCTCTCTCTCTCTCTCTCGTGTCTTCACTGTCGCGGCTGCGCTGTGGGTTTTTTCTGGTTATGCGGGGTGGATAGTGTCTAAATCTGCGTGCTCATTTGCATGTTGTTTTCTGATTGGTTGTTATGAAAAGCTCACTTTTGAGAAAAACGTGGAAATAAAGATCCATCTAGATTAGTTAACCGTTCTAGGTGAGTATAGATCATGAAGACTGACCGGTCAGTCATCTCAAGCCAGTGGCAATGGTATGATTAGGTCCAGCGTCTACTTTTGTCTCTGATCTAATACCGTTAATTACACGAAGTCTCTGGCAGCGAGTAATGCTGGACTAAGTCTCAGCCACAGATGCTCTGCCCACATGCAGACGGAGAGTCTGATATCTTTAGGTGTTAACCTGGCCACACTGTCAGGATTCTGCCAGTGGCATTCTGATTGGCTACCCGTCCTTCCACGTATACGCACTTCCTGGTCCGGAGTGAATCAAAGTTTTGTTGTTCCAGCTAAGTTCAGCCTAGTGAACAGTCTCAGCCACAGCCTCACCCATCCTACATATCTTTTTTTCCGTGGGTCTGCCGCCTTCTATACGTCACGCCAAACAGTAGGCTTGGTTGTTTTGAGTGTCAGTCAAATTTCCCTTTCATGCAGTAGTAGGTGGACCTTGGCTACGTTAAATGGCCAAAGGTACCAGACACTTCTATGGCGGACATGATTAGGGCCGTGCCTGGATGGGGGGACTTCCAGAAAACCTTGCAAATAAATTTGTTTTCTTCTGATTTTATACTTTCTGTCATTATAAAGCAATAGCTAAAGTGGTACATTCTTATCTGCCTATTGCCTTGTTCTGCTTCTCTGCCTACTTTCTGCCCCCACACACCCTCTTCCCCTCCTCCACCTGAAAAACAAAAGTGGTTGATCCTCCAGTCCAATTATTATGTTGTTAAGGTGGCTAAAGAGACCAGTCAGAGGTTTTCACTAATTCTGATTCCTGAAATGAATTTCTTTCAGAAAACGGATGAGGCTGAAGTCCCAAAACGTAAGTATGTTGCAGTAAAGTAAGCCATCACATCACATCGTATTGAACGCAAGTTTATAAAGAAGGAGGATTTGACTTTCTAAACTTTTCAGTCCTTTTTCCTTTTACACGCAAGCTTTTTAGCTTGTCAGTACTTTTCTGTTGTTGCTGTTCTTCCCTCTCTGACGCACAGGAGACAAGTGCCCAGTACAGTGCTGTGCTCTTGTTTTATCTAGTACATCTTTAGTGCAACTGGCCTTGATGGTCCAACTGATGCTAACTTAATGCAAGCCTGATAGGGCAGTTGCTGTGGGCCCCCTGCACCATGGAGCTCAGTGTAACTGCCCACCAAAACGCAGGAAATTTTTGACCTTTTCAACCCTGCATACATGAGGAAGGAACTCTCTCTGTGATGATTTTAAAGTTCATTGTTCAGCACAAAACAGGAACTTCAGCACGCTTAGGTAGCTTAATACAGTTTGATGTCGCTGTGTCCAGGCCTTTAAAATGAGTACTATTTTTATGACGCTATTATATTATTATTATTCTGTTATTACTACCTTTTATTTACTATTATTTGGGTGGCATGGTTGCAAAGTGGGTAGTGCTGTTGCCTTATAGCCAGAAGGGGGATTTTGTGGGGAGTTTGTTTTCCTGGTGTCTGTAAGACCATTCACTGAATATTTTTAGGAACTGTCGAATTTAAAATTAAGAAATTTATTGATTTTTACGAGTGTACATTCAAATGAGCCAACATTCCAGTATTACATATATACTTACTGGACTACTCAAGCAGCTGTCATTCTCCAAAGTATATATATAAATATACTGTGTTGGAAATTTTGGCTGTAGCTCTTCTCATACTCACTTGAGCAGATGAAGGAGAAGCCTCCAGGGTCTGTCATCTCGATTCAGCATCCTCATCAGGGTCTCCAAAATTTGTTCGCCTGATCAGCAACAGAACTGTCAAGGGCCACACCAGGACACAGGAACTGTTCAAGCATGTAACAAGTGTGAAGTGTGACCTTTAACCAAAGAGTGCTTAAAAGAAAACTGATGAGAAATAGACCCACATACCACGGATGAGCTCTTCCAGTAATTATACTCCTGTTTTCTTAGAGGGATAGCAGCTATATGAGACAATGAAGGTCAGGAGTACAACTTATCTAAGTGCTGAAAACACTAACATACAGTGCCTTGCAAATTTGTTTAACCCCCCTTACAAGTCATCAGATTCTTCTGCATTACAATTGATACTTACCCAGATTGTTCCAGACAGTATTTTAACACCACACCAATATGCTCTTTAACCACATTTAAATATCATTATCATCTTAAAAGAAACACATTGCATAAATATTCAGAACCACTGCTTGCTACAGCTTTTAAAGGTCTGCTGGGGTTTCTACCAGCTTTACACACTGTGTGATTTTTCCTGTTGAGGTTTTGCTCCAGGTTGCTTGGATGGCTTGTGGGCTGCAATTTTAAAATATAGCCATAGATTTTTGATTGTATTGAATCATTTTTGTTGTTCAACCACTCCTTGTTGCTTAGGCCTTGTGCACAGGATCATTGTTTTACTAAGAAGTGAGGTTTCTTTTTTTTGACATCTGTCTTTCAGTTTTTTAAAAAAATCCCAGTCTCTTCTGAGGAAAACCATCCCCACAATGTGATGCTGTGACCCTTACTGGAATAGAGTTTGTTAAGAAATGGACAAATCAGTGTAAAGTTTGCACTTCAGATAACATGTTTAATTTTGACTAAAACCTTTATTTTTGTCTCATCTGACCACAAATCCTTATCTCACATTTTCCTGGATCAGTCCGATGGTTTCTGGCAAACTAGGGATGTGCTTTTGGGGTGTTTTTTCTTGAGTAATGGCTTCTTTCTAGCCACTGCCATACCGACCAGCCGTATGGAGAGCTTTTGATATCAAGGACCAGATTACCTTCACTCCAGTTTCAACCACTAAACTCTTCACCAAAGTGGTTGTTGGACTCTCTGTGACTCTTTCTTCACAGGTTCACCTTCTTCCTGTAGTGCTTTGGAGTCTTCCTTTAGACTGACAGTCTGACCAGAAAAGGTGAACTTTTCCCATGTTACTCACAAACGGTGAACTTTTCCCTTCTTATCCAGAAAAGGTGAACTTTTTAATGATTAATGAGGCCCACTCGGCAGTATCTTTAATCCGTGTAAATGCGGTGTTTTTTTTGCCACAGGATATGTTCTTACATAAAATCAGTATTATTTTAAAGTCATTCATTTTGAAGGTCAGACTTTAAGGGTAAAATATAATACAGTGCAAGTTAGCTAAGTGTCATTTGGAATTTGGAATCTGTTACAGGGATCTAATGACTTTTGAGAGGATCAGTACAGCTATAACTATATTAAATAAACTGCTACCAGAAACTACCACTGATTCAGTCATGTGTAACATTTTGATGGATATGTGTGTTCTTTGTGATTGACCAGACCTCTGATTGTTTCACCAAAGTTCTAGAAATTATTCAGCCTTCAGTTTTTTTATATGATACCTTTGTACTTCTGCTTTGTGCTTCTACCTTTTTATATTATTACACATTATGAAAAATAAATAAATAAATAGTAGGACTGTGTGTTAGACAGAGGAGGAGGTGTTTTTTTTTTATCAGAAGTGGTTCGTCAATGAAACCTCCAGTTAACAGGTACTCTATCTTTGGTGAAAAACCACTACATATAGATGTTTTTTTGTAAATAATAATAATAATAATAATAATAATAATAACGTGTTGGTCCTTTTACAGTATTAGTACAGTCAGTACTAATACTGTAAAATAACTGAGGCCTGAATGCACATTTGAGAGTGCAGTGGTGCAGAATCATTAACAGTGGTCTATAGAGAGGTGGAAAAAGTGATGTGGTCAGTTGAGTCATCCTTCACCCTATTCTCCATAAGTGGGCGAGTGCATGTGTGGCATACACTAAGACAGTTTTACAGGCCTGAATGCCCCTCTGTAAGGGGGCAAGGTAGTTTTGTTTTGCTGTGGGGTCATAGTTTAGATACCTATTCCCTTACACAGAAGGGATAGTACTGAGTGATTCCTTTGTGCTATGGTGAAGCATTTCTATCATGATTCCAGGATGACAGTACGGGAATCCACAAGGGTCACTGAATGGTTTGATGAGTATGAAAATAGTATATTTGCTGTCACATGATCTCAACCCAGGTGAACACCTTACAGTGATTTTGTTTAGACACCACTGTCTATCATCAGAACATCAACTAAGGAAATGTCTCTTTGCCAGAACAGGGTTCCAGTCCTCCAGTACAGTTCAGAGATTTGTGGAATCTGTGTCAATGGTTTCTACTGTACAGACCGTCAGTGACTACTTCAAAGTAGTCTTGCATTAGACAGCAAGGCTCATTATGGAATTAAGCAAGCTCATTATATAATTAATTATCAAACTATGTCATACCATATTTATATGATCTTTACAAAAAATGTCACATATACTTTGCAATTTTTTCACTGCAAGGGCTCAATTAAACTTGCTCTTCTTGATGAGTGAAGATTAAAAAAAAAGAAGGAAAAAAACATTTTTCCACATCTCAGATTGTGGTAGTGTTCTCATACAGTGCAGTAAATAATATGGCCACTAGAGTGCAGTGCTCAATGAAAAATGGAAAATGACTAATGCACTCCAATACCCAACTTCACCATAAAGCTACGTGTTTGTACTAAAATCATGTTACTCCAGTTTGTTCTGACTGAACTCTTCTATACTTTCTGCTACCGACTTGTTTGACTCAGGCTAAGCATTCTGAAAACTCTCCTGAAGTCCACACTTGCTGTGTATGTGTTCACATTTTGGTGAATGTTGACTGAGTGTTTTATTATATAGACCACACTAAATGCACCTTTATCACCCTGTCCTAAAGTCTACACTTGCGGTTTGTGTTTTGCTTAAGTGTTCACTTCTGTAACACATTTGTGTAATAGAAAAAAGTGTGCAAGAATGTGTTTAGACCACGTGCTGATATGTGTGTTGTCGTTCCAGGGCAGCTTGTTACGGATGTTCTGACATTCCAAAATAATATGTTATGTGTCATATGTGGTATATAAATAGGAGAATGTGGGAAATGTTCCTATGACAACAATATCTATTATTAATTTTGTACATTAATGTTTATTAAACAAAATCACAAACCCTGACCCAGCTAGAGATGATTTGCTCCAAATGTTCCATTAATGTTTTCAGCTGGAAGTTTTCTTTTGGTTCCCAGAATGTTCTTTCTACGGGTGGGAGAATGTTCTTAAAAAAACATTGTGAGGTCATCTTAGGTACCAGTAACATCCATAAAACCTTTGCTGAATGTTGTGCTGAGACTGTTCTTCTTTTGTTATCGTGTAACATAATCTGTGGCCCTCACACATCCTCAAAACATCCTCTAAATGTTGCAATGTTGCTCCTTCTGGGAAGGTTCCCTGCTAGCTGAGGATGTGGAGTTTGGTGTCTTCTCTCCCTCTGCTCACCATCTTAATTAGAAAATGATTCTTCGCGTGTTGTAGCTTGCTGAAAACCGAGAACATATTACTAAACTGTTGTTCAGTGTTTGTGTCTTTCTCTCTAAGCGTGTGTGTGTGATCGTTGGAGCTTATTGACTGGGTTCTGCCTCATTGCATCACCTTGGAAACAATGACTTGATCAATTGGCATGCAGATTTGATATTGATTGTTTGGCTGAGTTTGGAGGGGGAAGGGCAGCAACTGCTTTTCTCCTTTACCTGTAGTCCAGCCTGAAACTCAAACAAGTAGCTTTCCTCAGACACACTGTACCTTCCACAGCTCTCCTGATTCCTGAGTCTGGATACAGTGACTGCCATTTTTGGCCTGCAGTTGTTTTATTCGGTGCCAAGTTTTTGTCTGATTGAAACCACAAAATCACTGTTACTTCAGGCTGTCTGTTTGTTCTTCTGTCACAACAGTCTTTTGTGTTGAGTCTCCACTGAAGAAGAGGAAACTGCACATTCAGATGTACTGGTCTTCAAGTATCATTACTGTCAACAGACTATTTTAATAATGTTATGATGTTCTGAGTCATATCATGAATCCTAGTTAAACCCATTCCACTAAAGAAATGATAGTCTGGACACTTTATATGTGTTTTGATATGCCCTTGACTCTGGGAAACTCTAACATGGTGTTCACAGCAGGCCTAGCCATTCTGTTTGCTATCTACATTCTGTGAATATCATCTACAGTATTATTACGAGACACATAAATGTATTTAGAGAATGTATTCTTTTTAAAACACTACTCAGAAAAAACATCCCTTATTCAGCATGTCACACATACACCAGTACAGAGTCTCACATACCATATTTGAAGACTTGAGTGAACATATAAAGAGGGATATTGTATTATTCCTCCATGGAATATCTCCTGGTTCCAGGTCTATCATCTTCACTCGAGCATTCATTTCTTTCAGGTTTTCACTGACAGAAGGTCAATGCCAATACTTTACGCTGCTCCCTGATTCATTCCTTCATTTCAGACACTGCAAAGGCTGCCTGATGCCAGATAATGTTCTAAAGTTTCTTAGAACTTGTGGACAATGTGCTAAAACAGTTCTCATGTAGAACTTTGAATATTACAGTATTGCAGTGAAAGACCCTTTACAGAATTACCACCTTGCTTTTTATGCTAAATAAACCTTGTGGGTTTTTTTCTGTTTGTTTGTTTGTTTGAGTTGTAGATTTTAATGTGTAAAATCTGCTATTTTTCTTTTTAATTAAAAAAATTGGAAAAAGAATGATTTCCCCATATACAAACACTGCAAATGTACCCTCACTGGTATAACATGGTCTTTAATGTCCAGTTGTGTATTATAAATGAGACACTGTCTCAGGAATAAGAGGCTTATTTATAACCTTTTATAACATAAAACAGAAAAAGTAAAATACAAAGCACATTAATAAAATGCATTTCTTATCATCAAGCTTAAAGAAAGTGATTATGTTGATGAAACATAATCGGGTTTCTGTTCTGTTGTTTTTCTGTCATTTTTCTCTCTAAGTGCTCTGAAAGTGCAACAAACTCCTCTGATTTTCAGGGTGCATTTATAACAGTGTGCTTCATGGCTTGGTTCTGTCCTCTGTACAGTCTGATAAAGATCTGTCATGTAGTCTTAATGTAAATAAGATGAGGTCTGGATCACTGTCCCTCTGCTGTTTGACTCCTCAAGTGTCTGAGAGGAGCTAATCTGAGAGAGGAGCTGATCTGAGCGAGGACCTGATCTGAGAGAGAAACTAATCTGGGAGAGAAGTTGATGTGGGAGAAGAGCTAATCTAGGAGAGGAGCTGATCTGGGAGATGAGCTAATTTGGGAGAAGAGCTAATCTAGGAGAGGAGCTGATCTGAGAGAGGAGCTGATCTGGGAGATGAGCTAATTTGGGTGAAGAGCTGATCTAGGATAGGAGCTGATCTTAGAGAGGAGCTGATCTAGGAGAGAAGCTGATTTGGGAGAAGAGCTAATCTAGGAGAGGAGCTGATATGAAAGAGGAGTTGATCTGGGAGATGAACTAATTTGGGAGAAGAGCTAATCTAGGATAGGAGCTGATCTGAGAGAGGAACTGATCTGGGAGATGAGCTAATTTGGGAGAAGAGCTGATCTAGGATAGGAGCTGATCTGAGAGAGGAACTGATCTAGGAGAGAAGCTGATTTGGGAGAAGAGCTAATCTAGGAGAGGAGCTGATCTGCGTGAGGAGTTGATTTGGGAGAGGACCTGATCTGGGAGAGAGGCTGATTTGAGATAGGAGCTGATCTGAGGACAGAATACTCCTCTTTTCCAGTCACACACATCTGTCAGCAGGCAGAGGAAAAGTGGAGCTCATGATAAAGTTATTAATGTACAAATTAACTTTAATCAAGCCTCATTAATACAGTATATAAGGTGAAATGAAATCGGGCTGAAGGAGGAGGTCAGTAAAGCTGGCTCAGCAGGAGGTGACCGCTCTAAGGAGCACCAGTATTGTTCTGTTCGTCCGCTTTTGTTTCAGCAGATGGTCTTTTAGACATGAATATCATGTGTGCTGGTATGAGAACGGAGCATGTTTTTATCCGGCAGCGCGTGGAATGAAGACGCTCTGACTGACCACATAAGAAGCTGGAGAACAGGATACACTGGATAAAGACCACTGTACTTCATTCATAATGAGCTTCTTCATTTATTCATTCATTTCTTTCTTCCCTTCTTTCTTTCTTTCTTTCTTTCTTTCTTTCATTTCTTTATTTCTGTCTCTATTTATGGCTCTATCTATCTGCTGGATATGTATACAGTTATGGTTATGATCGTTTTTCTATTTGTATTAGTGTAACGTACGCTGTTTATTAATGTTAGTATTTCACCCTATTTAACCCGTTTTACAGTAAAATATTGTGTTCATTATGTTACAGTTGATCAGCGCATCTTCAGGTATTTCTAACCAGCACGTGGCTGTGAGCTAGGTGTTGAACGGTACCGCGCAGCATTATGGGAGTTGACATATGACAGTTAATTTAAATGAAAACCATTTGTGTTTTAATAAACACAAAGTCTTTCTGTTCCGGTTGTTTGGTGTTTTAAGGACTTACGAACTGTTTAAAATATTCAAACACAGAGATGATGACAAGAATATTTATTTGATGTTGGTAAATAGAATTGTTTTGGATATTATTGTTTGTTATTATATAATAATAATTATGTATATTTATAAGTCTTATAAAATAACCAGTATTTTTCTGCTTATTAAGCTGCATTAGGTTTGCAGGTGTGATGTGGATATACATGTATTTCATTACTACTGTATATTCCTACGGTGGCCGAGAAGTGGAAAACAAATTAACATTTGAGAAAACAAAATTACAAAAATAAAAACTAATTTACAACCGAAAAAAAAAAACATTCAAGAAAACACAAGGACACAAAATGAGGGTCAATGTCTTAGTTAACATGTAACCTTATAGGAACTTTTTTTATTATTATTATTATAAACATCTTTAAAACGTTCTTTGAACATTAGATTAAAACATGTTCTTTAAAACTTTATTAGGAGAGAGAAGGTTAGCCAAAGTTCTCGAATATTCCTGGTGGGTTTTGGTCAGAAACGAGCCCAAAGACAGAGCTAGGACTATAAACCTACAGTAACACTACAGGAGCTGTGGGGCTCTTACAGTAGTGTAAGATACACAATTATTACAGATTATTACTAACAGTAATAATACTGAAATACTAACAGTAATAATACTGATTAATAATTAAAACAACACTACAATAATATTAAATAGATCTGTTATCAATAAATGTTATTACGCAATTATTAAATAGCATCACTGATGCTATTACAATGCTTTTTCTAAGGGTTAAAATATGAAAGAGAGAGTACGCATGTGCACACCTACACTCTCAGAAATAAATACACATTTCAGGACACAAAATGAGGGTCAGGGTGGGTCTTCTTCTTTATGGAACATACATGAACCGCATGCCATTGCAGTGACTCCAGACGCCGCTCTCTGACACCGGGCTTTATATCGAAGGGTATAAATATGCTCCTCTTAGCCCAGAGAAGGTGAATTTAGGAGACCTTTAAGACTAATGTCAGGCTCACAGCTGGACCTTCACCATGCTGTACCTCTGAGGGTACATTTACATTGTTTGTTTTTCAGAGGTCTGTGATCATCATTTATGATCAAATCCAGAGACTTTCATGCAGCCATGCAGCACACACACATACACACACACACACACACACACACACACAGTCCTGTTGCTGTAATTTTGGAGTTCTCAGCAGCTCTGCGCACTGCGACAGCAGCAGAATTACATGACTGATCACCTCCAAGCCATTGATCGGTTTCTGTTACACTCAGTCAATGATCTGATCCCCCCCACCCCGCCCACCAACCTCCTCCGACTCCGTCAAAGCAGCGCAGCATACATATTCACATATTCAGAACGTTTACAGACAAACAGTCCTAAAGAGGCTCAAACTAACGACAGGCCATGAATCCATAACATTTTATTTATACGCCAAATAAATAAATAAATAAATAAATGGAATGAAGGAAGAAACAGATTTCTGTATTTAAGGATTATGACTGGGGTGGAAAATTGTGTTTTCTTCCTGTTGAAAATTCATAGCGTGATGAGAAATACATTGGAACAGGCTGCACAATAAAAGAGCCAATAAAAAATAAGATGAATCAATTTATAACTGCTTGTTCAGTTTGAAGGGAAGTGGCTTTTAAGCGTGATAATTTTTAGGTCAGATGGCAGAACAAACTGATCTAAAGGAAGACTACAGTATCTGAGCAGACAGCAGAATGACTCTTAAAGAGCATTTCTACACATATAAAACGACCTTAAACATGGAGGGACCCGTTCCAAAACCCACTCTAGATCACTTTTAAGAGTTTCCTCTTCTTTTCCATAGTGTTTGTCTCTGGCAGAAGGTTTTGCATTTTAGAGAAACATTAGTGATATTTGATGATCTATATAGCATATAATAGTATGATATAGATTTACAGCCATTATCAGTTAAAATAAAGAATAAAACATTTTCGGGTGCTGGTAGTGGGGAGGGGGTCCCACGTGTGATTGGTGGTGAGAGAGAGAGAGTGAGAGAGAGTGAGAGAGAGAGAGGGCCATTCCCCTGCGGAATGCGCTGTTTACCAGGAGCGCAGAGGAAGGGGCCAATCACGTGGACTTGACCCGAAACACACACACGTGGGGGTGTCGGAGATGCGGAGCAGTAGCTCAGAGTGACCACAGACCCTCAGAAGAATCACCTGAAGAGCCCAGACACACGAGCTTTACGAGGCAGCCCCCAAACCCTGCTGCAGCGTGAGGAGCCCGGAGAGAACAGGAGCTACACCTCCAGCTTACAGCGGAGAAAGAGCCATGGCAGAGGGTGAGTGTTCTTGAGGTGAAGGAGGAGGAGGGGGTGGGGTGAGGGGTAGCCTTTCTCAAGGTGTTAGTCCGCGGGAGAGTGTGGCTGGGGGGTTGGGTTCCTCACATTGTAGCAGGTTTTAGGGTTTCTTCTCCAAATCTTTCCCTCTGACCCTCCCACTTTTTTACTGCTGGGGTCGAATAGCGTCGAGCCTCCCTTTGTGCTCTTCAGGATCGCGTCTGAGAGTGAGTGTGTAGAAGGGCCACGTTTGGGCGAGAGAGGATACGCGCAAACCGCAGGCTTTTATTTGACTGAAGATGGGCTCCATTTCACACCAGGACTTTCAAGGTGAAGTAGCTAAAAAAAGGACATAATGTGTGCCATGCGTCGACCTGTGATTAGTTGTATTGATCGGTTTAAGGGAGAGGGGGATGCATGAAGGTGGAAAGGGGCAGCAAGGGCCAAAAAGTCCTAGTTCAGGTTTGGAGAATTTTCTCTCAAGAGCAACAACGTGCGATTGATTGAACGAGCCGAACCATTGGCGTGGTTATAGTGGCTGAATATGAAGTTCCCTCAGTGCTAACAATGGCCTTTGAGCGCGATTGGCATTTGGCTGCTCAGTGTAACTCAGTTGATAACACTCTATTTGTCTTTCTTGGGTTCAAAATTCGCAAATGATCTCCACTAATACTCGATTAAAAACGCCAAAAAACTCAAAATATCTGCGAAAATGTTGTAGTTAACCCCAGAATTGCACTTTTATTCTGTTTTTGAACTGTTTGATTATCACATTTGATCTTAGTTTGCCCAAACAGGTCAAACAACCCCTAATTTATTCAAAGAGTACATATTTTATTTATTTATATATTTATTTGTTTATTTATTTACAATCACAAACGTTTTTATTCCATATATTCACGGGATAGATAGACAGTGTTTTACACTTTCATGGATGAATATATGCCAACTGTTAGGTTAATTATTATACTGGTGTAATGCTACAATGTGCTTGCTTTTTTGATGCCGTGGGCTTATAATGAACGGTAAATAGATTGGGTGTTTCTACTTTACCATCTACAGTCTTGCTAAAGGCTCCTGCCTGTTTTGCAGGAGGCTGCACGAAAACTGAGGAGGAGGAGGGACAGAGCACCGAGGAAGACTCGCAGTCCTACCATGGCGTCGGTGTATGCAAGTGGTTTAACGTGCGGATGGGGTTTGGGTTCCTCTCTATGAACACCCGGGATGGCGAGCCTCTGGAAGCTCCCGTCGATGTGTTTGTCCATCAGGTGTGTTTCCTCCCAAAACTTACACTTCCCAATCACATACTCCATACTACAGATATTTACTCCCTGTTCTCGTTTTTATTAAGGGGTTTTTGCACCCCCCTGTAAATAACTGGTCTGAACATCAAATAACAAATTGACAGTGCAATGTAAAATAAACCTTCAGTTAGAAACATTGAGGCGGAGTGCTGTGGGAGAGCTCAGATTGGCAAAACTGATAGTTTTGATAGTGCTGATAGTTGAGCATGAAAAAATGTGGCCAGAGAAACCAGATTGTCCTTGAATGACCCACCCATGGTAATGCAGTGGGGTGATTACCTTTTCTTTCTTCTTTCCCATGTGAGTGCGAGACTCCACTATCTTCAACTCTGAGCTAATATACGATGGTTTGGTTTTGCATTTAGTGTACCTTTTCATCCTGCCCTCCTCAGTCCAGGTTCCTGCTATAAAGTCATTGGGGACTATCTGTGATCTTTGCATGGCCCATCCCCCTGCCCCTGGAGCTACAGTATGCTAATTGCTTATAGGCATATTAGGAGACGGTGGTTTTATTTTCTCCCAGTTCCTCTAAGATCCCCTGCTATGAAGCCATTTTCCTCCAGGAGCCAACCTGACTGCTGGTGGCATTGATTATAGTGAGCGTTTGAAGCATTTATCATTTGATTTTCTGTAGTCTGTTTGGTTGGTTTGTGTATGCTTTTTAAGGTATCAGCAAAGCTCTCAAATTAGAAATGATGTTTTCTCAGTATGTCTTATGGGGTTTCCATAGACATAGCAGAGCTACAAATAGCATACTTTTGGATTACTGTTTATATTTAATGTGTTTTGTCATTTTAAGA
Source organism: Semaprochilodus insignis (assembly GCA_034552555.1). NCBI lineage: Eukaryota > Metazoa > Chordata > Actinopteri > Characiformes > Prochilodontidae > Semaprochilodus > Semaprochilodus insignis. The sequence continues at coordinate 30,706,297 of CM067479.1, forward strand.
TCTTGTGGGAAAAAAAAGATTTGGGCAACACTTTCATCAGAAAGCTTTGTAACTTTCAAAACTGATTATTGTAAGAATGCATCCGGGCAAAACCCAAGCAGTTACACCAAACAATACAAACCCCAGAAAAAGCACCTGAAGCCTCATAAATATGTAATTGGTCACTCTCTAATATGGACTGAGAGTCACTACATGAGGCTAGTCCAGAGCTTGGGTAATCATCAGCAAAAGGGTGGTCCACACGCTGGACCTGCAGGAGCCGTAGTAGCGGGCCTCAGCCCTAAATTAGGAGCCGCATGTCAGAGAACATTAACTGCTGGGGTCCACTGGCCTTTGTGCAGGCTGACAAAGGAAGACACATCCCAATAAAGCGCTCCCCTCAGCCGTGACCAACACCCGCTTTATCTAAGGAGCCATCCCTCCCATTGTCCTCTAAGCTTCTCATCTTCTGATGTCTTCCTCTACTTCCCCTCCTGTTTCTCAAAGTGTCTGTTTGTGTAGACTACATGACCCATGTAGGTTGAGAAGCATTATTACGCTCTTTACAAAAGTGCTTTGGATGCTTCTCTGTATTTTCTCAAAACCTTTTCAAGTAGAAGTCCGCGGTCACTTTCAATGTTCCGCATAGTGCTTCTTTTACAGCATTCCTTGGACAAAGTCAAAAGGAGAGGCCAGGAGTTATTCGGGTGAAACTGTACACCCAGTAAAAGTTTGAAGATGTTAGATAGACAGACCTGTGTTGATCATTCAAAGAACACAACTTATAAAGCTAGTTTATTTGAAGAAAGCAAGATCAATCTGAGCACTCCATAAATTGAACACATGGACTTCTCTTTATCATTAGATAGTAATTACAGTTATTATTGTTACAAACTAATTTTTATATCAAAAATAAGACGTGACAATGTCATTAGCTAATGTGAACTCTTACAAAATCTTTTTTTTTCTTTAGTTACGCAGTTCTAAACCGTTCTAAAATCTTTAACTGGTCTAGAACCTTTACATTATGTGGAAGTTCTTCAAACAAAAAGAAGATTCTTCAGAATTACACATCTTATTTACAGAGACAAGTCTGTAAAGAGCCCCTCCACTGAAAGGTTATTTAGGAATGGTGGATGTTCTATTACTCCAAAAATCCTTTTTGACACCTTTATTGTTAAGAGTGTAGTGTCTTTGTGATGTCAAACAGTCTGTGAAAGAAACGTAAAGAGCGCAACACAGGGGGCTGATTTGGAACTGATGATTGCGAGAATTGCTGACCTATTTAGAAGTAATCAGCCTTTTTGTAATGGTCAAGACAACAGGACAATGCACTGATATCCTCGCTAATTTCCATTATGAGCGTTTGTAAATATGCCTTAAAGATTTCCAAAGTGACAACATATTTTTCATAACTGGTTTTTAGGGATATTGAATAAGACCCATGTCCTACAGTTTTCATGAATTTTCTTTTGTTTATTTATATGGTTTAAGTACCGGAATCAAGGTTCATTTTACATGTATCATTTTCCATCCACTCTATATTCATTATATTTAAATAGGCTGTTTTTGCTACTGTGTCTTTAAGACTTATTTATCGCTGCTGGCCAATGAAAAAAAAACATGTATCTCAATTTTATTCCTTTTCACTTTTCTATATCATTTGAGGACAGCAGCTGCTCTTTACATTGTACAAAAATGTCACGATGACTGGACCAATAGCAATTTTCAAATGCTTTGAAATTACTTGGAATTAAATCTCTCCACATTGTCTTACATTGAAAGTAAAGAATGTTTTTGGCCTGTTAAGGTACTATTTTGGATAGCGACAATGTGTAATTGACTTCTGTTGTGAATGGCGCTAAACTACTGTAGGCTGATAAGAGGTAATAGTTAAAATGCTTTACATGGTACCATGGCCTTGAATGTGACACTCTAGGAAAAACCTTTAATTGGTATAAACCTTTACAGTGTGTCAAGGTTCTTTAAACTTAAGTATGTACTGAAATATTCTTTAGGGAACCAAAAGTAGCAATGCTCCAGAAGAACCACTTTTTTGTCCAAAGTCCTTTTAGCACCTTTATTTAAAGGATGTATCAAAATGCAGTAATAATGTGGACATGTTGGTAGCAAGTGGTTTGGCTTTGGGAGTTTTGTGTTGCAATGTTGTACCTGAAACTGAAGAGATTAGAAAAGTGTTGTTCCTACTGAAGTGACTTGTAAGAGAGGGAAGTAGATTTGAGGGGTATGTGGTGGGGGGGGGGTCTCGTAGGATCACGTGTCAGAGGAAATGGGTTAACGGTCACAGTGACTGACAAACAATGGATGCTCCTGAAAAAAGGACACTGCATCTGCCCAAATATTGTTACGAAATACCAACTGCGCTACCCTATCTTGCTTGTGGCAGCTGATCATTCACCAAAACCAATACAGCTCTATTTTTGTTGACCATGCTGTCCTTGATAGCTTTCTGACAAAGATAAAAATCATCTGCTTCGTTTTTGTGCTCATCTCAAAATCACAGATATGCAGGAGGAATTTGATGTTGGGTTGGAGTAGCTTAGGCTCTATATTTAGCTGATACCTGTTTAGGAGGGTCTTCTGCTTCAACAAGACCATTGATATAGAAGACATATCCTTGTTTTAGTACAAGACCCATGAATAATCTGATTCTTTGACTCTTGGTCAGTGTTGTAACCAGTCATATTAAATGTGTTCTTAAAAGTTGGAATGGCGTAAACTGAATGGTTATATCCTTTACTTTGGTTATAGAAGATGATGCTTATAACTATAAAAGGACTTTCTTTCTTCAGTTGAAGTATTGACTTGACCCATGGCACACAACGACTATAAAACATCTTATTGTCCTGAGCTCCATTGAGTTAACATTGCTGTTGACACTGACCTTCTGATATATTCATCAAGCACAAACTATTTTTTTTATTTTTGTTAGTAGTAATATGGGAAAAGTTTCATTTCAAAATGCTATTGGAATATAAAAATTTGCTGCTGTTGGAAGAAAACATTATCTCTCCATTTTTTAGTGTTTTACTCATTTTGAAAATGCCTGTAGACCTTTACATTGTGTGCAAATTTCATATGAATGGACCAAAAGAAATAGTCCTGAATTACAAGAAAAAACTCTGGTCCCACAGACTTTGAATCAAAAGGGTTTTTTTTCTCCTGTAAAGTTATCATTTAGGGGATATAGGGCTTTATGGTCTGTCTGTCTGTCTTTGTCTGTCAGTAGTGATATATAAATTTTCTGGCTATGACAGCTGTTTTTAAAAACTATATACATATAATGAAAAATACATATTTTATTTTTTGTTACAAAGGAGTTATTAATCATAACATAACATTTATTTCTTGTATTTGTAAAGCCCATCCCAACAGAAAGAAGGGAAATTCGGTAATACTTTACATTAATTAACATGAAGTAATACATAGAAAATGGTTAACTAATGTTAAATAAACTTGTAACAACTGTTACATTTCATTTCTATATGTAAACATGTAATTGTTACATGTTTGCTTAACATTATCTAAGCAGTATAAACATTGTGAATTACTTCATATTAATGAATATATTATTTCATGTTTAGTCAACACCTAATGTAAAGTGGACATTTTAGGACAAATCCTTCTTGTGTCATTAATCACATTTCATATTTTCAGTAAAAAATATATATGTATAATATATATACTCTATTGTCATAGTGCTATTCGCTGTATATGTATATGTATATGTAAATATACATTTTAATGCCCACCTGATTCCTGCTTACGTGTAAAGTAAAAGCTATTTGTGTGTGAACTCACACGGTATAGGGCATGTCTTCTAGCTCACCTCAACATGCTTTCATGCTGAACAACCATTTAAGGAATGTCCCTGGACCCCCACCCTAAGCACGGCATCCAGTGTAGTGGTCAGTGTGTCAGTGAGTTAGGAATTAAGAGATCTGTGTGTGGTTTTGGGGGAGGGTATGTGTGTGTGAAAGAGCAAGAAAGAGAGAGACAGACAGGGAGAGGGAGTTTGCAACTGCTGCATGGAATGCATACCATAGACTGCATGAAAAAAGGACATTGGGTCTAAACATGGCCTCCACCATCATCTGCCTCTCTAACCATGCTCCCTCATGGTTCTTCTTGTGATATCCTGGCTCCTTCTCTGTCTGCCTCTCATTACAGCATTACTTCTTCTTTTAGCCTAAGAGTTAATGCGCATAAGGTCCTGCATGTATGTGAGTGAACAAAAGCAAATTACTGAGTGCTCATATATCTTCAAAAAGGCTTCAAGAAGTGTCCCAAGTGGGTTAAAGCATCAATAACAAAGCTTTATTAAGGTAATAGCAAACATATTGTGGAAGTACAACATAACATCAGTGTAGCTTCCTTTTCACTCTTTCAATTTCAGTGAAGCATTTGTATGGACCAAATATGGACTAAATATCACTGCTTGTGAGCATTCGCCCTAATCCTGATTCATTATGTTCTTTTGCTCTCAGAGCAAGCTGCACATGGAAGGTTTCCGGAGTCTGAAGGAAGGCGAGGCTGTGGAGTTCACCTTCAAGAAGTCCTCCAAGGGCCTGGAGTCTGTGCGGGTGACAGGGCCTGGAGGAGTCCACTGTGTGGGCAGTGAGAAAAGACCCAAAGGCAAGAGCACCCAGAAACGGCGATCCAAGGGAGACAGGTGAGTAGACTTAACATAAAGCATGTTAAAAGGTTCAAATTCTGATTTGGAGTGACCAGAGGGCTCTGTTCTAACAGCAGATTGTTTCCATATGTGTAAACTGAAGAGCTACCTTAGGATAAATTGGGTCCCTCTAAATACGATGGTGTGTTTATGTACAGGTTTTATTACACCATAAGTGGAGATCGTAGCCGCTTTCTCCAATCTTGTGTGTAATGCGGTTTGGTCACCTCTGTGCCCCCTCTCACCCCATCCCCACCTCTGGTCATGCTTAGGGTCGCATGGACTGGCTTGACATGTGACCTGGATCAATAACTGTTTAAAATTGCTGGCCACCAGTGCATTTATACTCAATAGATATGCCCAAATGTCCATCCCCCATCTCTGTGGCTGGCCTTTAGAGATTAGGGCATAGGAAACTGCTTTGCATCCGAGAGCAGCTTCTGTTTAAAACCTGACTGTTGTTTGGTTGTGGTTATAGTGTTGATTCTATAAATTCTGAATGGTTAAAGAATTATGTAGCAGCTATATGAAACTCCTAACCAAGAAAATAAGACAAGTAAGGAAGGAATGAAAGACAGACAAAGAGATAAAGAAGAATAAGAATCCTAGCATAGCATAGCAGTATAATACTGCTGGAACAAAATGGCCTTATCTCCAAAACGGTCACTGTGTAGGAGAAGGGGAAAACTTACCTACATAAATAATGGAAAGTAATTTTGGACTATTTGTCTATTTGGCTGTAGAATGCACCTTGTAAAGGACAGTTGGCATTTTCAAATTCCGTCAAAAATTGACCCAAGATTTTGTTCTACCACGATGATATATTAGTTTTGCTTAAAGATGCAAACCTTTAATTTCTTTGTAAATGACTGTGCTGTCTTATTGTGTTTAGATTACATGATGGCTACTGGTGTGGACGTCTCTCATTTATCAATACTGATAGACGTTAGAAGTGTATCAGGTGGCCTGCTGGTCAGTCAGTTCTGTTTAGGGTGAAGGACAAAGTGTTGACAGAGTTGGAATAGGAATACGTTACAGCCTCAAAGAGTCTCAAGAGGCCTGTGTTCGATACAAGTGCCCTGATCACACTGTCCCTTTAAGAGCTCCCACAGCTGCCTAATATGATTATTCTTCCCTCTTAGTGGCAAATTCTGCATTTTACCTAGCTGTTTTGTTCAAGCAGGATTGCCTGACCAAAGGTGTCTTCTTCCCTGATAATTCTGGACTGTATCTGTATTAGGCAAGAGAGATGGAAGAGATGGACTGTATCTGTGTTAGGCTAGAGAGATGGAAGATATTCTCGTCAGTGAGATCTAGGTCTAGTGAGTGAGTATATAATAAAAAGTAAATGCTGGCAGCAACAGAAATGTAGTAAATGTAAGAAATAAAATATCAAATTAATATGAAACTGTAGAAAGTTATTGTACCCTTCCTCTATCTTCTTTCTCTCTGCTTTCCCCTCATGTTCTCAGTATCTGTCTGTAGCACGAGCAGCTATACAAGCTCTAGGAAGCAGAAAGAGAAAAATACAGGCACTCATTTAATTGATAACAGATGTAGATGCCCGAGAGGGGTCAGAGGTCATTGTTGCCATGGAAACTGCATACATTTAGGGTTTGGGGAGGGGTTTCGGGGGTTGAAGGAGCAAGAGGTCATAGTTCGTAGGTCGACACTGCAGCTTTTTGTGACAAAGGGCTCCATAGCTTTTCTCCACACGCTTTCTGTGATTGATCCATGCCCCGGGCTGCCGTGATGGTGGACGCATGTGGACACCGCCCCAGTTCAGCCCCTATAAACCACCAGCAGCATCTTCAGAGCCCCCCAATGTCCCCACGCGACCTCATCTACATGGACATCAATGCAGCGGTGACAGAGTCTGCCCACCACCCATCTGTCATTCAAATCAGAAAATGTTTCATTGGCAACCCTCTCCTGGTTTATAGCATGACTACAAACTGAAATGTTTGCTGAGGGGACTAAAGATCTGCTGGGATTTACCTGCTGTAACTGATCTGGAGTGGTTAGAGGCTTTACGGTGCGGCAGGGCTGGGAAATATGACTATACGTATCATTATCATGTTAAATGCCATGGCAGTGTGAAATTTTCTTGAGGCAATATTAGAATACATTTCTGACATATCATCCACCCCTATGGTGAAGAATCAGTCATAACTGCACCAGTCATGACAATGAAAGATTTGCAAGTGAGTTAGTTTCTCAATTTTAATTTCAGTCTCACTGTGCTGTAATGACACTATGTGTAGGGCTAAGCAATATCTACAATGTTTATTGTTTTTATGGTAAATTACATCACAACCTGCTTTTCTTGTGAATATCATGGATATCATCAGTACTTAAGAAACACATCCCATCTACATATATGATTGTAATTACAAATTAGACCTGTTTTATTAGTTTTATTGATAAGACATCTAATGACTAATGCTAAAATTCAGCTCAGCTCACTTTTGTCCATGATATTGGACTGGATTGCCATGTACTTAAAGGTGGGCACTATAGAAAAATATGCACTGATACGTCATTATATGTACTTTTTTGACTTATGATAACATTTAAAAAATACAAACAAAAACGATGAATGCAATATATCACATATCGTGCACTGCATTTTAGATGATTAGACATTAGATAGATATTAACATTAGTTATTAGATAAGTCATCACAAAGTTTCTGATTGGCAGCTACATTTGTGAATACTCCAATGAGATCTTGATATCTATTGTGCCTTGGCTACAGGATTGTAGGTTACATGTTGCCCTCTTGTGGAGTTAAATTGATAATGCAAGATGTCATTCCTTGTATGTCAGGAGTGCCCAGCCTTACCCACAAAGGGCTGATGTGTTCAAGTTTTCATTTTCCTCAAAACTGGAGGACACATTATCAGATGTTTAAAGACGGAGGCCGATTGATTAAGTGGAATGGGGTGCGCACCTGCTCGGTTGGAATGAAATCGTGCATCCACAGCAGCCCTTTGCAGATAAGATTGATTGCACACCCCTGCTTTATCTGAACCATAGAAGGAGGTTAGTCTCTTTCAGTGTTCTGCTGTAGCTTCCTTTAGGATTCATTTGTAATCTCTGTTTCTCAGGTGCTACAACTGTGGAGGTTTGGACCACCATGCAAAGGAGTGTAAGCTGCCTCCTCAGCCGAAAAAGTGCCATTTCTGCCAGAGCGTTACACACATGGTTGCCAACTGCCCAATCAAAGCACAGCAGTCTTCATCAGGCTCTCAGGGAAAGCCGTCACCTCTGAAGGGGGAGGAAGAGGAGCAGAGCCATTTCCCCACACCCACCGAAACCACCGACTGAGAGAGCAGTGCACCTGAAGGAGCGCAGGATGTAGCTCACAAGCCAATCATACCATTATATTGGGAAGACGAATATATGTTGATATCAATGCTGCTCTTGGAACTACCTCAGGTATATAGGAGAGAAACAGAAGAAGAATGTATCGTTTTTGTCTTTAGTGGTGTAACACTCAGGAATAGCTCTGCTTTGTACTCAGGAATTTTGACAATGTATTTATTGAAGGCTTTTCTCTAGAAGAAATGACTGATTATTCACTACTCAACTATATTTACTATTTTTGCGTAATTTTCTATATGCAGTGATAGTGTCGGTTATAACAAGCAAATCCCTGGTTGTTACATATCAGAGTCCGACAAGAGCAGAGGCTGTGGAGACACTCCTCTGTGAAGAATGTTCCTCTGAGGTTTTCAGGGAGTTTTAGGGTGGGGAGAGGGGGTGGTGGTTAGAATAACATTGGGATGGGTTTTTGCAATCGACTGACCTGATCACCTGGGGCCAAATGAATGTTAAGCCATGGCTCTGGCTTTGCCAACCAGTGGTTCTTGTGTCATTTCTCCCTGTTAATTTATAGATTATGTTTCCTCTGTTCAGTGGACAATAGATGTGCGATTACTTTAAAAAAATGACACCATTTTAAGGATTAATCAGATCAAGTGTTCTTTTTAGGATACAATTTGCGTTCAGAAAGTTAACCTCTATGTAACCGCAGTTGTGCGTCTGTGTTCTTGTGTGCTATAGCCTATTTGCCTTTTTTGTTTGACAGTTTATTTCACAATTTTATTAGAGAAATCATTTATTCAGTTGATGAAGTCCATTTCTAAGTTCTTGACTAGACACTGCCTCCATCCTTCAGTTGCCAGGCTTCTTTAAGAAGAAGAGGTGCACATAGACCTAGCAAACTTGATAGCCTTTTACTCCCGTTTTACAGGAGAAGCCGGCAGACACATTTTATACATACTGTATATGTAGACCTTTTTAAAATCATTAGTATTTATTTATAGCCATTCCTGCAGCCTATGTTTACATTCTCTCAGTAATATACCTCATACCTCACCTCATCACGTTCAACATTTGTCTTAAGATTCTCAGGAAAAGAAAACACACATTTGTGCGGATTATCCTCGTTGACACGCTAAACTGCAACAGCAGTGGCACACGGCAGTGTGTCTATATTCTTATTCTTTTAAAATCACTAGTATTTATTTGTAGCCATTACTATGATGCTTTAGTTATATACCTCACCTCTTCACATCTTATTTATGATTTGATAATCAATTGCTATGTTTTATAATGTAGAATTCTATTATAGGTTTTGATGGTTTTGCTATGCACACTTTTGTTGGGTAAATGAGCATTGGGAAATGCATTTATGCCAAATCAATGCATTGTTAACTCTGCACTAATCATGCTGCAGATTATCTTTGCCTTATTATGGTCTTTCTACATCTCTTTACTGTTTCTGTTTATTGTTTTGCAGAACAGCATGTTTGTATTGTGTTATTTCGGATTAATCTGTGTAAAAGTGAACCACAGCGAGGTTTGCTCTCAGTGAAGCATGAATCTGAAAATCTCAGGGAACGCTTCAGATTATCATGTTGGTTAGATACTTTCAGGGAGAAATATTGTGATATATGCTGAAAAAAACAAACCAAAGTTCAGTACCACATTAGTATTACAACAGAATAAACAAACAAACATTTTTGGTTTTGTTGTTTTGTTTATTGTCATTAAGCAAGTTATTTAATATGCAGAAATGTAATTATTAGCTGAAAATCGAATACTCACTTAAATGCATGTAAGAGTTGCAGAACATAAATATGTATTTTCCCATAGATTTCAACTAAAATATTGAGCAAATGTTTTTAATATAAATCGGTTTTTATCTGGATATTATTAAGAACTGTCACATACATAACACATCCTGGCTTAACTGGATACCTGCAGTAGTTTTCTATTTTAAATACCACAGTCAATTGTTCAGTTTTGTTCTAGAAGAAATGATCTTTGAGCACTCTTACGAACACATGCTGTGACGTTGTTTCCTCAACTACATTTACACTATTTACTGTCTTTAATACAAACAAAAACCATTCAGTGGGTATTTTTATAAGTTATCTACTAACACTAAACACACATGAGGAGTAGTTCAGTACGTATAATGTAATACAAAATAATATAATATAATACAATATAATATATGTATAACTTGTGTTAGTGCATAGTTATGGCATATATATTAACATGTAATTTTAACCATAAGCATTTTATTTCTATCAGTCCTCCTGTTCTCTGTTCCTAAAGCTGTATTTTGGTTTCCAAATACCTGTTTTCTATTCTTTGCAATTTCTTTGCAATTCCAACTTCAAAATTACAATTCTCAGGAATCCATTCTCATCCAGCGTGACACACATCCAACATGTGAATCAGTGTCATGCGCCAATTATGTTTGTGTTTTTGCAGTCGAATGGATGAAACTTGCTCAGTATGGCCATACACAAGCATACTGACTCCTCTATTGTACTGACTGAAGTGTAATTGAAGTGTAATTAAAGAGGTTTGTTTTCTGCTCTGATTTAGAAGTCACTGTGAAGCATGCATTACAGGAAGTGTGGGTCTCTAGGGACTTGCTTAGAAAATTGTTCTCTACATGCTTAATAAATTCTTTTCAAAGCTTTAATGCTGTCTGTCTTTGGAAGCTAAAATAGACAGAAATGAAAGAACAAGTGAACATAATAATAACATAATAATACACTGGATAACTGAAATTAACATGCTAGCAAATGCTTAAAGTAATACTCTGGCAGAAAAACTTAAATGAGCATAATTTTGCTTAACCCAGATACAGTTAATCAGCCAAGACACATTTGTGTCCTCATTTTGCATCTTTGGTTTAGGGTTGGTGCAATGTGTCTGACATTATTAACAATAGGAGTCAATATTCACCCAGGTCTTTATTAAGGGCCCACAGAATGTCATTCTGATTTAGTACATAGTACGACTTACTTACTGTGAACTATAAATATGAACTTCACTGCATAGTTAAATGTAGACAGCAGGCACATCTTAGACCTACTATAAATAGTCATTTAAAAGCTTAGAAAAACTATGTTGTATTTTATGATCCTGTGTAGTAGCCTAAAACTGAAGGTGAACTCTCTCATTACTATTAAATGATTATTAAGTGTTGATTACTCTGTTATCCACATGACTAAAAGATAAATCCTAAACAACTTCACGCAGATTAATGAGCCCCTCGATCTTTTTCTGTCTAAAAACACAATGATATATCCGTGTTTATAACTTACAACAAAATCTATATTTGGTGTCATTTACTATTGGGTAGTGATGGGCGTTACCACGGACTCTCCACTGAATCCGATACCAAGTAATACCAAGGCTAATATCCCGATACCAATACTTTAAAGCTTGTGATTTTCAACAATGATAAATGGTAAATGTGAACATAATTATAACAGAATATCTGACATTAATATTAAACAAACCTTCAGAAATCAGATTCTTTGTGCTTCTTTTAATAACATAATTCAAGTCAGTAATAACAACTATTTAGTTTTTGATAATGTTTAAATGACATGTTCACCTAAACTAGTACTGTCAGTTGAAAATGTATTAGAATAATATCTAAATAGTTACATTTGAATGTTCATTATATATCCAATGAAACAAAAACATTATCAAAACTATGGCAAATCAAAGTAAAAATACTATATATAATATTTTGCTGGGTGTTTTCAATGTTGGTAGTCACTCAGAGAAGTCTACCCGTTAAAAAGGCCCAGTTCAGAGTCACTTATACACATTACGTTTGAAGGAGCTTCTTACTCGCCAGCTTTATTTGGGAGCAGCAGGAGGAGGAGGAGGAGGAGGAAGGTAAAGTAGTTCCTATACTACAACATCACTTACAGAAGCATTTTTATTATTGTCACTGGGAGATAGTATACACATCCATCCTAATACATAAACAAACAGCCCATCCCTACGACCCGGACTAAACGCTGAACGTTGCGTGAGATAATTTCCACACGTCTCTTCGCAGAAGTACGACACCAGGCTGCGTTTACTACAGACTGTACGGTAATTTGCGAGCAAACATGGCCGCGTCCTAGATACTGCTGGAGCCTGTGTGAACTGTTATGCTGTCAGATAAGCCGAGTACAGAGTGAAGACGTCAGAAATGATATAACTACAACATCTTGCTTTAAGATGGATGTTTTTCGTACTGCACAGGTTCTGTCCAGACGCCTCATGGCTCATAAACAGGTGTGGAGTAGATTAGCTTTCACTGCCCGCAGTTTCTCAGTGGAGCGGTTAACCGGAGAGAGCACTGCGCTCTTGTACACAGCTCACGGAGAGCCTTCACAAGTCGTTAAGTAAGCACGACGTATACATTCACCAACATAAACACTCTCCCAGCTCCAAATACCAGGCATAAATGCTGATACCTTTTATGATTAAACAGGAAGGAGACTCTGCAGCTCCCTTCTCTGGGAGAGAAAAGTGTCCTCGTGAAAATGCTCGCGGCTCCCATCAACCCTTCGGATATAAACATGATCCAAGGCAAGCAAACACTCCTCATGCTTTCTGCTCCTTCCGTACTCATTTAAGCTTGTTTTGTCCCCTATATGTGTAAAACGGGTCTTCACGTCTCATTTACAAAAATATATCTTAAATGAGCGATTTAACAAAAAGTAGACCCCTGTTTTACCACTTTATTAAAATTATGGAGTGTTATTTGTAGTCTTCCTCGTAAGAAAGCTGTGAATACCTGGAGTCTGTGTTTAAATTTTGGCAGTCGGCATCCCTCTGTCGATTGTATTAATACACTGCCTAGACAAAAAAAGGTCACACACTCTAATATTACGTTGGACCGCCTTTAGCTTTGACACATTGTCATCTTGGAGTATGCCCGTGCCATCAGGGAAGAAAAAATCCATTGATGGAATAACCAGGTAATTCAGTATATTCAGGTAGTCAGCTGACCTCATTCTTTGGGCACATAACGTTGCTGAACCTAGACCTGACCAACTGCAGCAACCCCAGGTCATAGCACTGCCCCCGCAGGCTTGTACGGTAGGCACTGAGCATGATCGGTGCATCACTTCAGCCACCTTTCTTCTTACCCTGATGCGCCCATCACTCTGGAACAGGGTAAATCTGGACTCATCAGACCACATGACCTTCTTCCATTGCTCCAGAGTGCAATCTTTATGCTCCCTAGCAAATTGAAGCCGTTTTTGCCGGTTAGCCTCACTGACAAGTGGTTTTCTTAAGGCTACACAGCTGTTTAGTCCCAAGCTCTTGAGTTCCCTTCGCATTGTGCGTGTGGAAATGCTCTTACTTTCACTATTAAACATATCCCTGAGTTCTACTGCTGTTTTTCTACGATTTGATTTCACCAAATGTTTAAGTGATCGCCGATCACGATCATTCAAGATTTTTTTCTGACTACATTCCTTCCTCATAGATGATGTTTCCCCACTGCCCTTCCACTTTTTAATAATGTGTTGGACAGTTCTTAACAGGATTTTAGGAGTTTCAGCAATCTCCTTAGATGTTTTCTCTGCTTGATACATGCCAATAATTTTACCCTTCTGAAACAGATTAAGATCTTTTCCATGACCACAAGATGTCTCTTTCGACATGGTTGTTTAACAAATGAGAAGCTACTCACTGCATCAGTTAGGGTTAAATAACTTGTTGCCAGCTGAAACGTAATCACCCATACAGTAATTATCCAATGGGAGGCTCTTACCTATTTGCTTAGTTAAATCCAGGTGGTGACCTTTTTTTTGGCCAGGCAATGTATTATGTATTTGTTTACTCCTCTCTTTATTTATTTATTTGTTAAAGACACAATACTAAAAAAGCAATTAATGGAACGGTTCTTTAGGGAACTGAATATGGTTCCCTTGTGTCATTGCTCTAGGTAGCCTATTTTGGCACCTCCTGTTTTCAAGTATGTAACTCCTAGGAGACCATCTTTGGTTCCTCTTTGGTAGTGATGATTCAGTTTCCTGAACACATGCTATAAACTGCTACCACTAAACAAATTAGAGCTTAGTGGTATTGGGTCAAAAGGCCCCTGTAAAAGAAGCACACTAAGACATGAAGTAAAGCTCATTTCTGAACTTCTATTCAAAGTGGCCTTGTGCCAATGACAGCTATAATTTAAACAATGCTATTTACAGCGTCTGCCCACTTGAACAGGCACCTACGCAATACTGCCCGATCTTCCAGCAGTGGGTGGCAATGAAGGAGTGGGCCAGGTCATAGAAGTGGGCACCAAGGTAAAAACAGTCAAAGTGGGCGACTGGGTGATTCCAAGGGATGCTGGCCTAGGTGAGATATTGTGCCTTATTGTAGCTACTTTTCGTTTTTGCGCCGCACACACTGATTTTGTAAACAAATGTTTTGTGCAGGCACATGGCGGACAATGGCGATTTTGAGAGCTGATGATTTGGTGACGCTGCCCAGTGACATCCCTCTACTTTCAGCAGCTACTCTGGGAGTCAACCCTTGCACTGCATTCCGAATGCTCTCTGACTTTGAGGATCTAAAGCCAGGTTAATTGAGCTTCACACCGTTGGCTCCATGCTAAAACTAGGGTTGCCACCTCAGGCCTGTGAATGAATGACCTGATTGACCTTAGAGAAAATAAAAAAAAGGCGTACATATTCAGTTTCTCTGATTTCATTGTGTCTTGAAATGGAATTTACAATGGATAGACAACCAAAATCCAGGATGATTCAATAGGATTGTGTGTGGGTGGAAACTAAAACAGAATAGTGTCACTCTTAACGTTGACTGTGAGTATTTTTGCATGTAGCTATAATCGTGTGATTTCAGGAGACACAGTTATCCAGAATGCAGCTAACAGTGGAGTTGGACAGGCTGTGATCCAGATAGCTGCAGCAAAGGGTGTTCATTCTGTCAACGTAGTCAGAGACAGGTAATCTGTGTCATAATTTGCTTCAAAGACGTGCACTAACTAATGGCAAAAACCTCAAAAACCCAAAACCCTGAATAAACCAAAATTGCAGCTTGTTTGAATGGATACATTTCACTTTAGGCTTCCAGGCTGAAATGCAGAAAAGGCATAATCTCAAATATGTCTTGCATTTTTTATTTTCATTTAGCATTTATCTGTTAAGGTATTACCGTTATATATTGAGTCTGTATTTCCCATTAATTAATCATCAGGTTATGTGCATTCTTTAAAACTATGTTCCACCTTTTTCTATATTCTGCTTCAACTCCAAAATTGTCCAGACTGTGTTGCTTCAGTAAATCACAAAATTCAGTTTTACCTGTAAAATATTATGTCTGTGAATAAAGTGTAAATGAAAGTGGGATTGCTATGCTCCTCTAGGCCGGACTTGTCACAGCTGACTGACAGACTAAAAGCGATGGGGGCCACCCATGTGATTAAAGAGGAGACCCTCAGAAAGCCAGAAATGAAGGAACTCTTTAAGGTTGCTTTCCTAAACTAAACCACAGAATGTTTTAATGTTATTTAGTGCTGATGTTTACTGTTTAACCGAAACTGTGGTAGCAGGTGTCAGCATAAATAAACTAAAAGTGTGAAACTGGGGTGGAGGACCATGATGATGCTTTGTATTTATCTTTCGTAGTTTTGTCCTCGGCCTAAACTGGCTCTGAATGGAGTCGGAGGAAAAAGTGCCACAGAGTTGCTGCGCCATTTACAGTAAGTTAATTACTGTCTAATCCACAAAGTGGCTTGTGAACATATGCACTGATGTTTGTTATACCACTGGTAGATAAAGTTATCTAGTTAGTAAAGTTAAAAAAGAACAGTTTTGCTAAGGCATGTACTGTTTTGTTTCTCTGTAGAAGTGGAGGCACTATGGTGACATATGGAGGGATGGCCAAGCAGCCAGTCACAGTGCCCGTGGTGAGCTTTGAGTAGCTAAGCTGCAATTTTGATGTGTTTCTGTACGCTGTGGTTGTTTTGTTGCTTACCTCTTTTTTCCCTCAGAGTTCCCTCATCTTTAAGGATGTAAAAGTACGAGGATTTTGGGTCACTCAGTGGAAAAGGGACCACAGGCACAGTAAGCATAAAGTTCACATAGAAGACTGAGAGTGTACACTGAGGTGGTGTTTGTGAATAAAATATACAGTCTGTTTGTCTGGGCAACAAAGATACACTGTATAGAATAGAATAGAATCAAAATTTTTGTCATTGTCAAAGTATGTGGAATTCTGGTGTTTCAGCCACACCCATTGTTAACAGGTAAATAAAATCAACCACATGGCCATGCAATCTCCACAGATAATCCCTGCCAATAGAAGGGGTCATACTGAAATCCTTTATGGCTGTTCATGCAGGTCAGTTTACCACGAACAACTGCAACACATTGTGAAAAGGAAGTGTCTGCAAGCAAAAACAGCTTAGCCACAAAGCAGTAAACCAAACTCTTATACAAAGGCTGCCAAATGTTGAACAGCATAGCATGTCAAAATGGCCTGTCGCAGTGTTTGGGCAGATAACATTTCTCTGTGGCAGCCTGCCACATCAAAATCTTTGCCGTCATGGCAAAACCCATTAATCCAACCAATCAGTCATCTAATCAAAAACACCTTGGTGACTTGCCAGGGAGGTTTGTTAACAGCACTGATAAACTATATTACATTGTCATTCAGAAGAGGCTCATATAAAGCACTTATAAAATGATTAATTAATTATTTTCCACAGAAAAGAAAAACAGACAAGCTAGGTAAAAGGAGCAGAGATTTAGTTAGGTGGACGACGCATCTTTCTCCTCACTCACATCTTTTCAGTAACAGGCTTTTAGTAACTACTGTACTGCAACTTGAACTTATCTGCACAATCTATGGCCAACACAAGTAACGTGCCTACTGCTAATGGGGCACACTCTATGTGGACTGCTGCAACATGCTGTTAAACAAGCCACACGCTGCCTATAAATAGGTGTAGGTTAAATAAAATATGGCAGAGCAGAACCGAAAGACTGTAAATGATGGTGAGTAACAGAGATAGAAGTAGAGCCTCAAATTCTCCTACTGACTTACAAAGATGCCGCAGAATATCTCGCTCACCTTCAGCTCTTGTAAGAGGCAGTGAACTCCCTGTGTTGTTGTCTTTCTGCAAAATGGCACGTGCTTAAAAGAAAAAAAGTTTTCAGTGTCAAGGCGTTTTCTTTCTTCTGAATAAATCATGCTCTGTGTGAATAGCCCCGTAGACTGAGTCATGTAGACAGGTGTAGTTAAGGCTTATTCTCACAACACAATTACATTGCCCTAGGCCAAAACTCTTGATCCACAGAAGCCCTGTATCGTCTGTTATGTCACTTGTTACTGACCTCCAAACTGCCTCTGAAAGCAGCAGCACAAGAACTGTCTGTTAGTAGCTTTATTAAATGGGTTTTGATGGCCAAACAGCTGCATGCAGGCCAAGGGCCAAGTGCCTATAGTGCCTTTGCGCAATGCCAAGTGACAGCTGTGATGGTGTAAAGCACACCACCACTGGCCCAAACCCCATTGAACACTTTGGGCATTAATTGTAATGTTGATTGCAAGCCAGGCTTTCTTATCAGACATCAGTACCTGATCTCACAGGCATTCTTTTGAGTGAGTGGGGACAAATTCCCACAGACACACTCCAAAATTTCATGGAATGCCTTACCTGAAGACTGGAGGCTGTTGTACCTGCAAATGGGGACCAACTCCATATTAATGCCCAGTGTTTGGAATGTCATGTTCAATAAGCTTATATGGGTGTGATGTCACTTGTCCACATATGTATAGTGTGTATGACTCATTTTTTTGTGTATGGCAGCAGGTTTTGGTTTTTAAAACAATGCCTCTTCTGTTCTTCTCAGATGACGAGGCCTTGCGTAGCATGCTAGATGAGCTTTGCACCCTAATCCGTGCTGGGAACTTATCACCCCCGTCCTGCACTGAAGTCAGCATAGAGGATTTCCCCAAAGCTCTGGACAATGCCATGAAGCCATACATTTCTACCAAACAGGTTTTGGTCATGTGATTCCAATTAAAATCATATATAATCATAAATGTAGTTTTTTATTTTGGTTATTGTGATACTTGTCACAGCACAGACTTCAGATACCCCAAGGATGTGTGTAGTAGCTGACATCAAAGTCCAGTAAGTGTTATCAGTTTGAGTAATAAGCCTAACGAAACATACTTGTTCTTTGAACCTTTAGAAGCTCTATATAATATCAGCATGCGACATAAAGTTTATGAACTGCTCAGAGACAGAATAGCAGGTTGAGTCATTTTCTTATGATTGCTATCTATAGAGAAATGATGTAGTTCATAAAAACTCATAAAATGTTTTTTTTTTTTTTTTTATTGATACTTTATCGGTTTTGGGCAACAACAAAGAAGAGCTGATCATAGTAATGGATTTTAAAATGCTGTCATAAAGCACCATTATTTTGTTTGGAATTTATTAAAAAATCCTAAAATGGACAGCAGGCATATTCTTGCACAAGTGTCATAGTAGTGTAACATGTTATTTGCTGGTCTTGAGTGGTCTTGAGGTATGTCTTCCACACAGTTCATCTTGTTTAAACACTACGGTACATAGTTTTTTGGCTTAAGAGAAGGAGAAGAAAGGTTTTAGGATCAGCCCAGCAAACCATGTGAATCAGAAGCTATTTTACCATATATCAACTATGAGACTGAAATGACAGCACTTAAGAAGCATTAGTAGCTGGCCCACATGCCTAACGTTGCTGCTAAAGCCACAGTCAGCAGAGCGGGGGTAGTAGAAGAAGCCCCCTCTTTCACCACACAGCGCTCATAGTCCTCAAAGTCCACCTCTCGTATAGCACACACATGGTCAATACGGCAGTCTGCGTTACAAGCTGTTAGGTCGTAATTCACTGAGTTGAACTCATAGTACTTCTGCAAGTAACAGTTCTCTTCTGCTATCTGTTCCAAAACGTGATGCATGGAGGCTGGAGAGGCATCTGGTACTCTGAATGCTTCAGTCAGACGGTACTCTTTTTCCCAACGTGCTCGTGCAACGTTTGCATGTGTCAGGTTCAGGTAGTAGGTCACAATGTCCTAGATGATGATGATAAAACAAAGATTTGTTTTAGCTTTGTTATTTTTGATAGGAGGTGACAGAAGGTGCCTGAAACAAAGTTAAGCAGTTGTTGCTGTCCAAAATAACCTCCAAAATTGTAACTTTACAAGAGAAACCCACAACATTCTTAATTTTTAATGCATGTAAATGTGATGTGTAAGAGATATACATGTAAGGAGAAGTAATTTCGTTTGGTCTATCCATCATAACATTTTCATGCTGAGCATTGTTTCTGTCATACCTTAACCAAAAGTGTTTTTTCATCATACTCAAACACTCGAATGCCAGGGTTATTTGCCCCATCCTCTACTCCAGGCAGTGTTGTTTTCCAAGGTGTTATTCCAGGAGTCAGGAACATGGCACTAATTGGATCTCCTGTGAAAATACTTTGCTTTAGTTATTTTGTGGTAAAAAAAAAAAAATCCAGACATAAAAACATAGGTGTCATTTCCATCCTAATCCCCAGTGCATTCAACTAGTTTGTGTGATTGTTGACCCTGACAGCCACTAAACTTGTTAACTATTAACAGTGACACACCTGAGGGATTGTAGAACATTCTAAAGCTGTCAGTGTGATGATGACCAAAGAACTGGCCAATGATGACATTGTGGTACTTCTGTATAAGCTTCAGGTAGCTTTTATTGAACTCGGGCCGAAACCATGGCTTGTGGCGCTTCTTCTCAAAGAAACCAGGGGGAATATGACCCACGATGTATACCTAGATAAGAAAGACATCTAGTCATATGAGAACAACAAAGGCATATTCCATATACCTTAGAAACAAAAATGTAAACCTCAAAATCAATTTGTTGAAAATTATATATTAAACAAAAAAGAAATGTGACCTTTTCCTTGTTTTTGGATGCTTCAGAGAGCACTTGATCTGCCCATTTAAATTGGTCTGCTGGATCTTTAACGTTTTCCGTGACACTGTTTTGGTCATAATACAGATTAGTATTGAGAACCAGAACTCTGAGACCCGATTGATTTAGTAGTTTCTCTGTGTAATATCCACCTGGAAACAGAAGATGAAATTAGGTCAAATACTGATGATGAACTGAAATCTTAGGTCGCAACAGCATGGGAGAATATTCTAAACTTGTTGCTGCTCAGTGTGGTGGCCAGCCTCTTTTTTATTTTTAATTTTTTTTACCCCTTTTAAAGGTATCTCTTGATGCAGGATCCAGCCAATCTTCCCACAGTTTTTGTATTTGTTCATAGATGTGATTTTGCTGAGGTGGCAGCTGGCTCTTTGGATGGTAGTCATGATTGCCCAGAGCTGAGTAGACCTTGGTGTCTGAAAACAACAGAAGTAAGCTTTTAAAAATATAGAGGACCATAGTAGCAGATTATCCTTTTCTCTATGGATTAAATTCTTATTTTAGGCATCACGTACTAGGAAACAGCTCTTTGATAATGCGGGTAAGGTTTCCAATTATTCTCAGGACTGCCTCGTCTCCCAGATCCTCATTTGGCACATGAGGAGTATCATCTCTGTGGAACATGGTTCAAACATTTTCCATAAAAACTTCACCAACTATAAATTCTGGCGTAACAATTTTGTCATTAAAATGATCAACATGGATTAAAATTAAAAATGCCTTTTGAATTTTACATTAATCGGAATTGTTTGGAACAGTGTTTCTCAACCCCGATCCTTAGGACCTACCAGATAGTTCTACATATTTGCTCTAACGTAGCGTGTTGGAGCTGAGACAGACCAAAAATGTGGAACCATGTGGGTCCTAAGAACTGGTATAAAATTATACCTTTAAGATGGAACTTGGAAAGAAAGACAATGAATACCCTGTCCAAATGATGAAGTCTGGATCAGGTAGGATATCCCTCATGGCATGCATTGATGAATTAATGAGGTCCCATGGTGAATCACAGAGATAGTCTCCAAATTTACCCGCATCTGGGGTTGGACGGTTTCCACTTGAACTACAAACGGATGCTGAGTTTCCATTTTCTAGACGGTAGGTCGGATCCCAGTGGAGGTCTGTGATATGCCAGAAGCTACCTGAAGTAAACAAATATAAAAAATGATCAATCTAGAAACAGTTTGTAATGATATATCTTATGTTTTGTTCCCCCCATGTATATGTTGGCCTACTCCTACTACTCATAGCCATATGTTTCTCCAATTTGACCAATGTTTCATACCAATATGTTAGCTCACAAGGCAAAATATTAGTCATCTGTGATTGAAACATACGTAACGGCATGTAATACCTGCACAAGCATGAATAACAGCTGCGATTTGATTTGGCAGGGACTGTACACAAATGTTCAGCTACTCTTGCGCAGTTCAGTCAGATTTGGTGGATGCCTTCCCTGGCACAATTCTGAGGAGAATTCCCCATTGACCTTTGCCAATCATTATCATCTGCTTTGAGACCCATTTTTAACACATTGAACGAGACATTCACTGCACTGTACCACCTCTTCTCAATCTATGAATCCAGTCGCACATCCTGCAGGTATTTATAGCTCGATCATTCTCGTGCAGGAGCCTGAAGTTACTACCATCTTAAACTCACAAGGTGACATATATTTTGTCCGGTGAGCATACTCTGCTCTGGAAGAGCAGAATATTTAGACAATTACTATGCCAACTCTAAAAAATTAATGTTGTAGTTTTCTGTAATATTAATTATAAGTACATGTAGTCTACATTTATATGTTTCATTTTAAAACATATGTATTGGAGTAGGCATCAACATATACATTTATGGTAAAATATCTGAAATCAGCATAAATCTACAATTTCCATACCAGTATGTCCTTACTTAAACCTACAATCTTCAAATATTTTTAAAAAATATATTAGTTTTACAAGACCATATTTATCGTTAACTTCCAGTTGCAGTCTCTGCAGATAATAGTCCCCCTTATACGTATACTTTACGATCTTTACAATGTTTCTGACGTACATTTACAGACTCACCTGTTAACACTTTTCCTTGCCCACACACAGTTAAAACGTTGAGTAAAAGAACTTTCCAGATGAAGTCCATATTGAGACTCACCAAGCTGTAGTGAAGACTGTCAGTCTTTGTCTATGTGCTAAATGTTATCCCACTGGAAAGGCACGCAATCGTCAGCTGATCATAAAATGAATGATAAGATAGGCCAGCTGGAACCAGTGGAGTGATTGAAAACAATATCTTGCCGGCGTACATATCAGAAAGATTTCTTGCCAGTGAACACTGCTGATAAAGAAGAGTTTACAGATTAAGCAGCTCAATGGCTTACTGTCAGTCCATTAATCCAAAACTATTCGCATAATAACTTTGTTGTATCACTGTTCAGCAGCTACAGTAGCCCCATACATCTAACGACCCGAGGGCAAAAAAGGAGGAGGACTTTGGCCATGCTCTGGAAATTTGAAGCGATTAGCTGCTCTGTGTTGCTCATGGTTATTTTTGGCTGTTGCCTGCCCAAAGCTGAACACATAATGTACCAGAAGCTTTGGATACATAGAAAAAAGGAAGTAAATTCAATTGACTTTATAAAAGAAATATGTAAATGAAAATGAAAATGTTATCATTTTGGTTAATCTGATGAAAAAAACAACAGGTTAAGGTCTATAGTCCCATTATCAGTCAGTCACCTCGCTGACTGTTTGATGAAATTTCTGCTTTTTTTTAATCTGTAGTCTTTTATCTATAGTATTCCATATTGGTTAGATTATGTGTTAATCATTGGTAACTCTACATCACTTGAAAGTCCATATCCTAGCCATAACAAAACATTCATTGTGTTATTATCTGCTATTTTAAACTTACAATCATGCTTACACATCATATAGTCAAAACCTCACAACTGCATGACTATAAAGTGCAAATGAGTGTATTTTGAACCACCATGAAATGGTAAAGTAGATTTAATTTGATCTACAGCAAATTAGATATTATTTTTATATTAGTTTTAGGAAGGTGATATCCCATACACATTTAATATATGATCATATATGCACATAAACCATAAAGGGTCATGAATATGTTTTTAAAATATATGTACATATTTGTTATGTATATATAAATAAGTACCAAATGTTGTCTATACATGCTTGATATGTGGACCATGCCTATGTGGGTGGGTGAACACTTATTTGTATAATATATGGATATATTCTGTCTGTCTGAAACATGGATCATGCACATCTGTCTAACACTGAAACACTGAAAGACTTTTTTTAAAATGAAACCAGCAACATAATGTCAATAAAATAACCTTTTATAATAAAAATACCATATAAAACAAGAAGCTAACATCAATGAGTAATATATGCCATCCATATATGAATGACATTTTTATCAAATCATTAAATAATTGTGTTACATAGCTCCAAAATATGTAGTACCTTTACAGAGGACAAAAACTTGCAAATTGCAAATCAATGAAAAGAGGTTTTATTCTGAAGCATTTTTAGTGGCTTATTCATCATAAAAATCAGTCAGTGTAAAGGACATCTGGTGTGTTCAAATGATGTAGAAATACATCAGTTAACAAGAATGGAGATACATGTTTTTCTCTGTACAGTGATAAAATATGTGTTTATATATGTAAATATATGACTGAAATATATATCCTGTATTTACAAAATGGCCAACTTCAAATACATTGGCACATATGGCACATATATGTCCATATATGTGATTAAATAAATTTGGATATAACGTAAATCCATATATGCTAACATTCTTCATATATTTGACCTATGGAAATGTATATATATAGATCAGTGATTTGCCTCTATGTGTTTGACATAATTCATTTTCAATAAAAAATAAAATAATTAAATATTTTGTCACAGTTTACGTGCTGCATAACCAGAGCTGTAGATTGTAATACATGTGTATTGCCTGTAGAGGGAGAACTCGTATCAACTACCATGTTTCAGTAACCTCACAACACCCAGTACAATAATGGTACCTCTCATGATGCATCAGATAACATGGTGGAAGGACTTACCTCTTAATTAAGGTTAAACTCTGCTTTGGTCATCTACTGTAGGCTGTATCATAAACTGTAGGCTGAATTTTAGGTTATTGCTGTTGAATTTATTCCCACCCCATGTACACCACAGGTCAACAGTGAACATTCAAGAGCATAAATTAAGTAGTTTTTTTAACCCATTATTTTTCAATCATGGATGCAATAACAGACTGTCTATTACACAGATCATAACCCTGGCAATCATGGTCCACTGTGTGTATGGCAGGAAGAAGGGAACCTTCCCTTTGCTTTTTTCATAAGCTGTCAAGACTGTGACAAGACTGCATACACCAATAAATACACAGCCATATCAGAATATTAAAACCACCTTCTTATATGTACACTCTGTGTCCATTTCATCAGCTCCAATTACCATATAGATACACTTTATAGTTCTACAATTACAGTAGTCCAACAGTTTCTCTGCATACTTTGTTAATCTCCTCCACTCTGTTCTTCAATGGCCACGACCTCCTAAGGATGACTGCAAAGCAGGTATTGTTTGGGTGGTGGATGCAGTGCTGCTGGACACCTCATTATCACCGCTGGACTGAAAATAGTTCACCAACAGCGTTCTGTGACCACTGATGTAGGATTAGAGGATGACCAACACAAACTCTGCAGAAAGAGATGAGTTTTCGTCTTTGACTTTACCTCTAGAATGTGACACAGCGAAGTAGGAGTGTCTAATAGAGTGGACAGTGAGTGGACACAGTGTTTAAAAACTCCAGTAGCACTGCTGTGTCTGATCCGCACACACCAGCACAACACACTCTAACTAAACACACTCTAACACGCCACCATCATACCACTGTCAGTGCTCTTTGGTGGTCCTGTGGTGGTCCACTGAAGAACATGATGACAGGGGATTAATAGAGAAATAGACGGACTACAGGCTGTAACTGTAAAACTGTACAAAATGTACCTGTATTGTAAGCGGAGCTGATAAAATGGACAATGAATGTGGATACAAGGAGGTGGTTTTAGTATTCGGAAATGACTGGGTACAATACTAATGATGAAAGCGAGCGCACTAATATTAACATAGTGTGTTTTGTGAGGTTTATTAATTCATTATATTGATTGATCATTCGTAGTCCAGTATTTATATTAAACATTGGGAATATCTCCACAAGATAACAGCAGTTTTTGGTTTGTTTATATTGGAGTCGGTAGTTGTAACGCATTTGTGTCAATAAAGTTTTTTTAAAGGCTGGATTTCGCGGGAATATTTTGTGACGCATGCGCGCGGGAAGTGAGTTTGTGCGCGCGGAGTCCGACTGAACAACAACAGCAGAGCAGAGCTTTGGGCTATCTATGTTTTAGTGCTGGTTTCTGTCACAAATCCCCAACAAATATCGCTTTCCCACAGTCAAAACATGTGGAACCAAGGTAGGAAGTTCCAGTGACTCAAACGGTTTAATATTCTTTTGAGAGCAGTGAGTCTGTTAGCTTTTCGGTTAGCAGTCGAAAATGCTGGATGAACAACTTAGCTAGCCGCTTTGAAGTTGAATTTACCGATACGTTATTCGATGCTGTAGTCCTTACTATTCGTTGAAGCCTCGTCGGGACATGATTTTACACTCGCTAGATCTTATTTTGCTGGCTAAGCAGCTATACTGTAGGAATGTTAGTTAGCGATTATACAGACCGGCGAGGTGGTCATTATATGCTAAATACAGTTTAGTACAGAGCTGACATGCTAAGACTACCCTTTCCTAGGTGTGTTTAAGTTACCCTGTTAGAGAGACAAACTCAGCGGTGTTTACACCTTTCCAGAAAATGAGTAGTTTTAGCTTTCAGGTGTGCATGTTAATTTGATTAGACACTCAAGAAGACTATTTAGATTGGACTTCTTTGTATGTAATCTTGAATGCACAAGGCTCCACTGAACGAGGTACTCTGCCCCTCAACCATAAATGGGTTTAAATAATTGTATAATACAATTTAAGCTAAAACTTTATCACAAAACTATCATACAGCAATGTGTCAGACAGTATACATTTAACATTTCCATGTAATAACTTTCCATGAGGGAGATTGCAGAGGCATTAAATTCCTCAGACGTCTGTTTCCTGTCACTGTGAACAGTTCTGACATGGTGGATTTCTTTAAAACAAAGCGTTGTAAGATATTGTTTATACCTGTTGTCTTGAGAGTTGGCTAGGTTACCAGCAAGTAAATATCTATGGTTTGACCTTAACTCACTCAGAAAAAGTTACTGATTCAGAGGAATTGTTTATTTGGACTTAAACTGGCTCCATAATCTCATTTGGTGATGTGACAAGATGCAACAGATAGCCTACTGTTTGAAGGGTACAGTCTTGATGTAGGTACCTGAGTACAGATGTGAGAAAGAGTGTTGTGGACGGTGAACTTTGAAGCTACCTGATCATAGTTCAGTTGGGAGATTAATAAAATGTAATTACCCCCCCCCCCCCCCCCTCGCCTTCTCTTAGGATCATACGGAGAGGCCAGCATGGGTGGTGGATACACACAGTCACCAGGGGGCTTTGGCTCACCTGCTGCCTCTCAGGGAGGAGACAAAAAAGGGGTCAGCACCACTAGACCTAACATTATAATTCACTGACACATTGGAAGTGTTTACTTTGATTTATTCATTTTAATAGGCATACCTTTCTGTTTATTTTTTCTAGAGGACACGTGCACAACAGATAGTCCCCTGCACAGTATCACAGCTCATGTCGGCAGCCCAGGCAGAGGATGTATTTAGAGTAGGTGACGTTGAGGTTGCTCAGGTACGTTTCATTTTAATCTCCTTCCTGATGAGTTTTTTTTGTTTGTTTTATTTTTTATTATTAAAAAAAGGAGTCTTTTGATTTTTTTGAGTGTTAGAAAAGTTTGATTGATTCTTTTGTAGCACTCTTTTGTGGACGTTTGCTTGTCATTAATATTGGCAGTTTTGTTATTTCCTAAAGGGCAAGGAGTATTTTTGTGATTGTTTTTCTGGGATGTAGGTCACTATTGTTGGGATCATCAGAAGCACAGATAAATCTATGACTAACATCCAATACAAAGTGGACGACATGACAGGAGCTCCCATGGATGTGAAGCAATGGGTTGACACAGAGGTAAGGACAAAGTGCTGCCGCCCCCTTTCTGAAAATATCTCTCATGTGGCCTGTTGGCAGATGCCAACTGTTGATTATAAATACATTTTAATTGTGTTAAATATTTGCCTGTGAAACTTCCTCATTCTTAGGATCCCAGTGTGGATAACTCAGTCATCCCTCCTAACACATATGTCAAGGTCTCCGGCAACCTTCGATCTTTTCAGGTCAGGACTGTTACGTGCATGTCTGATCTGTCACTATTAAACCACTAGAAGTCATAGATGGGAAATACAGAAATGTAAAATGCTAATACAAAAATGTCATGCAGCGGGAAAACAAAAATATTATGCACATGTATTTATTGGTCACCTATTGGGGTTAAAGATTGTTGAGGCCTGTGTGACAAAGAAACCTGCCTCCACTTTGTGATGTATGTCAGTGCGCTTAAGAGTTTGGTAGAGGTAAAACACTTTCGTATATTGTGCACTGTTGACCTAAGAGATTTTGTTTTGTAATTTTAGAACTCACGCTGCAAAAAATAAATGTAGATAAATGGAAACTTAAAGCTACCAAGTTAGCACAGTGTAAACTGCATGCCTGAATTATGCCTCAAACTATGTTGTTAAGTAATCTTATATTACAAGACACATTATTGTAACTTGATTTTTCTGTATTTTATGTACTTTTGGCTTTTTTATAAATATAGATACGTGTCCATAAGTGCATTGTAATGTCCTATGTAAAATTGCAGAAGCAAACTTTAGACATTAAATATTTGTTGGTCTTGGTTAATTGTTATGAATTTAAAGTGTTTATTAGTGTACAATAACACATGCTTTTCAAACAGATTACTTTGTGCCTTTTTAATGTAGTGCAGTTTTTGAGGTAGCAGTTCAGTGATGTGACAAAAAGCCTGTGTGCTGAAACTGTAAAATTTGTTTTGTAGAATAACAGGTCATTGGTGGCATTCAGTGTTCGAGCTTTAGAAGACATGAATGAGATCACTTCTCATATGCTAGAGGTGGTGCAGGCTCATATGCTGCTCAGCAAACCACAGACCATGGTGAGAATCATTCCACACACTCACAAACCTATAACACTTCCTGTGCATGAGCAGAGTTCTTGGCCACTAGACTGTTGTATTTATTTGTCTGTAGTCACCACTGACTTTAGCAGTAATGATGTTATTGTGTACAGTGAACATAACACACAATACATAATTATGTGTAACGTTCTGCATTCGAGGGATAGAATATGTGGTTTCCATTAACTTCACTTTATTTCACATCTCACATAGCACAGCTAATCAGATTGACCACACAAAGTTGTTTGAGAATGACTTTTGTTTGTGTCTCTTTTCAGACAGGCGGCGGAGGAGGAGGAATGAACAGCAGCATTATGCCCATATCCCGACCTGGCATGGGCAGCGTGGGCATGACTGGTGGCTATTCTGGTGGCAATGCTATGGCCAATAATGGATTGAACCCTAATCAAAACCAGGTAAAACCTGATGCTTAAGCATCAAAACACATTATTAGCATAATAGAAAAAATGACTGGTGTCCTAAAGTACAGAGCTGAAAGTGAGTGATTCTAGAGAAGGGATCGGGATATCGATGACAGGATAATGTTGACATACTATGCATTTCAAATTTGTTAAGAAATATACTGTGCAGGAAAGTATTCAAAGATTTTGAGAAGAATGGCTACAATTACAGCTGGTGCTTGATTGTACTCTTTGCTTTGCAGGTTTTATCTCTGATAAAGAGCTGCCCAGAGCCTCAGGGCATCAGCATACAGGAGCTGAAGCAGAGACTAAGTGGCATGAACATGACTGTTATCAGGTACCAATTTTTTGTGGAGACTTTATTTACACACACCAACACCTTATAAGGATCACCTTAGAAAAATGTTGTTTGGCTTTGTAATCACATATTGGATTGATACAAGCACTTATTGTATAATTTAATGAATAATTTATCTCCTTGCTGTTATCTCTATAGGTCAAATATTATTGTCTCTGTCGGAGTTCCCCTTAAATAACTTCCTCTTTTAGATTTTTACAGGAAAGCAAAATTTTCAGAACTTGCTTTTGGGTGTAAGCGTAGGTCAGGCATACATGGTTTTCACTGAATTCAAAGCATGTCTCTTTTACTGGTATCACTATGTGCATTTGCATCGGAAGAGAAGAATGTTTAAGCAATTCTGGGCTACTGCGCTAAAATAGATGCAGTTCATTCTTATTAAATTTCTAATGCTTTGCAAATAAATGTTATGTTTCCTTTGTGATTCTAATCTAGGTTTTAGTTTTTACATTTTATAAATGTTTATATATGGCTATTGGCTGCTATGTACATCCCATAGCAAAATTGGCTCAGAATTCTGTTTTTCCCCGTATTGCTGTATTATTTACTGCTGTTTTCAAAAATGTGGGATGTTTGCAAAAAAGTGTGTAATCTTTAAGTTCTCCTGTCATAGTTTTGAGAATGATTCAGCCCATGTTGTTATTATAATTCACATCAGTGTAGCAGCAAGTGGTCTGTAAATTGGTGCAGAGTCCACTAAACATTATTGGTGTTGGTGATGTTAGTATTCTTTATTGGTATTATTATTTTATGCAATAATATGCTGAGGCAGAGGTGAATAAATAACTTTTTATAATAACTATATATACGCATACACACTATATAGACAAGTAGTGGGACACCTGCACATTATGGGAATGTTTCTTTCTCAAAGAGGGAAATCATTTCACAAACTGACTTTTTGCAGCACCGGCATCCTATAATACCAGTGTTGCCAGTGAATGGTACCCATTCTTTCACACGTTTGTAAAGGCAGACTGCATGGCTAGGTGCTTGATTTTATATACCTGTGCCAGTGGAATTGAATGAATAATCTTAATTCAATGACTAAGAGGTATGTCTTAATACTTTTGTCCATGTAGTGTGTATGGATGTAAGTCCTGTAATGGTGCTACTTGTAATGCTTTAGTCTGGCCAAAATTTTCTTCTTGAACCAGTTATGCAAGACATGGTGTTTAAATGTTGCTTATTTAGTTAACTGGAACTACAGTGCTAATGTTGACATAACTCAGTCACTCATAATAGCACAAAGAGTTTCTGTCAAATTGCATTACTATTTTTTTTTTAACCTGCTTAAGCTGCATCCAGCTCATTGCTAAGGACAAGCAGACTTGTCAGAGTGGTTTAGAACACAGTAAGGCTTTCAGCCCAACAGAAAGGCTGATGTTCCCAAAGCAGAGCTGATCCAGGAACAGATCCCTGTGCATTTATGATGCTAATTGTCACAAAAGTATAATCACTCCAGTTCCTTAGGTGGTTTGTAAATACAGAGCTTGTTGTCTTAAGTGGATGTATTAAGTTTTGTTAGCCATATTAACTTATGTTCTAAATTAAAGCAGCAATATTTTGGGGTCCAAGCATACCATGGCAAATCAACTGCGTCATAGGTTTTCATCAGACAATTCCTTAATGTTTTGACTGAGATTTTCACTTTCCTCTTTATATACAGACAGGTCGTGGACTTTCTCAGCAACGAAGGACACATTTTTTCTACTATCGACGAGGACCACTTCAGATCAACAGATCAAGAGGCTTAATGACTATCTAACATCTAACGTGCCAGACTCAACTGTGCTCACTAGTTATACAAACAGATGTCCTTCAGATACTCTGTAGTACATTGTATTTCCAGGAAGTGGTCAGGGAGTTCACTTTTAGCAGAACTGCATTCAGTGTGAGTTTAATTATTCTGGCTTGTACACTGTTCAAGTTTGTATAAGAAGCAGTGAGGAGTTACAAACTCTTGATAAACATTTTAATGTAAAAGTACAAAATGTCTGTCCTTTAAACATTTTCTGTCCAAAATAAATGGTTTTGTAATAGTTTGCTATTATTTGATTGTGCTGCTTGCTAATAAAAAGGATACATAACCTTTAACATTCCCTGTTAGATACTTTATTACATACTTTATTAAACTAAATAACATTCTCATGCAGCTTAGTATGGAAAAAAGCCACCCCTTCCCATCTAGTAAAACAAGCTGTCATGAAGTTGTATCATGTCATCTACGGTTTCGTAGTCATGATCACTATCTGAAGATCTTCTGTCTGTTTGGAGAGAGGAAAAAAAAGGCTTTATTCAAAAACAGTATATCTGCTTTAAACAATTTGGTAGGCTTTTTATATATAATGTATGTAATGGCAATACAGCATTAAAATGTTTTTGATAGCAGAATTACACTGAGAACAGACCTTTGCGCTGCTGCTTTTTTGTCTGTTTTCTTGGGGTTTGCACGTATGTATTGGGTGTAGTGAAACTCTCCGCGACAGACTTTCTTGGTATCACTGGAGGAGGTTCTTCTACAGACTGATTTGCATAAAGAAAGGAAGAGAACACAGTTTGCAGTTGCTAACAATATTATTAGGAAGTGTTTTTCTTTTTAAGAAAGTAACAATTTTAACTTCAAAAGCCAAAAGTGACTGTTCACCATCAGTGTCATTTTGAAAGCTTAAAATATATGTTTTTAGGTTATAAAGTATATACAGTAATAAGACAGTACACAGACTGAGGTCACATAATTGATAAAAAACTACAAACCTCTTTTCCAAAAAGCATGTAAAAAACAAATAATAACCAAAAGGACTTTGTCAGTCTGTTCTATGTATTTAATGTTTTACCTTATCAAACTGTAAATACAATTTAATTTTGAAATTGATGTCTGAGGCTTTTTTCAAAAAAGTTCGGACAGAGGCAATTTAAGACTAGGAACGTTGTGAAGTGTTCCAGAAACACTAAGGGTGTGTCCCAGTTATGCACTTAATACTAGCTAGATTTTGAATGTGTAGTATACCATACAGTTATGAATGTCAAAGTTGAGTATACTTAAAAATCCACAGTGCACACTTGGAGCCTGTCTATTTTTGAATATGGTAATGTTGGATACTATTGTCCCATGTAACAGTCTGGAAAATTCTGGGAAAAATGGCAGATAGCGATGAAGCACTGGCTGCAGTGGTGTCAAGACCAGAAATGGTCTGTATGTGTATGAGTTCAATCCAAACCTGACAAAACGGTATGTAAAAATGAACGTATTCTAGTAAACAATTCATTTATTTGTTTGTGTTTTTTAAAGAACGAAAAAAAAAACACTGCTGAAGCCTTCAGAGTCAAGCTGTGTCTGACATAAGCTTCATCACTTCCTGTTAATTAGAAACAATGTAATATGCTAATGTTTTGTGTACTAGACTGCTAAACAATTACTACAATTACAGGCACTTTGACAGCCCAACGTTACGTTAAAGAGGTCCTGCAACCAGTGGCCCTACCTTCTCTGAATGCGCATTCCTGTGTGCAATTCCAACAGAACAGCACTCGTCTGCAGACTGCTGGGGTTTTAATACCTTGACATGAACACACAGATACTACGCCATGGAAAGCCACACAACCTATCCCCGACTGAAAACGTGCATGATGCTATTAAACACGCTGTCAACACTCCACCCCTACTGTAAAATCCGCAGGAACTGTGTGGGAATATTCAAGCTGGCATTATTGCAGGACACCATCAGGAGTCTTTTCAACTCCATGCAGAGATGTTGGGCATGTGGTGTTAGCCCGACGCCATACTGAGACACGCTACTTCGGTGTGTGTAGCTTAATAAATATTGCCCATATCAGTCTAAATTTATCATCATTTATTGTTCCTGGTAACCTTATTCTTCCTTCCCAGTAGAACTGCAAAATGACACTTCTTTGTGCATCTTTTGGTTTTTGCTGTTTCGAATTCAGTTACCTTTCTTTATAGCATTTCACATACAAATACAGGTTTGCACATTTAAGACCTTAAGATGAAACACAAGAAAATGCTTACTTCAAGTGGAGGTGGAGGTGGTGGAGTGCGCTTTTTTAGATCAGGCTTTGTGTGGTCCAGAGTCAGACTGTCCAGTTTTTCAGTAAGATTTTTACTTTTGTTGTTTGCAGTTTTAGCTTTAGGCTTACCACTCGTTTTCTGGGGTTCTGATGATGATGGCTTGCGCTTTGGAGGACGTGGAGGAGGAGCCATGTCTGTCTGGGTTAGCCTATGATATTCATGGTAGAAATGGTCTGTTACCTCAATGACAGACTCTAGACGAAGCTCAGGGGTCTGGCCTTCAGCCCAGGGTAAGGGGTCTGAAGTGAAGCAGAGAGACATTTGTAACCAGCGAACCGGCAATGCGAAGCACCACTCTGGACTGTCAGGCAGGCTAGCAAGCACCGTGGTCTCCTCTAGATTCTCTTCCAGTATCATTGCTGTTAACCCCACCAGTGGGTCTTTTTCCAGCACTTTATCACGACTTGCTACTTTGACTTCGAGGGGCAAAGAAAACTTCTTTCCTAGATCCGCTAAACAATACTTCTTCTTATCTGAAAGCTTCTCTACAAAATGGCCTGGAGTAAACAGAGGCAAGCAGATCTCTTCACTCTCTTCCTGTTTGTCGTCCTCATCATCATCATCATCATCATCATCATCGTCATCGTCATCTTCCTCTTTTACCCTTCTACAGATCAAGCTTTCCACCCTCTGTGCATTTTCCGAGTCACCTTTTGGCAACTCCACTGTATGCAACTTCAGAACCTCCAGCTGTTCACCAACACTAAGAGAAGGCACTCCTTCCTCTTCCACTGCCTCACAGTGTCTTGTCACACTCACTTTCAATCCAGGACAGCGAGTGAAAGCCACATACACCTCATACACTGAACTGAACTCCCTTGGTCTTCTTCGCATTTGGCCACCATAGCCTTGTGAAATCAGGAAGTATTGTTGGGCTTTCCTCCCCTTTGGGGTGCATGCTAACACCATAGGTGTATTATCCCACTTGTGCAACACAAGGTGTTTGCCTTTCTGCAGCTCTTTGAACCAAGTGCAGCAAAAGAACCGATTGGCCTCGGGGCCTTCCAGGATTTCTGCCATGGTAGGAAAAGCCTCTTTTGGCTGAGTGGCTACCTCAGTCATTGATAGTGGAGTTACAAATGTTAAATCTTTACATTGTTCAGTCACATCAACAACATCCACTTCCAAGCTGGAGGGGAACTTCACTATGTTCTTTCTCACTGTGAAAACAACAAAAATGACCGTACATTAAATGGTGAAGCTTACTGCACACACGGAGCAATGATCAAAAGGAGATATCAGATGAGAGAGACTGGTAATACGTACTGTGCATGATGCCTTGGATTTGATAGATCGGAGTGAAAAGCAATGGACCACCACATTTCTTTGACTTTGTTTTGCGGAAGCGTCGCTTGCACAGCCTGTCAGAGAGCATAATCTCCTGCAGAGAGTATCCACGCTCATTCTCACACTCGTAGAAATCTCCATGGAAGGAAAGGGGAATAAGAACCACTGCACAGACTCCCTGCTGCCCCGTTAGCTGACAGCGGGCATGCCTCTCCCCATCTTCGCTGACCTCCACAGACAGCAAGGTTATCTCTTTTCCAGCTGACACCGTGAGGTTGTCAATGATCAACTCGTTTCTACTGGTGAAGGAGAAGGAGCCGCAGGCATCCACACCGACAGGTTGCAGGCCTACCATCTCTTCTATTGTATTGTAGGGTAGGTCTTCAGGAACCAGTTTGAACAGACCTAATGACACCCATGACAGCATTAGCTGTGTGAATTCAAAATAAGGTCTCACAGTATCTGATCTGTTGCTTTTCACAATTTGTCAGCCACTCTCTACCACCTCAACCAATAAGCTAACATAGTGACTAGGCATTATTTTTTTGTGGTATTGACTATTGAATGTAGTATTGACATGTTAGTGGGTGTTGCACTGGTGTCTGTGTGTCAGGCAGAGCAGAGTTTGGCTTTAGAACACATGCTTTATTAGACACCATTTCCTTTTTGGTACATCTTGTATGCGGACAGTTGTTCGTCGTACTGCCCTTCACCGGTAGTCTGTCTGCTAGAACTAGTGTAGAGGGGCTATTCTGGTTGGAAGGCTATTCTGAACACAGCAGTAGATATTACAGAGATATTTACACACCCCAGTAGCGCTAATACTATCTGCATGCCACATCTGCACTACACACCATATTTTGCACTAATGTTGGTATCGTTGCTGTGCTGAACATGACCCATCATCCAGATACCTAGTCGGAATAGATCCCATGGTCATTTCTCCATTGACAGATTAGGTAGAGGGTGGCTCATAAACTGCAAAGCAACACAAAGACTGCAGTAATTCTGTTAGTTAATTACTAATCAAATGTAGTCTAATCATGTTCTAGATCACAGTTATATACAAACACCATTTAACTAAACTAATAACACTAACAATTGTACTCTTCATGTCTTTTATTGAGCACATTAAGTAAGCATTTACAGTGCAAGTTAGGGGTTAGGTGCCTTGCTCAAGGGTACTTCAGTCATGTCCATTCGGTTCAGGGAATCGAACCGGCAATCTTCTGATCACAGGACTGGTTCCAGACCTGGTTCCAGACCAGGCTTTGTGTACTGTGTACTCACTACCAATGTCATCTCCTTAATTAAACGTCATTGACACAGAAGTTCACTTACTTCTAGCCTGAAATGTGGTTGCTTACTCAATGGGCTCAATTAAAGATGTGAAAAGTTCACCTGTTAGTTAGATTGTGTTTGTCTGTTAGATTGTTTTGGGTCAGATTGCATTCTGTTAGCAATCAATGCAGAAATCCAGATAATTCCAAAAGCTCCACTTACTTTTTCCTGCAACTGTATATGATAAATTGGTTAGTGCATGTAGGTACAAGGTAGGTGCCCTAATAAACTGGCAACTCAGCATGTATATAATTTTTATTTCATGTATTACTGAAAATTAACCAAAAGATAAACCATTTTTGTGATCGGCATAGTATAAAATGCTACAAAATGGATTGTGAATTTCCCCCCTCTCCAGATTTGTCATTCTTAATTGTTTTAAATTTTCAAACAAATTTAAAACCAGATTTAGTACCAAACATTTAATACCAGAAAAAGAGAGGCTGAGAACACTGAAACACTTTTTAAATAAGCATATCTTTTATTAAAGGAAAACGTTTTCCAGCAACAACTGACCCTGTGCTGAAAAGTAATTGCCCCCAATAAAGCATTTAACCAATTTTAGCTGATAACTGAGGTTATTTAAACTAGACAAACCCAGGCCCATTACTGCCAACCATGTTAAATCACTTAAATCATCAAAAAAATTACCTTTTAAGTAATATAATGTAGGCAAAAATGCCTCAACAAGCAGGAAATTCCAGATGAGCTGAGCATATATTAATGAAACATGTTGTTCTGAAAAGGGTTACAAAGCCATTTACAAGGGTCTGAGATTATAGCAAACTACAGTGAGAGCCATTATTTCCAAATGGGGAAAACGTGGAACAGTGGTGACTTCCTTCTGAAGAGCAACTGTGTTATGCAACAAGATAATGATCCATCTGAACACGAGCAAATTAACTTGTGAGTGGCTCAAACAAATTTACGTTTTTGGAGTGTTTGAGTCAAACCCCTCAAACCCTTTTGAGTAGTTGAGTGAACCCCAAAGAAATGCTGTCACATGACCTTAAAAGGGCATTTCATGCACGAAAGCCCTCCACTGTGGCTGAATTATAGCATTTCTGCAATAAAGGAATGGGGAGGTAATTTTCACTTGGATGATCTAGGGGTTGCAAAACTTGTTCCTCAACAAATTAAATTATTTTTAAAACATCGTGCTATGTGTTTCCTCATGTTAGCTTTTGTCAATCTGTAGCTTTTTCTGTAGATCAATAGCCTTTTAATTAGTACATGGTTTTGAATAATTTTACAAGTTTTATTTTTATGACCTTCTTAGAAATGACAGAAATTCTTGTTCTGCATGGCTACACATTAAAGCAGAGATATGACTCATCAGAGACAAACTGAGTTTCTCTGTTACCCTTTAGGAAAAAGAAAGAACTTACTGACTGTGCTCTCAGTTCTCTTAATATTCTCATATTTATTTTTCAAAATAAATGTCTGATTGTGTTGTATAAAACCCCAATAAAAAGTTTAAAATGTGTTCAGTCTGTGTGTTTATTTCCTGTTTAAAGACTCACCTGTATGTTCTATTGGCAGTTCAAATGTGGTGTTGGTGCCCATGTCCTCACAACAGACGGACAGGAGTTCCAAACCAGTGACCTTCACCAAGTCTCCAGTAGACAGGCACACTTCACTTCCGGATAGCTCATACACTGAGCCTAAAAACAGTAATAACGTCAAAGCATGTTTTCGCGCAACAGACGTGTGAAAATAGTGCGACTAGAACAGAGTGACGTCTCTGGCAGCCACAGTTTGAATTTAAGTAGCCTGAATTTATAATAAGTTGCAGTTACAAAGGGTGAATGTCAGCTGTATCCTTGCTATATCTGGTGCATCAGATAATTTCCACTGTAATGTCATTATAGTGTTCACTGACTAAAGTTCAGTAAAGGTGAAATCATTTCCGATATTTGCCTTATTTAATCGCCAGAGACTTTAAGCCTTTTTTTATTTGAAATATTATGTTTCATTCACATGACATTTCTATAACATAGGGTGTGCATTATCAAGACAAGGCCTGGTAGACTATCTGAGATAACGTGATCATGAACAGGTGTTCCTTTTATGGAACCGTGTTGGTAACCTTAAATTATTGACTCTTTAGCTGAACAGCATAGAAAAAAACAGAGCACAGTGTGTGAAGGTCAGAAACCACTCTTCATTTATTTAATGTCCAGATGAAATGGCCATTGAAATACAAGTTGGAAATACAATTCATTTTCAGAAGATTGTCTGAAGAGGTCAGACATAAAGATAATCCACTAGCATAAGGGAGTAGTAATGAGGAAATAAGTAAAAGAGGAAAAGTGTTTAAATCCGGAGTTTAAACACGTATTAAAAGAAACAATAATTAAAGCTTTTGTCCTTAAGAAATAGGAGAAATCTAAAGGTTCAAAAGCACTTAGGTTCAAACCTGAAAATGAAGGTGTTTCTGTATGAAAGGATGTAAGGCTATCAAAAAGGTGTTGCTGACAAAAGGAAACGAAGAACGAATAGGTGCTCTCAGAACCAATGAACAGACCACCCCACCACCCCAGAGTCCAGACCTCAACATCTCTGAAATGAAATCCATTTTGAGATAACTTGGATCATAATAAACAGAAAATGCAACCAACGGAACTTTGGAGATGTGGAAATCTATCCCCGCAGAATTCTTTGACAAACTGAAAGCAAGCCTCCTAGAAAGAAAGAATGGGACCTGTAGTAAAGGTGAAGGGTGGTCACAAAATGAGATATTTAGTTGTTGAGGCTTCTGTGAAACATGTTTTTTGCTCTTTGCCTAACCCTGAAAACGAGTAACTTGTATAATGGCCATTTTGACTGGCTATTTCGCACAGTACTGTACATGAACAGTAGGATTCTTAACCAACAGCCAGCTAATAGTTAACAGAAGTTAAGGTTTAACCAAAGCAAGTTTAACCAAATGCACGAGTCCTGGCACACACATCCAGCTTTGTGGACATTACAGGGTGATGGTGGCCATGCAGGCCCACCTCGTCTGCACTTTAGTGTTTTCCCTGTTCTCAACATCACTAACTGATGAAATCAAATTTAAAAAATCATTTTGGCTTTTTTGGCTTTCTGTTTCATTCTGGTTGCTGTTTTCACTGTATTTTGCTGCATGTGAGTCGCTCTGCCGCTCTGGTCTGTTAACATGAACACTGAAATGAACAGAAAGAGGTGCTGCGTTGCTCAAACCAAGCATTAGGTGTGAAGTAG
This sequence comes from Semaprochilodus insignis, assembly GCA_034552555.1. Taxonomy (NCBI): domain Eukaryota; kingdom Metazoa; phylum Chordata; class Actinopteri; order Characiformes; family Prochilodontidae; genus Semaprochilodus; species Semaprochilodus insignis. Next base: position 30,745,304 of record CM067479.1, read on the forward strand.
GTCTAAAGGCAAGATTAGCACTACAGTGAGACTCAAACAGTGAAGTGAAACAGTATATTTCTGCACAGCAGATTGATAACCCTATTCCCAACCAAACAAGATACCAGGGATAACCAGGACTCAGTTTTATTTATTTATTTATTTTTTCATTCTGTAATACTCTGTTATTTAGCTAGGTTTGTACTGAGGATTTTCAATTGCGCACTCCTCAGGATATGTAAGAGGAAATGAATGTGCTTTTTATTACGTTCCATGTTTAATCATAAACATTTAGTTACTGACATGTTCATTCTGTTCTTCTGGGTATTCTATCTACGCCCCTTTAGAGGTTGGTCCCAGCATCTCTTTATTTAAGATCTGGCAGCTTTTTATTTAAATAAATGATCTTAAAAAGAGAAGAAAGGATGCAGTTCTATTGCCTAGTACTGAAACAGTTTTAGACCTGGAATTCTCAGACTTCAGTTTAAGTGACTCTGTGGGGGTACTCAAAGACAAATACTGCTACTTTTGTCAAAGTGTCAGTACTTATTTTTGAGTGTGCCCAGCTGCAAGGTGCAGGTGAGCATCTGAATGCTAGATCCAGGAGTGTCAGATGAAGCCCTAAGAAGCGAGCTGTGCTAGGCAGTGTGACTCAGCGCGCAGAACGTCGCCTACCTTGAAAGTAAACTCCGGAGCAGACCTGCAAGATCCGAGGTAAAGATGACCGGTCCAGACTGTCAATGTAATTCCGCAAGTCCAGCACTTCTCCGCCTTCATCCATCTCTCTGCCGGGATACAAATGCGCGTTTAGGTCGCAGAAATCGCTTGACAGTCCAAGCCGCCGCGCCTGTTTCCGCTTCTGGAAGAGTGCAGAAGCTCCGCGTGTGAACTTCCTACTAAGACGAGATCAGTTCAGCGCTGTTTGCACAACAGTCACTGTGGCAAACTAGCTGTGGCTCCTTTCGGCCATCGCCAGATTATCTCATTACAGTGACTGCTTTCTCATGACGTAAAGGAAAATTTTACTGAAGTACATTTTTGCTGAAAGCTCCCCTCTTCCAAAAACCATCACTGAAGGAGGTACAGAGTTCAGTGACTCACAGTTGACGACGGTGATTTATCTATACTAATAATACTAATACTAACACTAATAATAATAATAATAATAATAATAATATACTATGGCAAGCCAAACAGGAAATATTTAATGAAATATATGGAATCAACTTTGATATATATGGAATAAACATTGATATATATGGAATAAACATTGATATATATGGAATGAACTTTGATATATATACAATGAACTTTGATATATATACAATGAACTTTGATAGATATACAATGAACATTGATATATATACAATGGACTTTGATATATATGGAATGAACACTGATATATATATATATACAATGAACTTTTGTTCATACTTAAAGGGTCAGTACTAAGTTAATAGTTACTGGAAATGAATACTACTTTAATTTGCCACTACGCACCATGTGGCAATACGCACTCAGGGGTTTGTTGCATCAATTCTCAATGACAAAAGTTTTACAGACACTATTCCAAATGCGTGTAGTAATAGTGCTCCTAATGCACAGCCGTCATTTGGGCATGTAGAGGATGAAGTTTATTTTTCAATAGAGGGCCACAAGTCAGAGGGCAAACCCAAATGCATGTAACATTACATTTACATTTAAGGCATTTAGCAGATGCTCTTATCCAGAGCAACTTGCAACCATGCTTAGTGTTCCATCTGAGAATGTTTCCTAGCTAGTACAAGAAGGTTAGAGTGTAAAACTCTCTAAAAGCTCAGACACTGCCTGAACAAGGGTCAGTTCTGATACCTACAATATATCATATATATCAAACATATATATCTACATATATATCAAAGTTCATTGTATATATATCAATGTTCATTCCATATATATCCATATTTAAAGTTCATTAAATATTTCCTGTATGGCTTGCCATAGTATATATATATGTGTGTGTGTGTGTGTGTGTGTGTGTATGTGTGTGTATGTATGTATGTATACATGCACTCATCATTAATAAAATAGCTGCACCCAGAAGAAATCAACCAACAGGAATGAAACTTGGTGGGCAGGTTTGACATTGAGACATGCAAATGATTCATGTTTTAAGCAAGGACAGACAATCAGCGAGCAGTGACGCCCTTCATGAGTCGTGCGGTTAGTGCCAGCACCACTGGCAGATGGCTGCACAATGCAGGACTACATGCATGCAGACTGTTATGACGACTGCCCTTAACACCACTTCAGTGTCACAAAAGACTACAGTGGTGTCATGCCAGGCTGTCATGGAGTGACTCAGAATGGCAGTGGAGCATCTTCAGTGACGAGTCCCCTTTTTGTCTTGGTGGAGACAACCAACGAATCCGTGTGTGGAGACACTGTGGTCAGCACCAAGATAAACACTTTGTTGTCATGTGTCACACGTCCAGAAGGCCTGGTGCCACCCCTACCGCAAAATCTGCAGGAACTGTGTGAGAATATTCAAGCTGTATGGGATGGATTATAACAGGACATCATGAGGAACCTCCACAACTTCTATATGTGTAACTCAATAAATATTGCCCATATCACTCAAAATTTATCACAATTTATCATATATTGCCTGGTAACTTTTATATTCCTTCCCAATAGCTTTGCAATCCAACACTTCCTTCTGGGTGCAACTATTCTTTTGATGATGGGTGTATTTGTTTTTACCATATAATGTATGATTAATGTTGACAGAATGATCATTGCATGCTGAAGAGAGAAGAGATAGCTCTTGAGTCTGTTTGAAGACAGCAATCTGTGCTCACTGTGCGAAGATGTACTCTTTCAGCTCAAACTCTGCAGGGGCCACTGTGACTGTCCACCTGTGCAGTGCATGGAATCTCTTCAAAGTTAAAGGAGATGTGGCAGAAGTCTGATATGTTACGATATTCATTGCCAGAGGGGCAATCTAAATCTGCGGAGAGGAGACGGAACAGTAGGTTGGCAGAAGTTGTGCTGTTTTGTTTTGGTTTGTGTCTTCACTTGAAATATTATTGTAAAGGGAATTAGTGCAAAAACATACAGTGGTATGAATGCACTTGTCAAACTCAGCTGTCTTGGTGCAAAGTTCCTGCCTCATGACTGCATTTAATCTTCACTGAAGTACCTACATTAGTTTGACACTACCTTAAGTACTCCTGTTTGTGATTGTATTCAAACTCCTCTTAAGTATCTTAATGCTACCTTAAGTATGGTTTGCAATCATATTTAAACTCTGCTAAATTAATATAAAGGGCGCGGTATTGGAAGTAGCTGTGGAAAAGAGAATGAAGCTGAGACTTGCTGCAGAATTAAGTCTTTCCACCTTAAAAGTCCCTGCTGTTACATTATTTAGCCGGCACACCATTTAAGGGAACCTGACTGTTAAGACTTATAGGCCCCAATATGGTAGGGATGAGGAGCCGATTCCAGTTGATTCTTTGACTCCAACATATATGATATGTACTGTAATCAGCTTGAGGGGACTTCTGACAAAGACCGGCAGTAACAACCAAAAGTGACTAAACTATGTTTAAGAATTAATCCCATTACCCCATTATCATTGGTTCTGCTACTGTTTTTGTTGAAACTGTTGTTAAGCAGAGTTGGAGAGTCGGTTCCATTGATTCCAGTGTTAGTAGTCAAGAGTCAGGGTTCACACCAGAAAACGTGGAATCTTGCAGTATTACAATATGGTGTACACATCCAATACTACTCAAATATGGTGTATTAACCTATCAAAATATTATTGAAAATAGACAAAATCATTTTACTGGTAGGCTTTCATGTTTGTTCTATCTCTCATATACTTATGTTCTTATCTAAACAGTTTTAACTTAAGTAATCTGATAGATTGAATAAATAAATACATGCAACTCTTTAAATCAACAAAACCTTCTTTGTCTTCTTGATCCTAGAAATATCTAGAATTATTTTTAAATAAAATGAACAGGGAACACACTGACACTACAACATATACATGGATTATTAATGCTTCCAAATCCTGCTGAATGCTTAAAAATGAAGTGCCCTACCAGTTTTACAAACACCAAGACAGGCACACAAAAGCTTTATAACTTGCAAACAATGTTACAGTAAACATGAGTGAATATGTGAGTGATTTATGTCTCAAGGACTTTTAATAAGACGGGTATGTGTTTTGGACCCTGCCTCTCCAATGTTGATATGCCACCGACAGCTCTATGACAAATGCTATGCAGCCGACGGCAGTCTGGCAAAACAATGCTTGCCTAGACTTTTTATTTCAGACGTCTGATCATTTGGAGGCAAAAAGGACCAGCAGTGCTACATTTTTTAAATGCAGTTGAAAACTCTGAACATAATGACTTCTATGTTTAATAATTTGCATAATGTATCACTAAATCCAACTAAACTGGACTAATTTTGTTCTCTTTATAATGAAACATGCAGTTGGTCAGTGTTCTATATGCACTGACAATATCCACAATATGTTCAAAAAAGCATATTTTATTGTACAGTGACATCATTTATCAATGATATGCATCCATTTCCAGCTATTGCCACAGTTATGCCATTCTCTGACAGCTCCCCCTATGAATCAGCTCACTTGTCTCTGTCTTTTCCTGACCTCACATGCCCTTGGGTGGTTCCTATCACCCTCTTCAATAAGTGGCCTAAGCAATATAAACCTAGTAAGAAACACATTACCTTAAAGAAACATGTCAAACACATTTCTTGAACATGCTACGGTGTACTTTTTCTTTCTGTAACAGACAGTAACAGTGAAAAGGTGAAAAAATCAAACATAAAAAAGAAGGCATAGTATCAGGAAACTGCCCCAACATTTGGCAGGCCTTGTGTTCTCACGTCCATCCGGCCTGACCTCGGAGGGATGACAGCTTCCTCATTTGAGTCTTGGTTCCCCTCAACACTTTTCTTCCTCATGCTTTTCCCTAACGTGTTTCTCACCCTTGTCAGCCACATTTCCTGTTCAGTACGCATGCAACTGCTGAACACCCTCACTGTGACAGTATGCTACATGACTATTTACAAATATGCTAATACATGTGTAAATAAAGCAGTTACAGGGCTGGCAACCTTTAGTTGAGGGAAACTTTAGGGGGCTGGGCATAGCCTGATGGGGTAATGGTGTATGTTAAGTGGTTAAGGTGGTTGACAGTGTCAGTGTCAGTGTTTTGTGTGCATCCTAGTTGCACAATTGTGCTACACTTTATTCTCACTGATGTAGATGCACATTTTGTCTGGATATTAATGACATTACATGAAAATAAATAAATAAATAAATAATAACAATAATGAGAGCCAGATTTTTTTAGGAATGCAGACATTTTTAATTGTTCAGCCCCTGAAACTCAATTCACATATTTCAAAAACATTGTATCAACATCAGGTTTTTTTCCATGCTTAAATCTGAACTGTTACCATATTACCACTACATACATCCATTTATAATGACATTACTTGTAAGTAATATATAATCATATCGGTGTTGAGTAAGACACAGGGAAGGCTGTGTTTCTACCACGAGAAGTGCTCTTTACTGAACACCAGGGTGAGAGGCACATACACAGACAACCTCTTGGACCATTCCTCACAAGCATCAAGAGGCTAGTGCCAACCAGTAGGAGGTCATTACACAGCCCGCCGCCCTAAAGGCTGATCATCGCAGCAACCTACCAACTCAAAACCAATCACTGGACACCTACAGTCCCAGCTTGCACAAAGACACCGGTGAAAGTAAGGATACTGGTGAATCCATAATGGCAAGCGTGATGATCCTTCTCCCATCCAAGCTGCACTTGACCCACAGCCTCTGGCCACGGCTGAACCTACTGGCTAACCTCTATTTGCCTGCCAGCCAAGGCTCACGTTGGGGCCCAGTGCTGTGTCTACTATTTCCTCACCTGGTTGCACTTGATAGGCCTGTATTTCAAAGCTAATACCTGCACAGTGAAAATGGGTAAAAAACTGGTTGACTTGTAAGTCAGAGCCGCATTACTGTTGCAGCATGAACAGTGCTAATGTGTGGTCACGAAGGCTGCTGCTCTGCTTTATCGTCGTACTGTTGGTCATTTACGTTTCACTTTCCTTCAGTTCTTGTTAGTCATGTGTTTAGTAAGCTTTTTTTCTTCTCTCTGACACACGACTGCAGTATGTTACATTAGTGCACCACAGAAGTGATTCTTCCTCATCTGTGGACGAATTTGGTTTGCTGTTGTTATGGCTACCAGACCCAGCGCAACTATATATATGTATATATATATATATATATATATGACCACCACCAATATATATATGTATATGTACAGCCAGCAACCACTTCATTAAGTGTTTAAGTCTGTTTCTCTGTATACTTTATTATTCCCTCAGCACTGCAGTGACACTGACGTTGTGGTGGTGTGTATATTGTGTGTTAGTGTGTGTTGTGCTGGTACGAGTGGATCAGGCACAGCAGTGCTGCTGGAGTGTTTAAACACTGTGTCACGCACTATCCACTCCATTAGACACTCCTACCTTGTTGGTCCGTCTTGTAGATGTAAAGTCAGAGACGATACCTTGACGATCTATTGCTACACAGTTTGTGTTGGTCATCCTCTAGTCCCTCATCAGTAATCAGAGAACACTGTTGGCTGGATAGTGTTGGTTGGTAGACCTTTCTCAGTCCAGCAGTGACACTGAGCTGTTTAAACCATATAAGGTATTTGACTCCAATTCCTGTATACAAAAATATATAACAGTTTCAGCACTGCTGTGTCTCCACTCCACTCGTACCAGCACAACACACATACTAACACTGCGTGTCACTACAGTGCTGATAATGATCCCCCACCCAAATAATACCTGCTCTGTGGTGGTCTCACGGGGTCCAGATTATTAAGAAAAGGATAAGAGGAAGCTAAGGAAGTATGTAGAGAAATTGCAGAACTACAATGTGCATCTGTATGTTAAGTGAAGCTGATAAAATGGACAGTGAGTGTAGATACAAAACGTGGTTTTAATTTTATGGCTGATTAGTGTATATATACATTTGTGCATTTTTTATTCACATAATCATTCAGAACAACTAGAACATAATAGGAATAACGAATGAATGAGTAAATTAACAAGAAAACATAAATAAAAAGTACTAAACTAAAATACTATAAACAACACAAAACAACAACTGTAACAATAATGATAATAATACATTGCAAAGCTCTAGATAACTTGAGAATGTACTGTTGTACATTTTAAGAGGTGCCAACAACTGTTTCATCTACACTGTAAAGAACGGAATTTCTTTCTTTCTTTTTCTTTCTTTCCTGCACCGTCATCCCGTGCTCTAGGTGGCGCTGTACGATCGCTGCGCCAGTCAGTGAGCAGGAGCAGAAGAACAGAGGCCGAGTTTATCCACAGTGTTGTGTAGTTTAATGAATGAAGAATGTAGTTACAGCACGATGGCTAAAAGCACACCTGTAAATGCCCCGACATTTGACTGTCCCTCATGGTAAGAACTTTAAAGTGCCATTACCGTGAATTTGCATTTGGTCCCTCGACCATGTAGTAAACTGTTTGGGGGTTATGTCTAGAGGTTTATGAGCATGTTTGTCGAAAAGGCTGCTTTAGCGTGTTAGCTCATTAGCTGGTTAGCTAGCATAGCTAACAAGCTAGTCAGTAAATGCATGCTAATGATGTTACTTATTCAGAGGTAGCATGGTGTTTAGAGGAGTTAACGTTACTTTCCTTTCCCACATTGCAAACATGACATTTCATGATTAGAATGAGTTTATTAGTATAGACAGATATAGACGGATAGATAGACTGCTTAGCCTGTTTGCTAGGTTAACTGTGATCATTTTTTTCTGCTGAAGGTATCAAACTATGGAGAAACAAATCTGCAGCAGATTTAGCTAATTTAACGTTACTGCTACGCAGCTGGTTTCTCATTCGCAGTTGATATGCACTGACTGATCGATGGTGTATGATGAAGTCAGTATTTCATAGATAGCTGGATGTTTTGTGTCACAGCAGCGGCAAAGGCTGCGTCCTGATAACCTCTGCAGCAACACTGCCGTCCAGTTAAAGGAGAATTCCCTTTTCACACATTGCTGGATAATGAAACGGTCGAGATGTAAACAAAGTCGCTGAGAGTGGTTTGGTGTAAAGAACTTCGTACTACAGAAGTGTTTCCCTTAAAAGCTCTCAAACTTAAAGTTATTACATGGAAATTGTAGGTGCATGTGATGATGTTTTATGGGTTTTTTGAGATATAAGCCTCAGCTGTATTTTAGTTCATTCCTGGCACGTGCAGGGTATTGTAGGGTAATATATTTACCATTATTTATTTATTTATTTATTTAAGTTTTACCACCTACCTATATCAGAATCACATATTAAACTTGTGTAGGTTTACTGGAAGTTTTGGATAGTAAATGAAATGACTATATTTGCGCTGCAGACATTAAAACTACTGGTTCCTTTAATCAGCACTGTGAATAAATCTTATTATGTTCTTTACAGTGAATCATTTTAAATCAATGTACTCTGACTGACTTTAATAATTACTTACTGAACTTTACAGAGACATATCAGTGCAATTCTTCTTTAACAGTGATATAAGACTCTGTATTCTAAAACTGTTTGTCATACACTGTGTTTATGTGTGATGCAGTCTAACTTCATTGTTTAACCATGTTTTAGTACTGTTTGAATACTACAGAGGATAAGATTCAAGATTCTAGCGTTTATTGTCATATGCACAGAGAAACAGGCAGTTGCACTGTACAATGAAATTCTTACTCTGCACTAGCTCCTGACTTCAAGTACTAATAAGTGCAATATAAATACTAAGTACTAAATAAGAAAGAAAAGACCAGAGGGAAGAAAATATGTATGGATATAAATTAGGAAAATGTACAATATATGCTATATAGATATAGGAGCAGAACATATGTACGTTATGCAGTATTAGTGCAAATGACAGAACTGTGCAATAGCAGCCAAATATAGATTCAAGTATCCTTATTAAGTATACATGTATCACACACACAGTGTACATATGCAGTATAAACAGAGTAATACTGGTGCTTATATAGAAGTGATAAATGCAATGATACTCTCTATGGTGGGCGACATGTCAAAAGCATTTTATCACTGTACATGAAGAAAACCACATATCACAGTGCTTTTATTAGTAGGACCAGAAAATACAGTGGCAATATAGCGGCATGTTTAAGTAATGCTGTCAGATACTAGCAGTATATGTTCATTCAGTGTTCCTCATACTACTCTGCATTGAATCTAATTAAACAAGACTGATTATGTTCTTATTGTAATTAAACATGCAAATGGTTAGTGTCCTTTAAGTGCTGAGACTGGCCTTAAAATGCTCAGTTGTTCATGATGTAATTCATTACAAAACAATAAGACTGACTAATCTGATTACCTGCTTAGGATCAAAACTCCAGAACAATGGTTTTCAACCTGTGGGATATGGCCCTCAAGTGGGCCCCAGTGGTACTACTAGGTGGCCGCAGCCATTTTTTAAATTATAAACTGCTATATACGGGATACTGTATATATAATGTTGATATTTAACATAATGTTATTTTTTTTTAGGAATATTTTTTGTGAGAATATGCCTTCCTGTTAAATAAACCTAATATATTTCTCTGGCAAAAAGCAGCTTCTGCTTACGTATTTAGTGGAAGTTAATGTAAATAGTTTCTCTTTTAGTTTGTTTGAAATTGGTCGGTCACAGAGAAATGGTTGCAATCAAGAGCTTTTAAAAAGAAAGACCTGGCGGCAGAACCACCTACAAGCTATAAGACTCCTGCTGAGCGTTATCGCACCACAACAAAAACAAACAAAACAGTATGTCATTCAGGAGCTGGTCATTGGGGAAAGCTTTCAGATACAACATGGATTCATGTTATGGTTAAAAGTTCACAAATGTTGTGAGTGTGAAGTGTGAATAAAATGTCATATTTTAATAATTCCAAGTAATTATCATTGCTCATCAGCGGTAGCTTGTGATACTTGTTGGTTAAGGCATATACGCTACAACATTAAGAGTGTGCTTTTTACGCTTTTGTATGTAGAAGTTTAAAAGTTCCTTTGTTGTTTTAGGGCAGGTAAGCCACCACCAGGACTGCATTTGGATGTGGTGAAAGGAGACAAGCTGGTGGAGGTAGGGTCATATTATATGCCAATGCCTTTCATGGATGGCTTCTGTGCATTGTTGCAGTTCCTCAGAAGCTATAACAGAGAAGTGCACTAGATACTAACCTGACTGTCTGCTGCCCAGTCCTGTTTTGTACTGGTGCACATCCATGGCTGTTGGGTCCATATTGGTGCTATAGAGACGGGCCCTGAGATTTAAGCTCTGAGTGTGAAGTCATTCTCTCAGGAGTTATGACTCAGGGACACATCACATATGAGCACAAGTAGCTGTCTTTAGTTTGTCTCGAGTCAACAATGTTTTAGAAGCCATTGTGAGGTCTTTAAGAAACAAATAGATCTTTTGTGTGGCCTTTTCATCATCCTAATGTGAAAGTAATGTTAAAGGTTAGTATATTCTGTGTATACTGCAACAGGTGAGGTCACAAACTGAATGCTTAAAAACCTACTGTCTACTGAAATGCTGTCTATGTGCAGAAACTGATTATTGATGAAAAGAAGTATTACCTGTTTGGGAGGAATCCAGACCTCTGCGATTTCACCATTGATCATCAGTCATGTTCTCGAGTCCACGCTGCCCTTGTGTACCACAAACACTTAAAAAGGCTTTTCCTCATCGACCTCAACAGCAGTAAGTCATTCCGGTTTAAAAAAGCAAGTAGTACAGTGTCATGAAAACTATTTATCCTCTCCAGGTTGCTTATACTTTTGCTTATTTGTCACCCTAAAAGGCCCTTCACTGTGGCTATATTGCAAAGAAGAATGAGCCAAAATTCCTCCACATCTATGTGAAAAACTGATCTCCAGTTATAAGAAGCATTTGTTTTCAGTTGTTGCTGCTAGTAATGAAATCTTTTCTGTTATTAGTTATTAGGATCTTTCAACTGTTCTAAACAAATGAAGTTCATTTACATGTGAGATTGATCTTGTTCCTACTTCATTCCCCAAAACAGTGTCTGAACTTGTTCAAAATTATGTCTTAACCCTTGTAAATATTTCTGTCAACAGGTGTTAAACCATGCTTAAATAATTTTAAACCTTCTTTTCTTAGGTAAGGTCTTAGAAAACGTGTTAAAACAATTAAAAGCTTATCTAATATCCAACAAGTTGATATGAGACGTTTCAGTCAGGTTTTCGTTCTGACCATAGCACAGAGACAGCATTGATTTGTGTTGTCCGTGACTTCAGGCTCTGCAGCTCTGATGTAAAAAATCACACAGTACTTTCCATAGCTAAACTGAAATTCTGATTCTTGGTACAAAACCTTTTTATGATGCTTTATGACAGACATGGTTCTTTAGCTACAAATATCAAGCCTAAAGTAAAACTCTGTTTTATCCTGCATGTCGGCGCAGTTACTAAAGTAGCTTTGTATCATTTAATACATATCGCAACTGTCTCAGAGCGGCGCAAAGAAATTTGTTCATTCTTTTGTTACAAGCAGAATTGAGTCCTGTAATGCTCTTCTAACTGAGGTTCCTATGAAAACAATCCATCCTCTACAACTAGTACCAAACTTACAAGAAACAAATCCTACCAGAAACAAAAAAGAGCTCATATCACTCAAGTTTTAAAAGAACCACACTTGCTGCCTGTATCTTTTGGAGTAGATTTCCAAGTTCTGCTACTCATCTGTAAAGCTCTAAATGATCTTACATCTGCTTACTTGACGGAATGTCTCTCTGTTTATGTTCCAACTCGTGATCTTAGATCTGTAGATACTGACCTTCTGAACCTACATTCTGTAAAATACAGAAGGCGTGGAGAGTCCTACATTAGTTATTATGCTTTTAAACTGTGGAACTCAAGTCCATCTTTTATCGGTCAGCCTCAGTCAGTAGACAGTCAACCTCCGTACGTGATTGTAAAGATGTCTCCTCTTAACTTGCCGGGCAATTAAACTCGACAGCCTTATGGTACTTTTAATAGTAAATTTGATTTGTGCCTTTGGTTCATTAAAAGCATAATTTCTCTTACAACCTATGACAGCTGTCTGTAAAGCACTTTGACCTGCCAAAAGTATGACAGAAAAGCACAAAAAGTACAGAAAAGCAAGAGCAAGTGCTTTTTCATGTCACTGTACGTTGAAACATGGCATATCACACTATAGCAATCTAACACAAGCTAATACTATGAGTCTTTGTGTGCACTCCCAACAGCTCATGGCACCTTTCTTGGACACATTCGCCTGGAGCCCCACAAGCCTCAGCAAGTTCCTATTGACTCCACCATGTCGTTTGGTGCCTCCACGCGTGTATATACCATACGTGAGAAACCTCAGAGCCAGGCTAATGTGGGAACCGGAGACAAAGCTGGAGATGATGAGGAACTGAAGGGACTGCTGGGTCTTCCTGAAGAGGAGACTGAGCTGGAGGTGTGCGGCTCTCGAAATGTTGCATTTTCCATCTGTGTTTTAGTTTTAACGTTTTAGTTTGTTCTTACTCAGACAGTTTGCTTCAGTGTGATCATTAATATAATTCCAACTAAATAATGACTTTAATGTTCTTTTTGTCTTCTGTACCTCTCTGGAACATGGAAGAACCTGACCGAGTTCAACACTGCACACAACAAACGCATCTCTGTTCTGACCATAGAGGAAGGCAATATTGATATCCAGAGACCCAAGAGGAAAAGGAAAAGTTCTAGAGTGAGCTTTAATGAAGATGAGGAGATTATCAACCCAGGCAAGCATAACCTCCCCACAAAATAACAAATAATCCTCTTATTTCTATCCTGTATTTCTGTACTTATACTGTATGTGTTTCATGCAACGCTGAATATTCCTGTTTGACCCTTACAGAGGATGTTGACCCCTCTGTTGGACGCTTCAGGAACATGATACAGACTGCTGTGGTTCCTATGAAGGTAGCTTTTTGTGACATTGTAATTTGCTTGTTGTGGTTTGTTACGGTCTTATGAGAAACTCACTGCAAGGCTTTTTCATTTTCACTGGCAGAAGAAGAAAGAGAGCGGTAGCATTTTGGGGATAGAAGATTCCGTTTCGCGGCATTCGCACAGTTTCACCATGCGAGGAGGGCTGTATGGGGATCTTCCACCCACTAGCCATGAGGCTCATCCCACAGGAGCACCTGGTGGAGCCACCCTCCTTGGAGGACTTCCACTACCAAACCCTGCCCCAGAGGTGGACTTGGCCCCAGAACCTCCTCTGCCCCCTGTTACCCTCAATCCCACTCCTGTTACAGGTCCCTATATTCCAGAGGGCCTCAGCGAGCCCCGTAAAAAGAAGTATGCCAAAGAGGCATGGCCTGGCAAAAAGCCCACACCATCTTTACTTCTCTAGCTGTGGAACCATTAATGAACTTCATGAATGTGTTTTTCTTTGTTTTTGTTTTTGTTTTTTAACATATTTTTTCTTCTGCATCAGTGCATTGGAAGACATTCCAGTAAAGGTTACATTGGGTTTAAGTTGGCTGCCACCACACAAAAAAGCCTGTCCATAATAATGATAACAAAGGTAATCACAAATGCATATTTCAGGTTAAAAAAAGATGGTTATGTTGGAGAGTATAAAAAAAAAAATGTTGCTTAATGCTAGCTTTGGTCACTAGATGGCAGGAGACTCATAAAATTGAGCTCATTATGATCCTGATTTTCACCCCCCTGGAAAGTGAAAACAGCAACAACAACTTTTTATAAGAACTTTAGAACTTGATAGAAATGTTCTTTCTTGTATCCATTTATTTTCTTTCGGTTTGTCTTTTGCTTTTGTATTATGAAATACACTGAGAATAAACCTCAAATTAAATTTTATTTTTGGTGCCGTTTTGTCTTATTTGGTCTACACAGTTTGTCGTAGTTAATCTTTATAGTCGCTTATGTAACATAACAGCAGCATGTTACCCTTTGTGCAACTGACAGTAACAACTTTGACCCCCGGACAACTGAACAATTAAAACTGCATGTGCCACTAAACAAAAAGCTTGCTATGGGAAAGAGCTGTTTGACAACAGATCTCATATTCCTTTAATGATTGACACTTTTGCCTGGGCAGACACTCGTTTAGTTTATGCCCCATAGTAAATACACATGGTTTGTGTAGTAGCCCATAAAAACGGTAACAAAGGTCAAAAGTTCTTAATAAAGAAGGTGCTTGTGAGATGCTTGCTGGAAAAAAAGTACGGCAAGTAGAGAGAGGGAATGTTTTATTAACAAACCGTTTGGTCAGTTCATTTACATCTTATTCTAACATAGACAAGTACTTGTGCAATTCATACTGCCAACAAGCAGTTAAGCATCATATCCTTAATAATCATAAATATGCACAAGGCCAAATTAGGAGCTAATTAATGCTGTTTACTATTTAAAAAAAAAACCTTCTGCTTTTGGATGTGCCTTAAGTAACCAAAAACATTTAACCATTATATCAATCTAGAATTATCAATGAGCAATGAGGTCTTGAATCTGTTATCAAAGTTTAATGTAATATTATTTAATAGTATTTAATATTAAACAGCTTAAAGCCCCAATCTGGAATCAGTGGCAACATTATTTGTCACTCAAGTACATGATAAACACTACTATGTATTAGGCCTCCTATTAATTTACAGGTAATCCTTGTATTAGGGACAATAAGTATTATGATATAGTTCTAAGGCTTTTCAACAAATCTGATCTTGAGGTTTATTCCATTGATAGACCTAAGCACTAATCGAGGGATCATCTTTGGAGTATGATCTGGGTCCTTGTTGAGAATGTACTTCTTCAGTGTCAGGGCCACCACCACTTTCATCTCGTTCATAGCAAAGTTCTGCCCGATGCAGTTCCTATATCAAATGCAATTGGTAGTATGAATTAGGACTGCAAATACAGAAAGAGTAAATAGACTGTCTTACAGTTATGTACTTATTGTCAGTAAGCTAAGTCAAAGGTTTGATAGTTGTTTCACTGCAATATACAGTACAATGCAAAAGTCAGAGGCCCCCGTAATTTATTCAGTTTCCAGTCAAAAATGGCTATCAAGTGCCACTTTTTAGCTTAAGAATTGAAAAGGTTACTGGATCTGGAGTTCAAAAAATTACTAAATGATGCATGGGACACCTAACAACCATGCAAGAATTGGGAGACCATCCTAGACTTAACACTAAAAGAATGTGAATTTGATATGTGAGAACAAACCATTCATCCTGGCGCTGACCATGATGCCTCAACACACGGATTCATTGGTCATCATAAGGCCCGTCCTTGTTTACGTCACATTCATGGCCATAAAAGTTGAATCATTCACATCTCTCACAATGTCAAACCTATCCACCGAGTTTCATTCCTGTCAGTTTATTCCTTCTGAGGTGTAGCTATCTGTGCAACTATTCTTTTGATAATGAGTGTATAAACAGCAATTAAAGCTTTAATCTTTGAGAGAGAGGAGAAAATTGTCTAAGAAGCCCTTACTGAGAAAGGGAAATAGATATAACAGGACAATTGACTGCTGTTGTTCTCAGCACAATGGACTGGTCACCCAGGAGTCCAAAAGACTTAAAAGACTAAACTTTGCAGGTGTGGCAAAAACATCACTGCAAAAACTGAATGCAAGTCTCCTTAGAAGAATGGAAGCTGTAATAAAAGCAAGTTATGGACAAACTAGAGCCTGGAAAAGGTGAAATCAGATTTAGTTGCTGATTGCAGATTTAGTTTTTGTTTAATATGTTCTGTGTAATCTTCTGATGCTAAAAATGAAGAACTGATGCACCATTTTGACTGGATATTATATAAATGAATGGAACAGTTCTGACTCACGCAGAGTACTATAATTATTGATATACCTTTTATCATAGAGCACAATTCAGACTATCAGGCAGCAGTTGCCTAAATACCAGGGTAATTTCAGTTCAGACAGTTGTGCAATCATCAGGTATGTTGTGCGTTGCTACATACAGAGCTGCAGCCTTATTATGCAGTGCTAAACACAGGATGAGGTCAGTGGTAAAAAAAAAAAAAAGGCTCCAAACTCCATTCTGCTTAACAGCTAGCACTTTTTCTGGGTGAGGGTTGAGTCAAACTGTGCCTGCCTCTTTACCTGTTGCTGTTTTACATGGTCTTCATATAGATACAAACCTTGGTCCAGCAGAGAAGGGAACAAAAGCATGAGGAGATCTCTTAGCCGTGTTTTCTGGCAGAAATCTTAATGGGTCAAAAACCTGGGGAAATATCATAGCACTATTTGTTACTAAAGGACAAAGCATTAACCCTTTACATTCTTTATACCACTAGTCATTTCAGTGGTTCACCTCTAAAATTATTCCATGCCAAAGTCAATATCAATAAAGCAACATAGATTTATAGCTACATAAACATCAGGCAGTTGTGGTCTTGAGTCTCAGTGATCTAATAAAAAGGCTAGAGTTATAGAGTTGTAGGTAATATGTTCATACATGTGGATTCTCCCAAACCGTGGCGTTCCGGTGGATTCCATACACACTGGTACCTATAATACAACCTATGGAAAAAATCAGAGAAGACCGCCTTTATAGCCTAGCTTGTTGAGGAAGATATGCTTAAGTAGTTGATGCTGTATTCTCATAAAGGTATTCTCAAAAGGTGAGAGAAAAACAAACAGGTTGGTTAATGTTTCAACAGGGCTCCTCAGAGACAAAGGTCATATTAAATTATACAACAACCCTGCAAAGCCTGATTGCTTAGATAAAGTCAATACAAAAGAGTTGTGTTATAGGTCAGCTGGACTAAAATACTAAGGAGTAACAAACAATGCAATAAATCAAACAGCAAATTAAAATATCTTTACGTATTAGTTACTTTATATAGTTGCGTGTTTTGCTGATTTTTTAAATGCATGTAAGTTAAATACACTTACAATTTGTAGAAAAAAATATTATTATTAATATTTTGTTCCCCGTACAGGATGTTATACACTACATGGAGAAAAGCATGTGGACACTCATTGAAATTAGTCAGCTACCTCAGCCACAACCACTGCTAGCAAGTGCATGAAATTAGGCATATAGCCATGCAATCTCCATGGACAAACATTGACATTAGAATGGGTTGTACTGAAGAGCACAGTGACTTTTAACGTGACACTTCCAGAGGAAGCCACTTTTCCAATAAGTCAGTTTCTCTGGAGTCATGAATCATGCTTCACAGACAGATTTAGGTCTGACTGATGCCAGGAGAATGCTACTGGACTTGGGTTTGGTTTGGTGAAAGAGGAATAATGGTCTGGGACAGTTTTAGGGTTTGACTGGCTTCACCATTTTCAGTGATGCTACAGCATAATGTCACTTTCTAGAGAGCTGTGTGCTTCCAACTTATCAGTCAATATCAGCACTTGACTTCACTGATGCTTTTGTGGCTGACTGAAAACCAATCAGTGAAAACATTGTTCCAAAATTTAGTGGAAAGCCTTCCTAGAAATGTGGAGGTCGTCAAAAAGCATATATGGATGTGATGTTCAGGTATATATACACTCATGAGCCATAACATTAAAACCGTCTCTTCGTATCCACACTCACTGTCCATTTTATGTCCTTCATCAGTGGTCACAGGATGCTGCCAAGAGTGACACTTTAAAAACTCTGATCCACTCACACCAGCACAACACACACTAAGACACAACCACCACGTCAGTGTCACTGGAGTACTGAGAACGATCCACCACCCACATAATACCTGCTCTGTGGTGGCCTGTGGAGGTCCTGACCTTTGACAGAATGGTGATGGAGGGCTAACAAAGTATACAGAGAAACAAATGGACTACAGTCTGTAATTGTAGAACTGCAAGGTGCACTTATGTGGTAAGTGGAGCTGATAAAATGGATAAAGAGTGTAGTTTTGTTGAGTGTAGAGTGATTTTAATGTTATGGCTGATCGGTGTATATTGTTCGCCATGTAGTGTATATTGCATATTAAATTAAACATATTTATTTGCTTAGTTATTCAGAGAATCTGCATAGCAATAATGATAATAATGATGGAAATATAAAAGCTTTCCATCCAAGATGGTAAGAAAAAATAGTTGAAAGTTATTTTAATTGTTAAGTGCTCGCTAAAATCCCACCCCTTGAAAGTCACCTTAGTTTTAGTACAAATTTAATTCTAGTGGAGCAATGAGGAGAGAAGCTTTACCCTCAGGCAATGTCCTTCCATCAAAAAATGTCATGGGTTTAGTCAGCATCCGTGCCATTCCTGGTACTGGAGGATGCAGACGCAGGGATTCCTTAATGCACATTGTGGTGTAAGGTATTTTATTGAGGTCCTCCCTGAAAAACAGACCAAAGGTTAGAGACTCAACAAGGCACAGAGAAAGGAGTACAGGTAAAAGAGCTCTTATTTCTTACAGCATGCATCTCACAGTTGTGGGGTCATGAACATGAATGTAAACACCATGGCTTTTCAGACTTGTAAAACAAACAAACATAAAAGTTTCCCACAATGTTGGCATGCTGTCAAATGTTATCAGAGCCAACAAGGGGCTCAGTCACTTATATGGACTGCGCCACCAGCATTATTGACCAGTACATCCACCTCAAATGAATGCCTTCAGACATATAAATTGCCTGCCACAGTGGGTGCAAACCAATGTCAACCAGCAGCTAACATTCAAAACTGGATAGCTTTGAGAAGCATATAGGCATGATGTAATTGTTGAATGTGTTTGTATATTTTTGGCATTTAAGTTCTTAAAGGAGAATTGCATTTTTTACAGTGGACATAAAAGTTAAAATGTTGTTTATATAAAATGTTAATTATGGTAAAAAAAATAGCATATCAGTAAATCAGTTTCTTTGGGTCCTAAATATACCTCGTGCATGCACATCCTGCACATCATGAATTATTAAAAAAAAAAAAACCACATTTTATTTCAAAACCTGATATTTAAAAAAAATGTCAACATTAGACAGATGTTTAAATTTGACTGATGTTTCAAATTTGTATCATTGTGTTATTATTACTCTATATTATGTATTATTGTACTATTTATTTGATGTTATTTGTAACTATATAGAAATAAGTGTTTCATTTCTCTGTAATCCTTATCCAGGTAGACGTAGTCCCCATTTCTACATTTTGCCCATAATTCGAATACAGGCACATTCCTAATATCAGGTAACAAATTTCTGTAAGGCCTTTAGGGGCATTGAACACTTCAGGGCGTCTGATTCCTAAGACCACCAATGAGAACATACTCAGATTAGATTTTATTAGAGTGGTCCATATTCTATCAAATCTCTAAATGACTTTCTTTACATCTTAATGATGCCTTTAAGCAGGAAATCTGAAAAATAAGAGGAATTCCCACTTAAGCTTGGAAAACAGGCTGAATACCCATACGACACAGCATAGCACCTCCACTTATTTGGTACATACACACACAGAGTTTTTCCATCAACCATCTCCCATCAGATTAGACTGACACCTGTCAGTCTACCCTGATGGAAGATGGTTAATGGAGAAGTAATAGGTTACCAACACAGTGTTACTTAACACATTCATGTACTGAATGACTTGAAGAGCTGGAGGACTGTGTTAGCTCCTATTGTTCTACGTATACTAAATTATGTATAATTCAAAAAGCCTTCTGCTTCCAATGCCTTGCATAATGCAACAAATATAACAGTACCAGTCTATACTGTCCTTTCCCTGTAGCACTTGCTGGATCTCCTTTCGACATTTTTCTTGGTGCTCAGGGTTGTTGGCCAGAGTATACATGATCCACGCAAGGCCGCAAGCTGTAGTGTCGTGTCCCTCAAACATAAAAGTGTCCACCTCTGCTCGCATGTCTTCATCCGACAAGCCCTGCTGTTTCTCATCCTGCAGATCAGAATGGGTTAAATAGCTCTAGGTTAAACTCTAGGTTAAACAGCCCGTATAACAGTGTGCAGTGTGTATAGCCATGATGTGTTTTAAGGCACCTTTTAAGTCATGTGATCAATATCTGCGGCACATTTTTATGTTTTCCTGCCAAAACACACCCAAGGGGTTTGTTAATTAGCAGATTAGTTAGAGGCAGGGTGAACACTAAAATGTGCAGGGCAAGGGAACCTTTTAGAACCAGGGATGGGAAACACTGATCTCTATGCAAGTAGGTGTGTAGAGAGTTCAATAAAGAGTTTATGACTACATCCGCAGGTGTGTAGGATTTTTCAAAATATGTATGTAGTTTAACAGGATCAGTGATGGGTAATGTATAACTTTGCATTTTAATCATTTAGTTTGAAGATTTTCAGCGATATGCAAATGTGTTTTACTTTTTACCAAAAAGGATGGATTGTTTTTCCCAATAATAGATAGAGTCTTTGAAGCTCTATACCAAGGATTCTCAACTTTTTCCACCCCAAGGCTCACCTGATGATAACTAGCACAGTGGCCCACCAGAAAACTAAAATCAATTTTTATAAACACAGTTTCTCTAAGAAATCTGGGTAAAGAAGAAGTATGATACTTCCAAATTCAAACAAGGGAACTGTACCACAAAAGACCCCTTTATCAGTGGCTACTCAGTGTCTCAAACTGAAGATGTTTAATTAGTCTGCTACTGTGAAGTTTTTATTTGTACATATGTACATTAATGTGCGTATATTTATGTTAATACACTTAACATAACTTTAATATGGTTATATATGACGTTTCCGGCCCACTACACCGGCCAACTACTGCCTCCACCTGAGTACAGGCCCACAGACTACCAGAGGGTACTCCATGGCCCACTGGTGGTCCCCGGCCCGTCTGTTGAGAAACCCTGCCATATACAATGTGTAGTTGCACAAAAATTTTGAAAAGAACAAACAGTCTCAAAGGTTGAGCTTCAGATAGATATTAACATGGTAAATCCTGGCTTTTCTACAGATCACAAAGTGACTTTTAACATTTAACAATTGATAACACTAATATCTTACACGAGCATGAAGAAGGATATCCAGAAAGTCAAAATATTTCTTCTTCTGAGAATGGTTGTGCTCCTTCTCATTAGCTAAAGCTTCTTTCCTCTTTCTTATGACTTCCTCTAAAACAGAAAAGATCAGATTTTTATGTTAGGTCGATAGTAATCTGATAGATGCAATTTGCCTATAGAACATAAATATTTACAGGGCCCTCCAAAAAAAACCTGACACCTCTGGTAAACATGAACAACAAGGGCTGTAAAGAAATATTTAATAAATCTAACCTTTATTTGAAGCACTTAAGTTATTAGGAACACTTAAAGGGCCAGTCATTACTTTCTATTTCACTGAGGTATAAATATGAAGTAATACAGAATCTCCAGGACCATAGCTAGAGAGGTTTAGTTTGGTCTTTTGGGTCAGTACATCTTCCTTATTACAGTAAGACACTACCCTCATGACCACAAGTTGTTTGGGAGGGTTGCCAGAAGAAGCCAGTGCTGTCAAGGACCGACAAACTCCTACAGTTTCCCATATGCTTCTGAAACTTTCAGTGGGACTTCATTCTATGAGCAGATGAGACCAAAATAGAGTTTATGGCAACAAACACCAGAGGTGGATGTGATAGCCATGCAGAAAAGTACCTCATCTATACTGTGAAGTATCGTGGTGGATCTGTGATGTTGGGGCTGCCTTCCTTCCAAAAGCCCTAGACAATTTTTTTGGATATACTGAATCATAGACTCCATTAAGGACTAATGGAGATAAAACCATCAAATTTTGAATCATTCCGTGCATTTCCACCAAAAATAAATAGGTTCGGAACCCGAAAAGTTTGTTATTAGCTGGACGCAACGAATAGTAGGTTTGTCAACTTAACCCTTGACAACATTCGTGAATGTGTCCGATGTTGAGGGCAAAGAAGGCAACAACGGTGAGTTCAATTGCCATTGCCTTGGGTGTCTGCTGAAAAAACTCTTGTATGTCCTATCATCAATAGCCGATTCATGCTCACTTTTTGGATAAAACCAAATATCTGTACTAACAACACAAATGCTCATATGGTAATCTATCTGCTCCTCTCATCTTGTTCCCACTCTTTACTACCATTGTGCAGCGCCCTCTGTTGACATTGATGCCGTAACCTTTGATGTTCCTTGGTTCCATTAAAAACAGTGCAATCACAGTTCCCTGAATAGCACCTAGGTTCTATGAAGCCTGAACAGTAACAGTTCAAAAACTAGGGTTCTTTTGGTCAAAATGGGCAATCAGCTGTGTTTGCGAAGGGAGGATACACAAAGTATTTCATGAAGGGGTGCCAATAAATGTGTCAGATTACTGGGGAACAAAAAAAATTCTCACTTGTCTGTGTGAGATCATCTTTTCCAAAGGTACCAACAATTTTGGAGGGCACTGTACATGTGCAGATCAGACATGTGAAACTGCAAGATCGAAAGCATCCAAACATACCTGTATGGTTGTGTGCAATTTTGCAAGCCCTCCTGTATCTGTAGCCATGTGGGCTGAGATGAAAGATGATATCGCTATGATATGGAAACATTCGGAACCGCAAGTTTACCAGGTCACACAGCTCATACACTGCTTTTATATATGTGTTGGTTCCACTGAAAAGATAATGGAGAATTATTAAGTATGTTTTTGTTTTTAAGTATGTATGTAAATTTGAGTCTTTTTTTCTGTTGTACTTTTAACCCACCTCTCCGTTTGACAGTTGCTGTCGCAGCTAAAAGCACACTTCATTATGCTATCCAGAGTCATGAGACTAACATGCTGAAAAAGTTCAAAGGACTCCTTTGTTTTTGCATAGGTTTCCCACTTGTCCTAAGAGGCAGAAGTAGGTTTGTATAAACACAGAGATATTGTGTAATTGCAGCATATGGAGATTTCATTTATTTCACATTAACCAGCATATTAACTCACCAACATGATTTTGGCTGAATCTGCCATTAGTTTCACATAAGGCTTCAAGATATCATAATGGAAGCCAGGTGTGATGAGTCTTCTGTGGCGAAACCATCTCTGTCCAGCAGACACAAGCAAACCTTCTCCTGCAAAGACAATGCAGCAAATGCTTGGATTAATTAGAGATAACAGATTTTTATACCTGACCATTTACAACAGGTAAAACAGGTGTTCACTGTCAGTCCTGGAGGAACATATCTAAACTGTGCTGGATGCCATCTCTCCAGGACTGGGAGAGAATTCTCCTGATTTACAAACAAAAACACTTGAGGGTCATTCAGTTTAGTTTTAATCACTGATTATTTGAGATTACCTATCCAAGATGTGAGAAACCTATATGCAAAGTCATCCTTTGGTTCTGTAAAATAAGACAGCAAACACAAGATCTGCATAAACGTTAACTTCATTGAATAGTTCCAAAAAGCATAATTAAAGCAACCATCCAACAGAGAGTCAAATAGATGTGCACCTGTTGATGCCAGAATGGTCTTCACGTATGCTGGATGGTGGATATTTAAGATTGAAATGGCAGGGCCAAACCACAATGGGAAGGCAAAGGGATACTTTTCTCCCCATTTGGTTATCTTGTCCAAATCAGTTCCATCCTGCAGAAACTGTAACACAAAACAATCTTGTACAAACGTTTTCTGATGCTGAAGTTATTTTTAAGTGCAAACAGGGGTTATCCACTAGTTTGTGAGCCAATGGCTCCATACCATCCTAGTGCATTCTGAAGGTTGTACCATGCCATTTCAAGAATGCCAATGCCATGTGTCCGATCTGTCACTCCACAATGTGCTTCTATTGCAGCCTATACTCTGCCAATAACCTAATAAGCCCAAACAGGGGCAGACTTTGCGTCAGATATGCAATGGCGTTGTCATGCTGCTGCTGCTGTTTTTATACATATAAGGGGTTGAAATATATTTCACTACATTTTTATTGCATTTAGTATGTATAATATAATGTTTCCATGTCCGTCGCCTTACAAAGACAAATATGTATCTCTAAAATAGTACACTTTATAGGACAGAGCAAAAACATTCCTAACTTTTAATGTAAGTAAGTGTACAAATATTTAATTTTGAGGGATTGTGGAACATTTTAATGGTCTATTCATTATGAAAATTTGTTTTATAAAAAACAAAAAATAAAGTTAATTAGTTAATTGGTGCAGTGGTACTGCTGGTTCCCTTAAAGAACTTAAGAAGACTTTATGCAAAACAAATGCGAATGTAAAGAACCTAACGTTTACGCATAGTGCAAACGTTCTGTAGTCAACTGCATGTTTAAGACTATTACCGTTTATAAACCTTTATTATTTAATAGTGTAGATCACAACCTGGAGTTGCTCTGATCGCTACAGCCCTGCAATCTGTTCTCGTAGTCTCGCACTTTAACATCCGTTTACACGCCTGATCTACTATGATCACACCTTATTTCTCTGATTTGTGACTTTATTTAATAGCTGTCTGGCCATCAGCTTTGGACGCTCTGCAGGCCTGTGCGCTTCTTTTACGAGAGTCTCTGGAGTGAAAGTCAAGCCGAGAGGTCTCAAACTTACGTCGTTAACGTTCCCAAACAGCCAGTGCGCAGGTGGTCCTGGAAACTGCTCGAATGCGCGCATCAACCTCTTTCTCTGTAGAACCAATTTAGTCAGGGTGATCGCAATGTAGATACCACATACGATCCCAAACAAGTGGTAGAAGCGAAAGGGCTCCAGGTACCTTTTCGATATGTCCCCGAAATGACTGAAAACCTCCATGACTCGCTGTGGCAGCGCCGAGTGGTTGCCAAGAACTGTGAATGGGAGAAAACAGGACGGACACAAAAGACAGAGAGAGAGAGAGAGAGAGAGAGAGAATGGGAGAGTGCAGGAGAGAGGGAAGAGAGCTCTGTGAATGGGAGAAACAGGAGGAGGAGTATACCCGTTTATAATCACCGGAAAAAGGAGGAAAAAGCTCTACAGAACTTTCATGACTTAATAACAAGTAATACACAAAATTGCATGTAGGAAATAGTGTCAAACTCAGGTAGTTAATTCTGCACTATAGGTGGCAGTTTAGGGTGAAGCACACTGAAGCACCTCCACTCATTTATTCCATAACGTTAGACAAGGAAGGCTATTTCTAAGTCCATATGAGATGATCCACAGCTGCAGAATTTACTTGGTTTCCCGGTATTAATCAAACTAAACTGAGAATTTTTTGACATTTGTACATCTTTTAGATTAAATTGACAAATCAAAAATCTGTTCCCGTGTTCTTACAGTTCTACCTATCCTGTCCTACCTATCATGCAGTCCTATCGCCCATTCACACATCATCAGTATAGCATATTATTAATAAAATACTTTCCTCAGTATTAGCATTGGTGGTGAATCATTGCTTGTCAGGAGCTTCAGCCATTGTTGTGTTTACTCTTCCTTTCATTGGCAAACTAACCTCAAATGATCTACTGGGAACAGAACTTTAAACATGATTGACTGGAGGTTAGAAAACACTGTCGGGGCCAATGGAAGGCTTGACACTACAGTGACATCAATACCTTTTCTTGAGGTGCAAAGCCATGGCTAACTGGTTAGCATGTTAGCTTTAGTAAATACCTCTGCAACATGAATCAAAGACATCTTTGACATACTATTCCTGTTATTTCTTGTAATAATGTTGGAAAGTTTTAAACAAAAAATCAAAAAACCTAAAAAATGACTTTATAATAACCTTTAATGCTCAGTCAGCCTCACTTATATTATACAGATTCCGCTTACCCTTGGGTAAAGTGTTTTTGGCTTGTCAAAATATTCTACTTAGGTTGGTTTTATGAAGAGCACTACCAATAAATGAGTGCTGTGGTAGAACATTTCAGTTCTTCAGAACACTGGGCCACCAGGAGCTTCTGCTGGGACTATAAGAATATTGATGTCTTTGACCTCCAAACTCTTTTAGAAGCAGAACTAGATAATATGACTCCAGTAAAGTTGTGTATTCTTTCACTATGCCCATTTCTCCACACCAAGCTACAGTATGATGGAATGAACGGTTGTTTGTTCATCCTTGAAAGCTGCTGAAAAGAGTTGTTCCAGAAACCCTGTCTTTGTGCTGCTGAGCTTCTTATTTTGTTAAACTCTGCCTTCCTGTTAAAGTCAAACCACTTCTGGGCACGCTGAGTACTGTGGTGCTTCTTGTACTGTCTGATGTCTCTACTGCTACTTTAGTGTGCTAAAAAGTTCACAATGCAGCTGGCGTCTCGCTTTTCTTTGAGAAGGTTTCTGTTTTGTGTGTGCCAGCTCGGTTTTGTGTCCCCTCAGTAGGCCTAATGTGTCGGTTGCTGTTGAAGAGAGACAAGGGCAGACTGTGATGAAGAAAAGGTTTGTGATCTACATGGAATGGTCTAGATTTTGCATGCCATCATGTGGGCCTTTTAAAAGCAGCACATGCAATGAAGCATGTGTTGCTTTTAAAAGGCCCACATGATGGCATGCAAATATTGTTGAGCTCTTCAACACATACATATCTTATGCTGCAAAAAAGTTTTTTATTGTTTTTGTGATGTCACAAAGGACAGTACGTTTACTTATAATATGTACCCGTTTATAGTCCCACTATTTCACTTTGAAGTTATAAGATCTGTTGCTTTTTTCAAATGAAGTACAATACAGGACAGCCGACTGGAAGAGAGATCATTTACATATGTCAGTCTTAAAGTCACAGTAACATCCCCTTGCCTGAAGACATACTACTAATAATGACTTTACTTAATAAAAACCTCCACAGATGTTAGCAATGGACCATAAAAGTACAATGTGAGAAAAATCAAAGACACGGGCCCTTTAAATGTTATCCAGGATGACTAACAACAACAACAACAACAAAAATATTCTTCTGTAACAAACGGCACACAAACAAGTTTGCAGTGAGATATCTTTATGGAAGAAAAGACTAAATAATCAAGATAAACTGAAGATCCTATAAAAATTATACAAACCTTTAATAAAATGTAACAATCAGATTATTGTTTTAGGTATTTTTGATTTGGAAATCTCTAACAATTTTTTGTTTCCATATTCAAACATTTAATAGACTCAAAATCTCTTTCAAATACCTGCTGCAATTTACTTTGAATGATCAAGTAAAAGTACAATTAACATGCAGCTGGTATAAAGTGCATTGTACAAAATCATCACTGTGTTATTTTATTTTCTGTAGCAGTTGCTTCAAGGTCTTCTGAAGGTTCAGATGTGAAAACTGTTGTCTCATATCACGTCCTAACTGAGAAAACCCCAAACAGCTTCTATCAATGTCAACACATGAGGTGACTCACAGTTAGTAAAACTTGAGAGCTGTGTTATTTGGTTTTCAACTGCTTAAGAGCTTTTAGTTTACTCTCTAAATGAGTCAAGAGATGAAAAAGAAACTTCACAGCATAGTTTAACCCCTTATATGGCTGGGAACCGTCAGCAGCATGTAGTTAATTAAGCGGTAAATAGCCTTGCAGTTTAAGAGCTTAATGTTGATGGTCTACAGCAGGTTAAAATTAGTATTGTTACCATCCTTCCTTCTCTCTGATTCACCCCCGCTGGAAACCGATGTAGCTTCTGAAATATAAAAAGTTTAAGTGGGCTGAACGTAGTCACTTGCTGCTTCTGCAGCATTCATTCTCCAGCTCTTACAGCCAAATCAGAAGTTGGACCTTGAGGGTACACTGCAACATTAAATGTAAGGCCTTTTTTGTGATACATGTTAAGTGCAATGTGAGTCTGATCTTAGAATTGAAGTTAAGCTGTTTTTAATGGTGACTGCAGAAGCCTACACTCTTTCAGTGCATTCAGCTAATTTGTAAGTAGAAATTTGTAAATAGTAATTCATGGCTTTAGAAGAGCATGTGGATGATGTACTAGTGAACAGTATTGTAGATTCTCTGATTATTTGTTTACTTATTTTACTTTGCTGGAGCACTGCTAACTTTACTACTGTTGGATATGGTGTTATTCTTTTTCATCATCATCTTTTTATTATTATTATTATTATTATTATTATTATTATTGTTATTTCTTTGTACATTATGTTTTTACTTTAACTACATTTTAAGTTAACCATAAGATCCCACTGAACTGCCTAGTAGTATCTCAGACTGCTACCACATACTTATATATCTTTGTTGTCTGATGTTTTGTTTTTTTGTTGTCTGATACTCTCATGTGCTTTTGTGAACTAACTGCTTGAAAAGCTCTATATAAGAATATATATATGGCAATGGAAATATATAAAAATATGTCACAATAATAATTTATTAGAATAAACAAGAACAAACAAGTGCTACAATTCTAGGATGATAATACAAAAAAATATATAAAGTACAATAGAAAAATGAAAATTAAAAGAAATAATTACAGTAAAGATTTACAACAACAAAAGCAAAAGGCAAAAGAAGCAAAATTTAATCTGATTTATTTCAGACCTATATAAGACATTTCACTGAATCTAGAATTACACTTAACTGTTGTTTACTTAAATGTTTCAATGTTTATCTTTCATGTTTTGCTGCTACAATGCTAAAAAGATATTGAATGTTTTAACTGGAGTAAATAACCTGGTCGCTTTAAAAGTTCAGAAAATGAGGTAACATAATGTAAGACACAGGTTATTATGTTGTTGGCTTACTATTAGAAGTTCAATTAACTCAGCTTTTTAAGGCGAACAGGTTATTTTAGTTTTTAAGCATTTTTAAGTAAAGCTTTCAGCCTGTCTATGATCTCACCTACTACAGTATGTGTATGTGGATCTGTAAAATATATTGTGTATATATAACTGTACTGTAGTTTTCTTGGTTTATGATGTTTAATGATGTTAAAGGTAGCTGATGTTTAATGTTAGGTGAAGTCAGGCTGAGTAGAATATTGACGGTGTGTGTTTGTAATAGCTTCGGGCGCCCTAGCTTCAACAACTCCTCAGTTACTGATAATCTCACTGTTTCAGTGTTTTACAATCCATAAGTAAATATGCAGTTTATAGTAATACTGTTTTTGATGGACTATGCAGTGTTAAAAGTCCATATAAGGGTACATTTATAAGGGTCTTTGCACCACTGTTTTTTCTACAGCTTGCAGGTGGTTAGTAAGTCACACCAAACGTGAGCTGTAACTGCACGCGAGCCGTGTCTCACTCTGTGGTTGTCGAGCCTGGTGCTACATCAACAAACATTAGTCACACATGGGCGTTTGAAGAGGAAAACTGCATTGTCTGCAGTGAACTGACCTTTAAGTAATGCACCTCAGAAAGTGTTCAGAGCTGCGCTCACAGATACTGGAAAAAAGTAAGAGCTGTCTTTATGCATTGGAGTTATTTAATTTGTTTAACCTGTTAGAAACTGTTCTGTTCATTTTCGTTCTTATGTCTTTGACGTCAGGTGTGTTTGCATGTGAAATTCTTTCTTTAACATGAGGATGAAGAGAGTCCTCTGCATTTTCTTTCTTTTGCCTGCCATTAAAACAAATTCACCTAACTCCATACATGGTAAGTACCATTTCAATTATCTATTTAATCACTGTGATTATATAATGGAGAGACTATTATAATAGAATAATAGCCAGACTGACAGACTTATAAATGGACTGAGAACTTAGCCATGCTCTTTCACATAAAACAAAGTTAACGGGCAATGAGCAAGATTTTCCTTTAACATTTAGATATTTCACCACAACAAAATACTTTTTTCACTTACGTTATTTCATTCTGCTAACTAAACTATGACTAAGAACTTTGCACTATATGCCAATATCAAGTAATTTGTTTGCAGCAAAGCAACATTTTTAAATGTTGTAGTTCCAGTTATATGAATACATCACTGATATGGATTACAGAGATTACAGAGTCAAATGTACATACATTACACATTTTTGAAGCTGTATATACTGTATATACATTAAATAAATAAATAAATAAATTGATTACCAGTAAAAAGAACATCGTAAATCTTGAGAAACTGGTCCCATGTTTCACAATATTGAATTGCTCTAGGGAATCTGATGGATAAGAACACTCCAGTTAACTGGTGCTGTTTTATATTTATGCTAAAAGTACTGCAATTTTTTAGCTGCAAGTTTGGAGATGCTTTTTTTCTTCAGACAATATGAATAAATGACTCAATCAAAACCTTTAAACAACATTCCTGATGCATATGACAAGATGAAAATCTTTCTTATTTGTGAAATAATAAAATAACTAGTTTCTACTGATCACACAAACTCAACTTTCTCAAACTGTAATGTCTGTTTATTCTAAAGTGAAGCCGCATCACAGTAACAGGAACTCACTCTCTGTTTCTGAATTGGCGATTAGCCTCTTTCCAGTTTGTGCCAGTGGGGAGCACAGTTAAGATGCCATGTGATGGTTATGGTGATCACACATCTGCCAAATGGTTGTACAGAGGAGAAGACAAGAACTTTGAGACTTTATTTCATGAAAATAAAGGCATGTTTTTTAGGAAAAAGGAAATGCCCGGGAAAAAGACTCTGAAGAACTTTGATTTAGAAATCAGTCCTTTCACTGAGCTGGATGAAGGAATATACGTTTGTCAAGTCTGCACACACGCAAACACATGTACTGATGGTAAACAGATCTCCTTATTACCTCTGTATGGTGAGTGAAAATCAGTCCCTCATCTTTCTAAGTTCTTATTGGACGAATATAAAGCTTGAGAAAACACTGATCACACTCTTTCTATTTGCAGAAATATCATCTGCATCATCAAGGACGCATTTTATCATTGAAGGTGGCAGACTGATTTACAGCTGTCTGCATAATCTCACTCTGAAAGTTGGCTGGACATTTCAGGCCTATGGAGAAAACACTGTCACTCAATTAAACAGTGAATCAACAGATAAAACTTCACTGGTCATTCCAGATGTTCAGCCATCTCATGCTGGCAATTACAGCTGTTGGAGGGAAACATTGCATGGGAAAAAGCATAAAGTTTATTCTGTGTCTGTGTGTGTACTTACAGGTGAGTACAACCAGCATCAGTTTTACTCAGAATGCAGAATCTTAAATATCACATCACAAATAGAATACATTAAAATATATTGACATAAATTTAACTACTGTAAGTATGAAAGATGTCTATGATTGTTTACATGCAACAGAAATAATTCATTTATTCATTAATGTATTAATTCATTTATTAATAAAATATAACATAATTATTAATATAATAATATAAATATTATAATTATAATAAAATTATTATTGTTTTTTCTAAAATGTAACTTCTCATGTGTTGTATAAGGCCAAGATACAATTAGGCTGTTTTACAGATTGTTACAATAATAAATTGTACCCGTATACTTGCCTTAGGATATACTGTAAACTCAGTTGACTTTACTTGACTTTAGAATGCAAGCATATTACCTTTTAAGAAAAGTTCAGTGATGTAAGTAAGGTTAACTCAAACAGCTCAGTAATTATAACTGGCTTCCATGGAGCCATCTATTAAAAAGACTTCATTATTATACAGTGCTGTAAAAAAGTATTAGCCCCCTTACAGATTTTTTTCTTTTTGTACTTTTGTCACACTTAAATGTTTCAGATTATCAAACAAATTGCAATATGAGACAAAGATAACCTGAGTAAATACAAAATGCAGTTTTTCAGTGATGATTTCATTGGGAAAAAAAGCTATCCAAACCAACCTGGCCCTATGTGAAAAAGTAATTGCCCCCTAAACCTAATAACTGGTTGTGCCACCCCGAGTCTTTCCCATCTCTGTGGAAGAATTTTGGTCCACTCTTCTTTGGAGAATTCTTTTAATTCAGCCACATTGGAGAGTTTTGGAGCATGAATGGGCTGTTTTAGGTCATGCCACAGCATCTCAATCAGATTTAAGTCCGGACTTTGACTAGGCCACTCCACAACCTTCACTTTGTTTTTTTTGAGCCATTCAGAGGTGGACTTGCTGGTGTGCTTCGGATCATTGTCCTGCTGCAGAACCTAAGTACGCTCGAGTTACAAACTGATGGCCGGACATTCTCCTTCAGAATTTTCTGGTAGAGAGCAGAATTCATGGTTCCATCATTTACAGCAAGTCGTCCAGGTCCTGAAGCAGCAAAGCAAACCACCACACTACCACCACCATGTTTGACTGTCAGTATGATGTTCTTTTTCTTAAATGCTGTGTTAGTTTTATGCCAGATGTAACGGGGCCCACACTTTCCAAAAACGTTCCATTTTTGCCTCGTCAGTCCACAGAATATTTTTCCAAAGGTCTTGGGGATCATCAAGATGTTTTTTGGGAAAATGGTTTTTTTTGGCAAATGGAGAACACCTGTTTCTGAATTTCTTCAGATTGGGGCATAATGTGTTGCTTTTTGAAATCTTTTAGCCTACTGTCAGAGAGGTGCTATTTCAGTGATTTCTTGATTCTACAGGTCTGGCAGTAATCAGTGTGTCTAGTGAAATTAAACTCAGTTTTCCAAAAAATGTGTTCAATCACAGTTAATTCATACATTTTGTATTTGCTCAGGCTATCTTTGACTGATATTCAGATTTGTTTGATAATCTGAAATATTTAAGTGTGTCAAATGTGCAAAAACAAAAGAAATCTGTAAGGCAGCAAATACTTTTTCACAGCACTGTTAATGGATTGTTTCATATAGCAATGAACAATGAGCTCAAATAAGACAAAAGTAACCTATTTTTAAGGACTTGAATGGCTTTATGCATCTTTGCCGTTATGTTTAGAAATGGTTTGTGGGGCTGGCATTTACCACACAGTTTCATATATGGCTACAGGCTAAACACGTCTGAACTCAAATATAAAACAGCACTGTCATGAAACTAACAAAAATATGTTTCATGTATTTAGTATGAGAATAGGCTTTTTATTAATATTTATTATAAATATTTGAAGAAAACTAATGAAAATTGAGTTTGTTAATTAACAAAACCATTAAGAATGCAGGGAGTAGGAATACATTCAGTAAACAGGACTCTTCTAAAATATTTAATCTGCAAGAAATAGTAAAGGTCCCTAGGTTTGCATAAGTAAAAGCTTTTAATAAGCTTTTAAGAAGAACTATAAAAATAATAAGAGCAAAAAGAAGAAGAAAAGCAAGATGGAAAAAATGTGTCTTTAATGGTAGATCATTTTGTTCTGATGGAATGACTCTGTGGCCCAAATGTATATAACAATAGTATTGAAGTAATCTGTCCATACGGCTGAATGTCAGACTATATGGAATTATTATATATCTTGTTACATCTCTGATACAGTTATGGATTTGTAACGGTAACATTAAACAGACAATATGTATGCAATAATAAGTAATCATGACCACATTCCCAGTTACAGCGATGGAGTCGTCTGACTCTCCTCAGAACTGCACCCTGTACTGTGATGCGGATGCTGATCCCGAAGGAAAGCCAGTCATTGTGGAGACAGATAAATGGAATATCTCAATTACTGGGACAATAAAGAAGCCAAAGAGTTCTGTCATCTGCACACTGCATGGTAGAAGGGTACAAACAAGCAGATTGAGTCTTGCTGATGAGTCCACCACTCAATCAGGTGAATACTCTTGAGCTTTACATATTTGTGCAATTATATCTAATGAAAAGACTGAATGCTGCTAGAACCCTGAATGTTCTCATGTACTAATCAGGTGAGATTTGCCTGAATGAATCTGGTGGTCTAGAGGTGTAAAATTGCCTCATACTGCATTTCAGATGCCACTGCACACATTACTGTGAACAGCAGCCCTTTGCAAGCAGTTACACTGATAAGCACATGCACAGCAGCTCTTCTCATCACTGTAGCTCTTGTCATAACTGTATGGGTCAGGAGAAGGCGAGTGGATGCAGGTGAAAGAAAAATGTATTTACATATTTAAAGCAAAAATTACAGTCAGTTTTTTTTTTGTTTGTGTGCATAACTGAATCTTTTTCATTGTGGTACAGACAGAAACTCTACCAGAGGTTGTCAAATGAAGGCCAGGAGCTCAGGGGTGAGTTCATTTTTAAAAATAAAAAGTATAAAAGTGCAAATGTATAATTTAAAATTATGAGAAGTATTACCATATCATACTATTTTTTCACCTTAGCCATGGAAATAGTTCTTATTGTTCTGTTTCTACAGGATGAAGATCAGACTCAAGTGATTTATTCTGTGCTGGAAGTCGGCAAACATACGCAGCAGAATGTCAGCACATCTGATGCTGAGTGTGTGTACAGCCAGATTAAAGTGTAGGAAGAGCAGCATGATGTAGAGTCGGAAATTAGCAAAATACTTTGCTGAAGGCGGGCATGTCAGTAATATCATTCAGCAGTGGAGGACACCTTCAGCAGAGTACACTGGACAGCATTCACGGGGGACCTGTGAATACACAAAACTCTGAGATATGAGAGCAAGATGGCTACGGTCATGGGATGCTGATGCATGCAGATGCTGTTGCTCTCACTGGATGTTGCCGATGAAAATTGGAAACTGTGTTCACCCTACGGAATGCATGTGATTTTCATGTTCAGGCTTGTGTGATGCTTGTAATGAAAATTGTTGAAAATGAAAAAATGTTGATGAAAATTATGTTGTTAAAGTAATGAATGTAATAAATACACTCTTATGGTACCTATATTGTCTATTCATATAGATGTAACAATATGTACTGCTTTTAAACAGAAAACAAACTTTAGTTAGAGGAAACTTTCAGAAGATAAGACAAATGTGATTAACTGTATGTGACTACACAAAATAATGAAATTATTTGCATCGCCTGACAGTCCTACCTCTTTGAGGTTCTATTCAAGAGATTTAACCAATTTGATTTAAGCAACTTAAGAATTGCTGTAATATTTCTATTTGCTTTTAGGAATGTTGAAAAAATGTTTTCCTTTTTTAAAACTAAATGCAATGCAGTTACAGATCAGGAATTTTAGATACTGAATATGCATGCATTTTTCTAGTATCCAGTTAGTGTGAAGTTCAAGGTCAGTGTTTTCCTCTGACTCAGTCCTTTTACTGAGTGCCATACTGAACTTTGAAATAAAATAGTGCATGAAATCTGAAGAGAATATTCAGATTCTGCTAAACCGCTTAGCATAAACTAGCCTGTCCTAGATTCAAACCTGGTACGTTTACTGTAACAAATCATGATAGCTTTAATAAGTAATCGCTTCACTGTTTGTTATTGCAAAAGCAAAAAGATTTTTAGACTCACACACACATTGACTTTTTGTGTGCACTACCCCCTAGAGAACACTATTATTTTTCATTTGAGTAGTAGTGAAAATATCAAGACTACAAAATAAGATGTAGAGATTCTTAAATAAGTAATGTTTACAGTACAGTACACACACTATATGGACAAAAGTCTTACTCAACTCTCACTCAATTCAGGTGTTTCACTAAGTCCCATTGCCACAGGTATATAAAATCAAGCACCTAACCATGCAGTCTGTCTTTATAAATAAAGAGCTCACAGAATTCAAGCATGGTGCTGTAATTGGATGCTACCATTGCAACAAATCAGTTTATTCTTATTTGTTTATTATTTCAAGTCAGTGAAATGTATTTCCTCCTAGATATTCTATGGTTAACTGTGAGTGTTATTTCTGAAAAGTGGATGTGTTTGGAAACCACAGCAACTCAGCCATGAAGTAGCAGACCACATAAAGTAACAGAGCAGGGTCAGGGAGTGCTGAGGTGCATAGTGCGTAAAACTCACCAGAGCTCTGCTGACGGCAGAGTTTCAAACCTCCATTGACATTATAATCAGCACAAAAACTGTGCGCTGGGAGCTTCATGGCATGGATTTCCGTGGCTCAGCAGCTGCATGCAAGGCTAACATCACCAAGCACAATGCTAGGTGGTGAATGGAGTGGTGTAAACTTACTGCCACTGGACTCTAGAGCAGTAGAAATGTTTTCTGCAAAGTGACAAATCACACTTCTGATGGACGAGTCTGGGTTTGGTGAGTGCCAGGAGAATATCACCTGCCTGACTGCAAAATTTGGTGGAGGAGGGATAAAGTTATGGGGATGTTTTTCAGGGGTTGGGCTAGGCCCCTTAGATCCAGTGAGGAGAAAAGTCTTAATGCTTCATCATATCAAGACAATTTGGACATCTGTATGCTTGGTGAACACATGGTGAGAAGGACCTGTTCTGTTCCAGCATGACTGTGCCCCAGTGTACAAAGCAAGGTCCAAAAAGGTTGGGTAAGTTTGGTGTGGAAGAACCTGACTGGCCCGCACAGAGTCCTGACCTCAACCCCATCAAACACCTTTGGGATTAACTACTTAGAATGGAGATTGCAAGCTAGTGATCTTGTCCAACATCAGTGTCTGACCTTACAAATGCTTTTCTAAATAAATGGACAAAAAATCCCACTTCTTTAAAGAAGAGTGGAAGTTGTTATACCTGCAAAGGGGGACCAACTCCATACGAATGCTTAGGGATTTAGAATGGGATGTCATAAAGTCCATGTAGGTGTAATGTGTATTTGACCCCACTTCTGCTTGGGGGTTTATAATTAGGTATTTTATTACAGGAAAACTCTAAAATACAGTGTGTAGGATAGTGAAACTTCATGATGATAGTGTTTGCTTATAGGATATAGATAATAAATAAATAAATAAAT
Source organism: Semaprochilodus insignis (assembly GCA_034552555.1). Lineage (NCBI taxonomy): Eukaryota > Metazoa > Chordata > Actinopteri > Characiformes > Prochilodontidae > Semaprochilodus > Semaprochilodus insignis. The sequence continues at coordinate 30,781,961 of CM067479.1, forward strand.
AAGCCAGAATTTAGGTGAAGAATGTCTGCAGTGTGCAGTGTACCAAATTTTGAGAAATGTGATAAGAATGTGAAGTGGTTAATGGTTCTACATATTGAAAATTAGTGCAAATTAAATAAATAAATATTTCTTCTCCCTTTCAGCGATTCATAAATTTAAGCCTTATGTGCAATAACCACCCTTTTGTAGATATTTATACCTAATAAAGTGTCTGTTGAAACTAACTTATCCTTTATTTGTACTGCATTTGTTGGCAGATGTTAAAAGCGTCCTGTCTTTTGGTCAAAACGGGCCAATGCCAAAGTGCAATGGTTTTACTGAATGATTAGACCTGGTCAGAGTCCAGATTTAAACCCTATAGAGAATATTTTATCTCACATTAAACACAGACTAACTTGACAATATTTTCCAACTGTTTGAAACCATCAGTGCTGAGTGGAACAATACTGGCTCTTCTTCCTGTAACAGACTGTCTGCAAATTTACCCATAAAACTTCCCTGTTTAAAGAAGCTAAAGGGAAAAGCTATCCTATCATAAAAAAGCATAATGGTTTGCCATTTGGGCTTGGCCCATTTATTCTGCCCAGGAGTGTATTTAAATATGTATATGTAGGATTGTAGGTGTAGGCATTACATATATATCATGAGAGTAATATCACACTTATGTATTTAATCACAATGACTACTGTCATGGGAATGCACATTTATCACGTGGACTGATATTATTCACACATTCCACACCTTGCACTTAGCAGTGCACTTCAAAGAGGTTCTATGCATGGTAAACACATTGTGTCAATCATTTCCCTTCTACCTGCAACAGTGATGTTGAAAATGGAAGCAAAAGCCCTTTAGTCATTTTACTCTTCTATAAAACTACTAAACATTTCCACATTACTCATCATATACTATTTACATATGTTAATGGCCTGTTTGTTAGTGAAGGTGTGATTTTAAGCATTTGAAATGCTGAAGTCACTTTTTCCCCAGTGGTTTTTGACCCTCACTTGGTGTAAACACACATTAGTCATATGGGGGGGCACAGAAAGGAAAGTTCTGTCATGCATCATAACACAAATTGCATTAATTTTCTGAACTTCATGAAAACTAACAAACAATGCTCTTTTGATTTTGTTGATAATATGTTTGGAGTGAAATAAGGCACATTGTTTATTATTTAAACCTGAAATTATCTTAATGTTAATCTATTTTTTATCAGTTTTATAAGTAAATAGCTGGTGCTTGATATGTCAGCCACTGGTTGATGGTAATGACCATTTTTACATAACATCTAGTGACATCTCAACTTATATCCAAATACACACACACACAGAAGCCCTGGCATACATATGCAAAATGAGCTGTATTGCTAATCATTATGACCTTTCATTTAAATCATTGGCAAAATTTGTAGGTATAATGATAAAAATACCTAAATCTTGTCACAAAATAAACATTTTTCTAAAATGAATGTGTGCCAACATTGTTGACAACATCAGTTGTCCATGCTCACTATTAAGGCAATAATTCTTAAGAATCTGCAGGGAAGAGGATGTATGTCTGTACTGATCCCACACACAGTGAGGAGGATGGTTTGAGTGGCCAGTGTATCTCCAAGGATCACAAATGTGGAACTGAAGACATTGTTCAGGTGTGGGGGTCAGAACGTCTCTCAAACTACAGTCAAATGGCACCTACAAAAGCACAAGTTATTGCCTCTACTGTCATAGACCAACAAACTCAAGCTCCATCTTGTCAGACGTTCCCAAAACTTTTAGACGTACTGTTCTATGGTCAAATACCAGAGGAGAGTTAGGGGTAGACACAACCACGGCTGTACAGAAAACTACCTTATCCCCATTGTGAAGTATGGCGGAGGATCTGTGATGCTGTAGTGGTGTTTTTCTTCTGTATTCCCTGGACAATTTATTCAGATACATGGAATCACAGACTCCATCGAGTACCAGCAATTATTACATCAAAAACTGGCTCAGAATAGTAACCTAAAATATGCCTCAAAATCAGCACAACAATGGTTAAATTACAACAGATTCAAGGTCTTGCCATGGCTTTGGAACTAAAGTATATCCCATAGAAAAACTGTGAGCTCAGCTAAAGAGAAGAGTCCACAAGAGTGGACATCAGAGGATCTGGAGGAGCTTTCTGGTGTGATTATTTTTGGTTTTGAGAGAGGAACAAAAAATTCAAATATTATCCAAGTGGAACAGAGAAACACAAAAAGAGGAAGGAAAATGTTTGTTGCTGCACTAATAAAGCTATCTTTGTTTTGTCATTCAGAACAGAGATCTGCACAGGCTCAGCAGACTGTCAATAATGTTAGTGGTAAGGTTTAGACATCTAAAGTGTTGGGATGAATACAAGTTACTAATTACTTCTCTCAAAATGTAATGGCATTACATTACAACTTCCTGGAAAAACATATTCTTATTACACATTAGTTTACTTCAGTTTTACTCTGTATTAAATGATCCCACTCTACTGGCAGATCATTTTACTTGTTAGCATATTTCTTAAAACAAGCAAAATGATCTGCCAAGGTAGTGACAAGGGAAGACAAGGCAACTAGGAATACCTCACACACACACCATACTCAGGACCATTAACCACTGAACATTAACCACTGAACATTAACCATTGACAGTTATTAAATGCCTCCTGCTCAGTTGCACACCATTATGTTGCACATTCACTTTTGCACATTTTGCACTTTGCACTTTAGACTGCCCATCCCCACACTGCACACTATTGTCCTACATTTCTAGATTGTATATTTATGTATATTTAGTGTACATGTTGTAATAACGTTCCAATCTGACTTATTTTATCTACATTACTATCTCTGTATATTTTTCTTATCTTACTTTATATTGCTCTTATTTTTCTGTATATTATATTTTAGATATTGTATCTGTATTTTATATTATTGTTTCATGTGAGCTGCCAGTTGTCAAAGCATTTCACTGATATTTGTACCGTGTATGACTATGTATGTAACAAATAAACTTTGATTTGAGTTTGATGTGATAGTGAGATCATTTCACTTAATAAAGCTAGGTTACTTAAGTACAAATGTCTAGACATATTTATCTTATAATGTTCTTACCATAATCTCAAAATAAGAACATTTAGGTGTAGTGTATTAATGAGATTTAAGATCATTTCATTTGCTAAGATACTTTTTTAAGCCCAAAACTTCAACTAATTTAAAGGAACCCTGAATGTTAAGACTTGTAGGCCTTAAAACAGTGTATATGTCCGGTACTATGAATATACAACAAACCAAACGGGAATGTTCTGTTTATTGTAGAAAGACATGGCAAATAGGAAAATTCCTCTATATGTAGGTCACTATTGTCGCACTGTGATGATGCCATATGGTGTCACTGAACTCTATGCCACAGAAAATAAGACAATCAAAAAATAATTAAATTCAAATAAATTCTCATGTGATGTGACACTGTACCTAAAACTGCACAGGCTGAATGATATATTGAAGTTAAATGAGATATTTTTCTTGCTGTTTCTCACTCAGTGGACAAGAGATTTTGCATTTTGGCTATTTTGCATTTTGGCTATCTGTAATACCAAGTAAAGTTTTTTTTGGTTACATTATATATGAATGGTGTTATTGCCTTTACCATTTTGGGGTGTATATGTCATAAGAGTCAGGCTTCCCTTTATTAATGTACATCTAGAGGGCCCATTCAGGCTTTTTGCCAAGAGTCCCAGTATCATAAACCCGCCCCTATTTAGACAGGCTGGTAGAGAATGAAGAGCACACTACTATGCCCATACCACGCTTCATTAGCGCCATCTGTATGTTAGAAGTCAACTTCTCAACCATTATTCATCCTAGGTTCTCAGTGTGTGCCATTGTAAACTGGCTAAAACGTATTTTCTTTCGACTTCATGTTTTACATCTATTCCAAATACTTTAGTACCATACTGCAGCGTTTAAAATGTATAGCCACAGTACACAAGGAGCACAAACCGATCAATATTTTATGAATTTTATGTCATGTAACTCAAAAAGAAATAAATTGTGTCCGAAGTGTCTCTGTGTTCATTTCCATTAATAATAATTTATTATGATATGGCAACTTATTTAAATATCACCTCTTTCTCCTCTTTCTGTTTCTCTTCTCTGCCTCCATCTTGTCGTTAAAACCACTTATTAAACGTAACACATAAATATAATAACTTTTTACGGTGTTTTAAAGAGTTTTCAGAAAATAAGCTTTAATTTAACGAAGTCGCAACTGTTAGAAAACAGAGCGACAGCACATAGTTGAAGTTGAATTTCAAAGTACCTGGCAACCCAGGCGCAGTGTGAGCATGCGCGGTTGCAGCGGGTGCACAATGAAAGAGCTAGCAGGTTAGCTGACGGAGGAGCAGAAAAGCCGCGTAAAGTCGGTGAGTTAAGTGGCTACGAGTGGTAGACTTTTACTTAACTCCATTTCTCATGTTCACAACGGAGTTCGGTAGTATCGCCATGTAGTCACTGACTTCTTTGGTTTATTTACTCGTTGGAAAGTAAGTGGGAGTTTCGGTGCGGCCTTGTAGTCCACAAACACTGTGTTCAAGTTTTCCGCCTGTGTGGTGCGGACTGGCAGATTGGTCCATACAGACACAAACAGTCATTGTTTAAATCTCTGAAACACAAAGATTTTAGCTTCGAAAGTCCTTAAACGTTAGTTTTGAAGCATAACATTAGCCAGCCAGCTAGCTGCTAGTCCAGGTTATTATAAATCGAACTAGCTGAGTTAAAACTTTGGTACCTGAGGGATAATATAGGGTAGGTAGAGGAACATTAGTCTCTCTATATGTTCACTGTTATGTTTCACTTTCCACACAGTTGTTGTACAGCCCCCCCACTCCCACTGGTGAGCAATGGAGGCTCCACCAGTCACCGTCATGCCCGTTACGGGGGGCACGATAAACATGATGGAGTATTTGCTGCAAGGTACGTTGTTTATTTACTTATTATCCTTCACTAAAATATATAACTTAATGACCGTGTTAGATGTTATAAACAATAATACCGAACAGTAGTACCCCTCACTTCTTGTCACAGGCAGTGTACTGGACCAGTCCTTGGACAGTCTCCTCCATCGTCTGAGAGGTCTATGTGACAACATGGAACCGGAGAGCTTTGCTGACCATGAGCTAGTCTACCTCCTCAAAGGTCAACAGGGAAACCCGTTCATCCTCCGGGCCAGGCGGTCCCTTGCTCATCCCACCGCTCCCTGGCACCTGCGATACCTTGGCCAGCCGGAGGTGGGAGATAAGAGTCGCCATGCTCTGGTACGGAACTGTGTGGATGTTGCTGCATCTCACAGCCTGCCAGACTTCCTCAATGAAATGGGCTTTCGAATGGACCATGAGTTTGTGGCCAAAGGGCATATTTTCCGCAAAGGAGCACTCAAAGTGGTTGTGAGTAAACTGTCCCGGGTGCTTGTGCCTGGCAATACGGACAACACTGAACCGCTGTCTCTGTCCTACCTAGTTGAACTTAGTGTGCTGGCGCCAGCAGGACAGGACACGGTGTCTGAGGACATGCGCAGCTTTGCGGAACAGCTCAAGCCCCTCGTACACTTGGAGAAGATTGACCCCAAAAGGCTCATGTAGGTGCGAAGAGTCATCCTGACTGAATTCAACCAAACCAGACTTAATTGTAATTAGTGCTAGATAGTGGTCATTTTTGCCAAACTGGATCACATTTTTGAAAGCTGTAAAATTTCTGTGGATGAATATTGAACTGATGTAGATATAATTATTCCATTTAATCTTGGCAGTAGTTACAAGAGGATTTAAGAATATTTGGAATTGTGCTTATTTTCTAAATAAATGAGTCTTACCTCAGTTCCTTTGCATCAGTTGAATGTGTTGTTGTGGTTGCAAGAGAAATGCAGTTAATGTCATTGAATCATTAATTGATTTTATATCGAAATTGCAGTTTAAAAGAGTGCAATATTTAAAGCGCAAGAGCTGCAATTTTGATTATAGGCTATTTTATCAAATTCTTTCATAGGTGGGGGACATTAACATAATATCAGAGCTTGTAAACTGCTTGTAGATGAGTTAGACCAATCAGAGGCAGTCAAACGTCTATATGCTGTGACATCACAACGACAGCTAACTGAGAAAGGGGATGCTCTCGTTTTACTGACCAAATAACAGGCCCGGACTTCAGTTCCCAGAAAATAATTGCAGTTTAAATCCAGTAGAAATACTGATTAGAAAAATCGCAATTAGATATTCTTCCCAAATTGTTCAGCCCCAGCCACTGCTGTAGTTGAGCTCTGTTGCACTAGGTGGCTCTCTCACTCTGTTACAGGGCTGGTCCGCTCAAGTACAGAGTTGCAGTCTATTGCAGACCTCATGTAAGAGATGCAGTTGCTATGGTAATAATTAGGTGCCAGATCTCCACCCCCTCACCCCCACCACCACTAGCTCTAATTAGCTTTCTCAATTGCTTAATGATACATGGACCTGTGAAAGCTCTCCTTTCTTCCCTGTCAGAAAAGTGCAGATATTTTTTCTCCCTATCCGCTCTCATCTCCACTATTAACTCATGAGAGCTGACACCAGAGATGGCAGCTGGAGATGAGGCCATTACTCTTCCAGTGCTCCAACTGAGATCCCACTATTTAAAATGTATGAGAGAATTTACCATTAATTTTTGTTTTAGGACATACACAGTCGTTTGAATGGAGATAGAAATTACTGGAGTGTTCATGTTTGCCTCAGATGAAGTAGCTGGATGTTGGTATTGCTTCCCATCATATGAGTGAAAATGAAGTGCGAAGTAAAGTTTCTTTACATACAGTATGTTTAAGTGCTTCCAGGGCCCTGCATCCTATGTTGATATGATGATTTTAGGGGGTTTATTTGCAGATTTTGTAGTGTACTGCTGCTGCTTAGTATTCTTCTGTAAAATGATCATATACCATAAAATGATTTGATGATTATTTTATTATATTTTATTACTTTTTTACACACATTCTGATCTGGCCTTCAGATGAACAATTACAACTGATTTCTATATTAAAAGTGTTTTATATACATACACACACACATATACTGCATTCCTTTTCTGACCAGTGGTGCAAAGGTTTTGAAGTGATCTGTCTTTTGTTCTTTACCTTCCTTTTGCCCGTTCGTTCTTTCCTTCAGTGGAAACATTCTCAACCCTTGACAGAGTTGCCTGGACATAAGCCTATATATGTACACGCTTGCCATGTCTCCCTTTAAAACTCAATTTCAGACACGATGCCTATTGCCTATAACTGAAAGAACAATACTGCATTCTTCTTGCTTTATTAGACAATTATAAGTCAATTGACTATTCCTCTTTTCCTCTGTGCCTCTATGTGACCTTATCACTTTTATTTGATCTCCACTGCACGCATGGAGCATGTATTAAGTTGTCCTGACTGCTGCTATGACAAGGAACAGGCTTAGTTGGATGGATCCCTCGGGGGAGGGATATTCTGATGCTGCATATTCAGGTTATGTACTTTATCCTAATGTTGTCGGACAAAAAAAATTAATATTATTGCTGGACTCTCAACGGTAATGCTTGATTCTCTTGCACCACTGGGCAGAAGTCTGTGTCACTCCTTTTTCCTCTCTCCCTTAGGGGCTTCAACGTTGTGCTAGTGTTTCATTTCTGAATAGGATTAGAAGTGTGTGTCAGATCACATTAGTTCGAACTCTGTCCGTGTCTGCTGTGTGTGAAAGAGGGCTGTTACCTACACTCTTAGATATTTTCAAACTCATAGCCCTGTCTTAATTGAGGCCCCTGGGCCTATCTCTGACAGCCTTGCATCTCTGAACATTCTGTGCATTTTCGAGAGGAATCAGCGCCAAGATCTTTGGCATGATAAGATGACTTTTGCCAGAGGCAGGACTTATTAAAAGCAGGCCAATCTGGACCGAAGCCATGAAAAGGTGAAATCAGGCCTTGCCTACTTTCTGGAACATTCCTGATACCTGACACAGTGCCTTTGTCATTACCATTTACCACTCGGGATGGACCTCATGAAGACTCATACATGTGAATTATCTTCCTGAGCTCTCTGGTCCAGTCACTGGAGTGAAAGTGTCCAGTGAGTTGTCAGGAGGTGCAAGTTTTTTCTTGCACCTACCGTTGCAAGAAAAAAGTAAATGAATATTTTGGATTTTCTGGGATTTCTGCATTGATTACTAATAAAATGTGGTCTGATCACAGTTATAAACAAACATGACCTAACAGAACTAATTACACAGTTATGTCATTTGTTGATCACATTGAGTAAACATCCACAATGCAGGCAAGAAAAAATAAGCCCCTGATTTAATAACCTGTAGATCTCCTTTAGTAGCAATTCCCTTTCACCAAAATGTTTACTGTAACTGCAAATAAACTTGCACAATGTTGAGGAGGTATTATTTCTCCCTGCAAAAGTGTTTTAGTTCATCAATATTTCTGGGGATTTCAGCATCTTGATACGGTACAGGCCTTATCTGTCCGTAGAACATTCTCCCAGAAGCGTTATGGAACATCAAGGTGACTTGGGCAGACTGAAATGTGTGTTGAATTTTTTTTTTGGGGGGGGCAGCATAGGCTTCCTTCATGGTGTCCTTCCATGAACATCATACTTGTTCAGAGTTTTCTTATAGTTGACCCATGAAGGTTTGTAGAGACTTTTGTAGGTATTTTATTGCTGACCTTGGGTTTTTTATCACCTCTTTTAGGATTGCCCACTGTGATTTTGGAGTGATCTTGATAGGGTGCGGACTCGACAGTGCTGAATTCAGTGCTGAAATCAGACTGCATTCTATGAGTAATCAAAGCAGAAATCCAGGTCATTCCAAATGGTTCACATACTTTTTCTTGTAACTGTACCTTGTACCTACTACCTGCGCTTATTAAATTTTATCAGGTACAGCTTGAGTGTCGGTTACGAGTACGGTTTCCAGATATCAGATTCCATGTAACAGATGGACTACAGTCAGTAATTACATACTTGTATATATGAATGCACCTGATAAAATTGTCAGTAAGTATGGATATCTACAGCTTAGTATATACTGGAGCCTTATGTAACAGTAATGCTGTACAATATGTTGTAGGATGGTCTTATTAAAATATGAGTACTTTACAGAGTATACTTGTTTTTGTAAAAGATGCCTTAGTCATCAGACTTGAATGAAATTCCACAGTCCATTTTTGTCTCTCTGAGCACAAGCTAGAATTGCCCTCCTCTCGCTGGTGAGTTAGTGGCTGCAGTGGTCTGTTGAGTGTGACACACTGTTCTGGGATCAGAACCCAAAGCCAACCCTCTTGCCTCTGGAATGTCTGGTATGGAGTGTGTGAAGCACCCTGCCTAGCGGTGCTCAGATGCTCTCTCTCTCTCTCTCACACACACACACACACACATCAGATCTCTGCTGAGATTGTGCCATGCCCACCTCCTCAACCCTACTCCTCTTGGCTTTAGGGGACAGTCTTCTATTTTCTGTGTCTTTTTTTTTTCTATTTGTTTTTAAAGAACATTCCAACTCCGAACTCTAACGAGCCTTTGCTGTCCTCATGTTAGGAGCTGTTGTTCTGCATATCCTATGGCCATTCCTTATCTGCAGAACTCAAAAGACCAGCCCCTTGTCTTTGCTTTGTTGGAAATGTCATTAGATGTCCCATATAGGCTGTGGTATGCAGAATCTTGGTACCCAAATACCAGAACACTGTTTGTGAAATACCAGGTTCATTGCACATGACTCATCAGAACACCTCATACATGCTCTATGTTTAACTTCTGCAATAACACAGTTGTAATTCTACAGTAAATGGCACCACACATGTTGAAGTTTCAGTGGGTGTATTGTGCAACGTTTGAGTGTGCCCAAATAGTGGGTGTGCTGGGTGGAGACAGGGGAAAGAATTCATGCTTGTATATGGACGTGTTTTGCGGATTTGGATTGTGGTAACTTATGTCACTCCTGGAATGTCTAAGTGCATTGTGCTTTTTGTTGGCCTTATCCTCAAAAGACATCCCTTGAAGGAATCTTTCCGTGTACCCCAAGGCGTCATTTAAATTAGAATCATGTCTAAAAAAAGACTGACTATTAAGTATTGTAAAACAGTTTATTGAACTTTTGCTGTGGAGCTGCGTTGAGCCAAAGTGCCAAATGGAATAGGGTTACTAGACATCTCTGTTTTTGATGGCCTGTCCCCAGAATTGTTCCAAATTTTAACTGTGAATTAAAACAGAAAAGCTGGCTGATGTCTCATGTTGTGTTTGTTCTGGCCAACAGAGGGGGTTATGTCTATGTACTCTCCACTCTTACCACTTGCTCACCTAGTTTTAGAGAATACTGCTTAATGTAAAACTCGACCAGAAGCAACTGTCAAGTGATGACTCCACAACATCACCACAAAGGCCTTTTCATGCAGGGGTGGGGTTACAGAACTTGAATCATACTCTCAGGTGAGAGGTAAGCTGTCTGACTTGTGTAAGTATACAATCTACTTGAATATGCTCCTTTTTTCACTTTTTCAACCAGGCATATATGACATGCTGACAACATAGCACATTGTGAAGGTGTTGGGGTGACTTTATTTAACAATGCTGTGTTCAAGTTTACATTTTATGGAATTACATTATGATCTGAAGGATTAATAAAGTAGTTCAAAAGGCTTTCAGAACTCTATCTGTTTTATTGTTATTATTATTATTATTAGCCTTCTGTTTGCATCCACTGGCTAACAGGGAAAAAGAATAATAATTTCAAAGCTGCTGTCCCCAAAATACAACCCAAATCATTTACTGTGTCCCTCCTACCATAATACATCATCATTTCGTTTTTACAGCAAACAATACCAGTCTAGCTCAGAGCCACAGTAGGAGGCATGTATATACACTCATCGACAAAAACAGAGTTGCACCCAGAAGGAAGGTTTGGATTGAAATGCTATTTGGAAGGAAGATAAAGGTTACCAGGAACAATAAATGATGATAAATTTAGACTGATATAGGCAATATTTATTGAGCTACACATACAGATGTAGTGTGTCTCTAACGCAACATGCCAGACGTCTCGGCATGAAGTTGTAGAGGTTCCTAATGGTGCCCTGTGATAATCCATCCCATGCAGCTTGTATATTCTCACACAGTTCCTGCAGATTTTGTTACACGTTACACGTATGGCAGATTTGTTACACGTGTTGACGTGTAACAACAACCCATTCATCTTGGTGCTGACCACAGTGCTTCCACACACAAATTCATTAGTCATCTTAACCAAGACAAAAGCCTCATCACTGAAGATGACCTGCTGCCATTCTGAGTCACTCCATGACAGTTTGGCACAACACAGTTGTAGTCTTTGGCGCATTGAGGTGGTGTTAAAGGCAGTTGTCGCACCACAGTCTGTGTGCACGTAGTCCTGCATCGTGCAGCCGTCTGCCAGTGGTGCTGGCACTAACAGGATGACTGATAGAGGGCATCACTGCTCGCTGAATATCCGCAGTTGTGGCTGTTGGGTCAGGTATAGCGATAAGGCCTGTCTTGCTTATGTCACCCTTGTGGCTAAGCGTGAAACTTGAATCATTGGCATATCTCACAATGTCAAACCTACCCACCAAGTTTCATTCCTGTCGGTGTGTTCCTTCTGGGTGCAGCTATTTGTGCAAGTATTCTTTTGATGATGAGTGTATATTTAGAACAAATATAGAGATGATTAGTTCTCCATTTGGAGTGTCCCTTTAAGGTAAATGTATGAGAGAAGTTTTTTGGGTAATTTGGATTAATCATATAGCGCTGCTTTTTGTTGCACAGGAAAAATAATAAAGCTAAGCCAGGCCTGTCAGCTGCCAAGAGAAACTTCACCATTAAGAAAAAAAGTATGTAATGTGCAGGAAGTCTAAAGTCGCCTAGCAGTCATCGACAAGAGTGAAATTACAGCCTCTGTACCTGAACACTCAGAGCACGCCGAGCGCTTGCCGAGCACGGAAGAATGAGAGTGGAAATGGTATGTCACTGTTTGTTTGCCCTTTGAAAGGAAACCTGTTTTAGTGTGTACAGTTGTGCAACTCTGTTTCAGTTCAATCAGAGTGCCAGAGGAGGCGCCATGGAGCAAAACGCATGCAGATTCCCCCGCTGAACAGTGACCGTCCACCGGAACCATACCTTATAGCACGCATGTATCAGCAGTGATTGATGTTTAGTAAGGGCCCGTGTTTTAGTAGGGTCTCAAAACAAATCATAGTCTAGGACGACAGTCCTTCTGTCGCCCAGGAGATAACGTTTCCTTTCCTTCTCTTCTGGGGAGGTTTTACACAAGCATTGCTGTGAGGATTTGATCGCATCCAGCCACAAGAGCATTAGTGCCAGGCACCTCAAGGTACTGGGACGGTTGACTTTAGGCTCACGTGAAGCTGCTCCAGAACGTGCTATTAGCAGTGCTTTTCTGTGGCGATAGACTGGCTGTGCGCCACTGACCCTTGCAGGAGTAATAGCTATGTGCACCTGTAAGTAGCCGAACTGTCTGATTAGAAGGGGTGCCTGAGACCGTGTGTAATACTGGATGGGCACAAGCTTCAGTCCACATCGGACATCAGAAAGTTTGCCTGGACTTAATGGTTCTGAAGTCTCGAGACTGGTGAAGTCCTCGTGCAGGAGGCCACAAGTGCTTTTCTAGTGTACAGTCATAAAGATCATGACCGAGATCATTGCCTGGATTGCGTCCACTGGTCATTTCTCTCACGCAGACCAGCAACGTCAGTGTAAAGATCTTGGTTGTTAAGAGCGAACAGCGGCTGAGTTGAGGTCTCCATCACAGCAGAGCCTCAGCATGCCCTCATTGAGCACGAGCTGAAGTGAATCCCTTCTCTTCTCGGACCAATCACGTGCGAGCTGCGTTCCTCCAGCCCGCGTCATCACGTTACAACCGGCGAGAGGGCCGAGCGTAGCGGAGCATGAAAAAGGAGCTGGGAGAGAGAGGAAGAGAGAGAGAGAGAGAGAGAGTGAGAGAGAGAGCCGGGCATGCTGCAGGTGGAGATGGAGCATATACACTACACGACGTGAGAAAGGTGTGAAGGACGCGTTTGGGGCGGATCTCTATTGACTCCAGCCGCTAAAGCTGTCACCAGACAGCAGGCTGGTAAAGACCGAGTGACTGTGTCCACCACACTGTGCTTTCCAGACTTGAAACCTTTTTTTTCTGATGAGGGGATTTCGCGCCGTTTTCGTGGACGTATAACACGCTTCAGTTGGGATTTTTTTCACACCACTTTTGCCGTTTTCAGTTGCAAAGATGGGAGTTTTCCGAGCGCAGGCAGTGCACAGCATGCTGGGTGGTTGAGATATCATCTGTTGCTGCAGCCGGCTTCATTAAAAGCGCGATCAGTCAAAAGCCCGCTTCACTAGGACCCAGAATGCTCGGGAGATGTCTTTAACGGCTCCTAACGCGCGTTTAATCTGAGCTGAAATGGAGTGGCCAATACTGTGTCATTGGAGGCAGCGATCGTTTTTGCACGTTGGATTGTGAAGACCCCAAGCTCTGCCTGTTCGGCATGATCTGCTGTACTCCTCCTGCTTAAAAGCACACAGACAGTAGCTCGGTCAGGTAAGGGGTTTTTCTTTTTTCCCTTTTTTCTTTTCTTTTTTGCATATCCACCATCACCTACCGGAATCACGCCGACTTCTCGCCCAGCACGCCCCTTTCTTCTTGAAGCGCAGATGATGATGATGGAGGACGACGAGCTGGAGGCGCATCAGGTTGACGCTGACACGGACCTGGAGCCCCAGAGCCGGCCTCGTTCCTGCACCTGGCCGCTGCCCCGTCCAGACGCTTTCCCAGAAGGAGGGGAGTTGCTGGTCAAGGCGGAGCCGGACAGTGCTTCTTCGTGCCGCGAAGCGCTGCCCTGTGCGCCCGGACTGGACGTGGCCGGACAGCTGCGCAAAGCCAAGTCGTCCCGGCGCAACGCGTGGGGAAACCTGTCCTACGCGGACCTGATCACACGCGCCATCGAGAGCACGCCTGAAAAGAGACTCACCTTGTCTCAGATCTACGACTGGATGGTCCGCTACGTCCCTTATTTCAAGGATAAAGGAGACAGCAACAGCTCGGCCGGATGGAAGGTAACGCGCACGTGCACACGTTCTTCATCTGAGTCTTCTGAGGACTTGGGCTGATAGAGCAGTCATTGTTTTTGAAATTGATTTATTCTTTTACTCCCTTTTAGGGCTGGGGTTTAGATTTGTTCTGCATGGCCATAATATAACATATGGTAGTGTTGCATATAACCATCACTGCACTCTATTAGAGTCCACTAAGAGAGGATAATAGCCCTATATTCTGACCTCAGACAGAAGTTTAGAAATGATTCAGTGAGAGACTGAACAGCAGACTGTCAGTCGGTTTGAGACTGGCTGGAGTAACCATGTTTCCCACATGTTTTCCGCGACATATTGTATGATTTATTCATTTTTGAGGTCCTAGGGGCCAACGGTCCTCAAGATAACTATGATAGCAATAATTATTATGTACAGTATAATTTGGAATAATAAGGTAGCAGCTCATATAATGTTTCTCCATTTTGGCTTCATAACCTTCCCTTTCATATACATATACGTATACTTCTCTCTCTCTCTCTCTCTCTCTCTCTCTATATATATATATATATATATATATATATATATATATATATACATATGTGTGTGTGTGTGTGTGTGTGTGTGTTTGCATCACACAATCTGACGTTTTCATCATTCCTCTCACACCTGTTGAAGTAAATTACACTGCCATCTGCATTTTCCCTATAGTCCACTTCCTAGGGGCTTATATGAGTGTGTTTCCTGTTTCTGGTTTGCTTTTTATAAAACTGTACTCTTTCACTTTATGAATGATCACATAAGCTAATGTCCCTAATTTCATCTTTTCTTTAAGATGCCTTTAAACCATTGATTTCCATTTGCAAATCATTCACCTGAATACTCCACAAGTCTAGTCCACACTCTTGTGCTTTATCCTTAAGGTGGGCCAGGATCACACATACAGACTTGCTCGTTCTTGCAGCTCAGTCATGCTAATGAAGTTCTGCCTGATCAGCATGTTGGATTTTTGAAAATGAACAGTTGATAGAAAGCTTGCTGTCAGGGAACTGTTTGGGGTTGTTACGTGCAGGCATATTTAGCTGTCCTGTTAAGACACAGCGATATAAGGCCAGACTTACACACTGTTTCTTTTTACTCAATGTCAGTATTGTTGGTTAGACTGTTCTGAAAATGTCCACTGATGGGAGACAAATGCACATTGAAGACCCCACCATGACCACAGCACTGTGGCTCACCACTTTGTGGGCTGTGGAAAGAAGGGCAGAGCATAAAAACAAACCCGTAAGTGCTCAATAGAGCCTCAGTTTCACCAGACCTAGTCACTTAGCCCTGCTGTAAGGCCACCTCATTTAAGCAAGCACTGCTGAGGTGTGTCTACAGGTGTCTGAGCTCCATTATTTCTTCACTGTGACAAGACACTGTGCTGCTCAACCGCAGGATAGCTCCCATATCTTTAGCACAAGTGTCCCAGTGCAGGCTTACGTAAGGGCAAATTAAGGGGTTTGACACGAGCACTCCTCGTCTAGTAGTGCAGCAGTTATTTTCAGAGCCTGTCCAGACACAGCCTTAGCCCAGGTAATGAAGGTGATTAGGCGTGCTTTTAAAAGCACGCTTATGCTCGGTTATAGCTCTGACCCCGTTTCCGGTAGACACAATATAAACACACACCCTGCCGGCTCAAAAACATACACTAAGCTCAGTCATATAGGCTGCATACTGTAAGAGTCATGCAAGCTGACAGTCCTTAAGGAGGGTATGTTACAAGAAAGTCCAGGCATTTGAATGTTGTGCTTCCTCATGGTTTCAATTGGGTTAGGTCTTAGGACATGTCCGTGGTCTTGACTGACACACTCCCTGTAGCAAGGCTTGCTGGATGAATAGCTTGTTGGTGACTCATCAGTGATTATCTGTCTTGCTTAATAACCAGAAAATTAGTCCTTGGACTCTCTCTATTACCAGTCAGGTTTGGTTAGCATTGGAAATGGCTGTATGAGAGGCAGCAGGATTGATTGTTTATTCACACTATAAATGATACTGCATAATGAAATTAAGTGTAATGTCAGTTCGGTTTGGAAGGGTCATGCATTCAAAGAAGAACGCTAAAAACAACCTGTAAAAAGCAGCCTGTCAATAGCAACAGTAATCTCCTCTGAGAGCAGGTAGTCTATAAAGCTTCTGGATTATTCTATTAGACGGAATGGGCTCTCCTGCAGTCTTAGACAGCAGCGGTAAGTAGTAAGTAGCTATTAATACCTGTTTGTTTCTAAGAACTGTATAAACCCAGATCATTGGCCAGAGTGTTAAATAAGTAAGTAGTAAATAAATAAATAAACCTTCCAAATGGCATACATACAATACAAAATAACAACAACAAGAATTAGTATTGTGATAACTACACATGAAAACATAGTTCATGTAAAATTACCATAATTTTGGGTAGTACACCACTTTATAGGGGACTTATTCTTCTTCCCCATTTTTCCCCTTTCCATTAATGTGTTACATATCTTTTGTGCATGTAAACGGTCTTTATAAAGCTCAAAGTACACACCACAGTGAGAAACTCTCAGCGGCTTGTTGGAGTTCCTGCCCTTTTCTGTTCCATGGTGCCATCATCTCGTAACCCAGTCCAATTACAGAATGCTAGACAGGACTTAAAGACACAGGAGCTCCAACAGAGCATTTCAGGCAGTGGGTGAATACAGATGTACAGTATATTGTAAAAATACTATGTTTTGTGAAAAGCATGTAAATCTATTTAATAGAAAAAAATATATATATATATTAATTATGACCATTGAAAATGGTCCCATAAGAGGTTTCTTAGAGCATAAAACCCTCTGCAACATGTATATTCTAATGTTTCAGTATAACAATATTATCAGTAATAATAATAGTAATATATGGACCCACCAAGCCAGTGGAGGGCTAACTCTGGAAAAAACTCACTTCTTTTTATGCAATATTGTCTCAGCCTGGGCTAGTTTGTATAATTTACATTTTTATTGATGTTATCACAGATATATGGTAATATTACAACAATGTAAGCAACGTTTACATCGGTTATACAGATCATGAGCTGCCTAGTGCGGTAAATGGACACATAGTAATAGTGATTAAATGATTCCTATAGATTCATATCATCCAAGTTACAGTTTTACATTTGGACATCAGAACAGACAAGCATTCCTTGTTGTCCAGATGAACATTCCATTTTATCTACGGTTACATTTCTCTTTCACCTAAGTTTTCCAAACATTTGCCAAAACATATGAATTAACATTACTGTTACAAATTTTATCTTGTAGCTTAATTTGTTCTTTTTTCTATTATCTGCTACTTTTCTCTTAGAACTTTCTCTTCTCTGTTCCTGATAGATTTCGTGCCATGGTGGGCTTTATAGCAGCTATCCCAGCTGCAGTCCCATATCCCCTCTACACAGTTCTGTACTTTCCCTGCATGTGAGTCATATGATTAGATGAAGTCCTTCTTAATCTGAATTAGTTGTGTTTGCACAAGAATACACCAACCTGTGTGGTGCAAGTGGACTACAGGACTACTGTTGGAAGATACTAATCTTTCTTGATGACTAATTTGCCAGGCCGCCCCCTGGTGGCCACATGGCACTGAGCAGATTCTTATGTCTGAGACTGTTGGTATGTCCAAATCTGTCAATGTGTGTATAGAAGGACACTGATCAGTGTGACAGAATGGTATCCACTGAATTGAAGGTTGACTCCCAAAAAGATTTTTCTCTTTCTCTTTTCTGAGCACTGAAGCTTACAAAAACACTGTTAGGAAATATATTGCACATTTAAATGTATTTCCTGGTTGTGACTGACTGAAAACAAAGCTGTGATGTCCAAGGCTCAGCACAAAAATGCAGTAACACAACAACCATCCTGTCATTTTAATGTGCTTTCTGATCGGCTCCTTATGACACACAGAGCAGTGTGGGACCATCTGAAAGCCTGTGTGCACTTTTCAAAACAAGGATACAAATAATCATAATAGACAAGTCAAACCTATTGAGATGACAGATAACAGATCTCTGTCAAGAAAAGTGCAGTTTTCGTGGGAGATTGAAGTGGCTTTCCTTTATTAACTGTCATCGTCTCCTCATCACACCCATCCATGAAGAAACAAAGCAGTTACACTTTCCACTGAGGATTTACCAGTACCAGTTAATAGCGTTCTTGTGAGAATTTAGTCATTTTTAAGTACTTTTTGAAGTTTTGTTTTCAAAACATCTTTTTTGTGTGCGTGTGTGTATGTGTGTGTGCGTGTGTGTGTGGGGGGGTGTACAATAGAAGTAACACTACTTCTTAAGTTGGACAAACTTAACAAATCGTTGGCAAAAATCAAATTCACCCTAAAGATAAATTATATCTCACTGCTTTGACAGTATTTTATTAATGTAACATTATTTTTTTTGAAGAAAAGTCATGCTATTAGGACAGATTGGGTTTAGTATTGGCATGATGTAATCAAAGTTACATCTGACTTAACATTACAGGCTAGCTATCTAAGTTATCCTTGTAGCCTACACCACTAGCTTATATAGACAATTTCCCTGTTGTATTATTCACATGTACTGCCATGCCAGTATTCTGTAAAGAATTTCCTGCTGAAATATATATGAAACAATATATTACTGGGTATAACATAAATAGGCCTGTTATATTTCTTTTTCTGTTGTTTTATTGGCACCAGCAAATGAAGTCCTGGACCTATTTTTTCACAGTTGCTCTTGTTAATTTTAAATGGCTACAGTAGATGTAGATCATATATGATTAAGGTGTTAAAAATTACAGTGAGTCATGCATTCATTTGTTTATTTATTTATTTATTTATTATTCATTTTTTAAATGTATTTTAGAGTGGAGGTGGTGCAGTTAAATCAGATGATCGTTTTGCTGTATTGGGCAATATTTTCTTTCCTTTTTCACGTATCTGAAATTCTTTCCTTTTTACTATGTTATTGTGGCTTTATGTGGGTCTTAAAGAGTGAGGTGTGTGTGTGTGTTTGTGTTTGTGTGTGTGGGAGAGAGAGCAAGCTAGAGATGTAGTGCGTGAGTGTGTGACCGCTGGTGCTCTGATGCCAGGGGATTGCGAGGCAGGTCAGAGCGGGTGCCAGGCAGTCAGTCAGACGCTCTAATCTGAAGTGACGAGAGCGTTATTTATAACGTGTCTTTAGGTAAGAGCACAGGCCAGCAGGGCAAAGGGTCAGCCGCCTGCCACTGCACGCAGACCGCTGAAACGAAAGCGAGAAAGCCAGGGAGGGAAAGAGAGAGGGAGTCAGAGCGAAGGAAGTGCTGAAGGGGAACACAGTCGTGGATAAAATATGGTCTTGGAAGCCTTAAATCTTATGGATCACAGTTTAAAAATGTTACATCTACAACAATTCGACACATGGAGCGCCATTATTGCTCTTCTATCTCTGAATAGATGTTTTTTTTTATATGCCATACCCTGACGTCCTTGCATTTCAAGGTGTAGCACTTACAAAAACTCTTATAAAGAGTCCTTGTGAATGGGCTCATTTGGCACTCTGAAGTGGTTACACGGTGTGTGTGAGTGAATCTGTGAGCACTAGAAAGAGCTCTTTTAAGGACAGGAGATAGGAAGTCACCCGAGGCCTTGTCTGATTCATATTTTATTGTTACTAGCGAGGGCTTGCGAGCACTGAAAGTGAGGCAACACAGAGAGAAACACAAATAGCTTTTCTGCTGAGTGTAAGTACATATATTGTGTCACCCACTAGGTCTCAAGTGAGTGCCAGTTTTTTCTCACATAGACTGCTCCATAAATCCAGTGTGACCTTTGTTGCTTTACATTTTACATCTTTGGTTTAATCCAACTCATCCGGGGCTTTAGGGAGAGTGTTGGAGGTTAAGCAACTTTCTCAAGGGGCGACAGCACTGGACTCATCCGAGCCACTGGTCACACACCGCATGGCTTTACGTTTCCTCCTCCCTAGCTTTCAAAGCCACACATGCTCCACAGATTACACAGGATGTTGCAGAGCCGTGATTACTGCAGCGTTGCTCCAGCCAGAGGTGGTATCCGCTGAAATCAAACAGAAAACACTGTTTTTTGGTGATAGATTTCCCTGCTCTTTGCGTTGATATTTGATCAGACTGACTTGACTAGATTCGTGGTTCCTAAGCAGGCCCTCAGGGATCCCAGACAATTCATAGTTTTGCTCTATCACTATACCTTTGGAGAGACCTAAGTAGAATTTCTTCTTGCCTGCCTGAAACAGTTTATCTTTGTCGGAAGTTGATTTCACGGTCTTAATGCGTCAATGATATCTTTGACTCTTAAATGTTTGTCGGCCTGCAGGAGATTTACTGAGTGAAGCTTTGAGGTTTCAATCGTTCTGCAAAACACAAGAAGAAAAATTGTCCCTGAAGCACAAATTCCTTCAGTATGCAGGAGAGGGCAGTTTACTTGCATGGGCACTGCCATTTGGACAGATCCCATAGCACATCTTTCTCAGGTTTTGTGATCCCCCCTAAAAAGAC
This sequence comes from Semaprochilodus insignis, assembly GCA_034552555.1. NCBI lineage: Eukaryota > Metazoa > Chordata > Actinopteri > Characiformes > Prochilodontidae > Semaprochilodus > Semaprochilodus insignis. Next base: position 30,802,611 of record CM067479.1, read on the forward strand.
ATGCATGCACTAGAGCTGCACCCTGCCCCCTTGAGCACGTCCCTAGAGAACAGTCTGTTCTAGATCTGTGTCATCTTTCACTCTCATTTTCTCAGAGACCAGACTGTTTTGCTGTTTTTTTCCTCCCTCTTCTGTCGTTCTGAAGCTTGACTCACATATTGGCTCCAGGCGGGGGTGTGTCATGGTGTTTTGGTGTGTGTCCTCAGCTTTGGTGCTCTTTTTCTGGCTCTTTGGATGGGACTTGGTGTGCCAGGAGTTTATGAGCACATAGTGGGAGGAGTAGTAGACGTCCATGCCAAGCCTACAGAGCAGCCATGCTAACAGCGTGGTGGGGGGGTGGGGGGGGCTGAGTCTGAGACGGAGCTGAAAACCAAAGTGGTCTAAACCAGCACTGGGAGAGGGTGCTGATGGTGGAATGGCCATTGTTGTCTTAACAGCATATGAGGCATAGTAATGTGTGAGGAGAGGAGCTCCACTGTGTGCAAATTCCAAGAGACCAGCAAATAAAAGAATGTGGTGGAGCAGGCCAACCAGATGGTTGTAAGCATGCTCTTGAGGTGCGCTGGACCCGCAGAGCCATAAGTGTCGGCCTCGGGTGCAGCTTGCCTCTCAGCACATAACGCTATTTTTCCAAAGCTGTGTCTGTGTCCTCTGCTCACACACAGACAGGCTTTTGTTTACACTGATCGCTCGAGCGGGATGCACAGTCACAGAGGGGACAGGGAGGAAATTCCGTGGCGGTTCAGAGCGGTTTGGAGAGATCTGCCCAAAGTTATCCAGACCATCAATCACAGCACCATGATTCCAAACGCCTGAATGAGTCCGATTTCGTAAGAGGTGGCCATGTCCTTAGAATAGATCTCCTCTTAACCTTCTGACCATCAGTAAACTGGGCCCTCTAAAAAGCCTCTATGGGCAGGCATCATAATGGCGCTCAGGAAATGTATTCAACTGGACCAGCACCAAGGACAGACTGTACTGCCTTTGAAGGTCCGCGGAATTATGCTCCCCTCAATAAAGGCTTTATATACTCCTCAGAATATTTTCAGACTGCTGGGTGCTACTTTTAAACTTTTGTGAGTCACCACATTTTTATGAAATATGTGCATGAATCTACAAGGAATGGAGAGAGTGCTTTTTCTAAAGAGCCATAAAAATGGCATGTGCAAGAAAAACGGGGGCTGCTAAGGCAGCATCCTACGTGAAGGATGTGTGGGTACTTTTTGCTGTGTTTGTTTTTCCATTTTCACACTGCATCTATGACGCTCTGATTGTATGTGGAATTGACAGTTACATGTAAGAGTATCTGTGGATTACTGAAATGTGTTTGGTTAGAGCTCTTTCCTTTTGTTCACGCATGCTTTTGTTTTCAACATTGGCCAAAAAATTGTCTGTGATTTGCTAATGCCCTTCTATTCGACGAGTCCTGAAGGTTTCTTTTTGTATGCATCTGTGTGCGTGCGTGTGCTTGTATGCGCATGCACTTGTATTCCGCAGATCTTGAGGGTTTTGTATTTTGAATGCGTGTGTGTGTGTATTTGTGTGTCCATTGGTTGTGCTAGCATGCATGCTTGTGTGTGTGAGACATAGGCACACTGTGTGTGTGCGGGTGTGTGTGCGTGTTGATGGGCTCAGTGGGAGACTGGGTCCTGGGGGAATAACTCTCGTTAATAATTCAGACGAGGCTCATTATCAAGGCAGTGCAGATTTCTCCCTGATTTCACCTTAATTGCAGGCAGCCTGCTCCACTCAGGCAGTCTGTAGTCACGCTGTGCTCCCTCTCTCTTCCCTTCTCTCACTCTTTCTCTCTCTCAAACCCCCCCTTCCATGTACATACATACATATGCAGTGAAATCCAAAAGTAACTGGACAGTGACACAGTCTCTGTGGCTTTGGCGAATGGCTTTAAAGGTTAAAGTGCAAGGTATACTGCATGAACCAAACAGAAATCATTTCATTCATAAACCCTAAGTTCAGGGGATCATAAGGATGTGGCCATTGTACAAATTGAATGTATTTAATATATGTTGCCTTTATAAATGATGACCACTGCTAAGTACTTTCGTTGTTAGTATTGGGCTTTTTTCCTCCAGGTTGGTCTTCAGTAAGTGAGGTATGCATACTAAGTGAGGTTCAGGGCCCTTGGTTTAGTGGTATGTGTCCTTGTCCTAGTGCCGACTGACTTCTGAGAAAGATGCTTCTGTACATTTCAGGTTTCACTGTAATGCTCCCATCACATTACAAGTCAGCAACATTGACACTATTTCTTCACAGCTTCTTCACATCTCATATGGCAATGGTAACTATAGTTTTTGTGCACCTTTTAGCCAACTATACCTTTGTGGGCTTTCTGTTCTCGATGCCGACCAGAGATGTATTTCTCATTGCAAAACCTTTGCATACCTGTGCCTTCATGATAGAGATTGATCTCTTAACATGTCTAGTAGTTTATGTGCCAGACAGCTGATTCTGAAGTAGCATTTGGGCTGTGTCTCTGAGTATTCTGATTCTTCTGACCCCCAATGGCTTGCTCTCTTTGGTCCTTGTGTTGAGAGACAACAGCACTCCTGATGCAAATTGCATATTTAGAATCTAAACCTTTTGTTAGCTCTATTGTGCATGACCTAAAGGAGCAGCAACACACTATTGGTCAAAAAAAAAAAAAAAACTGTTTCGTTCCTATACATGTATTACAATATAGTTCACATGGAAACCATAAGAAAACGGCCTTCACACCATGGAGAATGCTCACTCCAGCCTGTGCACCCTGTCTCACAGCTTAGGCTTGCATATACAACATGTATAGCAGTTTATTTCTGCATATCTGTCATAAGTTGGTATTTCAGTTTGAGTATTGTTTCTGGACTTGTCTCCCCACAGAGATGAAATGATGAAATGACTCCATTCTTCTTTTCCCAGGTTCCCACAAGACGCTAATCAGTCCCACTACTCACGTGAGCTTGTGCAATTACATGCCACGGAAATCCATAATCTTTTTTTTTCCCCTCCACTGCATTCCTGTGCCTCAGACATTGTGGAAGCTGCCTCTAAATGCCACCACTAAACCCAAGGGCATTCCAAGTTCAGTCATAATGGTTGGGATTGTACCATAAGTCAGATTCCGTACAGCAGAAAATGATTGTGCTTCCCTGTCTGCGTCACCAATTAGGTTCTGGCTAATTATCACCATGATAATGCTTGCATGAACTGTGTGTCAGTGAAAGAATGTGAAAATCCTACAATGGGTGAGCGGATCGTAGCAGCTCGACGGCATGCTTTCAGGAGCGTGCTGAGATGTGTGTGGATTGATTCGGAGGCAGCGACACAGCTTTCGCTCGTAGGCTGCTGGTGAGTGCTGATTGATGGCTGGTAATGTGTCTTGTGAGGGGCCTGAGGTGATGTATGCCTCGGAGAGTGCCGTATCTCATGCTGCTCTCCATTCTCTCATGCCAACTGACACACACTGACAGGCTTGGGAGGGCTAGGCAGACTCTCGCAGGGTTACATGAGGTGCAGCTCTGGGCCTGTATTCATAAAGAAATCCCAGAGCACAAGTGCCTATCTGGGGTCAGTTCTGACGGTGTCTCTGCTGGCTTCAATCATCACATGCTGTACAGCCTAACTGACCCAGGAACAGCACTTGTGCTGAGACCCTGGGCTGCAGGTGCAGGAGTGGGAGAGGAATATGAAGTGTGACATCTCAATGTCAAGCTCTACAGTAGAGGATAGGCGAAGGGAGGACGTTTTGGCTGTGGTTCTTATGAGAACTGCTTCACCTCATGCTGCACTGTCTGTATCTTTGTCTCACTTTTGGGCTGGAGTTATAGTGTGAATTTAGCATTTTGCACAACAACTAAGGTACGAAGATACGGCTAATCCTTTGTTTAGCTGAGATGCTTCTGTCTTTAAAGGTATTTGATAGCAATACCAATTTTCCTGGGCAATACTTTAAGTACACTAGTTGCAGGAAGTGAGACCACATTGGATTGCAGTTTAATCAACACTGGCATTAGTAACATGCAAGCAGAATGTACTTTAGACAGTAAATACAAAACCCACCAGTTTAGATTTTGGAGTCTTCTTATTGGACCACTGGCTGCATAGGAATTGATATTTAATTTTGACTGACAGGGAATGTTTTGATACTCTGTCGTATTGAAGTAATTTGGAGGGTGCCATAAAAGTATTTGAAATGTAATACTTTAACGAAAACAATTCATGTGCTTTCTCTCATAGTGCATAGACACAAACACATTATAGCGGTCTTATCAAAGCCATATATCTTTAAATCTGAAAATTCTAGCTACTGTTCCTATAAGTTAGACCAAAAGAAATTGATCCATATTACTTGGAGTAACATATCATTGCAGTAAAATAAATTAAAGTTATTAACATTTTTCCTTCTCTTGTGGAGGTTTTGAGGGGTGAGGTTAAAGGTATACTCTTGTGTTAGATGAAAATTCGAAACTAAGTGGAAACATGTGCAGAACCGCATATTCACATTGACTATGGGTTCTGGTCCTGAATTGTCTGGTCCCCAACTTGTTCCCTGTTCTCAAGCATTGACTGAACATTCAGATTTCTTTCATGGTTGCCCAATGAGAGTCAGGAATGAAAACCAGGGGGTTCAAATGCTGAAAAAAAAATCCTGAAAACATCTATACCAAGATGGGCTATTTTGGTGAGTAGCAATCCCTGTAAAATTATCCTCATCTTTAAGTGATATAGTTGCAAATCTTATTCCTAAGCCAGCTATTATCAGTGTTCTGTGGGTTACTTTGTTGCATAGATGTGCTAAAGAAGCAATATTTAGCTAGACTGGTGGTTTGTGGATGTGGCATGTGGTCAGTACTTGGTAAGGACATAGCATGAATATGATAGGAGTCAGTTTGAGAGGGAGCCAACTTTTGGGAGAAGAGGTGTAATACTATGGAATACGGTATTTTGCAGGGTTTGGCACATTAAGGCTTTAATGGGGTAACTATTTGGCAGGACTGTGTTGTTCAGACAGTAGATCAGTTTGAGCCAGGGTGATGGCAGGGGTGCTGGGGGAGATGGTGGTGGCTCAGATGGGTGAGATGTGGCAATCCTAAGTGGATTTGTGTGTCAGTTTGATTAAAGTAGGTCAGGACTGGAGCCCGTGTGTTTAGTATTCCGTCCATGCGAGCGCTGAACTCCGCGCCGGCAGATAGCCCCGCATGAACCCAGCCTGTCTGTCTCTACCTCTATTCATCTCTCTGCTCCCTCTTCTCCCTCGCTTTCTCCTGCTTGCAATTCTCATGTGCTTTTTCTCCCCCCTCACACTTCTTTTCAGCCTCCAAATTCATCTCACCCTCTCTTGTTCAGCATTCACCTCACTATGTCTGCACACTTGGAGAATCCATAAATCCCTGACTCATCCATCTTGTTCTCCCCACACTTTCTCTCTCTCTCTCTCTCTCTCTCTTTTCCGATCTCGCTCTCTCTATCGTTGCTTGCTGCTTAGTGTGCTAGCTCTCTCGACCCTTGTGCCTCGTAGAGCTGCTACTGTCTCGCTCTGCTAACACCTCTCTCCATGAGTGACGGTTACGGACAGCGGCACTGTTTGGCACATTTACGGCTCCTGACAAGGAGTGTGGAGGCTCTTTCTCTCTCTCTGTCTCTCCCGCTCTACCCGAGAGACTCGCCCCGGTTGATGTCTTGATCCGGGGTGTTGGTGGCACGGGCAGAGCAGTGTGTGACAGTGAGCAGCAGTGTGTGCTGCAGGCTGAGAGAGGCTGGCTGCTCTCTGCTGCTGTCCTGTGGCTCTCTGAGCTTGACAAAAGGTCAGAGCTGGTGGCCGTCTCGGCTGCTGCTCGGCCTCCATCTCCACTCTGGCCAGAGGGGACTGCGTCTGCAGAACAGGGTGCTGGCCTGGGTGGTCGTACTGAGCCCACCACATTTTTTAGTTGTTGCTGTAAGAGAGGAGGATGAAGGAGAAAAAGAGGGTCCAAAAATCAGTAAATACACTTTCTAATTAGTCAGTTCAGCTTCTTAATGCACACCCGTTGCTTATACAGGTGTTAAACTGTGTGCATACAGTTATGGCATCTCCAAAGAAAAGCACTACAAGTGCACTTAGATGTTCTGAAGCAGTCGTGCACAAGCCTAAGGTCACCATGCACCATGCTAAGAGCTGTGAATTGTTCATGGTACCAAGCAATGTCATTGGACAGTTGGACAGTGAGTTTGGAGGAGAATGCTAATTGCCATGTCTGTTACCTTACCTAACAGGTGCTCACACTGACTAGCATTGAGTCTAAGATCACCATGTCCAAAACCTAGAGGGATATAAAGCTCCCCAGTATTGGATGTAAAGCAGTTGAACTGTGTTCTCTGGAGTGATGGCGCTCCATCCAATACCTCTGGGATGAGTTGGAGTGGTGTTAGTGATCCATAACCAAAGATCCAACATCAGTATCTGTCTGGTTTTCCACCAGACAGCCAGATTGCTCAGCTTCCGGACTAAATAAATAATTAGATGAATGCAATAGCAGCTTCTGAAAAAAGGCCTTCTCGATTAAGCGCAAAATGGGTGACTGGGGTGAAGTGGTTGGGTGTAGGGGGAAGAGGAGGTATTTCGGGAATGCACACTCCATTACGCAAGGAAGACCACGACCCAAAAAGGGCAACGTGCAGTTGCACAACGTTAATTTGTTTCCCTCCCCTCAGCAATCAGCTTAGTGAAGTCATTCTCCAGGCCTTGCAACTGATTCACAGAGAAAGGCCAAGTGGAGATGGGAGGGGAATAAAACAAATAAACAATCCCAATAAAAAAACTTCAGAAAGGAGGAATTAGATGGGAGTCTGTAAATTTGGAAAGGGCTTGAGATAGTGAGCTCATTTATCTAATTGCATGTTTTGTGTGTTTGTGTGGATGTATGTCTGTATGTGCACGTGTGTGTGTGTGTGTGTGTGTGTGTGTGTGTTTGTGTGAGAAGCGCATAGCTGGCAGGATCAGGAAATGTCGCATGGCTTTCGGGGCAGGGGGCCATAGGGGCAGGAAGTAGGTCAAGGCCGGAGTTGTGTGAGCAGGATCTGTTGCATGATCGGCCAGCTATAGGCTGAGAGGTCAGTGAGTGTACTGGGTCTTGAGTGAACTCTTCAGGTGTATGGAAAAGCCAGGGAAAGGTGCAGGTGAGACACATGGCCATGCCCATCCTTGCCCCTGTGTTATTTTATTTTATTTTATTTTATTTTATTTTATTTTATTTTATTTTATTTTATTTTATTTTTGCCCTCAGTCTATTTTAAAAGCACTGCTGGCAGGGTGCCATACTGCATCATTTTGACTTTCTTTGATCCTGTTTAGGCACCATTACTGTGAAAAGAGGCAAAGCTCCAAAACTGCAGAACCATGCCCTTTAATATGCCAGTCCCAAATACTTTGGGGATAACGTTAAGTTTGCAGAAACCCTTTGTTAAAACTGGAAATGCTTTCTTTTATAAGTTCAAACTCAATACAAACTGTTCTATGTAATTAATTTGGGTAACATGTTCCAAGACAGTTTAATTAAGTTACCCTGAAATGGCAACATGTTCTAGGTATCATATTTAAAAAATGTAACATTTATTTGGAGTAACAAGGTGTTAAATGCAAACACTCACAATGAAGTATAATTGCTGTAACGTCACATGTTTACAGAGGAAAATACTTTATGACTAGATGGTCATATGGGGCAGAGCAAAAACACTTAAAGACACAGGAATCGTATGCACCAGGGTTTCTTAACATGTGGGCCGCAGACCTCCAGTGGAAGAACCACCCTCTAGTGGTCCGTGGGCCTGCACTCAGGTGGAGGCAATAGTTTGCAGTGGGCCAGAAACATCACATACAACCATCTAAGTGTTATATTAAGTATATAAATGTAAATATATTAATGTATACATGTACAAATAAAAATGTCACAGTAGCAGGCTAATTAAACATTGACACAACATAGCTGCTGGCTAACCTCTAATGGAGAGGTTACTTGGGGATCTTAAAGAGCTCCTTTGTTTGAATTTGGACATAATTTTTCTTTAACCACATTTCTTGGGGAAATTTTATTTTAAAAGTTGGTTTTAGTTTTCTGGTGGGCCGCTTTGCTGTGTAGTTATTATCAGGTGGGACTTGGGGTGGAAAAGGTTGAGAACCCCTGCTATACACTATGTAGCTGTGTTGTACCTAGAAATGAAACTTAGGTTGTAAAAGAAAGCATTCTCACTTTAGTTTTACTGGATCTTTTCCAGTCTGCTTTCATCCTTAAACACTGATATTTCAGTAAAAACCACTTTCCATTATTGTTTTTCAATTTAATAGGTAGAACCTTTTGGGGATTTCAGTGTAATTTAGTTTTGTACCTCTTTTTACCCATAATCATTTCACAGCACCTTCGAATTTGTACTTATCATACTTATCAAATTAAGCCCTGAAAATGTTGAGCATTTCAATGTAAATTAGAAAAATAAATAATATCAAAAATAAATAAAAATCATTATTATTATTATTACTATTATTATTATTATTATTATTATTATTATACCAAACGTACCTAGTACATTGGAAATTGTACCACACACTTACCTGATCAATATGTAGAACTTACGGACTGTAAAAGAAATCATTACCTTATAACCCTAACAAATAGAGTTAGTTTCTTTGAACAAGACTGCTAAATAACTTCTTTGGATAACAGTTATGTGCTCTGTCCCACAGATTTCTTTGATAGGATTTGTCCACTGTGGAATGGTCAGCTTGGGCCGTTGACTGTTTACTTTCCAGTTTCCTGATATAAGGCAATGTTGCCATTATGTTTTAAATGCCAAATATGTTGATTTTGATATTTAACATTAATGCGCCGTGGTCAGACTGTGGAGGAGGAAATGCATCAGAGAGGTTGGTGTAAATTATGAAGGAATGAATGACTGAGAGAGGTGAGGGGGAGATAGGTGGCTTAAATGAGGCAGTGATGTGTGTGTATATTCACAGAACTGCCTAGGACAGAATATAGCTCAGAGAAGAAAACATGGTATATTTAGAGAGAGGCAGAGAAAGAAAGGTAAACAAAAGAGAGAAATAGAGGAAGGAAAACAGAAGCTGTGATTTGGTTTAGACTGGACATGACAATATATGAAGGATAAAGGGATGAAGAGAGATGGGTGCTGGAAACGGGAGAAGAAATGGAAGGAGGAGAGAGCGATGATTGCGTGACTGAGAGGAAAGTGCACTGCTGTGTGTGTAATGCTCTCAAGACGGATATTAAGAAGAGCTGGCCTCCTCTCCAATCTTGCTCCACTCTCTCTCGCTCTTTCTCTCTCTGCTCCCTCTCCATCTGCACTAATGATCCTCGCGCCCTGCCACACGGCCAGGCTGAGTGATGCCCACTGACAGTACCACTCAGGCGGAAACATTGCAGCCCCCGCCCAGGAGACGTCACACAAATGCGTGCACACACACAGGTTTGTTTTTATACAATGTTAGGATGTGGCATCATGCAAATGTCTCATATATACTGTATATTATATGTATATATATCATCCCCATCAGAACAAATCCTCAAAAAACATAACTTTATGGAAGAAGGAAAATGTTATTAACTTTTTAATGCACATCAATTTAACAATATTTTATTCCAAGTAATTTTGGACCATTTCTATTGTCCCATTGTCAAGAAATTGTGACACAGTGTTAATAGTGTTTTCAAGGTACAGCAAAAAAAAAAAAAAATCTAAAGTTTTGTCCCAATAGAGACAATAAATTACTACCTATAGGTAATAATCATTTTCTAAACCTGACATTATTATACCGTGGCACTAAAACATGCATTTTATTAATTTTACTGCATTTGAAATAAATGTTATATTTCTTTATTCGGAGCAATTTCTTTATAGCATATGTACGATTGAAGAAGCAGTGAGAACTCTGAGAACTTCTGCTTTGAGCTAGAAGGTTGGCTTTCCAAAGTCAAGGCTTTGTCACTGGAAACAGAAGATAAAGATGGGATATTTGTGCATTATAGATTGGAAGGAGGAGGGAGGCTCCTCCTATAGATTGGGAGGCTTCAGGCAGGGTCGTCCTCACAATCAGCATTTGATCTGAATCGATCCGAATCAGCATTCTGATATTTAGGTGAAAAATCTCAGATATTGGCATGAGCCCATAATTATCATAATATTCCTACTTTTAACTGTGAATACCGTATCTCATCTGTCTGAATATTCTGTGTCTGTCTTAGTTCACCGATGCTCAGTGGTATTGATAATCAGTTGTCAGGTTTATTAATACACACATGTCCAAAGAGTGGTAAAGATTACAGCCCCCACCTGTTCCATCTCTGTAGCTCTGCTGAACTGCACTCCCTGCAGCAAATCACAGTTGAGGAGGTGAGCAGAAGGTTAGGATTTAGGTCATGGCAGCCCACTCCTCCAGAGAGAAAGAGTCTGTTTGAGGATGACGCAGTGGGCCCTGCGTTCGTACGCCACTCTCTCCTAATCCTGCCTCCGTCTGTATGCAAATGGAGAGATGGACGTTGGAAAGATGGAATAACCCACATTCCCATGCTTCTGTAATTAATCCAGAGCCATCCATTCTCAACACATGGCGAAGTTCTACTGCTGCCCTCACAGTTTAGGACCATATGTATCAAAGACCTCCTATATACAGTGCATGGCTCAGTTACTTTCTGGGTAATAGGGATTATGTTATTCTTTACTGAGTTTCTTTTAGGCTTTCTTTACAGGCCATCTGCCATGCTGTATCATACATGGTAAGGTGAGCATCACGTCTAAAAAACAATTCACATGGAGGGAAAAAAGTATTGTCATGGTCAGACAAAACATCCCCCAAATGTAAGCTAGATAAGGAGAAACACCAAAAAATAATACTTTCAATACCTTAATGTAACAGATTTGATTCCGAGTACTGTTTGAGCATTTCTGTAATGTTCTGTTCATTCTGTTCAAGTGGATGGATGGATGGATAGATGGATGGATGGATAGATAGATAGATAGATAGATAGATAGATAGATAGATAGATAGATAGATAGATAGATAGATAGATAGATAGATAGATAAACATAAATGGCTCCACCTCAAACAAACATTCTGTATCTCCTTTTTACCGTTTTGCTGATAACCTGATGATGTCCATTAAGTACTATAAAGCATAGACATTTTAGCCAGATAGGGTGGACAAAAATAGAGCACTCTTTCTTGAATCCCAAGGAACTCTGGACCGCCTTAATAAGATCTAAAATCAAACAGTACACCTTTGATAGGTGAGCTAATTAGTGTCTGCAGTCAGCACTCAGATTCATTCTGCTGCAAAGTGAAGAACTGGAGACTATTTTTAACCATTGTTTTCACTGTGTTCATTGTCTTCCTTTTTCCAGTAATTAAAGAGTTGTTTCAAGGACAGTTTATTAACTCCATATAGTGGGTTCACAGCTTTCTGTGTACTCCTTGTGATAAGCCACAAAGCTAACTTGGCTCCAAAAAGCAAAGGCTTTTTAATATAGCTTTCTAGTTTTTTGGTGTTATCAGAACAGAGCATCCCAAGTTTCACAAACTTTTTAATATCTCCTCACCAATGTTGCCATCGTGTTTATAGGATGTATGAGAATATGAGTGCTGAATGTACATTCAGATTCCCTTCTGCCCATACCCATTGTTATTTGGGCAACATAAGCATTCAGGACCAAGACTCTTATTTATACTGTCTCTGTCATATCAAAACCTCACAGCTCAATATTTGCACATGGTTTATGCTTTGCCTTTGAAAACTCTTGGCTTTCTGACATTTGGATATTTCATGACAACTAGACCAATAGAAATGTCCAAAATGATTTGGAATATAATCTTGCTACATTAACATACACTGCATGCAAAAACACAAAGCTGCTGTTTCAGAGATACAAGACTTTGTTATGACAGTGGTAGCATTCTGGTTTCACAAATGTAGTGTGGGGTTGTGTGGGTTTATGACAGGGGCAGGAGAAGAAGGGTCAGGGGAGGAGATGAGTCAGTCTCTAGCATGCACATATGCTGATAGGACTTGGGCTCCTCTTATTAAGTTTTCAGGAGATTGTAAAAGGTCAGAATGTGCCCCAACATCCATCTCCTGCCCTCTGAGAACACCTCCCAAATCTTCTTTACCTCCCCATCAGGCGCTCCTGTGGGGCCATTAGCCATTCACGCTCACTCTCATTAGAGGCTGAGTTTTACTTAAGCCATTGGACTCAGCAGTCTGTGGCCACAACGTGTTTTAATATTTTAGTAGCTCCCATAGAGGAGCTGAGTGCCAGTTGCCCATTTTGGAGTGTAAAGCATTCCCTTTCTATCTCTCTCTCTCTCTCTCTCTCTCCCTTCTTCCATCTCCCTTCTCTATCTCAGACAGCCCCCCTTTTCACTGCTCCCACACTCTTTTGCCCCTCTTTTCCTTTTTCTCACTCCCTCACTCACTTTCCTCTCTTGTGTCCTCCCACCACTAGACCCTAACTCAAAGTGACTTAATTGGGCTCTTTTTGTTTCGGGAAATGGCTGAGGGAAGGGGGGGGGTCTCTTCATTTTCCCGCTTTCTCTTCCCTACCTCTAACTGTATAAAAGGAGAGTAATCTCTCCCTTTTTCTCTCTCTCTCTCTCCCTTCTCTCTCTCTGTCTGTCTCTACTTTTATACCTATCTTCCAGCTAATCCTGATAGCTGGGTGGATGAAATCTGAGATTTGATCAAAGCACTTAGACTTAACAGCCAGGCCTAGCATTATAATCACAAGCTGATTAGACCTTGCTTATTGAGTTTTTGAGAATGTGAGAACATCAATGAGACAAAAATGTCAAAATGACAGGGGCATTGTGGGAGAAGGGCAGAGTAAATTGACAACTGCCCGCAATCAGCGCATAAGCCTGATAAGAGCGGGATAGCGAGAGGTTCTTCTGAAATATTTTAGATTTTTAATTAATTCTGTCCTCTGATACGGTCTTTTCTTTTTTTCATGGGGAGAAAAAGGATTTCCAACCTCTCGAACAGCATCACATCACATTTCAGTTTAACTGGGTTTTATTTGCGCTAAGCTTTTACAGTGTCATTGTCATGGAGCACTTAGAAAAATCCTGTCTCTAAGGCATGAGGAACAGGAACGTGGAGAACAAGAAGAGTTATGCTCTGAATACTGCCGAACTAAGGGAGGATCAACTCAGGCTGCTTCTCAGCTGGATCAATGTGTAGACTGAGGATGTGATGTATGTTGGTGAATGAAAGAAACTGTGAAAACGCTCTACGTTTCTAATTAAAACGTGTCCTTGGTATTGACAAGAGGATGACAGGAGGAGTTGGGTTTTTAATAACCTAGTTTTAATTGCCTTCCATACATACTGAATTAATAAATGAAATACCCAACTTTGTGTTTGTCACAGAACTTCCTTTGTCTTTTGCAACTACATGATGCTATACATCATCCTGCTCACATACTATATGGGCTGAAATGTTTTTTTCTGGCTGTTTTCAGGATCAGATTGGGATTTCATCAAGTAGTTTGGGGATCTGTATACTCTTTCTTTCATGCCCTCTCTCATTTTCTCTCTCCTTTTTACTTCAGTAAACTCCCCC
>CM067479.1:30816442-30841442 GCA_034552555.1 Semaprochilodus insignis
CCCCACCCCCCAACAGACTCCCCCATGTCACTCCCTTGGGTAGGGATAGTTGGCTGGGAGAGAACAGGTTGCTATGGTGACAAGAGCCCTCCCTTTCCCATGGGTCTCCTTAGCAACTGGTCGCTTGGTACCGCTGTTCTGAGAGTGCCCAGTGTGCCAGCCGTTTGTGCGCGTGTTGCATGACTTGGTCATGGCGTACATGTGTGGGCATGCCTGTGTGTGCTGCTCCTCCAGTGCTCTGGCCTCAAGTGGTTTATAAGGTTTGGACTAAGCCAGTGTTCCCTGACCGTGTCATCAGTATGAAATGAAGGAGTAGGGTTCACAGGTTTATCTAGCTATATGGGTATGTATATGTTTAGTATAGAGTAAGCATGGCGTATGTTTGTTGTGCATGAGTGAAGGGGGGGGGGGGGGTCCATATGCCTGATTGCAACAATGTTTCCCCGTGCTCTGAAAGTGAAACAATTAAACCAATGATTGTATGAATTTTGCATGCTGAACGCACGCCTCGCGAATGAGTTTCCTGCTCGGGTGAAATTAAATTAAACCCTGAGAATGATCTGTATTAAAGTCTGATCAGAGGTGTGCGCTGACCTTTAGAATGTGGGAAATGAGATTCTTATTACTATGAATGAGATTATGGTGAGACAGAAGAGAAAAAAAGCGCTGGCTGCATTTGTCTCATTGTTACTTGTCCATCTTTTTTTTTGTGTATGGCAGATGGAGGTTGCAATATAATCAAATCCACTTCACACTGCCTGTGGGCTATTCAATAGACCAACTTTACTTTCCTTCTCTCTCCTGCTCTCCCTCTAGCAGACATAGACACACACACACACAGACACATATTTACAGCCTCTCCTTATAAAAAAAGAAATCTGCAGTTAAAGGCTGTTCAAAAAACGTGCACGACTTAACAAAGTATATGGCAAGCGCTGTGGAAAATGTGAGTCGAGTTTGCAAAAGAAGGTGCATGTGTGGGTGTGCGTGTGTGGTTGGAGCAATCAGGAGCTCCCACAGGTGTACCACTCCTGCACCTGTTGTGTGAATGCTCCCTGGGGGGTGGAGGGAAGGGCTGGAGTGATCTGGCAGGCCGGCGTCGGAAAAGCTGTCCCCGTGCCGCGCTCGTGACGTGCTCCCAGCAGCTTTCGAGTGGGCTGGAAGATGTGAGGATCCCAGGCCGCTCAATGGCCCGTTCTGCACAGAAGGCAACGGCCACTCTTGCACTGGGCGGCGGATTTTCCGATCCCCTGTCCGGCGCTCAGATGCTCGGCTAATCTGGTGCCGCTATTTTTATCTCCTTGGCCCACACGGGCCCGCTTCCACACCCAGCCACCCGCCATCCGCCCGGCCTGCAGGAAGCACAGCCTGGGCACTGCAATTAGCACACAGCCAGGCAGGATTCACCCACCAACCCCATTACCCTCCCAGCAGAGTGGCTCACGTTCTGGCCACAGAGAAAACATGAGCAGCTCTTTCTTATCTTCTGATTTTAATGCCACAGCCCTCCATGCAGAGAATTACTAGGGTTGTGTGTTATTGCCTGATGATGTGTAGCTTACACCATCCCATTTCTCCTACACTGAAAAAAAGTGATGCATTGTATTTACTTTATTAAATGTGTTATCATTAAATTAAATCATTGCAGCATTAAGAAAATATATTACACATCATTGTAGTCATTGCCCAAAATAAGTAAACTATAAGAGAAATGTTTTTTGAAAAATCGTTAGATGACGTAAGGTCCCATCTATTTTGATAGGCCCCTATACATTAACTACAGATGTTCAGATTATTAACAAAGTATCTGATGACGTTCAACTGAATCTCAGATATGCTAGATTTAGGCTTAGGCTGAACCATAGGTCTTGTTAGGCTTTGGTTTTGGATTGAGGTTACATTTATGGTTAGGGTTTGGCTAGGGTTAGGTAAAATTAGAGTGAATGTAGCCAATTTATAATAATAAAGTGTCATCCAACATTGTTTGCTTTTCGTCAATCTCAGTTGTCTCTTGATGATAATGGCTATGATTTACGTTGTCATTTTGCCCATTTGTTATGTTATAGTCTCCGTAGCTGAAAAGCAACTCCTGTTACTGTGCTAACTGCATGTGCTGGATTCTGTATTCCTGTCCTTTAAGCAGTACCTCTTGCCAGAATCCCCCCCTCCCTGTGAGAACTGTGTGAACACACCTACCCCCCAGTTTCCATTAATCTGTGCGCCTCTGCATTCTTTATTTCCCTTCAAAGGGACAAGCCCAGCCGTGACATCAATCACAGGATGCGAATATTTATCCGCTGCTAATTTCCATCAATAGCCTGGAGACAGGCTTAGCTGACAAAACTCATTCCCGTGCCGAACAAAACCTCTTGCATCAAGTCGCTCCCCCCTCCCCACCTCTGTCTGTTAAAAGAAAACGTTTCACAATAAATGCAGTTAACACTACCCTCACCCCACCCCCCAACACACACACTCTTGGTGCTTATCAAATTAATGTGGTGTATAAAGAGATACTCATTGACGATATATAATGGCTGCTGACTGCCTGGAATGGCTTAATAATGACTGGTTGAGGATTGCTGGTCTCGTGTGGCAGATGCTTCTCTGTGTGGTACAGTACAGCATCCATCTTTTTTGTGGTAAAGTTATTTGAATTGAGTGAGTGGTCTCCTTCCATTGTTTCACTGTTCCATCTCACTTTCATCAGGCAGTTCTTTTCGTAGTGATTATGCACCCGGCACGTTGGGCCTAAATAGTTTGACCTGTTTCCTCAGCCCTCTTGTGAGCAGCCTCTTGAGTTAGCGATGGGGGGGTAGGTTTTTTTTGTTGGAAGTGGGGCGTATTTGTGGATGTGAACTCCATTGTGTTGTTTAGACGGTTCTCACAGTTGAGCCCCAAGCTGTACCCCCACATTCCCATCCCTTCCCCCAGCCAGACAGCCAGCTGCCCCCCCATGCCAGTCTGTAGAGCCCAAGCTCAACCATAGCTCCTGGGACACCACACCTCCCCCCAAGAGCCAAGTGCAGAATGCCCACCTGAGAGCAATGGCAGAGGGGCAGCTGGCTCACACCCAAGCTTGTGCACTGGGCAGGAGCTTAATCAAAGCTTCATGCTCTCTGCCAGAGTAGATGAGGCCATCACTAGAAGAGACATCTTGAACGCAAGCAAGGAGTAGTGAAGGCAGGGTTGTCTTATACATAACAAGCAGTCCAAATTCTTACAGTGATGGTGATATCTGCCTATATCGTGTTGCTCTAAAACTCTCTACAAACTTGTTTTCATTATCGAATTAGGTATCGCCGTCTTTAAGATGGATCTGGGTAGGAGTAAGGCTTAGAATTGATTTGAATGGGGTGCACAAAATAGCTGTGATAATAAGCACAAAGCAAAGCTGCTTCAAACAGGAAGTCTAGGCCTTTTGGCTTCAAACATATGCATTCTCTTGGAAAAGTTCATTCAGTGCCAAGGCCACCTGTGTATTGGAAAAAAAGCGCAAACTTGTCAGGCTGGGGGGTTAGTAGATCTTAAGCTCTTAATCTTGGGACAAAGACAACTAGGGTGAGGAGGATGGAGGTGGAAGCTGGATCGCTAATAGAACTATCCTTAATGAGACATGAGATCAAAGACTTGGACAGAAGGACCACTGGGATGTTGGACTCTCCACCATTCAGCACGAACTCTCCTCCAGTCTCTTTGTTTCCTGTTCATTTGATTGTGTTGTCAGGCCTTGGTGTAAGAAGAGTGGTGTGTTGTGTGTGTGTGTGTGTGTATATGTGTGTATGTAGTTAATTAAAAGTGTCTGGAAATGTTTTAGTGGTGGGAAAGGAGGGGTGCCTGATTTTACGACATTTGACACAGGCTCAGAGCTCTGTTCTAATAGGAGCAGGCAATGTCGTTGCTAGTTAGCTTAGCCTCCAGCTGCTTCCTAGGGGATGGGGATGGGGTGTAAAGGGGTAATGGATGTCCATGGACAGAAACTGAGTGAAATTTCGGGTTTTACCTGTTAAAACTGATGAATAAAATGTAGTAAGCACCCAGTGGTTTCCTTCCAATATTGTTGTGCAAACCACATGAGAGCAACACTGAATCATTCATTCTACCTATTGCAGATGCGTCTTCACAATATGTTGTTGTCACAAAGGTAGTGGGACACGCACCAACTCCATCCCTGCCCTAACAATGGGATCCACCCAGCTGGGAGTGCCCATGAATCAACTAGGATTAGCCTGGGATTGTCTGGGATTATGTGGAATGGAGCAGGGATTAGTGCTGATTGCCAGTTTCTGGGGGTGTGAGGGGCATAGGCAGTCCATATAGCCCCTGACTCATCCTCTGATTCAGGTCCGTTCAAACAAGGACATGTGGAGAAAATAGCAGAGCGAATTAGAAAATTGTAGAGCAAGAATAACAGATAGGTGAAAGGTGCCATTTCCCTGCTGTCTGAGAGGTAAAACCTGTGGTCTGTAAACTAGTCAAAATTTTTGAGGAGATATATGGATTACCAGGCATAAGTTCAAAGAAGAAGACATACAATTACGACAATGTTACCAGCACAGTATAGACAGAATCTCGGGCTGTGATCTGTTGTGATATAGGAAGTACATATTTTATTGAGGCTCATGAGGCTGGTGTTCTGAGCATCCTCAGCAAGCCAAACCCCAGGTCTAGTGGCTTGATGAAAGGCTGTGGGGAGTTCAGCTGTAGCTTCAAAAAGCAGCTCTCCCCTCCTCCCTCCTCACAAGCAAACCCCACAACAGATTCCTGCTTTATTTTGCCTTCACGTTTACCCTGTTGCCATGGTTACCCTCCTCACATTGGAGGTGCTACCTTGAGGAGCCATTCTTCGATCACCTGACTGGAGATGCTGACAGTTTTTGTGTGTTTCATTCAACATCTTAGTAGTTATACAACATGCTTAAGCATGCATCTGCTGTAAGGCTGGTGACTTTTGATGACACAAAGGAATCTAGTGGGCATAACCGACTTTTTATATTTTGAGCTTTTTATTATCCCTTAGACAGAAGCAGACACTTTTTCACAAAGTCACTTATCTTTTAATATACCAGCATTAATATGTATTTGAACAGGCTGAATGAAATTAGTAATGCCTGAAGAGAAAGAATGATGGATTCTGTGCGTTCCTCTGAAATTGAGTGGCCGAGAGATAAAATGAGCAATAATGTTAGCATCTTCATCTTTTTCATTTGATTTGGCTGTGGATACAGAAGTAATGAAATACAGTATAGTGATGCAAGAGTAAAGGGAAAACAGGGCTCTCTGGGGCGAGTAGAGGTTAGGAGGGAAGAGAGAGGGTGAGACATGGAATATAGAACAACTGTGAGTGGGAGGCAGATTCGTCTGACTCCATTATCTGTGCTTACTCCTGGCTCAATCACTCGATATGTTTCCTCTCTCAGAATGGGAGAGGAGGCTGGCGAGGGGCCAGGCTGGCACAAGCTTCAAACACAGCCCAAGCCAAGCACATTGAACCAGGGATTAGCCGACATCCACACCAGGCTGAAGGAGGGATCCCCCGGCCTGCAAAAAAAAAAAAAAAAAAAGCAAGATTTTTTGGCACGTGCCAAAATTCTTTCATATCAGTCAGAATGCTAAGTCTTGAAAATCATTCCATCGCCAATGCTTATATGCTGTATTCGAGCCTATGTTTTAGACTTTGATAGCAAGAATTTAGATGGACATCACATCTGCGTTTCATGTCAGCCAGTCATTACCAGTAGTACCAATAATGCTTGTACATGAAAGCTGCTCCTTTGAAAGTAATCTGACTAAATCATTCTGTAAGTTGTTAACAGTCTGTCCTGTCTTCTCTTTTTCTGTTTACAGAACTCTATACGCCACAATCTGTCACTCCACACCCGCTTTATCCGTGTGCAGAATGAAGGTACGGGAAAAAGCTCCTGGTGGATGCTGAACCCTGAAGGGGGCAAGGCAGGGAAAGCACCCCGGAGGCGGGCCGTCTCTATGGACAACAGCACCAAGTACCTGAAGAGCAAAGGCAGGGTGAACCGCAAGAAAATGCTTGGAAGAGCAGGATTGGGCTCAGTGGCTCGGGTGGGATTCCATGGGTCCCCAGAGCAGACCAGTCCAACAGGAAAGCCTGGGACAGGAGCAACAAGTGTGGGGGAAGAGTTTGAGACGTGGACAGACCTCCATTCTCGGGCCAGCTCGGCAGCTTCCACACTAAGTGGTCGTCTGTCACCTATTATGGCAGAAGGGGAGCTAGAGAACCCAGAGGAGGGGAGGCTGTCCTGCTCCACATCACCACGTCTCTACCCTAGTCCCTCCAGCACCCGCTCTCCTGCAGCACACTGCCCTCCTGTGGAGCTGCCCCAGCTAGCCGATCTCACTGGCGCCATCAGTCTGGAAGAGGAGTACCACCACCACCAGCCACCGCGCCACAAACGCCCTGCCTACCACTACAGCAGCGGGTCAAAGACCCAAGGATCCTACTGTGGACCCATGTACGGTCAGCCGGGTGTGGGCATGCTGCGCCATCACTCACCCTTGCAGACCATCCAGGAGAACAAGGCCTCCAGCTTCTCTGGCAACTTGCAGACCTACTCTGGAACAAATGCCTTGCAGAGCCTACTTAGTGGAGGCCCACAATATTGTACCAAGGACTTGATGCTTGGCCAGGAGCACGAGTCTATAATGGTTCCTCCTAGCAGTGGAACCCACAGCCACCATCATGGAACACACAATCACAATCCTGCTCATAACCACAACAGTACCCACAGTCACAACCAGCCACACATCTCTGCTTCGAACGGAGCTGCCAATCCTGCTCACAGCATGAGTCACAGCCTGGGCCAGAACCATCGGCCTCATGGCACTACTGCTCATGGCCGACCCAACGCTGGCCACATGCAACCCTACAACCACAAAGCTCCATACCTGTACAGTCCTCCTGCTCATGCACACCTCCCTGCCTCCACCACACTGCCCCCAAACCCTGCAGGCATGCAGGGTGTCCCTCAGGACTCCTGCCATTTGGCCACTGCCCCACACCCTCGCCACAATACTTATCCAGGCTCAAATCAGCAAGCCATGGCCAATGGACCATACCATCAAGCTCAGGGCATGGGGGTAGGAGGCAGTGGTTACCAAGGCTACCACCACCCCCATCACCCCTACCCTCATGAGCGGTTGCCGGCAGACCTGGATGTGGACGTTTTCCACGGCAGTCTGGACTGTGATGTGGAGTCTATCCTCCTCCATGACATAATGGACTCAGGGGAGGAGATGGACTTTAACTTTGACTGCTCCCTGGCGCAGGGCATGGGCATTGGGATGGGTATGGGCATGGGCGTGAGCATGGGGCTTGCAGGACCACAGCAGAGCCACAGCAACCAGAGCTGGGTGCCTGGCTGAAACTCCCACGCCTGCGCTGCAATGAACATTCTCAGAGACCAAACTTTCTGCAGGCCTCCTCACTTTCTTAGAGGGGAGATGCACTGTGCTTGATTCACACATTCCTCAACTAAAGGATAAAGATCCAGAAGACATTCCTTAGTTTCAGTTTCTGAGTTTCTGTCTTACTCTGCCTGCTCATCTTTCTGTGTGCTGTTCTGAAATGTGCGTCCCTCTTTCATCCAGTACACACATCTGTTAGTCAACCCACATTGCTCTTGCTGACATAACCGTGATGACAATCTCGACTGTGTTGCCCAACATTGCCTTTTTCTCCAGTCAAAACTAAACTCTTGAGCACTTTAACTGCGTAAAACAAATCCGTATCTCACTCTCACAATGGGGAGCTGGCTCCCGGGCGGCAGGAGCTGTAGCTGGCATGTTGTTTGCTGCACAAGTGGGAAAATCTCACATCTATAGGGGGTCTGTATGCAGAAAAAATGAAACAGATTTCTTTTCTCAGAGAGGATTTTTAGAGGTGGTTTAGTGCTCACAGACAGTTCAACTTGCTTACTGAGCTAACTAAGTAGCCTCCACAGCTTTTATTTTCATTAAATCAATTTCCACATTCTATGAGAGCTGAGCATTTGCCCTGTTTGATTAGCCTTTGCTTAGTCAGACTCTGATTTTGACTTATGACAACTGCTCACCATTCATTTCTTGAAGAATAAGAATTTGAAGCTCAGAAAGCATATTTATAATCCATTTCTTTTAAACAATCTGTCTGATAGTTGCACTTCTTTTAATGGGCTTTTGGATTCCACTTGGAATAAAGTAAATGTAAGCAGGAAGTTTTCTTGTTTTCTCTCACTCCACATTACAGCTCACCTCTTCTTCACGCTGATAGCTTCAGCTCCCCTGCCAGCCCAGACCGGCCCATCATCCTTCACTGGCCCATTAACGGTGGCTTGATTGAAATTCAGCGTCTTGTTTTTAATCTCCAAAGTGATGCTGCAGTGATGCATCATTATTGCAGATTGAATACAGCGACCCCCCCCCCCTCCACTAGGCCTCTCCTCCCTCTCTCACATAATGTGTTGAGTGATGGGCATGATTAACACACAGTCATCCCGCACTCAGGGAGTCAGTTGCATTGTCCGTCTGTCCAGAATAGGACACGCATGCATGCAGAGAATATGATGTGACAAAAGAGCAAGGCTTTGGTTTTCCATCCTTTAAAGCTGAAATGATCCTACAAGAGAGTTTGGTCTCTCCTCTGTGTGGCTGAATTGGAAAGTGCTGTGTTGTGTAGTATCGCCATGTCTTCTTTCCTGTCATGGGTTATTTTTTGAGGTGCTATAAGGCAGGCATACATTTGATCAGGTTTGTTTAGGGTTAAGTCAGTAATCAGAGACCATAGAGACCTGATTTTTTTTTTGTTTTTTGCTACTTTGTTAATGAAAAAAAAAACAGCAAAGGAAATGAAAAAGGGCTTGAACATGGGATGTTTTTTTGTAATGTCTGAATCAGTGAAAATATCACTGCCTCTTCCATGCCTTCTCTTATCCTAGCTGTGTGTGTGTATGTGTGTGGTCTCTATAGCTACAGCCCCTTGCTCTCCTCGAGCCCCTGTTCCTCTCCCCCCTTAAGCACGGCTCTGCTCCATAAAGCAGGCGGGAGGGAAATGGGGCGCGTCATTATGGCAAAAGGTCAAGGATAGCTCACTCCATCACAACTCTTGCTCAGATAAACGCTACTCAGCCAGCCCGGGTTTTGTGATGCTAATCTGTGACGCAGTGGGAGATCCTTCATACAATTTTCGATGTCATTATTTAATATTTGTCCCAGTCTTCTGATATGCCAGACCACACACTGCGTCCCCTGCTTTGCCTGTTAACCACAGCCCTGTGTGAACTCCATCACTGCAGTACCTACCACTCTGACTGACTCATCGGACGTAGTGCTTAAAAGAAGACGTGTCAATGCTGATATCAGAATAGTAAGCTCTAATATTAAATATTTAATAATATATAACAACAGACGTATAATGTTATTGTATGGAAGTGAGGACTGATTTACGTGTGTCCTGACTCCCTCCTTCCTCATGTGTGATCACTCTTTCATTGCTGTTTCATGACCTTTTATTTTGTACAAAAATCTATATATTGAGAATATTGTATTATAGTTTTTAAGATGGAAAAAAAAGAATATCACTTTCATTGTTTCTTTCTTTTTTTAAGAGAATGTATCTCATCATTTGGTGACTGATAAATAAATGAACTGAAAATGTTAACCATTCTTTACATGGCTGGGATGTGGTTTATATGTTAATGGTATATTGCATAATGTCAGTTTATGTCCAGTTTTGCTGTTTATGGAAGATCACGGAGCATCCTAGGAAAAGCCTTGTAGCCTAATTGCCTAGAACACTTTAAAAGATGTAATGATATGACAGTGATGGTTGCATTATATAAAAAGGTCAGGAGTTGTTTATATATTATGCATGATGGTATTACATACAAGTGCTCCTAGGACTCAGGTGTGGCTCTGCAAGCCTATTCGCATATGAATGACAGAACGTCTGTTAGAAATTAGGTCTGTGTATACAGCGCAGGTAACATTCATGTGTGTTTGGGGGGGTGTCGGGGGTGCAGTGAACAGTGTGAATTTGAGAGTGAGAGAGAGTTTGGGGGTGGGGTGGTGAGTATCTAATAAGGCTTGTTATCGCCTCTGAAGCTGTAGGTTGGTCACAGCTGTCATAGTCCCATCTGAGGCGTTTTCACAGAGGGAAAGTGCCTCTCTGCACAGCCATACTGTCTGCCCCCCAGGGAGCCTCCCTCCTCCCACTCCGACTGAGATGCACGCATTTAATTGACTCAACTCTGCCAGAGCCTCACTAGCGAGAGCTCGAGAGAGAGCAGAAATGTGCAGAAGAACACTCTACAGATTCATGATTGAAGGAAAATAGAAACAATTCGTGGGGGAAAGGTGGATGATAACTATTCCTGCCTTCCTGCTTCTCCACAGCTATTCATCCTGCATATCTTCGCTGTCTGATCAAGAGCTGATAACTCATTTTTCCTTTTTTCTTTATTCTTTTCTTTTATAACACGTGAATGGTCCAGCTGCCCTTTACATCGTATGCACGTTTCCTGCCAAACGGACTAACAGAAGTGGTCCACAATTAAGTCTCTTTACATTAACGCCCATCATCATTATCCCATTATATCCTATATTACCCTTTTTTCCCCCAGCTTTGTGAGTAGACAGTCCTATGACACAACCTATATGGCTTTTAGAAAGTGGCAATACCGTGTTCTTGGTCACAGTGTGAAACTACACAGTAAAATGTGCTTTAGTTAATCAATTAGACCCACAATAGTACAATAGAAGATCAAATAAAAATAATGAAGCTGATAACCATAAATCATGTAAAAAACTTTCTTTTGCAGAGTTCCAAAGCAGACGTCATCGTTCTCATTGGTATACTTAAAGAAAATGGTCATTAAACTAATTACACCACATACATAGAAAATCTATATAAAACTGAAATGTCTATATGAAAGACAACCTATAACATAATTTGTAGTTCAACATTCAGGTTAAAACGTATTCATAACTATTTGTGATCTTTAGAAACTCAAAATATAACTTCAGTCACAAGTGACCAGTGGGATATTTTTTCCTTCTATTCTGTAAAATGACCATTTCATATTTAGCTCAGGTTTACTATTACAGTGTCTCTCTGCTCCAGCCCCGAACACCATTTGCACTGTATAGTTTTATCTTTCCCTGCTCTAATACACCTGAGTCATATCATTGGCTAATTATCAACCCCTTCCTGAGCTGGATTAGATGTGTTGGAACAGGGAATACACAAAGCAATGCAGCACAGAGGGGTGCTAGGATTGGACTTGGGAGACACTGCATGATCAGATTGCTTGAGCAGAAGCTTGAATGGGAGCTAGCTAGCAACTGTTGCTTTGAAGTCTTTACTGGTTGTCTGACTTATGGCAGAAAGAACAAAAGCCACTGGACCAGAGTATAACAAGCAGAGAAGTGGCTATGGGAGTGCTCATCAGTCTGGGAGACGTTCCACACCTCTACTCCACATAGCTTGTTTGGCTGTGATACTGTATATTGTTGATCTGCCAGTATATACAGCACAATTTCAAAATGTTTCAAAATGTTTTAAGCAGAAGATTATTAAGTATATTATTAGAGATATATACACTCAGACTAAGTGTGTTTCAATCCATATATTTTTTGCTCCCAATCTGAGTACCTTAATGTTGAGTATTTAATCTAAAATTGTGTTTTCAATGAGCAACAGCTGCACATTCCCATTTTATGTGTCAGCAATCAGAAGAGGCTAAGGAGTGAAGATATTAAAGTGTGTAGTTTTCACTTTAATAACAACAATCCACACTGCTTACCAGGGTAATTCTGTATAATTGTTTCAGTATTTGGTGACACAGAGACCTCAGGTCTCTGAGAGATGTCATTATTTAATTCATTCACCACCTAAGCCACTTATCCCCCTGGGGGTGCTAGAGCCTTTCTCAGCACTCATTGGGCAGAAGACAGGAAACAGCCTGGACAGGCCGGCAGTCCATCATGGGGCACATACACACACACACACACACTAGGGGCAATTTAGTATCTACAACCTGACTGCATGTTTTT
This sequence comes from Semaprochilodus insignis, assembly GCA_034552555.1. Classification (NCBI taxonomy): domain Eukaryota; kingdom Metazoa; phylum Chordata; class Actinopteri; order Characiformes; family Prochilodontidae; genus Semaprochilodus; species Semaprochilodus insignis. The sequence continues at coordinate 30,828,500 of CM067479.1, forward strand.
CGACTGTGGGAGGAAACCATACCAGTGGAAACACACATGGGGAGAACTCAGAAAGGACCCTGGTCGCTCAGCCAACGTATTTAAACCCAGGCTCTTCGTGCTGTGCGACTACAGCACTACTCACTTTTCTGCCATTATTTAACATGCCAATACTAACAGAATTTTGTTATCTTTACGAATATGGCATTTTGAATAAAAATGTACTTAGCAGCTTCTATTTTCTTTTTTACTTCTGCCTATACAGACTTTGCAAATAGTTGTCAGCTCTACTATCTACTCAGAAATCGTTAGACTAGAGTGTTTTTGAACTAAATATACAGGAATATTGGTTGTGGTTTAAAATATTATTTATTGCTGAATAAAAATAAACTATTAGGTGGCCATTTGATTTTCTGTCCTCTCGGATTTACGCTGAGTGTTAAAACCTATATCCAGCAAGGCAGGCCTTGGAATTTTATTTTTCAGGGCAAGAAATTGTATAATTAATTTGTATAATTAATTTGTATTATTCAAATTGACATAGACATAAAAGACTAAAAATCAACAACATAATAAGTGTCTCTTATAACAATAATGAATAATAACCATACAAGGTGTGCCATTGCCAGTTATTTTCCAAACATTATAAATGAATTTCCAGCATTAGAATTTGGACTGTGTGCTTAAGCCTTACTGTCAGTTGAAATAATTATGGTTTATAATACTTGTAATCAGTTGAACCTGAAAGATAAAACAAAATATTATTTAATAAAATGCAATGTATTACTGTTAAAATGACCCGCTAACACTGGAGTAAGGTCAGTGACTCTGGTCACTCTGGTTAGAGAGGATAGGGTGTTGAGTGTTATGATACATTTGACGGTTTCCTAGTTATGAAACCTAAAGCAGATGTAATATCAGGGTCGCAAGGGGAATTTGGGTGGTTTTTCAAGTCAGATTAACTCCCTGATCTCACCCTGGTTAGACAGGACAGGGTGTGCTACAGATGATGACATGTCTATAATATGATATGTCTAGGATATAAACCATCTATAAGATCAGGGTATGAAGGCTAGAAGACAACGATGCACATTGACCACAGATCGCATTGTTAACATCTGAAACGTGCATCACTGCTGAGGATTGTAGAGAGTGCCTGCTTATGGTGTCTCTACAACAATATGGAGTGCCATTTAAGAAGCAGTGGATTGGGCTTAATGTAGTTGATACCTGGTTTATTAAAATTGCTTGGATCAGTTCTGATCCTTCAGGAGATAGCCCTATTACTCACCTGTTGCTAGGCAAAACATGTCAGACACCCTCTACCCCATTCATCAATGGAAGGGGACAAACGTTTCTTCCATGCAATACTTTTGTTGGTTATACCATAGTCGTTTCTCAGTGGTCAGTTTCTAACCATAGGAACACTGGATGACAGAATATCCTTAACTGAGCAGTGACACTGAAGTGTTTAAAAACTCCAGTAGTGTTACGGCATGATATACTCAGCAGCTGTGTTGGTATCACTGCTGTGCTGAGAATGGTCCCATATAAAATCTGGCTAGTGGTGGTCCTAAGGTAGATCCTTTTTCTTTGACTGAGAAGCTAAAGGCAGCTGTGCCTCACTGTGCATAGCAACAGATACGTTCAGTAATTTCATGCATATAAAGTGCATCTACAGTATTTGTGGGGTGTACCTATAAAAATGGATAATGTGTGTAGATACGAGGTGTATAATGTTTGAGATGTAACAGAGTTCAGTATTGTTAGGGATTTTAACTATCAACAAGAACATACATTTGAGGCCAAAATGATTAGTTCCATACATGGTTAACTGATCTCAGCTGAATGTTTATTCCCCTTGCTGTTAAACATTCACTGACATGATGGAATGGGCAACACCTCAGTGTGTGTGTGTGTGTGCTATCTCCAAACGCCGGCTCTGTGGTGAGACAAGGTGAGAACACGTTGTTAATGCTGTTTGGTGTTGCTCTCGTGTTCACAATCCCCCCCTTAATCTCTCCCTCACTCCTCCTTGCTTCACTCCAGAGTCTTTAATCTCAACATCTCACGTCAGGCCACGGATGTCTCTGACTAACACACGCACACACACACACACACATAGAGGCTCGTTAATTCGCGGCAGTCCGACTGGCACTCTTAATTACTGGCTGATAGTAAAGAGTAATTAGTGAGCAGGGCTAATGGCGGGAGCTTGAGAACATTCTGGATCAGGGGAGATAGCGTCGTGGCAACAGGACTCCAGGGATGGCCGGAGGGAGGGTGCGGATGGCACAGGCTTTGTGATCATGCTGGGAGATCCTAATCTACACTGTATGGATCAAAGAAAGCCAGACACCTTTAGAACAGCCTCTTGCTCAGGAAGGCTGGGTACGATGGTAATGGTTTGAATTGGTTTGAATAAGCAGGATAAAGGAACTGACCCTGGAATGCAGCAGTTGTTCGGTTATATCAAAGCTTCATAACTCACATAACTTGTTCTTTGTATTGTGAACACTTTCCAATGACTAATATAAACGTAATGATGTATCCCTGCGAACAAGGACCAGAATTATCCAGGCTATTGTTCACTTACCCAGAATCCCCCAGATTTTATTACATGAACAAACAGACATGAATACATAGACAAATTAATAAATAGATAGACAACAATGAGATCAGATAGAAAGAGGAAAGAAATGTAATCTCACACATGCCTCCTCCATTTGTAGAAATCTCAGTAAACTCACATACTGTTCTTATATTTGCAGAGATAATGAGATTCGTGTTTATCTGCAACTGACAGGAACTAAACTGTTTCATGTTTAAGACTAAGAGCCTTCTCGGTTTTAATGCAGTGAATTACTATCATTACTTTTACCTGGGCCAAAAGATTCTCACATCTCCTTTCCCCAAGGAATTTCAGGAGAATCACTATTAAGAATCCAGTAAAGTTTTCCTCTTAAATGAGATTATTTTTATGCCATTGAAGAAAGGCCATACCACATATGGCATAAAAGAGAGAAGAAAGATTGAAGTGAAAGGAGGTGGGCTGAGGAATGCAAGCTTTATGGACCAAGAGAGACAGAGTGAGTTTGTGTGTGTGTGAGAGAAAAAGTGAGCAAATATCTGTGTGTGTGTGTGTGAGAGAGAGTCTGAACTCAGGGCACTGGTGGTGTGGCTAATGAGGCCTGGAGTGGTAAGCGTGTGTGTGCATGTGTGTGTGTTGCCAGTATGTGTGTGTGAGTGAGGTCCATTATCCAGTGTGCAGTCTACCCTGACCCTCAGCAAGTCTGTCACCTGGAACCAATGGCCCTCTAGAGACACAGAGAGAGAGAGAGAGAGAGAGAGAGAGAGAGAGAGAAAGGAAAAGCAGTCCCTCTCATTCAGCCATGTAACTTCACCAGTGCTTCACACTGTTTGCTAACAAGCTCTCTCTCTCCTTTTCTGTCTCTCTGTCTCTTGCTAGCTCCCATTCTCGCTCTGTCTTTTCCTCCAGACTAGTGTGCCACCTTAATCACTTCAGAGTACATACACACACTCAGAGAAGCAGATTAGCACTGAAGAAGCCTCAGAAGACGGCAGCTGATTAAAAGCGGTAGATATCCAGTGAAGCTGTCCCCCTTAGTTAACGAGCTATAGCATTGCAGGAAGACACCAGGCTTGTCTACAGCCTGTAGACCAGCTTCACTTGTCACATACACACTTTATGGCTTAATTGCAGCACAGATATCAGAGATTTCTGAAAGAATTCCACATCTGAGCTGTATGCAAAGTGGGATTTAGGACAACGTTATGCTTTTTCGCCATTGGAGAAGCTTGGAAACATCCTGCTGCCCACGGCAATGAGAGAAAGAATGTCAGAGAGAGAGAAAGACTGAGTGAAAAAAAGTGAAGAGACTTAGAAATGCACAGAAAGACTAAAAAAAGAAAGAGGAAAAAAATGAGTGTGAGACAAACAGTGGAAGAGGGACTGAGAGAAATAGTGAGAAATGCACACACAGACTGAAAAATGAGAGACAAAGAAAGAGATAGCGAGAGAGAGAGAGAGAGAGAGAGAGAGAGAGAGAGATTGAGCAAAAAAAATTCAAAGGGAGAGGAGGAAAGGAGACCAACAGAAAGAAAGAGAAAGGAAAGAAACAGAAAGTACAAAACAACATTCGAACTTGAGACAGAGAATGAAAGAAGAAAAGAACTTGAGTGAGAAATAAAGCTAGAGAGAAAGACACAGAGACAGAGATAGAGAGAAGAGAGAGAGAGAGCAATTAAAAAATAGAGCTAAAGAGAAAGAGTGAGAGCGAGAGAAAGAAAAGAGAGAGAGTAAAAGACTGGGAGACTGAGAGAGAGAGATGGGATGAGAGATGAGATCTCGAGCCTTTGGGGAGGTGGCTAGCCATCCATCATGACAGTGTGTGTCCTTAAATGTTGTATTCACACATCCCCTGTCGAAAGCACACACACACACACACACACACACACACACGCACACACACACACACACACACACACACAGTTACATATTATCCATCACACACAAACACACGTACACAAACATGCGCCTGCTCTCCCTGCCTGTGCTTTGGCTGAAGCTCTTTGTAATTCCCGAGGTGTCACTGCACTCCTCCGCCGCGGCCGGCCGGGGCCGAGAGAGCCGGTCTAGACTCAGGCGATAGACATCTCATTAGGCTCTCACACAGCACCACTGGCAAGTATCGGGCCAGGCGAGAGAGAGAGAGAGAGAGTGGGGGGAATGGATTCTCAAACTCCAGGATGGAGAGAATGAGATGATGATAATGGCAATAATAGTGTTGAAGGAGGGGGCTCTCCCAGAGGCAGACACCGCTCCTCTGCCACTGCCGTCGTTTTCCAGTCTTAATTAATTTCTCACTCAGTGCTGGAGCCAGCAGCGCTTCGCTCTCCTCTGAAACTGGCCTCTAGTCTGAGCCTCTGCCTGGCTCTATAAAACCACTTCCTCACTGAGAATCACCCCTGCCCCTCTTAGCCTCCATTCACCCACCTTACCTGACCTATGATCAGTCCCTCAGTGATGATAGAAGCTCTTTTCAAAGGTATGTCATAGTAAGAGTGCAGTAAAAGTCTGACCCAGGGTCAGTACTCCATCCACACACACACACACACACACACACACACACACACACACCAAACCCAGGCTCCACAGCCCTTTGCTTTAACTCCAGCTGTAATTGCTCAGGGGGAACACAGTGATAAGAAGAGTGTGTGGTCACCTTTCCAATCTGAAGGTCACTTAGTGAAACCAGCAGTACACAGGCAGAGACAGAGAGAAAAAGTGGCATAGGCAAAGGCATTAACCTTTGACCCGAATTAAATGAATGGCATAGCCACAGGTCACCAGTCCTTTGCAGAAAGAGTAAATAGATTTAACCTCTCAACCTCTTTGCGCTGGTTTTGATGAAGACTCTACTTCGTCCACTATTTTCCTTAGTGCTACAGTTTAGCACTGTGCATTATGCTTTCTTATACATCTATGCTTTCTCTTCTCTTCTCTTCTCTTCTCTTCTCTTCTCTTCTCTTCTCTTCTCTTCTTTTCCCTTCTCTTCTCTTCTGATCTCTTGACCTCTGTTCTGTTCTCTTCTCTTGACCTCTGTTCTGTCCTCTTTTCTTGACCTCTGTCCTCTTGTCCTCTTTTCTCTTCTCTTCTGATTTATTGACCTCTGTTCTCTTTTCCCCTTGTCCTAAAGTATACCCTCTTCTCTTCTCTTCTCTTCTCTTCTCTTCTCTTTTGCTGTTTGTTTCCTGTTCTCCCCAAGACACAGCTAAAAATAGCCATATTTGATCCAAAACTTTACCGTTGTATTTACAGGATTCGAATACAGGTAATCTTCTTATTTAGGATTCAGAGGGCATCCACACTGGCTGGTGGGTCTGATCAGCAGATCTCCACACAGACTCTTACATGTTCTTTCTTATATTTGGGCTAGAATCATAGTAGTGGTGTGTGTAGGTGGGAGGTGGGGGGTAGGTGGGTTACAGAGGCTGAAGGCAGACCCTCAGCAGACAGCAGCAGGCCGATGCACCACCCAAACCCAGCCAAATACTGACACTAATTGAGAGTGCCATGAAATATAGATGAACCCAGAGGTCGCAAGGCAGTTCTCCCCCTCCTCTCTCTCTGTCTCTCTCTCTCTCTCACTCCTTCTCTCCGCCTGCTTCAGTGACTCAATCAGGCTGCAGACAGAGCCCTGGCACGCATAGGCCCCACTGAGCTCCACACCACTTCCAGTGGCAGAAGCCATGTGTGTGTCAGGAAGAGTGAGTGAGTGAGTGTGCATGTGTGTGTGTTTGTGTGAGCATGTGAGCAAATGTGTGTGTGTCTGTGTGTGTGAGGGAAATAGAGGGTGAGCGATAAAGAGAGAACCTCAAGTTGTGAAGAAGATTTGTCACAGAAAGACCATTAAGAAATTAAAAAAATGCACATTTATTCATGCTAAACATTTTGGGGCCAACACTAGAAGTAGGAGAGCAGTTGCCAGAAACCGTAACAGGTGAGCTGAAGTACTTGATAAAATGTGCTAAGCTGTTGCTAAGTAACATATGCCAAGCTTGTAACCCTTCAGTGGAACTGAATGTTCAGTCGGCCATTTAAAAGTCACTAACTAAAGATAATGACTCATTCACAACACAGGCAGTCGATTCTTTGCTGCTCACTTTACTTTTCTACTTCTTTTACATCAAATGACTTTTTTTGGCAATCCAACCAGCCTATTATTTCTCATCTTCTGATTATTCCATGTGTAAGGAATCATTAACAGATTACAAACTAATTCAGCATTAGAAATCATAGATTCTTTTTGATTTACAACATACTGCAACAAAAATGGACAAAACAATGGCATTGTATATATACATCACTGTAGATTCAGATTTGGCCTTTTTGCCTGACAACAATCCCAGTCTGATTGTCAGTGGGCAATGTTAACTGAAGACCTCATTACATAGTGTTGTGCAGTGCTCACATTTCTACAGAGATGGTAAGTAACTAAGTACAAGTACTTCAAACAAGTACTTTCCCTGCAGAAAAACCTGTTCAAAACACAACAAATGACCACCTGTTTTTGCTGGTCAACCAGCACTAACCAGTATGGACCAGCATGAATTCCACGCTGGTCTAAGGTAATATTTCAGCAGGGTTGTTACCACAGTTAAGTAGTTTTTAAGGTATCTGTACTATACATGAGTATTTCCTTGATAGCAATAAGGACCCACTGTTGGTCCACTAATGGCAAAGCTGGCAGTCCATTGGTGTTTGGTTCTGCGCTTTCTGGAGGCCCACCGGTGGTTAAGCAGATTATTAGATTAAATTCCATTTTTACTCAGGGACCAGAGGTTGGCTACATTCACATCTTTCAGATCCCCACCAGTGAACACATGGGTAAAATAAACAGATGAGATGATGGACTCCAAAGAAAGTGACAATGTGTCTAACAGAAAACTGATCTATGGCCTTACTCAGTCAGCCGGTGAGAGGGTACTGCTTTGGTTCTCTTAGTGTGAGCTGATGCCTAAACTCACATGCACAAGAATCATCCGAGTGTATATCTGTAATTGAAGGGGTTAAAACCAGTGACCCCAGTTTTAGGCGATGCAGTCCTGGTTTGCTAGCTGTAATTGAGATAAGATTCCACCTTCAATGATGTAGCAATTATGTTCAGATGCCTGGACAGACAGTTGCGGGAAATTTAAGGACTTTTTAAGGTGGAATGGAAAAATTTGAATAAAATGCTAACAACAGCCTCGAGATATTAATGAATTTAATTCAGCACTACTCTGTGTATCTGGACACAATATTATCCAGTCTTATACTAGCTGACACAGCAGTTCATCACATCTGCTTCAAGCCTTCAGTTCATCCACTTCAACCCTCTAGCGCTGTTTTATAAATCTGAAGCTCCGGTTTCCTGTTAAAAGATTAAGTGGTGACATTTACAATATTAGTAAATAATGTAAATATAAATAAATGTTGTTGTTTTGCTTACACTGAATGTGGGTTTCTCGTTTTGCTGGGGTTTTTTTGCCTTTCTTTGTATGTCAGCTGTCTTTCAAGTCATATTCATTTGGTCTGCCCACTGTGGTGGTAAGCTGTATTTTAAGCGTATACATCTATAATGTTGTAGGTTTAACTTTCTACATCTCAGCTCTCTGATTTTAACTTAGTTTTGTGGTCTTCTCTGGACAGAAGTGTTTGTGGTGAGTGGAGGCATGATTTATTGAGAAGATGCTGCAGTGGTGGTTGTGTTTATGTGAATCCAGCTTTCTAATTGGTTGCTGTTGTTTTGTGTCACTATAAAAGTGTTGGAGTACATAAGAGGACTGCACTGCTGTTAGGAATGCCCTCTTGTCTGATGTAATGACACTGTAGGATATGTGGTGTGATTGTGTGTGTGTTTGTGTGTTCCAACAATGTCCATCTCAAATCCTTGTAAAAGGAAATCCAACATGTAAACATGTCTGAGGTGCTTTTTTGTGTGTGTGTGTGTGTGTGTGTGTGTGTGTGTGTGTGAATTAAGCATGCAGCTCTAGTATAAATCATATGCATGCTCAGTTTCATAGATATCTACCTCTATCCCTCAGTAAAGTCATATGCCATTTAAAAATTAAATTTCAAATATGTTTAAAGAAAAACTTCCGCATTTGAACAATCCGTGTAAAGATAATATTAATGCACTCACAGGTATGTCATACTTTGCATTTCTACAACTGAGATAATTGAATCTTTCTTAGCCTGTCTGGCACTCAGTAGTAGTAAGATCTTGGTAACATCTTCTGAACAAATAACAGCTCACAAAGACATATAGTCATGTCAAGAAATAAGTACACCCCATGAAACGTTTATGGTTTTTCAGCATATTTGCAAATACAAATATGAAGCCTTCGTTTAAATAGTGATGATAGATAAAGATGTTGCAACTGAACAAGTGACACTTAGAAGTAACATTTTGTCATGCTTAAAATAATTGAAATAAACAGCAATGCAATTTCCTCATGTATAAAAGTAACTACACCCATACACATAACTACACCCATACATACATCACTCCTTCAGATGTGTCAAATTGAAATCAGGTCCACCTGATCAGGTGATAAAGGACATTGTTAGAGAATAATCTGGGGGAATTTGGTTTGTTCTCTTCATAAAGAAAGTTGTACATATGCCAGATTTTTATCACAGGATCAGCAAGTAGCTCTTGCAGATATTGATGTAAAATTGCCAACATCTACCATTAGAAAAGGCACACATATGACCTGCATGGGAGCTGCACCATGCACAATATTTACCTGTCTAAAAAAAGAACATTGGGGCAAGATTAAAGTTTGTTATCTAGACAAGAACCAGGACTTCTGGAACAACGTGCTATGGACAGATGAGTCAAAGATAAGAGTTGTACAACCACAGTACCAGAAGCCATGATTGGTGAAAACCAAAACCAGCATTTGATCAGAAGAACCTTGTACCAACTGTCAAGCATGATTATGGAAATGTTAAGGTTTGGGGTTCCTTTGCTGCCTCAGGACCTGGCCAACCTGCGATCACAGAATCAACTATGAATTCTCAGCATAACATTGTACCAGCTAGCTCTATTGTTACTTTTAGCATTAGCCTCTGTCATTCAAGCCTCCTCCTCAGACATTTTAACCATTTTAACAATCAGTAGGTGAAAGATTTCATTGGTCTGAGCAAATTTAAACCTAAACATACTTTAAAGTAGTCTATATTCTCTCAATCCTTAGACACCTATGAACGCACTGAAAATTATGAGTATTATTAATAGTACCCGGAGACTCCATGACCTGTACTGAGCTGAGACTTTGAAAGACATAGGCACTGCTACTCAGGAGACGAGACTTGTCAGAATGTTTGCATACTGTCTACCCTAATACAGACTGTTTGTGTGAAAAGCAGACTTGCAAATTGTACTCCCGTTTCAGAATGTATTAGTTGTCTCACTTTGCATTAGAAATAAAAGGAAGCAAAGAAGCACTACGAAAGGACAAGGAAACACAAGGAAACATTATCTCTACCATTATATCTTGTATATTTTCAAATTATTGGTACTCTTTCTGGATCAGTGAGTCTCCTGTTACCACTGTGGAATGAAAGAATTTTCACACAGCCTTGATTTCATCATGGCACAATTACCTGGACAAGCGATGCCAGCAGAGTGGACTTAGCCCTCCTGCTTGTGGAGATGAGGAGTGAATCAAAGGCATCAGTCATTGTTTGAAGCAAATCAAATAACCACATAGATGTGATGATTTGGGGGGTTGCTGCTAGTTTCCTTCCCACATGGCACCAGTAAGCCTCACTCCACTGAATTATATAGAGTAGATGCAGCAAAGGCAGGAACTCTGCTCTTTACAAAATGTTTCTGCATGTGAGTTGAGACTCCTCGTTGTAATCATCTGACCAGTGACTTGTTTTCTTCTTCGTCAGCTGTCCCACAACTTTGATCTACAGCAGCTTTCTCCCCTCATTAAAAGAGTGTAAGGAAGCATGTGACCATTCATTAAAGATGTGAATGAAAGCAAGTGAGGATGTAGAGGAATGGTCATGGTCTATTTGTGCATACCAGCCTGGAAGACTGAAATCTCTCTCTCTCTCTCTCTCTCTCTCTCTCTCTCTCTCTCTCTCCATTTTGTCTAAGGCGGTGGCAGCCTAGCTCCAGTTGGTGAGCCAGGTGAATAATTGATAGGTGTGGAGCTAAAAGTTTGATGGGTTGCCTGAGGGCAGATTTAACCTGCAGGCGGCATGCCCGTGCCCACCGGCAAGTTCCATACTGCCAACACCCTCTTTGTAACGGACACACAAAAGCTCAGGCTATGTCCTCTCCACATTCTTAAAATCATTTCAAACTGTCTTGCTGCTAGTTACGCAACAAACCTTTAATATATGCAATGGAGGATAAGGATACATTAACATGTCCTGAAGTGCTTGCGAGAGAGCAAGGAAGGCAGGATGGAAGGTATGTGTGTGTGTGACTGCATCCTGTGGCCTAGCAGAAGTGTCACATTGGAGAGGAGGAGTCCCTGTCTGCTGCTTTATTTATGATTTGACTTTTAATATCATTTACTCGTACACAAGAGCCTGCATCTTAAATAAGCCTGGAGGTGTCTTTCTATGTGTCTATGTATTAGTGTCTGGTCTGGCAGCTCAGACGCTGCATACGTGCACAAATGTGTGTGTCTGTAACCTTCCCGGTGTCATGTGTATTCATGTCTAATAATTCATGCAAGCTCAACATACATGTGGAGCTGGAGTTTATTGTTCTCACAGACAGGGAGTGTAAAATATGCTCTGCTAAAACCACACTGTGTGGAGCTTTCCTACTGTGCACCATTGTGTGGGAATGTGTGTGTTACACCTAAGAGTGTATATGGGGGAGGGGTGTGTGTTATACCATCATGTTGACGCGGTATGGCATGTAGGAGGAGATGTGTATGTTTGTGTGTGCGTGTGATTGTGTGTGTGAGTGTTATTTACCATTCTTTCTAAAGATTTGCACATCTTTGTCTATGTATGTACATATGGAGGGTGGTCTATGCCTGTACATCAAACAGACAAATATTAAAATATATATAAAAAAAATATAAAAATATAAAAGATAGATAGATAGATAGATAGATAGATAGATAGATAGATAGATAGATAAGCTCCCTGGACAATATATTAGTCACTTTGCGTGGTTAAGGTGGTAGTAACTTCAGGCTCCTGCAGATGCCATTACACAAGGATGATCAGGCTATAAATACCTGCAGGAGATGCAACGGGATTCATAGATTGAAAAGAGGTGGTACAGTGCAATGCATGTCTCATTCAATGTGTGGAAAATTGGTTGCAAAGCAGATGTTACTGATTGGCAAAAAAAGTGACCGCTTATTTTTTGGTCTGCTAAAGTTATACAGATAGATAGCCCATTCCAAACCTCCCCTAATGGGGATCCATTGTAGTCATCATCAAGCACATGGTTTGATTAACCATGACTTAAAGTCCCAGGCAACACAAAGTAATATATTACATTACATATAATGTAATATAATATATTATATTACTTATATTAAACATCCCACAAAGCTTGAATGACAGATATATGATATAAATATAACAAAACGTGACTTAAAATCTGCTGACCATACAGAAAACTATGGGGGCGTGGCTAATGAGCAGTTGGATTGACAGCGTTCTTTCCAACAGTTCTGAAATGGTTTTATGTGGGTGAGGCAAGAGACACCAGTCTTGTGATTGGTTAGGGAATGCTTATGGAAGCAAACCCAAGATCGAGACCATCCAGTTTATGTGGAGAGGAGAGAAATATGGTGAAATACTATATATAGGGTATTTATTTGTCATTGCAATTTTATTTAATGGGTATAGTTTAGCAACATTACTGTTTGCCTGCAGGAAGAAAAGACAGGTCTAGGCTCCATGAGTCTTTAAAACAAGTGTTGCTGATGGAATTTACCAGATATAGATGATGGCTGGGGCATCTAGGCAAAATCATGGGCCAAATCTGGATTTAACTTTTACCGGATTTATGTTTACTGGCATTTATTTGAATGATATATGGTATGTTACGTAAGCATAACAGATAAATAAATGGGTTTAAATAATGTCCTAATATTATTGCATAGCGTACGATGACTTGTTATATTACTGCATATAATGCTTCAGTAATACATTTCAGCTCTTGTAGATCAGCTTGATTGATTATAACACTACTCCAACATAAAACAACATTTAATGTGTGAAACATCACATTTCCAACTACAGTCAATGTGATTTCAGCCAGTGGCCTTTAAGTGAGTCAAAACCTGAAGTACACAAATCTCAAAATTCCACCTATTGCTTTTTTCAGCACATATCAGAGTGCTTTTTTATTTGTAGTTCATGTTGCCAAGGATTTATCCGAAGATTGTAAGCGATCCTCTG
>CM067479.1:30846442-30859514 GCA_034552555.1 Semaprochilodus insignis
CATGCCCCTGGAAATTATTTGTGTGCTATTATTATTATTACTATTATTGCTATTAAGTGCTGAGGTTATCTATGATATGTTTAGAAAACATATTGTGACATTGCTTCATTATTTATCACAAAATCAATAAATATTGTTATATTGTCCTAGTTAATAGAAAGGGCTTGGCTTTTGGGCAACACCGAGCATGTTTACATACACTTAATATTCCGATCTGATTTGGGCAGTTATCTGATTATTTTAGTGGTCATGTAAACAGGATATTCTGATTTCTTACACTGCAATAAGGCCTAGAAATACAATAAAGAAAGCAGCTCTGTGAGGGGCTGGTGACCTGTTCAGGGTGTTTCCTGCCTTCTGCCCAATTAGTGCTGGGGTAAGCTCCAGCACCCTCCTCGACCCTGAAAGACAAGAGGCTCTAGATTCCTCAGTGCATGCATACTCTTATTCTTTCTTTTGGATTTTTCAAGCAGTGCATTTGCATAAACATGCACTAGAAATAAGCATCTTGTCATCTCACCACAAGATGACAACAAACCATGTGATGCTGAAGTCAACTACATGCTTGATGAAATGAAGGATATAAGTATTCTTTATCTGCATATTCAGTTTTTTCACTCAAGTGATTTTTTTAAGTGTCAGTATCAGTTTTACTATTTGACAAGTTTACATCATGAGTTATGGCCAGTTGCAAAATATGATTATTGCCTAACTCATGTAGACCCCACTGAGTTCCTCATTATCTGGTTGCTTAAGTATATGCAAACACATTACTCAATGTTTCATATTTAGACATTCCTTATATGGTAGCAAAGGGTGATAGCACACATATTTAATGTCTGATAGCAAAACTGTGTTGTTGCGGTGTTGTTATATAAGCATGATCAATGTGTTTTCCATATGTGACTTTTCCAAAAGTGAATTGCAAACCTGGAAGGAACATTTTGCATTATAACTGAAACTGAAAACACAAAAGAAAGTAACACAGGATAATTAACCTTATGTAGGAAAAGCTTTCAGTTTCTACTTAATCTTCACTCTAGCATTTTGTCCATGTTACTAACAGTAGATTGGTAGTGGAATGAAAGTAAGCTAACTTAACTAATGATTTATTTATTTATTTATTTATTTATTTTGCAAAATCTGTAGATTATGTACAAATGTTTGGATTCTTTGTGTCAACACAGCAAGTTTTCAGTGCATTTTTTCCATGTTCAGTACTTTATTTCTACTTTTTAATATCTTAATAAGTTCTTTCTAAACTTATATCAGCAGAACATCTTTGAATATCTAAGAGTGAAACAGTTTGCCTGCAACTACATGAAACTTCGGAATAACTCTGCGCCTGTGTCCAATCACCTGATTTACAGTGTGAAACTGGAGGCCATGGAGTCACGTCTGAAGCAATTATCTCACGCTTTACCTCCCCACTAAGTGCTGGTGTTACGCGGTGAAATGAAAAGTCCAGCACTGCAGTGAACTCTTTGAGTTAACATGAATAATTAGCAACTGCATACTTCAGTCTCTGAAAGCGGCAGAGCAGTCTCCCTCTCACTCTTCTGACACTTTCAAGCCTTTGTCTTCTCCTTCCTCCTCCCAGCTCGCACAGACCTCACAATTTATTTAGCATTTCACAAGAGAGACCACAGGGCATTCCGCTCGTATTATTTTATTTAGGCCCTATTCCTTTTTTTCTTTTAGTCCTCATATTTATTCATTTATTTTGGTGTTTTTGTGCTGTCTCTCAACCAGTGTTCTCCAATTTATTCCTGTCAAGAAGTCCTGTACCCTTTCACACACCTCTATTTTTCTTCTTCTCACTCACTTCTCTCTATCCTAGTCTGCCTCTTTTCATACTGCTCTCGCCTGCTCTCCCCCTCTTCCTTTCCCTCTCCCTCTCCCGCTCTCTCTCATCAGGCGGATGTAAGAATAGAACAGGGGAAGCCCTCTCACCTCTCTATCCATGTTGCAAAATTAGCATATTCATGAGGGAGCCTATACATTATACATGAGATCCTGAGGGGAAACAGGAACGGAATGAGACACACACACTCACACACACACACACAAACATACACACAGACACACAAGAAACAGACAGAGACAGACAGAGATAGATGGTAGAGGTGAATGTGATGTGAGAATATGCACAGGCAGAAAAAAATCTGCACGCACCTAATAACGGGAACAATATCCAATTACCATTCTGTCCAATTTTAACAAATTACAAAGAGAAAATATTTTCTACTTTTATGAATAAACAATGCCATAGAGTGTCACTGATTCAAAGAATCATTCTTATTCCCTGCGGTCATTTTCACAGCCTTCACTTCACAGCCAAATCCATGTGGTGCTTCATATCTAAAAATGAAAAGCATGCCTTATTAAAATATTAAAATACCTGGATCACTAAATAAATGCCATGGTGAGTTTGGGTAGCAATATATATATACATATATACATATAGTAAACTTATACATATATACTGTATATTCTAAGTTTAATATATATAGTAAACTTCTATATATATAAGTACACATATATATATACACTGCAAATACAGTGATAGGAGAATATATTTGGGGTGTATATACTGTATATACTCTCTTCCACCTGGAGAATATCAGATCTTGACTAATTGATGCAAATGAAATAAATCAACCATGTGATTTTATTAAACGCTATTTTCATGATCCAGAATTAGTGTAAGTAGCCTACAGGCGGAGGTGCAGTTCAGCAGTAGGTTGCAGTGTGAGGACCTGAATGCAGGTTTCGTATGAATGTGTGTGTATGTGTGCGCGTGTGGGGTTGTGTGTGGGGTTGTGCTGGCTGAATGTGGGCTGATTGTAGGAGACGTCTGTGGAGACTGAAGCAGCCACGGCTAACAGCTTAGAGGAGAAAAGGTTAATGCTCAGTGCTCAGAGCTCTCCTCATAAGAACACAGGCTGCCTCTCAGGGACCCTTAAGGAGGAGAGGAGTACCAGCCAACACTCTGTACTCTCTCTCACCCTCTCTCTCGCGTTTCTCTCTTTTCTTCCCTCTTGCTCGCTCTCTCTCTTTCTATCTCTCTTCTTCTCTCACTCACACTCTTGTGCTTTCTGTCTTTTTCTCACACCCTGTTTTCTTTTTCTTTCATTCTCTCTTGCTTACTTTCATTACTCTTGCTTATTTTTTCTTTCTTTTTTCAATATATACTTTCTCATTTCCTCACTTTCTCTCTCTTTCTCACTTTTTTCACTCTCCCTTTCTCTCTCTTGCTTTCTCTCTATTTCTCACTTTCCTTCTCTCTTGTGGTCACATTTTCTCTTTTTTTCTGTCTCGCCTTCTCTTTCACTCTCACACTCTCTTTCTTGCTCCGTTTCTTTATTTCTTCCTCTCTCTCTTTATTTCTTCCTCTCTCTCTTTATTTCTTCCTCTCTCTTTGCTTTCTTTTTATATACTTTCTTTCTTTCTTTCTATCTTTGTTTTTTTTTTCTTCATTTCTTTCTTACTTTTACTCTGTTCTGGTCTTTTCTCTCTTCATTGCACACAACACTGATGACATAGCCTTGCCGAGTGATGATGTGCCGGACTTAGGAAAGATGTTAATATTGTAAGTATTTGTGACATTATATGTGCAGCTAAGTTACTTGTGTTGTGCTGGGCTGTAGTGCTGGGTAGTAGGTGTTGGGTCTGCCATATACTGGAAGTGCATGACTATTGATGACATGATTTTGGTAGAGCTGGGCCGCGGTTTGTTTACTGCTGCCATGTTCAGTAAAAGACCTTTTACATAAAGCGCTATGTTTGCAGTGTCTTCTTCTTGCCAGCGCCACACTATTTTCTTAAAAATACTCTGAGCCTTCCTGAGATGTCTTGTGACTAAAAGTTAAGCACCATCATGTTCATATTACAGGAAACATTCCCCTCCCAACACCCTCCAACCCTAGCACACACACACACACACACATACTCTGAGATCCGTAGCCACAGTGGCATAAAACTGTGGCTCACAGTTCAGAGTCTTTGGGTTTTTTAATGAGGTTGGTTCAATGAGGTGGAGACTCTGCACTGTATGTCTGATGTCTGTATGTGTGTGTGTGTTACTACAGTTTCACCACAAGCTTACGTAAGCTGCTCTGCTCAAGAAGCAGAAAAGCATATTCTGGGCACAGTCACAGAGAGAGGGCTCCCTCCATCAACACACACACACACATACAGTTCCTCACAATCAACACAAAACTAGCTAGCCCTGTTTCCCCTTTCTTAATTAGATGCTAACCAATGAGAGTGAAAACTAGAAACAGACACTATTTAACACTCCAACAGCCATAAATGAGAAAGAAGAAAGAAGCTTTGCTTGCTCCAGCTAAAACATTTAATGAACAGAATGGAAACCCACCGTTTACCCCCTGTATAAGGCAAAAGTGACATTATTTAGCTTATATTAGAGGTTTTGGAGAGCTGTAGCGCCAGCGTGTGTGGGAGTATGTTAGTAGAGGTCGTGTGTGTCTGTGTGCATGTGTTAGTAGGAGTGTGTGTGCAGAAAGGCGATGGCGTCCTCTCGGCCTCAGTGACTGAAGCTAATATCAGATTACTGCTGGAAATTGGCCGAGTCAAACTCCCTCATTAACGCTAATAAGACTGTGAGGTGCCATGCTCTCGCTCCCTGCAACCTTCTGCTCAACAGAGCCCCTTATACGCACACACACACATGCATAAACCGTAGCTCACACTGGCAGGAGCACTTTACACACATATGCTATATTTAGCACTAAAGCATGCTAATAGTTGTAGAAGATGAGCTCTTATACATAACTCTCATGCATGCAATCATGACCCAATTCAGCATCCAGCTAATCTGGTTCTGGAAATCTATCTCACTTTATTACTACCACTACTTCTTTGCTGATGGCATTCTTTAGAAAACAATGAATGAGACTCAGTATTCAGTATTCATATAAAATTTAAAAAGTACTACCTAAATGTTTAAATGCAGAATTTAGTATAGCAATGGCAGTTGCTTTTCCAAAATCAGTAGGGAGTGAATGTATGACCATTAGAGGTGTGCTCATTAGAGCTGCACTAATGCTCTGCCATGCACTGAGCTGAACATAGTAACTAGATTTACATTGGTATACTTGAATTAAGAGTTCGGCACATACCAGGAACCTCAAACACGGTTGAAAACAGCTTACCAAACTTTTTTGCAAATACAAATCTCGGATTTGCAAAAGAGAAGTCAGTTACAAAATTCTAGACTGTTTACTCCACCAACAAATGTATATATGACAATAGAGTAAAGGAAATGGCAGACTATATCTACCATTCCAGGCTGATAGATATCTGCACATTCCATACCCTTCCCAAGGAACAAAAAGAGCAACAGGCATGGTTGATGTTCATCTTTAAATGTGACTGAAGATCCAGGATGGATTCACCAGCTTCTGAACTGAATCTTTTGTTCCAAGTTGGTGAATAGGAAGCCACCTTCAGTGCCAACATCTTTAACAAGAGACTAAAGAAAGGAGCAGTTCCACCTTTACTAGCATCTCAGCCTCTTCAGCAACATGTAAGTAGCAGCCATGATGTGATTTTATCCACTTTTTGAGGAAGCAGATCATCATAAACTCAAAACTTCCTAATAAGTAACAAGTTTGGCTGGAGGTTAGGGAACCAGCCTTGTGACCAGAGGGTTGCCGGTTCGATTCCCTGAACCGACAGCAACGACTGAGGTGCCCTTGAGCAAGGCACCTAACCCCCAGCTGCTCCCCGGGCGCCGTGGATAGGGCTGCCCACCGCTCCGGGCAAGTATGCTCACGGCCCCCTAGTGTGTGTATTCACTAGTGTGTGTGTGTGTGTGTGTGTGTATGTGGGTGTTTCACTTCACGGATGGGTTAAATGCGGAATATAAATTCCTCTGTGTGAAAATCACAAATGGCACAAAATGGCTCAAAAGCTCAAAAGTTTGACTTACTGCTGTTGTCAAGATTGAAAGCTAGTATAGGTAACATTTGCTAATGGCCTCACGTAACTAACATTTGCATAGCTAGCTAAATAGTCTGAAGATCTAGCTTTCTTACACCAGAGCAGACTCAAGAATCTTTATGTATAATCTTTGTTGACACAGAGGATTTATTATGGTGTCTGTGCCATTAAATAATTCATGAGCAAAGGGAAAACAGCTTGTATTGTAGGGCCAAATCATAAGGTTGTGAAACCGCATCTGGGCTTTTTTACCCCGACCAAAGTCACAAACCTTCTATGCAGACATCAGAGAACATTATAAAATACTGAAAAAACAATACGTTCTATGGCACCTTTAACTGCACCGATTTCATCCAAAGTTTCTTTTCCTTTACTAATACCAATATGAAACCTTAAATTGACCGATATTGATTAGAAATTTTTTTTCTGTCAAAAAAAAAAAACAAAACTAGTCAAAGAACTTCACCTAAGCTGGAATTGTACTTTTTTCATTTGTGATTAATTAAATGGTTCAGATGATAAGATATTCAGAGCGGTTTGATGTGAAATGCACAGTTCTAGAGAAACTGAAGAGTGATGGTGTTAGGAACCAGATGTTTTGATGTCTATAAAAACTTGCAGAAAATATTACATCAGATTGTTATGAGTGCTCTGCCTGATGCCTGAGATTGTTTATAATACTTTTGTGACAAGCTATTAACCTAATATGTACTCTGAGAGGTACATGCAGAGTGTTGTAAGGCAAAACAGCACTCAAAGAAAATGTTAACACTGCATGCAAATCTTAGAAGACATGTTTAGGTTGATTAGTGGTTTTGGATAGTACATAAAACAGCTATATTTGCGTTGTAGACATTGTGACCCCTGGTTTCTAACACCACTACTAAGCCTTTATGTTTCTTTACAATGAACCATGTCACATCAAGCAATGCTGTTTTTTATTTGTCAGTGACTGAATCATCAGTTGCCAACCAAACAATCAACTGAAGTTTTAATGTCTGATATCTGATCCAGCATTTTCTGCTGATATAAATTTGATACAGATACCCATTAATACAACACCCACTGATGTCGATATGCCATCTCTAGTGTATTGTTCTTATTGTTTCTCCTAGTACTGTGTAAACAGTTCCCACAGTCATAGTGTTTAGAAATGTCAAATTTCATGAGAGAGTGAATTCTTCCCCAAACAATCATTATTTAATCAAATCATTAATGGTTAATTATTGTCCGATCAGAAGTGAGTACTTCTAACAATCAGGCATAGTGTGTGGAAAAAAACCTGGAGCTTAATTTTTCACTTTAATGGTAGGATCTGAGTTCAGTGTGCAAATATTAATGTGTGTGTGTATGTATGTGTGTGTGTATAAGGTCACAACCCTTCACCCAGCATGTCCTATTGTCATGACTGGCCTGGCCAACATCCACTGTCGGCACCCCATCTTCGTTCGGCACGAGGGCAGTATGCAGGCTTTTATTTCACTTTTAATGAGCTATAAAAGGACTGTAACTTTTTAAATAAACCATAAAGGAGGGGTTATAAAAAATGAGTGCTGTTCTGACTGCGGCCAGACTCAGAGCAACACTTGCCCCGACATCTGCATGTGTATATTAGTGAGAGAGAGAGAGAGAGAGAGAGAGAGAGAGAGAGAGAGAGTGAGTAGGGCACACTTATATCTGTGCGCACATTGATTTTCACATAAAAATATTGGCCATGATAGCAGTCGGGGCTCCAGTAGCAGACAATATATAAATACTGCTCTCTCTTTTCCATCCTCTGTCTTGCAGCAGTACATAATCATAGACTGGATTATACAATTCACGTTTTTCTTCCTTTATTTATTTATTTTTTTCATTTTGACAATATGATTGAAGGGCAATTTCTCTGGGTAATTGGTGGCACCGTGGCAATGTGTATGGAATAGGGGTGCAAATAGTCAACAAATGTGTCCACAAGCACTATGTTATTGAACTTTAATACATCAACAGCTATTATTTGTTTAGAGCTCCACTGATACAACTGATATATATTTCTGATACACTGAGTAAAATAAGCTCCCATCACATATGGAGGATTCCAACTTTTAACATATAATTATTTTCTAGCTCTGAAGATCACTGCTAGCAGTGGATTCTCTAGGCCTGAGATTAAAGAGGAACCTGAAAAGTTGCTATAAACAACTAATATAACAATTCTCGTCTTAAAACTAAATTATTTTGCCAATAGAGGTGAAATGTCAGTGTAGCTCACTCTAAGGAGCGTTTTACAGTAACTAATGTGCCTGAGGATTTAGTAATAATCATAACTTTAACTCTTTTATTTGCAAGTCTAATTCAACTGATATAAGTGATATGAGTTAGATATAAGTGTCCAACATCAGCTCTGCCAGGGACTTCTGCCTAAGGTCAGGATTTGCCCAATCCGGGCTTTAATGTGCAGGGCTGCAGCTGGATTCGTCTTGTAACTAGCATGTATAGGTCAGTTATGTCTAGTTATTCCCACATAGCAAGACCTATAAGTGGTCAGTCAAGGTGAGATTGCTCATTGCCTGAGTATAACAGAGGGTGTTCTATCAACCAAAGGGCAGGACATTTTCTCCAGAGCAGAGGCTGAAACCTGCAGTCTATCATTCTGTGCTCTATTTGAGAGGGATGTGTGTGTGTATGTGTGTGTGTGAGGGAAAGACAGTGTGTTGTAACTTATGATTACAGCTCACAAAGAGTAGACAGGCAATCTCTAAAACTCTGAATCTCTTCCGTGAACACATACTCATGTGTTCTTCAACCCCCCACCCCCCTTCCTCTCTTCCCCTTTCTTTTTCTCACACCCTGGCGACCCCTCCTTCTCTCAACCATTTCAGTGTATTTCACATCACTCTCAGAGGTAATTGAAGCCTTGCTCTCTGTTCCTCCAAATCAACAACCATGGAACTGTTTCTTGCACTACTCTCCACTCTCCATGTAGCTCCACCGTCTGCCATCCTCACTGAGGGAAAAGTGCACCCAATCTATGCTATCATCACAACCTAGCCTGAACCCACTGGCCTGCAGTCGTCTGTTGTGCTTACAAAACAATGTTCATATTTAAATGAGCAAAAAGTTGCAAGAAACAAGGGCTCCCAGAAATCCAGAAGCCCCTAAATAACCACGCTGATTCCCTTGTATCTTCAGAATCTAAATAAAGAACCCATTAAGAAACTTTAGAAACATGTTATTCATTAAAGACTTTGAATGAACAGAGTCATTGTAACAGTGTTTTATTTTAGCCTGCTCCACACCTGAAATGGCATGTTTCTGTCTTTTACCAACAGGATGCTCCTGTTATACACATTCCTATCTCTAAAACAAAGGACAACATACTGCTACATGTAAAAGAAAATAATATAAAACAGAAGAAAGAAAATGCTCCAAATAAGTAAATGCTCTTATAGCTTACAGTTTATTTATATTTTGTACTATAAGAAAATAAAAGACAAGAATCTGTGACATTTATTTACAAAAATACAAAGAAAAGTCTGAAAGTGTGAATGTACAGTGAAGAGATGACCATCTTAATTTTGTACATAAAAACAAATTTTAAATTTGATGCCTGCAGCTCTCTCCAAAAAAGAGTTGTAACAGAGGCATGATTACGACTGTGTTACAGCACCTTACCTTTTAATTACATGTTTGAGATCTGAGGAAACTATTTGTTGTCATTTTTTTGTTGTGAGTGGAACCTTTGCCCATTCTTGCTTGATACAAGACTGCTGGGATCATCATTGTCTGATTCTCCTCTTCATGATGCGCCATACACATTCAATAGGAGACAGATCTGGACTACAGGCATGGAAGTCAAGCATACATGCAAAATAAGGTCTCCCAGGAAAAGACACTGTCTTAATGGAAGCACAGGTCATTCTTAAAGCCCAATACATGCGTCTGCATCGATAGTACCATCTCCAATATTGTTGCTATCCAAAAAAAAGCATGTATCTCCATTTTTTCCCATTTTTACTTGACTTTACATCATTTCAACTATACAGTTGTCATTTACATTGGCATATTACATTGACATGCCATACATATGCTAAAATTTCATTATGTATGGACCAATAGTTTTCTTTTGAACACCAACATTGTGGGCACTCATGCACCTCCACCTCCAGAAGTTCTGGTTGTTCCCATTTATCTTTGGCTGTTTTATCCCCAAAACAAGTTGAAACATGGACTTTTGTGACCACAACACATTTTTCCACTTAAAGACCATTAGAAATGAGCCCATGCCCAGAGAAGAGGTGGTGTTTCTGTATAGAACTGATATATGGCTTTCTCCTTGTATAAAAGAGTTTCAAGTTGTAGTTCTTGACAACGGTTTACCGAGGTACTTCCGAGTCCATGTGGCTATATTTATTTGTAGCATGATGGTTTCTTATTCGCATCGTCTGAGGACTTAAAGGTCGCACACATACAACATTGGTTTCCGGCCTTGACTCATACCGACTAAGACTTCTCTGGATTCCCTAAATCTTTTCAGAATATTATTTACAGGAGATGGAGAAAGACTTACGTTCTTCTTACATTAAGAAATATTCTTTTTGAACTCTAAATTTGCTTTGCAAAGTCGGAGCCTTTAGTAGATGTAACTTGTATTTCCAAACCATGTTTTTCCCACCTGTAACTAATTCACCAATTCACAGTGTAACTTTTCAGTCTTATTTACACTATCTACTTTTTTTGAGTGTGTTATTTATATTACAAAATACAATAATGTTGGTCAGCCAAAACATTAAAAGACATTTCTCTGTACTTTTGTCAGTTAAATAAAGAGAATTATCGACATGCCAAATCATAGGTTCTTGTTTTTATTTCAAAATGCCTTAATAGGTCCAGAAATAGGGTTTGTAGAATAAAGTAATTTCCATGACAAAAAAGAGAAATTAGCATCTACTCATGTCATATTCTGTTCCTTGGATGCCGAAGTCAGCTACTTTGACTGGATAGATTTCCCAATAGCTTTAATGAGTCACAGTCATGAATTCTTCATTCACATATGGATTTGGTACAGTTTTACTCTGGAACTGATCTGGAGTCAATCTATCTGGGTGCATGTAAAATGTGTGAAAGAAGAAAATGAAGGCTGCCTTTGTTGGAGCTATCCAGTGTGAGAAAAGACTGCCCTGTATTTGAAGCAAACTCCCCTTTCTTAAACAGGAGCACTGATTTCACTGTTGTAACTCTGTCTAGGAGTTAGGGTTAATTTTCTAAAAACAGGTAGTCATTTTTGTAATAATAAATGAAGCACAACACATGATGTGCTCACCAACTTGAATAAAAGAGAAGACATTTAGCCATTGCCATAGTCTCATGCTTTTCTCAGCATACACTGTGATACAAAACATGATTTGATGACTTAATGAGAAATGTGAAAATCTTATATGCACCTGCCTTTTTGCGCGAAATATGGCAAAATGGGTCTGCTTAAACAACTAGATTCAATTTCATTCTCTCTCTCTCGTTCTCTTTCGGCATGCATACACATTCACAAAATTCTGGCAAATCTAACAAATGAGTAATGAAACCCATAAAGACCAAGAAAATATCTCAGATATTATTAATTCTATCGTGATCAGCCAGATGTGACGGTACTTGTGTGCATGACTGTTCTCACTATTAAAAAATAAAGATGCCTAAAAAAGATTCTTTGGAGCGATTCCACAGAAGAAACATTCTTGCGTTTCTAAAGAACCTTTCAGTGGATAGTTCTTTAAAGAGTCATGAATTTAAATAAAACGTGTGAATATGAAGAAGCTTTTTAAAGTATAAGTAACCCTCAGATACTGTAAGGGGTATATACTAAATAAAGGTTTTCTTAAAGGACCCAAATCACACATCTTCCTTGTTTTTTTTTTTCTTCTTCTTTTATTTCCCATGCTCAAAAATGCTTTATAATCGAACACTTTACAAAAGTAACAAAATACACAATCAGCAATACATAAAATAACACACAACTCACACACACAATCCACAGCTCCCACAGCCTGCAAGGGGATTCCCTCGACCATTATATAGAGTCCTTACTGCAGGGAAGGTCTTACTCTTCAGCTATTGTGCATCACAGTTGGCCCAGGAAGCCTCAAAGGCCAGAAATGTCCATAGATACGAAGGTGTAGGGTTTTCGAGCAGCTGTACACCACCAGACCAGACGCCGTCATGGCTGCAGTGCAGTGTCGTCCAAAAGACCAGACTGATATATGTAAATGTCTTTTCTGATTGGCTTTTGTGCCTCATTCAAAAAGCAGTCCAGGCTGTAACACAGTAACTTCAGTGTTAGTGTTAGTAAATATGTTGTTTTTTGTGACATCACAAAACACTGGATTCAAAATGGGCTGTTTTTAGCTTAGTTTCCATTTAGAATAGGGAACAAATAGTACATTCTGAAAGTTTAACAGTGTTTACATATTGGATTAAATTAATTATTTGGTATGTAAATAAAATTAAGAAGTTTTCTTTAAACATGTAAGGAAATTTCTTGATAAGGGCACTTTAAAAAGCACCAAAAACCAATTAGGAACCTTGATTTTTAATAGTACACTTCAGGGTCACATGGCACCCAGCTATGTCAAGGCCATCATACAGTGCACAACTGTTCTTTTGTTTTTCATATAATGTATGAAGCCATGGGTGAGAGTGCATGAGTACTGAGTAAAGAGCAGAAGCTCTCAACACACACACACACACTCACACACACACACACACCCTTCTCGTGAGATGATGTGTGTGGGTGCAGTTTGCTTCTCCTTCGTCAGAGCGCTCAGCACATTCTCAGCCATACTAAAAGAAGGGGGAGAAAAATAATTGCCCGTTTTGGAGAAGAGTAACGTATAAAATGTGTGTGTCGCTCAAGCACATCTTCAAAAGGCTTCTGCGACGGCAGCAGAGAGCGAATCTTAGCGTGGCGCGTTTAGGACTTCAAACGGCTCACAATCAACAGCCTTACAGAGAGCTCCCTCCATGTTCTTCAGCGCAGAGTGAAAATAACCTACCCGGCTCCTCCGTAACTTCAAACAAGTCATCACGAGAGAGAGAGAGAGAGAGAGAGAGAGAGAGAGAGAGAGAGAGAGAG
>CM067479.1:30864514-30888217 GCA_034552555.1 Semaprochilodus insignis
GTGTGTGTGTGTGTGTGTGTGTGTCTGCGAGTGTGTGAAGCAGAAGGAGAAAGAATGGAGGGAGTGGCAGGGCTGGCTCTTGGTCCTGCAGGTACAGAAGAATGATTATGAATGACAGTATCTGACTAATTGCTCTCGCTCATCTTTCTCTTTTTCACTCTAATCCCCCATCACATTCTGTTAAACCGTACTTCTAAGTTCATTATCTTCATTAGTCCCGTAATGATCTCCCCTGGTGGTCCTTCACGTGACGTATCACTGCTCCTACGCCTCTTTCCTGGGATTATATCCTGTCTGTACCGTTTTTACATTCAGTATCGTGTTATGATTCTAGATGCATTCGGCCAACTCATCTGAAATTCCCCATTTGTTCTGTGGTTCTAATGCATGCCTCTCTCTCTCTCTCTCTGTCTCTTTCTCTCACTCTTTCTCTCTTTCTCTGGTATCCACATGCACAGCTCTGACAGACTCTGCCTGGAGGTGTGAGTACCCTGCTGAGACTCATGGGAGGCTGGGCCGTTGCCGCGACGCCCACACAGCTGCTTACAGAGCCGGTTCGCCCACAGAGGGACTGGCGTGACCCCTCAAGATGGGACGTCCCGGCCCAGAACTGACCCACTCTATGTAGAGTGAACATTGGATGAGTCTGTGTGAAACAGACAACATTCTTGGGAGACTGGAATGTTGAAAATGGAAAATAAGTGTGTTTGTCTGTATGAATGTTTTGAGAGTGGCAAGTCTGAGTGTCTGTGTGTGTGTGTGTGTGCATGCGAGTGTTTGTGTGTGCATGTGTGTGATTAAGCCTCCAACTCTTCTCGTCCACAGACGCTGCAGTATTGCAGTGCTGTGAAATGAAAGTCAGCCACCAGAGAGTGCTAGTCTGGGGAGAACCATCTTCTCCTCAGCCTCTCCCCAAATAAATAAGAATTTTTGATTACAGTAACAGGCCCATGAATTATGCAGATGTGAGGATGATGCAGTGGAGATGAAAGATGGGCTCTTTAACCTTTCGCTGCAGCACCGCCGCCACTGCTGTGAGCTAGACAGAGCCGTCTCCTTCCGCCACTTCTGTCTGGCCATGGGTGGATCTCCAGACAGAGTAGTGGGAAAGGAGGAGGAGGGGGGTCCTTTACTTTGTCATTCATTTTCCATTTAGAATGTCCTGCCAGCATCACACAGTAATAAATACACCTAGCATGGGTTTAATAGAGAATTCCTGTGTTCTAT
This sequence comes from Semaprochilodus insignis, assembly GCA_034552555.1. Classification (NCBI taxonomy): domain Eukaryota; kingdom Metazoa; phylum Chordata; class Actinopteri; order Characiformes; family Prochilodontidae; genus Semaprochilodus; species Semaprochilodus insignis. The sequence goes on from CM067479.1 coordinate 30,865,742, forward strand.
TCAGGGAAAGTCCTGGACACACTTCTAGCTTATGTGTATTAAATGTATTGCTGTTGTTGGAACAAAATCTTGGGTCTTTTTTTACACTATTTTTTTTTACACTACATTAACTTACATTAAAATCGATGTGTTTCCTTCTCCTGAAAACGAACTGCTTTGGAATTGAGGTTTTGTCCTGACGCTGATGGTAGGCATTGAAACAGAAAGTTTTGTGGTCTGTTCATATTGGTTACGAAAGACAACAAAGTCCCTTTTAAGAAAGCTAAAACATACACAGCTCCCCTCTTCTGCACATTTCAGTTGAGGCTCATTTGGCACAAACCAATGGGAGAGAGAGGCAGACAGAGAGAGAGAGAGAGAGAGAGAGACACAACCAGGAAATATCCATTGTAGTTAAAGCTGTTAATCAGCTCAATATGCTCCATGTCTGGAGTCTGTGAAGAGGAGGAAGATGAGGTGTTTAAGAAATTAACTGTCCCCCGACTCCCTCTCGCACACATACACTCTGCCCGTCGTCAGAAAAGTGTGGCAATGAGCAGTAAAGGTGAAATCCTGATGAAGCCAACTTTGATCCTTTGTGCAAACACCCACTGCCCATTTTAAGCATCCATTTGTCTTATCAGGCTGGCTAATTGGCAGGATTTTGCATGTGGGAAGGCAGCCATGAGCTCTGACAATATGCTACAAAGATTTAATGCTGTTCAAAAGCAAGCACCACAGAGAGCTTAGGAAAGTTTCTTCTGGGACATAAGAAAGTCAGGAGTCGGTATAATGTGAGTGTGTTAAAGACAATAAAAAAACGTTCATCTTAATCATGTGTAGGCACCTGAGAAATCAGTGTATATTCAGAATACTGAAATTATCCATCAATAGTCAGGTCAATTTTGTACTAGTCTCACTGTAGCTTTGTAAATGAAGTATGTATGCTCTGAAAAAAGGGATTCATTTTACTAGATGTGTACACCGAAATGTTCTGTTCTTATAAAACCCAACAACACTATTTAAAACACTAGCTGCTCTTTACATTTTGTAAACGTTTTAGGATGAATTTACCAGTAAAAGTAACTAAAACAAATGAGAATAAAACTTTGCTGCATTCATGTACATTCATTACAATTTTATGTATTTTAATGTAAAACCTTTGCTTTTGACATGCAAGGTTTTGTTATGACCACAATGAGATATTACACTCACATAATTAGGACAGGCCAGAATTGCATTATATTTCATTACTGTACAGTTTTAAATCATGTAAAATCAATACATCACTTTTGCAGTAAGGACAAATGTCAGAGACCACCCTTATTATTCATTCGGGCACTTAATGAGATATTTCTGAGTAGATTAGAAGTAAAACAATCCACTTAGCAGAAAGCATCAGATAAATAATACTTATAGTTCTCATTTCAGAAAGAGGAGGAAAGCAAGGTTTACTTGTGCTTTCAGACCTGAAAAGCAACCATAGGTGTTTCTGTCCATCCTTGCACTGTGAGAAGACAATCAACACTATGGGTCTGAAGGATGTGTAGCTATTAAGAAGATGTTACTTGAAAAGGAAATGGACAAAAAAGAAGACAAAAAGAAGACACTAGAACACTGAAAGCAGTGATCTAAAATGTGGAATAAGGTTTCATGGGCTAAAGAGTCTTAATTTGTACCTGGGGTCATAAGCTGTAAAGACAGAAGCTTGGGCACATGGGAACATTAAGTACTGAAAAATATGATATACAGTATATCTATATTTTAAGCTGTAATAAAGGCAACTTGTGGACCACACAATTGTCATGTTAAGACTTCTGTGTAATGGTCTGTTAAATATATGCTGTTCTGAAAAAATTCATAACTTGTAGTTAATGGACATTGGTAGTTAACGGCAATTAAATAAATGAAAATACTTTTGCACCACAATGTATGTGTTCCTATGCACAAAGGGGTTCTTCACACTTTGGTAAAGGCTGACTCATAGGTACATATAGAGCATCTGGAGAGCATGTTGTGGGGGGAGGGGAGGAGACAAGACTCAGTGGGGGGAGATATATAACGTGCGTAAGACCATTGAAAAAGTGAGAAAAGATTCTGCGTCTGCGTCACCTCGGCATACACCTGTCTTACACACATAGGTCTCACCTCTCACCAACACATACTCCCTCTGCACAACATAAGTTCACTGGCCACCCAGACAAGGGCAGGAAGCATATGGAGTTGATTCTCACTCAAACCTCGCTAGTATTCCCACCCGTAGCCTTCAGTGCCTTTAATAGGACGCTGCGGTAATGTTCTGAGCTAATAACGGAGAGCCAAGCACACTCTGGGCCTGCAGCTGGGTTTAAGGGAGGGCCGAGCTTTTATTCAGTCCTGATTACAACTCCATAGCCACGTCGCTCTGTGGTCTAGCCAGTGCTTCTAACAACTGCATTAGTCACAAAGCACAGCAATTGGTATTCCCCTGAGGCGCTTCTCCAGAAGTATTGAGAAATATGCACAGTCTTCTTGTAATATTAATCACAGTGGTCAGTCTTTTTCCTGGTTTGATCATTTTGAGTATGATATGAATGACTTCTCAAGTAAGCATCAGAAATTATTTGAAAATGATTTCCATCCCCTATTATCACTTTGATATAATGTTATCGTGGTACCCTTTGACCTGTCCCAAATAGTACACTACACCCTGAAGTCCTTTTCCAAGTCTGCACTTTGGTGAAATCAGGAACATGCTGAATTACAGGGCAAGAGTCTTCAAGGGTGCTAGGTTCAAACAGCGCCTTTGGTACAGACTAATGTGCCATGTAGGTTAGGAGAGTGCTGTTGAGTCCACATTGATGTGGATTTAAAATACTAATTACCCCTAAATTAGTATAGAACCATTATGTAAATGTTCTTTAAAGTTACAAATCTCTTTCCAAACATTGTTCTTTAAAAGAAAGTCTCACTTTTGAGTTCTTAAAGAACCAGTATGGAAAAGAGATTTGTTTGATTTCACATTTAAGGGTTATTTGTAGAATTTTTAGATTATGACCTTTAGAAAGAATCTTCACATTCACACGTCACACTTCACATTTCCAAAAAATGTTCTCTAAGGAACCATCCACTGAATGGTTCTTCTAGGAACCAAGTGGTTCTTCTGTGGCATTGTTTTTAGAGTTTTTAGAGTTAAACAATGTTCAACAAAACACAGAGGGTAAAAACTATGGCTGCTGTAGATTCTGGATCAAAACAGATCATCACGGGTCTTAGCAGTAATCACTTAAATTATAGTAGGCAAGCTCCAAAAGTAAAAAACCAGTCCAGCTTGAATTGGGATAGAGACAGGCTAGACTAGATTTCCAAAGTGTCAGCCAAAGAGAAGTATGTGTGAGAGAGAGTAGAGGAGAGGAGCATAGAGGAGAAAAGAGGAGAGGAGAGGAGTAGTGGCAGAGAGCAGGAGCTGCAGCCGCAGGCCCTGATGATGCTGATGATGCCTCTTCCTTCCAGTTGCCTGCACTCACACGTTCCTCTGCCCTGCCCATTACGTGCTCCAGTGGGCAGATTTAGGGCTTTATCCATCCCCAGCATCACACACTCAATGGCGCACATTAAAAATAAAGCAAGGCTGATGAGACGCACAGACTGTGTCTCAGGCAGAGGGCCTGCGAACGAAGGAGAGCGTCTGTATCTCTGTTTGTTTTCACTCCTTTCCCACCACCAGCTCAGAGCTGTGTTCAAACGCTGATGGGTGCCATCTTCTGTTGCATAAGGCATTCACGTGTAATGGGCTATTTTTTTAAATGTATTTATTTTTTTCCTTCATAAGCGCGCAACACCCAGGCCAATTCAGACAAATCTGTCTGTACAGTGTGTGTGTGCGTGCGTATATTCATGAAAGTACCTGAATGCAGGCCTGTAATGGTGTGCATAAGTAGAGCGAATGACTCATTTTGTCCTGCTCAGCAGTCGTTCTCTGTTGGTAAGTGCTGTGTATTATTGGATAAAGGCTGTGCTCAGAACAGCGCTGCTTTCTGTGAGACTGAATACAGCATGGCAGGAGCTGATCCAGGACCAGTGGTTCTAACAGTGGACAGCTAGAATGTGCGCAGAGGCCGGCCGGTGAGCGTGGTGACAAGGCGGAGAGGAGAACACTGCAATTAGTGTCAGCTCCCTCAGAGGGGTGTGTGACGCCAAGGTGCATATTAAGAGAAATGACATAGCGGACAGGGACTGAGCTAGACAAAGGAGAATGTCACTCTGTCATTCTCTCTCAACAGCACACACACACATGCATGCAAGTCACGCCATCTATGGTTTGAACATCTGTGGGCATGAAAAACGAAGAAGACGTTTCTGAAATGTAAAAATCTTATCCTCGCTGTCACAAGTAAACCTCTGAACTTTTTTAAAATAGCTTTTATGACCAGTAATACCATCATTTCATGCTACAGAGAGAGAATTTGAGAAAAAAAAAAACTTTTATGTACTACTATTTTTAAAGGTAACATTAATGTAAGTTACCTTAAGTTAAGTTAAAGTTTTGGAGTTTTCTTATCATTGTGACATTGTATATGTTTCTTATCATTGTGGCATTGTGTATGTAGGGGACAGCAGGCAACAGTCTAACGCATTTTAGTGTTTAATTTAAAAACCTTGGAAGTACTCGGCCATGACTTCCAAAACATAACTATGAAACAAATAGCTCCAGCCCTAAAATCTGATTGGCTGAGCCAAAGTTGTTGTAAAACACATTTACTAAAAGTGCTTACAATATGATTCACTGTAAAACTGCAACCTAAAATTCTAAAGAATGTTAAATCACGTCAAGTTTATTTATATAGTGCTTTTCACAACAGAGGTTGTCACAAAGCAGCTTTACAAAGAATACGGGTCCAAGCCCCCATAGAGCAAGCCAAGGGTGACAGTGGCAAGGAAAAACTCCCGCAAAGCTAGAGGAAGAAACCAAGACTTAAAGCGGGGATAGCAAGACAAGCACAGTAGCAATATGAAAAGGATAAGAATTTACAATTATATGCAATATTAAATAGAATAACCGATAACTGTTAGAGAGTAACAATAAGAAACAGATCTGAAAGTCTGAATGAAGCTCAGTCACTGTTACCACTGGAAACCACCGACTGCTGTAGGGGATTTTTTCATGGTAAAAGCCTATGCTTTGATTAAATAGCAGGAAAATAATACCACTCAAATGGCTTACAAGCTTCAAATGTCTGTGTTTCAGTCAGAAGCAGCATCAAACCAAAGTTGAATCTCAAATGGCTCAATAGTGTCCTATGTAAGTTTTGAAAGTCTAGCTTTGTAACCAAATAGTTTGTCAAGTATGATTGTGGTGGAATCCCAATGACTATAGATTAGCTACAATACCGAATGCCCTTCTTCTCATTCAACAGTCCATGGCTTATATGACGATATCATACTCTAAAGAAACTACAATACTTGGTGAACTTGTTTAAGTTGATTAAAATTATTAAAAGCTCAGTTTGTATTTTATCATATTTCATGTTGGGCACCATTTAGAAAAAGAAATAACCCTCTTGAAGCCATACGTTACTCTGATTTTATCATGGGAAAGAGGCTTTTAGGCACTTCACTTTGCATCATGCCGATAATACCCCTCTCTATATGGTAACACCTTATTTGGAGTGGTACTTTGTAGATGATTAATAAACTCTTAACAGAGTATCAATAACACATCAAAAACATATGAGTGAAGTAGCAGTAGTGAAGCATCTGAACACTGAAGTATCATTAATATGTACTGCTGATATGGTAAATTAAGACAAAACCCAACCCAAACCCTAATCCTGGCCCTAATCTTAACCGCAACCTTAACCTCAACCCAAAACCTAATCCTGACCAAAGCCTTTACCACAATCCAGTTAAACTCCTGTTACAGCATGGTGTCAGCCGCATGTCTACATAAGCTTGTTAAGGATGTTGAGATGGTCTGTATTATACCTGTTACATTTTTAGTGACTTCTCAGGGTAACAGCAGCAGATATGAACTTGGACACTCCAAATAAAGCAAAAAACAACTGAATTCAGATTCAAATAAAAGTCTTATTGTAATCTTATGATATTCAGATGCTTTAATGTTACAGCTAATGCTACAGCATTGTGAGCACAAATAATACAACTTTACCCTCTAGGTGGAGTTAACTGCAACAGACTGAGGGGCTAGTTGTAACAGTTGCCAAAAGTTCCACTAAACTGATAAAGACTCAATTATTTTGAACCACATAAGCTTTCCCACCTAAACACATAAAATATGTGCAAAAAAATATATGATTAGTGAAAAAATACATGTGACAAATATTTTTGTTCACAAAGTACAACAGCAAATATCAGCACTAAAACTAAAAGCATATTTTATATTTGTGACATGTATGGTACATTTCTGAGAAACCAGTGCATGAATAAAACCTTTTGTATATGTACTGTGAGTTTACATGAGTGGGAATATGGACTTCCATTCTTGATTTTTGTAGGCTTAGTTGTGACCTGTAGGCATAACTGCTTTACAGTTACAGTTACAGTTAACCTTGCCATGTAGAGACTGCCCTTTATCCTGATTAGCTCTCACTGTGAGATATCACATGCTTTAGAATGGTGCTATAATGCAGTCACCAAGCTGGTAGTTAAATTATTGTAGGCTTGAATAATGTGACTTATACATACAACTCAGTTCACATTGGTATGCAAATACAAGTACACACTGCATAGATTTTACCTGATGTTAGGTTGCACCCTTTTCTCCTCTATGTATGTATGCATATGTCCACTTCTGTGGTATGTGACGTGAACATTTATCACCCGGAGTGGCTCAGAGTACAACTCATCCTAGACCAGAGACAGTGTGTGAGTGAGTGTGTGTGTGTGTGTGTGTGTGTGTGTGTGTGTGTGTGTTCGCTTAAGAAGAGGCACGAGGGCAGGCTCTGGGCACAGTTGGCACACAGCTGGCGTCCTCACAGCCTCCCCCGGGCTCACTCTACTTCGACACTGCCAAATCTCACAGCATTGTGAGACCGAGGGGGAGGGGTGTGTGTGTGTGCTTGAAAATTACACACCTTACTATTCACAACTGTACATCTCTTCACCTGTGCCATTGTTTCTCTTCTCTTCTCTTCTCTTCTCTTCTCTTCTCTTCTCTTCTCCTCTTCTCTTCTCTTCTCTTCTCTTCTCTTCTCTTCGTAAATGATGCTGTTTTTCTGGGCAAAGTAATTCCTGTTGGAACATGTTTAACAATTAGTTATCTCAGCCTCTCTCTCTCTCTCTCTCTCTCTCTCAGAGTTGAATATGGCGTGATGTGTTGTGGCAGTGAGACAGGGTGGAGGACAGACCGTCTCCGTCACTCCATCCCCCTCTCCCTCACCCATTTCTCTTTCGCACGCACTCTCACCCACACTCACGCTCATTCTGCCCCTCTCCCTCCACCCCCTTTTCCTGCCCTCCGTCAGGACGCACCCACCTCTGGCCTTACCCGACCCATCTGCCCATCAGAGAGGGAGAGAGACATAGTGAGTGGTGTGGGTTAGGGTGGGGGTTTCTCCTCATTAGCTCTACACATGCACCAGTGGGAACTTTTATAGGCCTGGGATTATTTTACGCCAGGGCTTTTTACCACACCGCAGGGCGGCCTCAGTCTGCCACGCTGGGCTTACTTTTACTCTCTCTCTCTCTCTCTCTCTCTCTCTCTCTCTATCACACACACACACACACACACACACACACACACAGGCAGACACTGGTCCAGCCGGCGCGGTCTGTTCACACACCATACACAAACACAGAGGTGGCGGCCCACAGAGTAACGGCTGAGTGAAAGTACAAAATTACACCCATGCCATGATTTCTGTAGACTCTGATGTTTGCAGTTCTCTCTCTCTCTCTCTCTCTCTCTCTCTCTCTCTCTCTCATTCAATTCAATCATTTTATTGGAATGACTATCAAGCACAATACTGGCAAAGATTTATAGCAACAATAACAATAACGACATCAACATCAATAAAGATACCCACTTTTATAGTCATAGTAATAATTATACTTATTAGTATGATATAATAAGATATGTTTGTTTATTTAGTATTGTTTATGTGGTGTAAACTGGTAAGGGGTCAATAGTGTGGAATTTGTTACCGGCTAGCTTATGTGGGGGCTGCAGCCAGACCAGATGCTACAGTGACTCACTTTTGCCTCTTCAGACAGTTAGCATGCTAACTTGAAATATGATACATACACATAACTGACAATATTTCTTCACGTTCTGTTCTCCTAAATGTAGTTTATCCACTTTTGAGTAGCTACAGTTTGTAGTGATATGAGGAAAATGCAGCTAATTTCACATACAGAGGAGTGGGAGGATCATTACTGCAGTAATGACCCCTGCTCCATGTAGTCAGAATTCTTTGAAAATGAACAATTCCCAAATTCTTTTTCTTTAAAAAAAGGGTTTATGTAATCGTGTTCCTCTTTATAAGAGGCTGGGGGTAGCTTCGTGTTTGCCTGCTGCTTATTCGACCTTTTCAGTCCATCGTAAGTGACGTGGCAGTTACCTTAAGGGATTGCCGGTGCCACAATGAAACTGCAGTGCCATTTAAAATGGAATTGAAATCTGAATAAGAAGCTCTGGCAAAAAAAACAAAAGAGCGAAAAAAATCTTTGCTTCATCCTCTTTTCCATGATGTTTGTTTGGTTTAGGTTTTCATTCCTCGTACTGTTTTGAATAATTGTCTATTGTATGCTAAATCATTTAGTGAACGAAGATCTGCAGTTTAGGATATACAGAAAATGTTTCTGTGAGAGTTTGTGCTACAGCAGCTGGTGAGCAGCGCTGGTGTTGTTTAAAGCTGCTAATTAAGCTCTCACTGCTCAACACAGACTCTCCTGCATTACACTATCCTCCGTCAAATTGGCCCTCCAGTCAATTACGATCAAAAACACGCAGTGGAAGAGTCGACTCCTAACACTGACTCCAAGAGTCGACCCCATCACCCAGACGTGCTGTCAAAAGTCAAAGAATTAACTCCTTTGGAATCAACTCCCAATGACTAATTTACAGCATCAGAGTGTTTTCCCTGTGCGCACATAAAAAGGACAGCTAGAGACGTTCACTGAATTTGACTAAAAGTGTATTGGGTTTTAAACATATACTCCAACTTTAATTGAGGGATTTTGCTGATACATTTGTTTCCTGTGAGTTTGTTTCACCAGCAGCCATTTTCAGATTATAGTCTACCTCTACATGTCATGCTAAAACACTGGTCTGTGTTTGGTTGCTTTGTATGTCAATCAAAAGCCCATCCTGTTAAAGCAGGCAGTTCTTAGCCATCCTAGGCAGGAAAATGCTCCAGAATGTCTGACGATAGGCAAAGTCTGGCTTTTGAGACTTACCCACTGCTTCTCTGTCAGTGGCATGTTGCTACATATTTTGCAATGACAAACTGAATCTCTCTCTCAATTTGCAAACTTACATCAACCAGATGGAGTGTGAGTGTGAATGTGAGTGGGCCTCTATGTATACGTATGTATGTGTCTTGGAGGTGTAAGCAGTTAGCAGTTAGGGGTGACTGGGTTATTTTCCTGATGCCCTCACTCTAACCCCGCCCAACTCTCTCAAACCTCTCTTTGTCTACTTTCCTCTCTGTCCCTTCTATCTGTCTCTTTCCCCGACTGTCTGCGTCTTTCTTTCACTTCCTTTTCTTTGCTTGTCTGTCTCTCTCTTTACTGTCTTTCTCCCCACTTTTCTGTCTGTTTTTTCTCTTCTCTCTCTCTCCTCTGTCCTGTCTGTCTCTCTCACTCCATCCTTCAGTTTCTTACTCCTACAAGCAGTGGATCTGACCCATATTTCTGTATTTATGCCGAGTTGATGGCCCAGTCACTGATGTATGAGAGGTGAGAATGTGTTTGTCTTCTTCTAAATGCAGGTTCTCCTTTATTGTTTATGTTCATGAGACACATTATTGCTATAAACTGGCACACACATGCCCCTCAAAGCTCCTGCACCAATGCAGAAAGAGAGAGAGCGGTAGGAGAGGTAGGAGAGAGAGAATGCTTGTCCACATGCCAAGTTCTTAATAGGGACACGTGTAAGCCATTACAGCAACACTCTGGGTTCTTCTCTTTTTTTGAGAATCTGTATGTGAGTCTGTGTCTGTGTAAGAGAGTAAGAGAGAGAAAAAGGGCGAGAGAGACAGACACACTGATCACTGGAGACACTCATTAAAAACATCCACAAGTCATGGTCGGGGTGGGTGAGGGTGGGGATTGGGGGTAGAGCTCAAAGAGGCAGAGAAGACGAGAAACTCTTTCAGGGCTGGATCAGTCGGACCAAACTGTTTGAACATGTGATGTGCTATACTCTCTCTCTCTCACTGGGACCCTGCCTATCTGACACAACCTGCTTGGAAGTGGTGGCTGAACTCTTTTAAAAAGTTGTTGGTCCCCATGGCAGCGACACGGCTAGCCAGCAAGCTTCCTCTTTCGCCATGCTGTTTGTACATGGGAGGAAGCGCAAAGTCGGCAAAGTCACTGCTCTGCTCTTTTCCCTTTCGTCTCTCTCTCTCTCCTCTCTCTCTCTGTATCCATCTCTGGTGTCAGTGCTGTCCTGCTCTTTTAAAGAAGCGGAGAGGAACTTGTGACTGGCTTGGCAGGGGGTCTATACTTTTGAAGTGGCGTCTCGTCAGAGACGGTGAAGCGTCTGAGTTCCAAAACAGTCTTCACATTCCCCTGCTCTTCTCCTCTCTTCTCTTCTTTCATGTTTTCTCCTTTCTTTGTGTCTCTTCTCTTCCTTCATGTTTTCTCCTCTCTTTGTGTCTCTTCTCTTCTTTCATGTTTTCTCTTCTCTGTCTCTTCTCTTCTTTTCTTTCATGTTTTCTCCTCTCTTTGTGTCTCTTCTCTTCTTTCATGTTTTCTCTTCTCTGTCTCTTCTCTTCTCTTCTTTCATGTTTTCTCGTCTCTTCGTGTCTCTTCTCTTCTGTCATGTTTTTTCCTCTATTCTCTTCTTTCATGTTTGTGTTCTCTCTCTTCAAGCTCATCAGACAAAAAAAATTGTCACATTGTGTATTTAAGGTGGTAGTAGCTTTAGGCTCCTGCAGATGGTGTTGTAGTAGGTAACTGGCCTAAAAATACCTGCAGGGTGTGGGACGGCATTTATAGATTGAAAAGAGGTGGAACAGTGCAGCTAATGTCTTGTTCCATGTGTGGAAATGGGTCCCAAATCAGATGTTAAAGATTGGCAAAAAGAAGTGATTGCATTCGGGTCTTACAAAGGCAATACAGTGAAGGAAGTAGATGAATTTGCAGGTGTACGGAAGCGTACAGTCATACCTTTAAGTCATATCTTTAAAATCATATGTCATATCTTTAAAATATCTGTGCAATACCTTTGCAATTACACATGTAAATTTGTATAGTTTTTTATTGTATTTTATTGTATTTTTTACCTAACAGTAGAGATTATTTTCTGTAATTTCTTATTTTGTATTCTGTATAATTTGCATATTTGTCTACCTCTGTTCTGCTCCTATTCTGCTGTAATGATGCTAATTTCCCCATGTGGGATAATAAAAGGCTATCTTATCTTATCTTACGGGTCTACCAGAAGTGGTAAAAATCCCAGTCTGCAGGAACTTCTCCTCAGAATTGTGCCAGGGAAGGCATCCACCAAATCTCGCAGAACTGTGCAACTCTTTCATGCAAGAGTGGCTAAACATTGATTGCCTACACAGAAACTTGTCTAGTCCATGTCAAATCGAATCACAGCTGTTATTAATGTTCGTGGATGTATTATAAGCTATTAGGTATGCTTCAGCTGCAGGTGACAAATTATTTGTCCAGTGAGTTTATATGACTCTTTCTTTGACTCTCTCTCAGACTCTCGATGTGAGAGTGGCTGCAAAGGGAAGAGAAGGGTTATGAAGGAGGTGGCCAGCTTCTGAATTAAACATGGCCATGTCCCACACTTGCCCTTTATTGCAGTGACTTTACAGACCTAGTACTTCACCTACACCTTCCCTGACCTTCCTTACTAGCCATGATGTGTTTATGACTGACATAGCTGAAGATGTCAGCAGACAGATAATGCGCTCTTGTGATTTTATCTATGGCTTCTTTTAGACTTGCAAGTCATACATTGTTTTTTTGCATACACTTGCTGGCTTGTGCCCTTGATACTGGACAGTCAGCTTCTTTCAAATTGCTTTCAGGTGTAGAGAACTAATTTGTAGTTGTGGTTGTAGTGGTCTAATTTGAATGGGCAGTGAGTCCAAATCTTTTTTCTAAAATCACCCTTTGTTACGAAGTGCTCCAAAATTCTTAGTGCTATATATAGGTATGAGGACATTAAATAATCAAAATATAAATATGTCATAATATGAATGTTATATGAAAGTTACTTGTTTTAAGTCATTTTAGTAAGCCAAATTATCTCATTATACTGGCAGATAATTCTAGTTATTTTAACAAATATGCTTGAAAGAAGACAAATTATCTGTCTGCATAGATCACCAAAATCAGTAAAAAAACAAACAATCTTATAATCTATGCGTTTACAACAATCTCAACATAAGACATATAAGATATATCAACTTCATATAACAATTTTATTTGTCAAGATACCATCTTTTGCAGTGTAGGAATGAGGACTAAAAGACATAAAAGTCTGGGTGCTGAGTAACTTCCTCCTTGGACAAAACGGCTCTTCTTTGTTTAAAAGCTGCTAAATAAATAAATCTATATACTAATAGCTGCTTAGTTACATCAGAAGTCATTTTGGCGCAGAGGATACCAAGCAATGAAGTATTTCAGGTGTTTTGTTTGATCATCCTGCAAACACATCCATTTCAAAATTCTAAATTCTCCACACATTCCCTAATGGTGACGCTCAGGACTGCAGGCAGGCCAGTCCAGTACTCAAACCCTCTTTTTCCACCATGCCATGTCTTTGTAAGCAGTATGTGGTTTTGCATTGTCTTGTTGAAAAATGGATAGATGTCCCTGAAACAGATGTTGTACTTTTCTGAATTAATGCTGCATCACAGTAAGTGAAAAAGACCTTTGGCAAAGGCACTGATACACTAACCCATACCATGACAGACCCTGGCTTTTGGACTTGCTGCTGATAACAGTCTAGGAGGACCTTTCTGTATTTGGTCTGCAGCGAACGGCATCCATTTAATCCTAAAACGATCTGGAATACTGATTTGTCTGACCACAATACATGTCTCCAATGTGTGACTGTCCATCCCAGATGCCTCTGAGCCTAGAGAAGTCAACATCGCTTCTGGACACAGTTAACATAAGAATCTGTTCTGTGCAGTAAAGTGCCACAGTGAATGTAACTCTCAGGAATCGGACATCACGAGTGTTCAACTTAGGCCTTCACAGCTTTCGCACTGAATTTCCTCACGATTCCTTGAATCGTTTAGTAACAAGTAAAGGTAAGAAACACTAGATTTTTTTTTTTTCAATTTCAATACTGTCCCAACCTTTTCTGATTTTTGGGTTGTAGCATTACACATATAAAAGGAGTCTTTTACTCAAGTATATACTTACATAAACGTAACTAGTTATTAGCCACCTGTCTGTAGTGCATGTCAGAGTGACATAATGATAATAATATGCCATAGCTTGCCAAGTTAGACTGGTTAAACAAAAGTGAGCACTTTCTGTGGCTTTCAGTCAATCAATCAACAGTTACTTGTATAACGCTTTTTACAACTAATGTTATCCCAAAGTAGCTTCACAGAAAAGCAGTTTTGTGTTGCTTACTTATATCATGTATTATGTTTTTACCATGCACAAGATTTAAGCTATATCCGATTATCAGTATTTCACCATGACATTCATTAAACCACAAAGTTGTTATAATGTGCTGTCACAACATAATATCAGACAAAAATCATTATCACCTGACACAGGTGTCTTATTAACTTGTCACCAAAGTTGAGAAAAGCAACCTTTATAGCAGATGATGCTTATTTGAATATGGCTTTAGGAAATTTACTGAATTTATGATTGTCAGTTGTAATGACGAGCATTTGTTATGTGATCTAACAGCTTTACTGTCATTGTAAAATGTTACCCTTCATTGTTTATCAAACACAAAGAGTGTACATATGTGGTCATGAACACACATCTGCATGCAACGCATGAACAAATGTGCAGTTTCAAGATGTAAAAAATGCTGGGACAGTGAAATGCTGAATGCTATTAAAAACAGAAAACGGTGACTAGCAAATTCTGCTTGACCTGTATTCAATTCAAAATGGTACAAAACCAAACAATTTGATTGTTTGATAATCTACACTCGTTCCAAATTTCTTGCCAACAAAATCTTCCAAAGATCTTGGGACAGAAACATGTGTTACAGCATATTTCCTTTAAACAACACTAAATAATTATCTGGTCCTGAAGATACAAACAGGTCCAGTTTTGAAAGTGGATTTTTGGCCATTTTCCTGTTTTGCAAGTCTTTAGCTGTGCAAGTGTACACTGCCTTCCCTGCCATATTCAGAGCTTAATAAGACACATGTTTTCAATGGGAGACCGTTCTGGAGGGCAGGCAGGCCAGTCTAGCACCCACACTCTCTGATTACACAGCATTGCTGTCCTCACACATGCAGAAAGTGGCTTGACATTGCCATGCTGAGATAAGCATGAACGTCCCTGAAAAAGACACCATCTAAAAGGCAGTACATGTTGCTCTGAAATGTGTTTAGCTTTAAAGCTGTTTTCACAGATATGCAAGTTACCCAGTAATACCGTCATTGCATGACAGAATCACACAGATCCTGGCTTCTGAACTTTATGCTAGTAACAAGTCTGGATGATACTTATTTATTTGGCCTGGAGAACACAATGTCCACTATATCCATAAACAATCTAAAAGGCTGACTCATCTTACCACAATACACATTTTCACTGTGCATCAGTCCATTTCTGATGAGCTCGAGTCCACAGAAGCTGACAGTATTTCTAGATGCTTTTGACATGTGACATCTTCTGTGCATAGTACAGTTTTGCATTCTTAAAAGCAGTAATGAAAGGTGTTAATTGACAAGGTTTTTTCAAAGTATTTCAGAGCCGATGTGGTGATATCCATCACAGAAACATGCTTTTTTAAATGTTGTGCTGGTTCAACAGGCATGGACGTTCATTTGTGTCGTTCAACCTTTTCCTTGGCTGGGGAATTGTAGAGAATACTTAAAATCAAGTTTCAAGTTGAAGTTTCAGGTTCATTTGTCATTTGCACAGCATGTCAGGACATATATGCATTGATCCATTCAAATCCATGCAAATACTCACTGTGCAACTTTTTTCTTAAACAGTTAGATATCTTGCTGATGCTGATGCTAATGCAGTGGTGAGTCTTGACCCAGCCTTGCTCATCAAGAACTAGGCCTTTCCTGGATGTGCCATTGATATCAGAGCAGAATAAATTCACCCGATGTTTTAACATGTTCCCAGTCTTAAAATTCCCTTGTCAATGCCAAAAAGAACTTTGGGGTAACTGGGTTGGTTTTCTGATGCCCTGCGAGAAATGTAATTGCACAGTGGATTTCAGAGTGGGTGCAGAGCAGGGAAGGACGGAATAGAGGAGGCAAGAGGAAGGGAGGGAGGGAGGGAGGGATAGAGAGGAGGGGAGAAGAAGAGAGGAGGAGAAAAGGAGAGAAGTGGAGGCCAGGGCCTCTCTCTCTCAGACACACGGGAGCCGGAGGAGAATGGTGGATTACAGAGGCGTGGACCGCAACGAGTCGGAGCAGAGAGAAGCGTCAACCCGCTCGTAAATCCTTTCATTGCGTCCTGTCCTTCTCTCTCCATCCCTCCCTTGCCCTCCATTTCTCCCTCCCTCCACCTCTCCTTGTCAATCTGTCTTTCAATCCCACATTTAGACTTACATAAGCACTGTGGCTTTGGCTCTCAGAGGACGAGTCAGCATAGCTGATTGGATACAGATAGCAGCATCAGTTCTGTGAGCAATTAATCATCAAATAAGCTTCATACGTTTGCTGCATACATTTAATGCACACTGAAGATCAGCGTGCTTAAAGCATTAGGCACGTATCAGGCGGGTAACTAAATTCTCCAGTGCGGCTAGGCATTATTAATGGTGACAAAACATTACTGTGTGAATAAAAAGCAGAAGGAAAAAAACTTGGGTTCACGCTTCTACCTCTGAAAAAAATAGTGAAAACTAATAAGAAAAAAAATCTTCCTGACTCCCCATTTTAATCGATGCATGACAAATCTAACGGCTTCACTAATATCATCTCCTCGTCGCCAAATTTTTTTTCTTCACAAGGAGACATTCCTTTGAAGATAAACATCTGCACTCTCTTTAATGATACGCTGTCTGAGCTCCACTTGTAATAACTGCTGTTCAAAGGTCTGAACAAAATGATGAATTAGCCAGGTTCGCCGCAGCTGAAGCTGCAGAGGAGCTCGCCTTTCTTTAGCCGAGCCAGGGAGGCATCCGAGTTGGCACCTGACAGCTCTACCTATTATTCGATGATGGTTAGGGGGTGCTTTTTGCTTAGCTCAGATTGGATCCTGTCTCCTGGAATGAATTATCAAAGGCAGTGGGGAGGATTAATAAATCATCAGCCTGTTTTCTCCCCCGTGTTATGTTTATTTCACAAACTGAATGGCTCCTCTCGTTCTGCCACGCTGTCTCTCTCTCTCGCTCTCTCTCTCTCTCGCTTGCTCCTTTTCTTCCTGCCTTCCCTTTGAATCACAAGTAGCTTCCTATTTGCCCTCATGCTGCCTGCACAGGTGACAGGGATGATGGGATGCGTTCTTGTGTGTGTGTGTGTGGTGTCGTCGGAGCATGACGTGTCCTAAGACATGGTTTGGAGCAGAACCGCTGGCTAGTTGAGGTCTGCTCTAGCTGCCTTTACCACGTCCCCTGCTTGGGGTGAAAAAAGCCCGCCAGGGTTTTGGCCCTTATTAGCAGTCTGTAATGTCCTCTCCATGAACAAGGGCACAGGAAAAGGTGAGGTCAAGCAACCAGAGAGAGAGTGAGAGAGAGAGAGAGAGTGAGTGAGTGAGAGAGAGAGAGAGAGAACGAGAGAGAGAGAACGAGAGAAAGAGAGAGAAAAAGAAAAAGGGAGTATTAATATTCACAGACTCCCAGTGCATCCTAAATATTTTATTACTTCCAGCTGTTTGATGTTAAGGAGGCTCACTAGAGAGGGTACACCCTCCTACACACACCCCCGCCCAACACACACACCCACACAGACACAGACACATATATGCATTCTCTAATATCTGCATAGTATGCACATCAGTGTGGGTCAGCATGGGTCATCAATTCTGTTATCCTGTCCCTTCCTCTGTATACGTGTGTGTGTGTGTGTGTCCATTTCATTGCATCACGGCAATACCAACAGTACAGTCCTACCCTGATCTTTCTCACTCCTTACATCTTGTTTGTCTGCTAATCAGCAGTGTTGTTTTTTGGCTGTTTTGTTTGTTTGTTCATGATTCAGATTGAACTTACTGAACTAAAAAATTACAAGGTAATAAATATTATACATACACACATAACAGATATATATTATATAGCACAAATGAATACATCTGAGCCGACAATAAATTTAATAAAACAAACTTATTAAACTTGCCAAAATCATTACAGTTATGTTGAAATGTTTGCCATGAATTCCAACGTCCTTCAAATCTGAGAAAAAAGAGTTGGTCCTCTAAGGCAATGAGTTTCCATTACATTTAGGTTGTTCTTTTACTCTGTCATTTGTGAATTTTTTTCCTCATTTAAAAGCTGAGGCTACAGATAGTATCATTGTGCTAGCGGAGACTTTCCTTTCTGCTTCCGTTGTGCTGAGAGAGCGAGGGAAACAAACAGCAATTTTATCCACTATTTCTCATTTCATTACCATTAACATGAATTATTAAGTGCTGGATTTTGACACTTTGTTCTATGCCTCTATTTAATCATTTTTATCTCTTTGGCCATTTTGAACTGAAATGTTTTGCCGGCCAAACTTTAATCAAACTCTAATCAGATAAAAGGTAATGAGGAATCTGTTCATCAAAGACACACAGTGATAAACTGCAGAACTGGAAAATCTCTCACCAGTATTCAACCTCTGCTCACAACTGAGCCGTTTTATAGCACTTCTGAACAAGCTTTACAGAGATCTGGAAAAAAATTCAAACTAAAGAGAAACTGCACCACACAAAGGCATACACGTAAATATAGAGTGTGCTGTAAATTTCAAATGATATTTATTTTGGATGTGTGTGAAAGGTCAAAAAAATGATAACAGCAAAATATTTCGTGAAATTAATACATTTCAATAAAAAATATTAACACATTTAGAACTTGGCATCTCAAAAAAGTTGGGGCAGGGCTATGTCTACCATTGTGTTTCATTCTCTTTTCTTTTAACAGTCTGTAAACGTCTGGCAAGTGAGGAGACCAATTCCTGGAGTTTCGGGAGAGGAATGTTTTTCATTTAAATGAAGCACATATAATTAAGCAATAGGGCCATTTGATTTTAGTCTAAAGATTAAAATTCCAAAATGAGTTTTTCTACTTTAACTTTTAACCATTTTGGTAGAATGATCTGTATAGATGTATATATAGATAGACGTATAGATAACTCTAAAGTCCACCCTGAATTCTTTAAAGTCTGTGTGGGATCTTTGCTCACTACAGTTGCTAGAAAACCATGCTCTGCCCAGAAATGTCTGTCTGTCTTTCCATCTGACTTTCTGTCTGTCTCTCCTGACCGTCTTCCTATCCCTCTCTGTCTGTCTTTCTATTGGACTGTTTGCTTATCTGTCAGGCTTTCTGTTAGTCTATTAATTTGTCTGTCTTACCACCTATTTGTCTGGCTCATCCAGAAAAAGATTCTTTGAGTCTCTCTCCTAAAAGTAGTAATCTCTCTCATGACCCTACTAATGCTCCCAGTCGTGTGGGGCCTCAGTAATTGCATTTGACTGAAAAATGACTGCAGTAGTTTTCTTATAACACAAAGTGCCAGACCATTATTCAAATGCTGTTAAATGGTTGTATTGATCGTTCATGATGAATCCTGAAAATCTTTTGAGGGAGAGACATTTATAGTTGTTGGGTATATTGTGCATGTTGAAAAAAAACTCATCTGCGGTGATTAACAGAGCCATATGAAATCTATTCTCAGCATGTCTGGTCTGGAGCTTCATTACATTGTGAATAATAAATTGCCATGTTCAAATATGACTAAGTAATCAGTCAATTAGATTGAGTAGATGCACTCTGCAAGGACTATTTCAGTCAAAGTTGCCAAAGTTTTATAATCATTTCATAAATAGGTTACTCTATAGATAAGCCTGACTATTAAACCCAATACCACAATGATAACTAAATCTTGTGCTGTCAATGGTCTGATGCACTTTGTCTCTCAGTTCTCCTTCTAAACCTTTGATGCCAATTACGTGCAATTGTGATATAAGAGTCTTCTAAATGATTTTCTGTATGATTGTACTACCTTTGACGTCATTTTATGCATTGAAGGTTTGGCTGGGCATTAAAGAACTGGAGTATCCTGCATGTACAGTTCAGATGGCTTTGGATTTTACAGGCAGACTGAGCCTGTGAAGAGTCACGCAACATGTTCTCCTCTTTTAAAACCCCCTAACTGGGTGGCAACTTTGCTATTAAAACACAGAAAAGAAAGGAAGAAAAAAAAGGGTGGTCACACAACAGGAAGGCTAGTAGTCCATCTGAACCTCTCTCTGCCTTTGTCTATTTCCCACTCTCTGCCTGTCTGTCTCTTTCTCTCACTCCCTCCCACCGTCTTTCTTTTTCGATCTTTCTTGCTCTTTCTCGTTCTTACTCTGGCTCTCTCTCTCTTTTTGTAACTCACAGTATCTCACTCTCTTTCTCTCTTTATCTGTCCATCTCTCACTCTATTTCTCTGTCTCTCTCTTTCTCTCTCTCAATCTGGTTCTATATTTCAGGAGCTTTATCAAGCGCAGGGTGAAGTGGCTGGCTGATAGATGGAGGAGTTTGGAGCAGGAGGAATATGGCGGCTGTTGGAGGGCATGCTGGGTTTATTTATTGGAGCGAGGCTGCAGGGTCCAGCAGTGTTATTAATAACAGTGATAGACTGGACCTCACACACTCCATCACACACAGTGCTGTCTCACAGACACTCACACACACACTAACCTACTTTGACACTCAGGAAGAGAGAGAGAGAACGAGAGAGAGAGTTGTTTCTGTATTGGTTCATTAAAAATCTGCACCATTTTATATTTATCTTTATTACAGTCTAACACTTACTGAGCATTAATGCACTTTCTTTCAGATGCTAATAATGAGAGAGAGAAGGGTCAACTCCTCCTCTAACACATAAATACCTGCAGGCCTCTCTTACAATGGCTAATGCCAGTGAGTCCACCATCAGGCACTAAAAAAGAATAGTCAGTTAGATAGGAGAATGATAGCACCAGAAGATTCCTGACATAATATTATGTGGAGGAATCAGTAAAAAATAGATCTTTCTGTCTGTAATGAGAAATGCTTTGTTTGGCCACAATGAACTCTGGATTCCAGAAGAACCTCGTCACAACTTTGAAACACAGTGGTGGCAGTATCATGGCTTGGCGCTGTTTTTCTGCTATTGGACCAGGGCAGTCTGCCATCATTTGATGAAACAATGAATTCTGGATTGTATCAAAACCAGAAGAATGTTAGGACATCCATCCATAAACTGAAACTTATCAGAAGGTGGGTCCTGCAGAAGGATAATGATCCTGGTGGTTATAGTGTAGTGAATAAGACCTCAGCCTCTGAGACGATTTTATATTAAGATAGTAACTGTAACGTGATTGCAAGCATTTTATCTGTAATGTGTTACATTACTTCTTAAGATTAAAACGCTTTCAATTTAAGGTAACGTTTACTGCCTCACCCCCAAAACTGGTAACAGTGTGGTTCAGGTCTTGGGGTTAAGCGAGGGTTAGGTTTGGATTTAGATTAAGAATTAGTTAAGTTAACATTTAGGTCAGTGACTTCACAAGCACAGTTATACAAGAAAGTCTAACGTTTGTGCGTGTGTGTGTGTCTATGTTTGTGTGGTGTGCCTCTCCAGCAGGACCCCAGATCAAAACCATGCCCACCCCCCTTCCCCATCCCTGTTCTCTCTCCACCCCCTCTCTCATTAAAAACTGCAGGCTCTGGCTTCTAATTAAATCCCACTTGAAAAGTCTTAAAAGTCAGCCTCAGATTGATTCAATTTGCATTTCTGAATAGGGAACATTGCCTAAAAGGATTAATACATTGGTCGAAAAAATGCCTCTTTCTACACCATGCCATAGCAGCTTGTAAGACAACATGCAGAAGAAATCCCCCCCAAAGAAGAAGAAGCAGAATTTCTCTCTTTCTCTCTCTCTCAGTGACATAAATCTGGCTGGCTAGCAGAGAGAGGGCTGTGGGGCCTTGCAGAGTGAATCAGAGAGAAAAGCACTGAGGTCCATGGTGCTCTCATAACAATTAGATCACATTTAGACTTAAGCATCTGCATGATGATTTAAATGAAACTCTAGTGTACCAGTGGGGATGGGATAACTCATGAAATCTCATGCTCATCTTGAAAAGGATGTGTGATTTGTTTCAGCAGAGTCAAGGACCTACAGTGGAGCCTATAACTGGAAAGTTTTAGCGTTGTAGTCCAGTTTTACTTCACTGACTTTGCAATGACTATGAGGCTAACATTCTGAATCTCATCTTCAATGAAAGAGTGTTTTCATTCAAACTGTGTGAAAAATACAGTCCTTTAAATCATAAATAAATACACAGGAAAAAGAATATGATCTTATCATATTACACCTAATATGGACACGTGTTCAATTGCGCACACACAGCTTATGTAAAATTGTATGCTCTAGAGCATGAGCCTAATGACCCACATAAACCATGCCCTATGCCAAGTGATGACTTGAGGAGTAGAAAGCCCCCCAGCTTTGGGCTGTGGTTCAGTGGAGCTGTATTCTTTGGAGTGATGGAGCCCCATCAAATACCTTTAGGATGAGTTGGAGTGGGATTGGTGATTCAGATTCTACTCTTCTGTGAAGACTTTACACATGTTGGAACATTGCTGTGATTGTATTTGTGATTGCATTCAGCCACAACAGCATTAGTGAACTCAGGTACTGGTGCTCCGTCCATGACCTCACTAATGGTCATGTGGATGAATGCAGCCGAATCACAACAATGTTCCAACATCCTTTGTAAAGAAGAATAGAGGCTGTTACTGCATTAAACCATTAAAGAGGACATACAGGGGTTGGACAATGAAACTGAAACACCTGGTTTTAGACCACAATCATTTACTAGTATGGTGTAGGGCCTCCTTTTGCGGCCAATACAGCGTCAGTTCGTCTTGGGAATGACATATACAAGTCCTGCACAGTGGTCAGAGGGATTTTAAGCCTTTCTTCTTGCAGGATAGTGGCCAGGTCACTACGTGATGCTGGTGGAGG
>CM067479.1:30892669-30981916 GCA_034552555.1 Semaprochilodus insignis
AATTAACCTTTCAAAAAGTTCTGTTTATCTGATGGTGACGGTTGTTGTAGTGGTCTACTGGGCACTGTTGTTTGGAGCCCCATCTTTTAGCAATTCTGTGAACCGTGAACTTTTTTAAATAATCTTTTTATTATGTCTGTCTTAGGTCATAGGTTAGTTTGTGTCTATCTTCACAATCTTCACATAAATAGCTCCTGAAAATTAGTAACCTGTACCACTTATATCTGTAGAGGAATAATTTGATTAATAGTATGATATAATTTCATTTAATTCATTTGTAACCGCTGTAAACGAACAAGGATAACATAATATTAAATTCAGAATTAATACAACCAACATAGACCAGCAAAACCACCATTTGTTGTGTTTTATATGCTGGTATGCTGGTCAAAAAAGTGACCATGGTGAGTGACCAGCTAAACCAACACCAGGCCGGCATAAACCAGCTTGTGCTGGTCTTTTCAGAACCGATCTGTATACTTTTCAGAGCTTGTAGTGTAGGTATAGTACAGTATACCCACATGAAGAAGTGCATATGGGTATACATCACAAAACAAAATCAGTGTATGATCATGAAGTGCTTTACTTTTCTCCAATAGGTGTCCTGTTGTGTCTCGTCTGAGTCAGTAGATGGCGCAAGTCAGCGCTCGGGGTGATGTGGAGAGCTCGTAGAGAAGAAGCGTGCTTAGTCCTTTCAAACCATTTGACGGGTACAGACAAGCTGCTGGTAGTCATGAGCTGCTTGTGGATGGGCAATGTAAGTGGACAGTATGCGATAAATAATAAACTATATATAAACCGATTAAAAGTTTCCAGATTATTCTTTTGTTTAGATGTGCAGATACAGCAGCCTGAGGCTGAGCAGTTCAGGTAGCTTAGCTGTCGAGCTGTCTCAGGAAGCTAATAACTTCATACAACAGCTATTTAAGTTACTTAGCTAACTTTGGTTTTAAATGCAGTTTTAAAAGTTATTTGGGGTATATTACAACGCTCACCTCTCATTCTCAGAAAAAAAGTGTTTCAGCAAACTGGATAACTTAAACTAAGAAGTGAAAGAGAGAACTACCCAGTAGTAACGACTTCTCCTATTAGCCTCTGTGAACAGGTTTCATCTTTGGTTTCTATAAAGTCTGTAAAGCTTTGTTGTCAACAGTCACTGTGTGGTATTTGGTTAAACATGTTTGGCTGATTTCTTAAATTGAAGTTTGTGCTGACTAGTCTGGCTGCAACAGACGGTGGTGCTCCACAAATGTCTTGACCTTATTCAAATTCAGTACCTGTAGATTTACTTTAAAGTTGTACACTACATTCTTCTTCTTCTTCTTCTTCTTCTTCTTCTTATTATTATTTATTTATTTATTTATTTTTTTGTTACATTGTCCTGCATCCTTTGTACATCCACCAGCCACTTCATTAGTTAGACGTCCTTGTATATATGCTCATTGTCCATTTCATCGGCTCCACTTATCATACAGATGCACTGTTAACCCTGTTCACCCTGTTTTTTGATGTTAAGGAGCGCCACAGAGCAGGTATTATTTGGGTGATGGATCATTCTCAGCACTGCACTGACACTGATGTGGTGGTGATGTACTAGTGTGTTTTGTGCTGGTACATGTGGATAAGACACAGCAGAGCTGCTGGAGTTTTTCAGCACTGTCCATCTTGTATATGTAAGTCAGAGACGATAGCTCATATGTTGCTGCACAGTTTCTGTTGGCCATTCTCTAGCACTTCTTCACTGCTCACAGGATGCTATTGGCTGGATAATTTTGGTTGGTGGATTATTCACAGTCAAGCAGTGACTGGTGGTGTTTAAATACTCCAGCAGCACTGCTGTGTCTGATCCACCCACACCAGCACAACATACACTAACACACCAGCACCATGTCAGTGTCACTGCAGTGCTAAGAATGATCCACCACCCAAATAATACCTGCTCTGTGTATGTCCTATGGGGGTCCTGACCATTAAAGAACAGGGTGAAAGGGCATTAACAAGGTATGCAGAGAAACAGATGGACTGCAGTCTGTAATTGTAGAACTACAAAGTGCCCCTGTATGGTATGTGGAATAGATAAAACGTACACTGAGTGTAGATACAGGGAGGTCAATTACATGAAGTGGCCTGTGGGTGTACGTTTGTTGTAGTGTTACGTGTGTAGTGTTCGTGTTTTTTCACGCTTGATTATTTTTTCTGTTTTAAGCTCGAGCCTTACATGGATGAAAAATTTGTCTCCTGTGCTTTTGCCACCATGGGAGAGCTGGTGGTCAGTGTAAGAATTATCCACAACAGAATGAATTTGTAAGTTTCCAGCCTACACACTTTACTGACCCTGGAGAGGCATATAAAATAAATAAAGATTGTTTTAAATAAAATCATTTAAAGATTAAATTAAAAAAATATCTATAATTTTGTTCTATGACAATGCGTACCAGGTTTATAGCTGTAATGTATGTTTTGTGGTGCATTGCAGGGGTGCTGCTGGTTATTGCTTTGTGGAGCTTGCAGATGAAGCTACAGCAGAGAGGTGCCTCCAAAAAGTAAACGGGAAGCTTGTCCCAGGAACTGCACCGGTATTTTACCTGCTTACCTGCATTAACCCTTTTTCCATCAGATGCGGTTCTTCTAACGTAAAATGTCATCCATCATTTGCTACTGGACCACATAGACAACTGTTTCCTAACTTGTTTCTTAGGCCCTCCCAAATGGTCCACATTCTTTCTTTATCCCTGTGTGTGTTGTGAGGTTGGAACAAAATTGAGAACTGTCTGAGGGGCCTTTAGAACCAGGCTGGAAAACACTCCCATATACCTTCTGTTGTACTTCTAGTTCATGGTGTTGGTCTTGGATGTCATATTAATCAGTGTGAAAAATCTCAATATTGTTTTTTTTTCTTTTCAGCCCAAAAGATTCAAGCTAAATAGGGCAACTTATGGAAAGCAAGGAGATAACAGGTTGGCATTGTTCTTGTTTGGAAATGGTTACCTAATTTATGCCTTATTTTAAATGATTCATGTAAAAAAAAGATTTGTGCTTTGACATGTGGAGATTGCCTTGTTAGAGAAGACTTATAATAACTATAGTTCTCATGCAGTCTCATCCTCTAGCTCATTTTTATTGTGCATATATGAAGTATTACATATTTATTTCAAATGTGTATATTGGTATTGTATTAATGTATTAATGAACATTTTTAAGAACTCAGTTAAAACATCTGCATGTGTATATTGCTCTGTCTCTTGGTCACGTAAGGTAATGACCTTGGGCATTTCTGATTAAGATGCTTTTGTATTGAAACTTGACCTTAGAATTACGTGCAGTGTTATATCTACATTAACACCTAGATTATTTTTCTAGCATGGTTACAGGTCATTGTGTTTAATTAAAAGTTTAGAACCTGCTAAGCATTTTACCAAAATATCAGTGGGTTCAGAGTCAGTGCTTTTGTAAACTGTACAGTTCACATGCACTTACTGTCACATTGTGTGGTCTCAATGGTACTGTTGTAGAAACAAAAGTGGGGGCTTTGACAACAGGTACTTTCACTCCAACTCATATGATCCCTACCAGTACGATCAGCAGTACTCTAACCCTAACTACTACTCAAACTGGGGATATGACCAGAGCACAGGCAGCTACAATGGCTACTGCTACACTTCATATGACTACCAGGTATGTTCTACCCTCTAACATCAGGTGTATGTAAAGAGCTCAGTAAAATTATTAACAGTTATTTGAACAATATATTTATTATACTTTTATACAGTGTTCACCTGTAAAAAGGTTTTTATGTGATTTTTTTCCCTTAACATTTTAGGCTTATGGCGACACAAATGAGGATGGTGGACTTGAAGGTAAGTAGTCGCCATCGTAAGACATTTATGTTGTGTCTTTTTGTGTTCTGTCAGTTCTGCCATGTTTTATGAGCTCTGATCATTCCCCAGAACCCAAAGTGGACCTGGATGTGGTGGCAGTGAACAGACAGTTTATGGAGGACAGTGAGGAATTCTATGATGCAATCATGGATTGCCATTGGCCTGCATTGGATGTGCCTGACTCCCCTGAATAGACCAGTGTGAGGGAGGACTAATATGCTGAAACACATCAGAAGACTCTTGGCAGGATATGTTGGGAGAATGAAGATGTTTTATGCCACTTCTGCTGAGCCCTCATAGTTTGAAGGCTGTTAGTACGTTTGAAAAGTTCATGAGTGACTGTGACCCACACAGAGTGTTCAGCTTCCCTCTTTAAAAGCAGATGAGCTGTGCAAACAAAATAAGCTATTTTGTTTTATTGAAGAAATCTGTGGTGGTTTGGAGTGATTTTTCTGACAGACTTTTTATGTTTGTTTGGTGTGCAGTGCTGTAGAGAAGTCATACAACACTCAATCCTCCAAATTCTAGTGTCGTGGTCTTTAATGGCTTTCAAAATCTGTTCATTACATCCAGATGAAAGTTGTTATTGCTGCTGATTCACTGTTGCATATTGTCATTACTGAGTTCTAGCCATTGTCCTCCATGAGACCCATTTAACACTCACCTCATTGTGTCCACTGTTGCTTTTACTAACAATAAATTACTGCTTGAATTCATCATGAACAAAGCTTAGATTTTTAGAAAAGTCAGCAAAGGTAATGACATAGTGGTTTAGGAAAGAGCCTTTTTAAAGCCAAGAAAGAGTTTGTAGTGCAAAAATAATCTATTCTCCCTTGATCATATTAGTTATCAATACTGAGTATCTATTAAGTCATGTACAGTCAAAACCACACATAATTCACATAAATTAAGCTTTTGGAGAGTTTTCCAAAGCAGAGTGTGTGAGTATTTCTCTTATGGGCCATATCTTCGAGGTCCTGTGTGAAAAAGACAGTGGGATATACTTTATGGAAGAAAATATGTATAAGCAGCTCTGAACTTTGCTGAAGGTCCATAAATTGACAATCATGGTCCAGGAAACTATTTGGAAAGTTTGTATTCAAATGTTCACCTGTCTCAGTTATGAGACATCCTGATTTCAGCCGGGAAACGTATAATATATAATATAATAATATAAACATATAATATTTCTTTACATTCTAATGGTGTTGATGTTTGTTGCTGCCTAGCAGAAAAAGAACAGAAAGAGCCCACAG
Organism: Semaprochilodus insignis; assembly: GCA_034552555.1. NCBI lineage: Eukaryota > Metazoa > Chordata > Actinopteri > Characiformes > Prochilodontidae > Semaprochilodus > Semaprochilodus insignis. The sequence continues at coordinate 30,897,804 of CM067479.1, forward strand.
TAATTGAATTGCTTCACTGTCAATCAACACCCAGATTCATGACTCATGCCAGCTATTAAGGTTTATAACTGTGTCAGTTTTGCATTAGTCTAATTTAGTTGTTCAACATGATCACATTGAGTACATGTCATTTAGGCTGCACTGAAAGTTTCTAATTCTCTAGTTCACTACCCAACTCATTTGATGCGCTGTGGGTGAGATTAAGCTAATAATTTCCTTTAGAGATATTGAGTGGACATGGCAGATCAACAAAAAATGCCATCCCTTAAAAAATGCTCACAGTATGTATGTTATTACTGTGCTGTTTTCCTCCTGAGCTCTTCCTCTCTTCCATAATGCATTATAGTTCCTGCATTAAAGAAGCCACTTTAAGTAATGAAGGCACAATATTCAGTGCTGGTTGAATGACTGTGTTTTTCTATTCTGTCTCAGCTTTTTGACCTGATAATAATGGACTAAATTATGGCATTCAGCATGCTGCATAAATACCTACAGAACAAGTCTGTGAAAATAATCAGCCTGTGTAAACCAATTAGTGTTTTCTCATTTTCAGTAGCGAATATCAGTTATTTGGGCTCAGCTTTGTTTAGTTTGGACTAGCATGTTAGACTACGGGCAAATAAAAGGGCTGGATGATAAAAGTTTAGTGCACCAATTAGATAGATAGATAGATAGATAGATAGATAGATAGATAGATAGACATGTCTGTGGACTTTCTTTCCATCAATCAATTACAACAACAAATTCCAAAAGTATCTGTAGAACATATATAACATGACTGTAAATGGGACTTGTGACAAACTGCCTGGGTATCAAACATGCATATTGCTACAGTCCCAAAACAAGTACTTCCAGTTTTTGTGATTTTTAGTTTTCTGCATAAATTGAGGACAGAATCTGCTCTTTATATTGTGTCAACATTTAAAGAAGTTAAACTGATAGAAAATCTTTAAATTAGTTTGGAATAAAATAAAAGAATGTCTTTCAGGTTACCACTGTTTTTCTTTTCACAGTTAATATGCACACACACACACATACAGTATATATGCTTTCGACGAACAGCCAGCTTTTTCATCTATGACCTTTTGTGGCTTACCCTCTTTTTGGACGGTGTCAATTGTCTTCTGGACAGCCCAATAATTCCCAATAATGATTGTGGTTGCTGTATTTATACTGTTTGAATAGAAACATCAAAATAAAATATCTAATAATTTGAAATTAGATTTCAGATCAACATTAAAACAAATTTTAAAAATGGTTGAAATATGTCACTTTACGTGCAGTAAATATAAAATGACAGTTTACATTTTAGAATTTAATTATGAACTTTGTAAATCTTTATATGTATTTATATATAACCCCAACTTTATATCATTATCCCTCCTCCCCCAAACTTTAAAATTCTCCACCTGACTGGCAGATAGAGAAGCACAATTTGTCACTCCACAGAACACATTTTCAGTGCTCCAGAGTCCAGTGGCAGCAGCTTTACACTCCACCTGAAACTTGGCATTGTGCTTGGTGATGTAAGGATTGAATGCAGCTACTCGGCCATGGAAACCCATGCCATGAAGCTCCTAAAGCACAATTCTTGTACTGATGTTAATGCCAGTGGTGGTTTGCAACTCTGGAGTTATTGAACCAGCAAAGCTCTGGTGAGTTTTGCGCACAATGCACCTCAGCACTCAGCTACCCTGCTCTGTAACTTTACATGGTCTTAGCAAGGAGTTGCTGTAGTTCCTAAATGCTTCCACTTTTCACTAATAGCACTCGCAGTTGATTGTGGAATAGGCAAGAAGAAATCATGAACTCACTTGTTGCAACTGTAGCTAGCATCCTGAACCACACTCAAATTCAGTGAGGTCTTTTGAACGTCCCATTCTTTTACACGTTGGTAAAGGCAGACTGCATGGTTAGGCTTTATACACCTGTGTCCAGCGGAAACACCTGAATAGGTCTGTTCCAATACTACAATTATAGTTAAAACAGTTATAGGCTGAAAAGGTGGATACATATGTAACTGCATTGTTTTTTGTCACATCATAAAAACAAAATCAAAATCTTTTTGCAGCAAATTTTCCGTATGTGGGATTTAAGGAATGGGGAAATGAATAGTAAGGAGCTGATGGTAAAGTTACTATTCACTTACATTTTTAATAATTCAAAGGTGAAAAAAGGGTTTTTTTTGTATGTAGAGAGCATTTCACACCTCTTCATGCTGGCCTGTGTGGTTTCAGAGATAGCAGTTCTACATTCCCTACACTCCCTTTTTTGGCCCTGGAAAGGGGTAATGTGAGTGAAACTCTTTGTCTGACAGCTCCTATTGGAGTCCTGTGAAAGTCATGGGACAGACATGATGCCCAGTGTTTCTGTACACAGGGTGCTATTGAAGTAGGCTAATGGACTGGCTTCGTCATGATGGGAATAAAGACCTTTCTAACTGATTCAGCTACACCTCTGCCACTGAGATGCATGGACTGTCTGGGATATTTCCAACACGTAACGCTGTGAAATAAGAACACGAATCTGCGTCCTCATCTGTTCCTGTAAGGAAATCAGGGTGTTGGTGGTGGGCGCTGCTCGTTCCCCCTGATTTGTGGAACACGCCGTGTTAAATGTGAGCAGCAGCGAGAGGGCGGAGCTTCAGCGGCGGAGAGCAATACGGCTCCATCACCACAGAAAGTAAGCAATTTATTCTCACTTACTCGATTTTAAGCCGTGAATCTACACATATATTCCTCGGTTTGTGGCGTGCTATTTGTGAGGAGCGTCTAAAGACTGTGTGAGCTGGCCGTATGCCATGGACGGGATGTAAACATCAGTAGCCTCTGCGCTCTGCACATGAGCTCGGTTTGGGCTGAGCAGGCGCAGCTTAGGCTGCTTTAACCGTTTCTAATGCGCACAACAATTTTAAAACCATCGCACATAGCCGTCGTGCTGATCAGGCAAGAATAACCCGCGCTATTGTAATAAGCCTTAGTTTAATGAGGTTGGATTCCTCCTGGATGTAATCACGTCAAATGTGGGTTATCATCCACAGGCCTAGTAAGGAAAACGGGCGCACCAGACTGACGCAGGTGCAGAAACTCCTATAAGAGTATAGACTGAAGGTCAGTAGCAGCATGCACTATGTGGTGGTCCTAGCTGAGCAAGCCGCGCAGAGCGAGTCTTATTAGTAGCTTGTTCTGATTTTAATGCTGCTGTTGTTCCGCAGGGCTGCACTGTGCTGCTGCTACAGGAGGAGTCATCATGTCTTACCGCTCCCAGCCACGAGACTTCAGCAACCTCATTCAGACATGCAGCTCCAACATCCAGAAAATAACCCAGAACAGTAAGTGAGTCTTTCATCCAGTCAACATTGAATTAACTTCTTGAATGTCTTCAAACACCATGGGCTGGATTCTCAGGCAGGGATTAAGTCTTGACTACACATGATTTTGAATGGAAGATTTCCATGGAAAGGAAAATATCCTCCATGACTAGGCTTAATCCCTGTCCTGGAAGCTCGCAAAAAGCTCATCATCATCATCATCATTCAAGACCATTGTCCCACCCCTGTCTCTGTGGAAAGCTTTTTCTGTAGTCCCAGAATTCATAATTTTCCAAGTAAACCAAACAATACACTGAGTATTCCCTTGTTTTACTGTTTAATCGGGATCAGGATTAAATTCCCCAGTCATGAGTCACCACTCTTGGAAAGAACCTGCTTTAGTACCACAACAACAGCAGGTCTGAACTAAAAAACGTTGTGGCCTCTTAGGTGTCGATTGGGCTGCCTTTTTCCAATAACTCAAAAGGATAATTTGTTTGAAATAGCATGTCATCTGATATCAAATATTAGAAGTATGTCCAGTATGAACAAAACTTCAATGCATATTATACATTCAGACGCAAGAGTTTAGGTACCCCTAGTCAAATCGCATGTTCTGCTAATTTTCTAAGTGAAAATACTTCTGCACATTTTAATGCACAGTTATTGCTTATTTGCTGGATTTAACATGTTGGGAAAATCACAAAACAAAATGTGGCCTTGACAAAAGATATGGCCTAGTTTATATTTTGTTATATTTCCAAATTCACTCATCATCAAAAGAATAGTTGCACAGAAGGAATCAACTGCCCGGAATGAAACTTGGTGGGTAGGTTTGACATCGTGAAACATGCGAATGATTCAAGTTTCACACTCGGGCATGCATGTGATGTAAGCAAAGACGGGCCTTGTCGCTGTACCTGACTGACCCAACAGCCACAAATGCGGACATTCAGCAAGCGGTGAGGCCCTACATGAGTAGGCCAGCACCATTGGCAGAAGGCTGCACAATACAGGACTACATGCATGCAGACCGTTACGACGACTGCCCTTAACACCACGTCACCATCGCCAAAGACTGCAATGGTGTCATGCCAGACTGTCATGGGGTGACTCAGAATGGCAGCGGGTCATCTTCAGTGACGAGTTCCGCTTTTGTCTTGGCGGAGATGACCAGTGAATCCGTGTGTGGAGGCACCATGGTCAGCAGCAAGATGAACAATTTGTTATCACGCGTCACACGTCCAGAATGTGTTATCACCTCCATCCCTACTGCACAATCTGCAGGAACTGTGTGAGAATATTCAAGATGCATGGGATGGATTCCTTCTGGGTGCAACTATTCTTTTGATGATGTGTGTATGTTAAACTCAGCAAATACATAGAACATGTAATTTAAAATTAGCAGAAAAAGTTCTCATTAGATTTGTTAGGTAACACTTTACCATAGGGTACTGTGGTTGCCAATGGTTACAAATGCTTATTTTTATAAGCATTTATGACAATTTATGACAATTGTTATAAGGGTTATATCTGCCAAGTTTGATCAAAGTTATTTAAGGTAACCTTTATGATTGATGATGTCTAAAGGAACAAGCATTTATGTGCTTGTGAGAGTTGTCATGACAAGCTTATTTAGGTGTAATAAAGCCTAATGAACAGTACACTATACTGTTACACAGTACACAGTTACCCTTTTTCTCTGGGATGAGAATGTGTTAACTTATTTTGTGCTAGAAAATCAGCAAATATGGCACTTGGTGAGGGGTGTTCCTACTTTTGTCTATAACCATATAACTACAACTATTGAGAGGAAGCTTTTTTATACAGAGAATAAATGATACTTAGTGATAAATGTTGTTAGTGGTATAAATGAAAGGAGCCATCTTCACCTGTTTTGAAGACTAACAAAATGTGAGGTATTTTTGTCTTGATTGAAACACTTTCTGTACGTTTGTATTTTTCCCTTGTGCTCAGCTGGCCAAATCAAAACCATGCTGTTCCAGCTTGGCAGCAGACCAGACACACCTGAACTTCAGGACAGACTGTGAGTCAAACCTGTCTTCACGACCAGCGCATTCATCCATCATCCAGTTTATCTAAAGCCATTTCGAATCCTCAGTCTGTCCCCTAAGGAAATATACAGACTGCTCAAGATAATTTTGTGAAAGCTTGTCCTAATTATTATTTCAAAGGAAGAATGAAACAAGGACAATGGTTCTAATATCCCCACAAGATACATATACTCAGATGAAAAACTATGTTAGTGCTAATTCTCTAATCTGTGTTCTGTATGCATGCTTCAGTTCTAGAAAATGATTTGAGGACCATGAAGAGTTTGTGTGTGTTAATGAATGAATCCTCAACTTATTTGTATTGCATAGGACCATTAGACCCAGTGGCACAATCCTTTGTGGGTCTTTTTGTGGATTGATTATCTCAGACATCGCAAACATTCTGCCATGAAATTATGCTAGTAAAACATGTCCCTAGGCTGCAGTATATTACCTTTGCTGTTAGCACTGGTGACATCCTTGTGTCAGTATCTCTCTGTGTGGTGCTTAGTCAGCAGATGCAGCATTACACAAACCAGCTAGCCAAAGAGACCAACAAGCACTTGAAAGAACTGGGCTCTCTACCTCCGCCTCAGTCTCCATCTGAGCAGGTGAGCTCATTTCTCTAGTTAGGCTAAAGGGCAAGCTATAGCTCAACCAAGATCAGTTAAGCACATGTAGATTGTCCACACAGCGGCAGCAGAGGATCCAGAAGGACCGGCTGATGAATGACTTCTCAGCCGCCCTCAACAACTTCCAGGTGGTCCAGCGTCGAGCAGCTGAGAGGGAGAGAGAGTCAGTGGCCCGAGCCAGAGCAGGCACCCGCCTTCTGGTACAATATCCGCCTTTTTACTTGTGAAACTTGAAATTACAGTTTTTAACCTTTTATGAAGTAAATAATTGTTATCTGGAACATTTCTTTCCTTTTTTGTAGGTTGATGATAGCAATCAAGATGAACAGCTTGTGACATTTGAAAAGTAAGCAAACTTCTAATTTATCTCTGATTAGAGTGAGCTGTGAATAAACATGACTTTGTAATGTTTGCATTAATAAGAATGCAGGTGTTAACATAGACTACAGAGTCTCTAATCATTATAAAGATTGAAATATACAGTCAAAGGGAGCATTATCAGATCAGAGTGGATGAGACGTTTAGATGTGCCAGCAAAAATGTACTTTGTGTCCGTAGGAATGAAGATTCCAGGCAGAGTCAAAGTCTGGCAGAAGAGGAGCCCATCACAGAAGATGACCTGGAGCTGATCAGGGAGAGGGAAACCAACATCAGGCAACTGGAGGTGAGTTTTCTCTAACAGCAGGCAGTGGGAGTTGTAGCGCTACACAGTAAAACCAACATTGCTGAAGCTGCTCAGCAACTAGATTAAGTACAGAGATTTTCATCATTTCGAATGAACTTATTTGATTGCAGATCTGAATTAACTGAAGAGGTATATCATCACTGACAGAACAAAACAGTAATTGAATGTATATCTTAACATTCTTAAATTTTGATGTATGTTAATGTACCAAGGTTTTACTGTAAGTATTGTGGACCATTTCTATTGGTTCGTTTGCCATGAAATCAGAGTGACATGGCATCATTTTTAAATTATGTAAATAAAAAAAGGCAAAAGGACACTAAAAAGGAGAGACGTGTCATCTAAATAAAATGTATGCACATGTCCAGAATTTACGTATGGATTCTGATTGCAAAAAATATTGAATTCTGATGTTTACATGGCAGTTAATCCACAGTACTCTGCCTCCTTCTTTTGGATAAAGCAGGGCTACACAAAGACTGACCTGTATGCCAAAGCTGGCCTGTGACAATGTTTGATTTGGCCTACCAGAAATTTTTCTTAACTCCACCCCTTTATCACAGACTTTATGACTTTATTTTTTCTTTTAAAATGACTTTTTTAAGCTTACCTACCGTCTTTATTAGTGCACTGTTTTTTTCTTTTGTTTTTTGGCTTTTTCGGCACACCACAAACATTACATTTCCCCCAAGATATAGTTGAATTACCTTAATCTGATTTTAGTGTTTAGATGACGGTATTTTATGCTGAACTATTTTGACCTATTTGTCACATTATTAGGGATTATAAGGCTGTGTATAAACAGAAGTAATAGAGTGGTGATAAGTTAATTTTAGTTCACCATTGTAATCTTTGACACTTACTACGCAAAGTAGTAGATCTGTTTTGGCAAATCAAGGTTCAATGTCAGCTGGATTTTACTTCAGCCTCATTTGGCTGAATCATTGTCAGCCTGTACATGACATTCAGGACTAAGCGGAGTATATGAGTATATGCATATAATTTTAAAGCTTTTTCAACCACTGGATCCAAAGAGTTGATGCTAATGTAATCTCATTGCAGTCAGATATCATGGACGTGAACCAGATCTTCAAGGACTTGGCTGTTATGATTCATGACCAGGGCGATATGATAGGTGAGTATACTGAATGTATACTGTACACTAATTAGAGGAGCACTTTTCTCCTTGATCGAGTAACAGGCTTTCCCAGGGTGGATGGACCAGTGCCCACCGTTTGACCCATTTGCATTGCTATTTCCCCCATGGCTCTATGCATGTTGATGTATTGCCACCTACCTATTAGCAATAATTATTCGATAATTATTTCTTTTATTTAAAAAAAAATCATATGATTCTAGGAATTCATGTCAAAGTCAAGCTGTATGACACATTACCTTATTTTAAAAGAGAATAACACCAACTTAAGTTGACATTGACCTTAATGTCTCCTGTTTTCCTCTCGCACACAGATAGCATAGAGGCGAATGTGGAGAGTGCCGAGGTGCATGTGGAACGCGGAGCTGAACAACTCCAGCGCGCTGCGTACTACCAGGTGCCACAATGATGACAGCATTGTTTAAACATATTACACCTAATCTCAGATATTCTATACTCACTTTATTGTAGCACCAAGGCCTTCAACAGTGCTTTCTGTGTTGTCTTTCTGTCCTTTCTAGAGAAAATCACGCAAGAGGATGTGTATTCTGGCTTTGGTGCTGTCCTTGGTGGTGACCATTTTTGCCATTATAATTTGGCAAGCTATCAAATGAGGTGATAGCACGTATTGGGTTTGGTGCACTTTATGACATTCAGTGGTGAGTGTATGGAGAACAGCTGGCTGGTGAGCGCCTGTGTGTGTGCGTGCATGCATGTGTGTATGTTAATGTGTGTGCTAAATCTACTGTTTAGCGAAGTTGAAAAATCCTCTCATTACCTAGAACATGTCTAATTCAATGATTAATGTATAACAGAAAAAGGAACTAAATCTTCAAAGCATCTTGCATGTCCAGTAATCCTTTTTACAGGTTAACATGATGATAATGCAGGTGTTGTCCAGTTCCCAGATATCAGGCAACAGAATAGTAGGTGGCAAAATGATTTGTATATCTATGTGAGTTGGTGAGTGTGTATACACTTCAGTCTGTAAGTAATCAGACTTAATTGTTTTTTGTAGTTTTGGCTCTGTATTCAACCTTACTGAATTTTAAATGACACGGTTGCTGTAAGGTTGAACTGCCAGCTATAATGCAAGGGTATTTTCATCTGTTTTGGTTAATCCATTTAGGAATCACAACTCTTATACACAGACGCCCATTTTAGGCACTATAAGTGATAAGATGGGTGGCTGATGAATGATGCATCAGTAGTTACACAAGAGAGCTAAAAATGTCTAAATTGATTCTAGATTGACAGTTGCTCTTGATAGGTATCTTGTTAGGCACATCTAAGTCAACTGTTTGGTACACCAACATGTTCTTACTGTTAAGGGTTATTAGCAATTGGCAATAGCAATTACATGAGCAGACCAAAGAACACAATATAAAAATAATAGAGAGTAAAAGAATGAGAGATAAAGCAAAACTGTTAGATAAGAACACACTGCAGAATGCATCTATAGATGAGGGTTTACAACAAGAACAGATTTGCTAAAAAGCTTGTGCCAGCCAGCTAGTTCGTCTTGTGCTGATAGCATTTTACTAGCTGCACATTGAATTCTGAAGTTTACAGAATCATCATTAACTGTTCTGATGCAACCAAAGGTGCTTCACCTTGCACCCAGACAATAACCCTAAACCTGCCTCTAAAGCAACTGTATGCAAACTGTTGGAAACAAGCCCACTTGACTCCGGCAGCAGTGCCCCAATCTTTATAGTCAATTTAAAGGCTAAGAAAGTCCCTGTCTGATAAGGTATCTTTGGACCTTTGGAAATAACATCTGCTTTGGGGTGGATTTTTAAAGGGTAATACCCCTTTACAACACTCATTACTCAACATAATGCAGTTAAAGATTGTGTTCATTTGTCCAGTTACATATGGACTGCTGAAGTAGTGGAACTTTGTGTAAATGGGTTCTGTTTTCTGTATGAGTCACCCACTATAGATGTGCATACCCTTGTTAAATTAAAACCAATATACTACACTTCTACCTTTGAGCCACAGTTTCAAATACAATATTGGATCCACTGTAATAAGGTACAGAACCAAAATATCAAATTGTCATTGCTCAGATATAGGTAATATAAATGTTAATTGCACTAATGAAGGTATTGCACATATTGTACATGTACTTGCTACTACTCACATTTTTCCCTGCAATCACAACAATGCATATTTATATAAAGTGTATTCAACTGTGGCCCAATGTTAGGTCTTTTTTAAGTGGTATGGTGTGCTTAATGGAAGGTTAGAATCACTCAACCAAATGTTTGTTACATTGTTGGCATATTGCCATTCATCTCATCTAATCCACCCCTTTTCCCGAGTTGCCCATGATGAAGTTGGCCCATGTACTTTCATTGTAGCATTGTGAGGTTATATACAGCAACCCATAACCATTTGAGACTTAGCAGTCAGAAAGAAATCCAGTATAAAATGATATACATTTAAGTACAAAGTAATACTTTATGAATTGTCTATATACGCTATAAATAAGACACTGCACAACGTTTTTGTGATCTATTTATTAATGTGGCTTTAGAATTATGTTAATTCTTGCTTTGTTTTTATTTATTTTAGTAATACAGTTGTATAAAACGAAGCGCTATCGTTTCTGACTTTTCACGTTTTACTTAATATCAGAATGTATTTCCTAAATGCCTCAAATAAACTTGATTTGTCTGAAGTTTTAGATGGCAGATGCCTGTGGCAAGATCACCAGTTCTTTAGGTTGGCCAGGATTAAACAGCATTTGGCAAGAAGCCTCAGAGTTCTTCAACCCTCCTCGGACTAACTGGGGGAATGATAATAATAATGCTACTAATTTAGTACATTTATTAATCTAGTACATTAAATAACATTGTATGAGAATAGAAATTCACCACCTTGTTACAGTGAATGTCATTTGTAGCATACACATCATAATAATTGTTGTAATCAAGATAGATGTTGTTGTAAGTAAGTCACTGTTTTATCTTAACCACTGGGTGGCACTCAGTGTACAGAAATAAACAGAGAGCTACTGTTAATAGCCCAGTATTTACCTAAAATGTAAATAAGCACAGCAATTCTCAAGGTGTCATCTACTGACTTTACTGTCCTTAGTTAAAACAAATTATGGGTTTGTCTGGGACACTGGGACTGAGTAGTCTACTTAGCGTACTTTTCTGAGCAAGATCCTCATTTCTTACAGGTGTCCTTGGTTTTGTATGGCAACAATTCACACAATTCCCATGTGGCTCTATGATTAATTTGAATCTTTAATTATGAAAGCTTAATGATGTCCAAAAAAACCTCAGTTAGAACGTCTAATGCTGCTTCCGTTTATTTATGTAGTTCTCTGTAGGCGCAATCATTCATTTTTCACTAGAAATGCCTAAAATGTCCTGAAAATACAGAGAGAGAACTGCCACAGAAATCTCCACAGATTTCCAAACGAGCACAATATGATTAAAAATCTAATATGGGATTATATGTGCATATTATCTGGTGATAGTAATAGTATATAGATGCTGACATTTTTTATTATGCTTTATTCATATTCCCTAAATGTCATAAGAACTCACTTATGATTTTGAGGCGTGAAATATTAAAATAAAGTGAATGTTTTTATGCAATGTAATTTCCCATATCTGTAAGTAATATGATGTCTGGATCTGGTAGAATCTCAGTGTTGCCTTAAGTGGACTCTCATCCGACTGGTTTGGAATTTCACACATGGAAAATTACACTGTCATTGTATGTTAAGGTTCATTTAAGGCTGTTTGATTTATTTTAAAACATTTCTTCTCTATTAAAGTGAAGATGGCTTCCTGTACAATCTGCACGACTTTTAAGATTTTCTTACTTTGACACACGTATTGTGGATTTTTAGTAGTTAGTATTAACAGTATTAACTACACTTTCGGGTTGCATGCTGATATAGCCCAATGTGTAATGTTTTTTTGCTTAACATGCTGCTAATGCTAGCTATAAGAACTTATATTTCACTTTTAGCAAATACTGGGCATACCATAGCAGGAAAGACTTGATTTTTCAATAGTTTAATGGACTTCTTTTATCTGGTTAATATAGGGAGAGGCACAGACATTAAAATAACTTTGTGTAGCTTAAGAAAAACAGACTTTGTTTCATTAGCTTTTGTCATTGGAATGTACCTTGTTTTATGTGTTGCACTGACTGCTCAGACAATGGTGTGCCCTTTGCTTAGAAGGGGGCCTCCCAGAATCACGAATGTGTCTTTTGATAGTTTGAGTGTATGATGCAGAGTTTAGAGTGATTCTCAAGGTGCTATGAGTGGCCCTTATTCTCTTTTATGCGTCATGCGTGGTATCAATCAGCTGGCGACCACCCCCGCTGTCCTCTACAGTTCGCAGGGCTAAGTCTCCCATCGTTTGGCCATGCACGTCTCCTCTTCCGTCCACAGCCATTAAGAATGAGCTTTAACAGTGATTGGAGTGGATACCCCCGCTTCATTAATGCTAAGTCATCTCTAGCTCACCACTTATAACCATGTTTGTGGTATGAATGTCTGTGTGGGTGTGGGGAGTATGCATTTCTCATTGCAGTGATGCAGATATAATTAGTGGCCTCCCTGTTTATATGGTGTCTCACAGGCAGTGAACGCCATTTTTCTCTATTTCAAACCATAACTAATAACTAATAACTAATAACAATAGCAGTAAAAAGAAACTTTCCGTATACATTTCTTCTCAAATCCAAGTTATAAATGGGTAGATTGTTCTGCATTTGCTGTAGTAACAGCCTCTTCTGAAGTGCTTTACATTAGATGTTGGAATATTACTGTGAGAATTTGCTTGCATTCAGCCACAAGAGCAGGTCAGCTACTGATATTGGATACAGCAATGGCAGTGGGTCATCTTTGGAGTTCCGCTTTTGTCTTGGTGGAGATGACCAACGAATCTGTGTGTGGAGGCACTGTGGTCAGCGCCAAGATGAACGGTTTGTTTTCACGTATTGCACGTCCAGAAGGCCTGGTGTCACTATACCTCCACCCCTACCGCACAATCTGCAGGAACTGTGTGAGAATATTCCAGCTACATGGGATGGATTATCTTAGGACACCATTAGGAAACTCTACAACTCCATGCAGAGACGTCTGGCATGTTGTGTTAGCAAACATGGTGGCCCAACACCATACTGAGAGACACTACTACTGTATGTGTAGCTCAATAAATATTGCCCATATCGGTCTAAATTTATTATTAGCCATGTTAAAAAGATTCAGAGAAAGCATTGGTGATGTATGTAGTCTGACACTGAAGAGCATTTCTAACATCAGGTCAACCAGGGATCTTTTTCTGTGTGAACTGCAATCTTGCAAGGTATATACTAAGATTGTTCTTTCTTGAATGGAACACTGTGAATAGACCTGAATTGTCTCTCATCTCAATTGTTCATCAAACTATGTTTCCTGGGAACAAGGTAAGTCATTTACAAACCTCAACTCCAAAAAAGTTGGGATAGTATTTGAAACACATCTAATAAAAACAGAAAGTTAGAAGTTAAACTGCAGCATTTAATGAAACATTTCAAGTTTACTCAAATAGGCAAAACATAGAAATGAAAACAGGAATATAGAAGAAGACTCCTGTAGAATCTGCTGTGTTACTACTAGATAGTAAAATATATTAAAAAATAAAAGTAAAATACAGCACAACACGTCAGGGTATTACAATTTGGTACAATCCAAATAATACAAGCAATGCACACTAAACTCAGTTGCATAGAACTGATGAGATGAGAAATGATGTTGCAAATGGTAAAAGTAGTTGAGGATGTTGTTGACGTGCATTAGATTGTCTCAGGGTGCATGAAATATGTAGTAGCTGTGTGCTTTGTACTGCTTGAAGATAGAGACAAGATGTTTGGTGCTTTAATGGCATTGCACTTTGCAGCCATTTCAGGACAGCTGGGTTCATTGAGATTACACCCTACAAAAATATGAACTCAGCAGTGAATATTCTCTCAATAGAATAGGCTTCTAAGTGGCTCTCACGCCACACCTTTAGGCAGAAATTGAGATGACAGATGGTTTGAGTCACCAGTGCCCCTCATTGTGTATGATTGCGTAGGATACACTAGACCTTCCATGCTTCTTAAGCCATTTAAAGACTTATTGTTAGTTAGTAAGATGTAAGTTGTTGGTTGTTATTTTGACCACACAGTGATTCAGTTTAAACTTTTTACTAGAAATTGTCACAAAGTAGCTTTACACAAATTCCAAACCCCTAGTTTGCCAGTTAGAGGGTGACAGTGCAAAGGAATGACTCCCTTAGAGATAGAAGAAGAAACTTCACCTCCCTCTGGTCAACACCAGATAGCAAAACAATACCACAACAAACTCAAGAGAGATATGATAGATAAGGGTTAGATGAGTAAAGAATAAAGAAACAAAGGTATCCTAATTATTAGATACAAATTAGATCAACCACCAAAACCCAATGACTAATGTCTGTAAGGATGTGAGTGTGTGACAATGGAGGGAGGACAGCACAATCTTAATGTACCTTAAACTATGAACTATGTCCATGTCCATATCTGCACATTTTGTGTATCAGGAAAAAAAAACTAATGCTTGACAAATAAGTAGGTTCTCAAAGCCCCGAACACTGACTGGAATAAGCCCTTCCCATTTCTAGGTACTAATAGGAAGTCAGCACCCTTTGATATAAGGGAGTTCACCCAGGCACTGAGGGGCAGACTGTGAAGGCAGCAATATTGTGTTGCCAGTTTTTTTGAACATCAAATCAGATGTGACAGGTCTGTGTAGGGGACAGGTTATTTCTAAAAGAAAAATAGTTCAGATGTGGCATCTTGTTATTGAAATAGCTCTCCTCAGCAGGGGTTGAAGATCTATAGGCAAACAAGAGGCAAAGAAGAGAGCACAAAAAGCAGAGAAAACAGCAGGACAACTTCTTTCAGCCAGATATAAGAGTGAACATTCGACTGTCAAGAGGAGCATTTAGCAGGCTCAAACACAGGCCAGTGCACTGCAGTGAACTGAATATTTCAAAAGCAACTTGAAAACAGTAGTATCACAAACATAGCCCGTCTGATGTCTATATCCTGAAATGCTTTAGCTAGAAAGAGCGGTGAATGTCATATCAACTCAGTGGAATCAACAGATTTTAAAGACTCATTTTACATGCATTTAATAAGTAGACTCATAAAGTCTAAATTTTCTCCTTTAGAAAATGTAGATAATTCACTGACAGTTAATATGTGAAAGTTCTACATGGGTTATTGTGGAACATGCTACACCAGGTATATATAATACGTTATTGTAATATTTCATGTATATTGACTTTTTTTTCCTCCAGTAGCTTGTCATACTTGCATGTCTGGCAATGCTCTCATAATGTCTCTGCCCCCTTGGACGGTTCTGAAACCTCTGAAACCAGCAAAATAACGATGCCCAGCAGGGAGCATGCACTTGTTCGCTGCTTTTCTCCAGCCTGCTTCACATAAAGAAGGAAAGGAGAAGAGGAGAAGAAAAGGAAAGAAAAGCCCTTTATACATCAGTAGGAGTGTAAATGTCTCTCGAGCCAAGAGAGAGAAAAGGTCAGATAGAATTCATCCATTTTTTGGCCCTTATTATGCTTTCCGCATGAAAAGAGCCATGTTTGTTCTTCATATTCCCTTTTGTCTGAGATGACTTTTCCTTCTCCTGCCTTTCTTTTCATTTCCTCCTGCAGACACAGAAAGCCATTCCTGATTCCCAACCATGATGGACATTTCTCTGGCGATAATGACTGCCAGTTTTTCTATGGTTATACACGAGAGGAGAGGAAATGAGAGAAGTACGCACATTATGTGTGTGTGTGTGTGTGTGTGTGTGTGTGTGTTTATATCTATTTGGTGTGCATCTGAAAAGAAAACTGGAATTTGTAGTTATCAAATATTATTAGTTCTTTGTCTCTGAATGCACAGATGCAGTGAACACTGCAGTCTGCTATCAGACTTGTTCTTACCTGACCACTCTACTTTATTCTACACCAAACCATGTGGCATGTTCCATATTTCTAGCAGTGACTGAGTTGGGCTCTGTTTGACTATTTCAGGATGGCATACCAAAGGGAGGTCCTATATATTCACACTTAAAAAGAGTCCAGTTTTCCAAATGGTTCTTTCATTAAGGCTTTCATAAAGGTTACATAGAGAGTCATCATAACTCAAACCATTTATCTCAAACCATTCTCAGTTCATTACAAAGAAGTGTTTCAAATTAACAACAACTACAAAACAAAATGAATAAAGAAATACAGGGAGTTTGAAAAGGACAAGGACAAAAGGACAAAAGGTCATATTTAAACTCGCTCTCCCTCTGATAAATCATGATTGAGGCCACACACATTCATGTAGCACTGTAACATGGAAGAACAAAAAGGGTCAAAAAGTTTTCTTCAAAATGCAGTGTTGTTTGGTGCTGATTTCTGCTCAGTGAATGTGCTCCTGAAAACTCAATTCGTGAAGGAGAGTGTGAATTGAGGGCAAACTCAATCAGATGCAACACCAGCTTAGGAAGTTCCTACAATTGTGCTGCTGTGTTGTGGAAGGTAAGACTGTATACTTCTGGAAGACTATGCCATCTTTCTTAACAGAAAGTAAACAAAGATGCCTGCTTTCTATTTGTCAGGGAAATAGCATTATTAGGCCATTCAGATAGATACACTCAGCATGGACAAGCAGTAGAACATGGCAATCACAGATAAATAAAAAGTACAATTTAATATAGGTAACAAATCTAAATAGTCTATAAATATTCTATTTATGCTTTTAATTGTGTTCATATGCTAATTTATCTTTAGGGATTTAAGCTTGAGTTGAATATACAGGAAAAGGGATCACAGCAAAAGCAAATTGTCAAAGTACCAAAAAAAGCTTTGACGTGCACACAAAAATCTATGAGTACATTGTGGTGCTGTTTTTATTTATTTATTTATTTATTTATTTATTTATTTATTTAAATAATATATGCCTAATTCAACCTCCTTTTGTTGATCAAGAAATCTGAGATCACTCCTCAATCAAAGAGCTTTCAATGCCCACTAGGGTCACAGGACCTCTCTTTTAGACTCTTTCTGCTTACCCTACAGGTTTTTTTGGTAGGTAGGTCTGGGGACTGGGATGGCCAGGTCAACAGCTTGATTCTATTGTCATCTTATGGATGAGTGTGTTCCAGTCTTATGCGGAAAGGACCGGCGTTGCTTCGGGTTTTTCATTCCAACAAGGAGGAACACACCTAATTTCACTTGATGAATCAATTGCTCTCACTCTTCATAAAAACTTATCATGTGTACTCTTGGCTTTGTTGGAGTGGAATTCTGCAAACACACTGGCATTTTGTGCAAAAGATTGGAGACCCCTATTTTGGATTATTTCCCTGCTAAGAAGATCCAACCACAACCCAGTTTCATCTTTTTGGCAGAGGCAGACAGATTTTCATTCAAAATCTGCTGGTACTTCAAGGAGTCCTTGATGTAATATATCCTAACAAGGCACCCACAAGCTTAAGAGTAAAAACAACCCCAAAATATCACCGATCCTTCACCATGCTTAAAAGTGGGGACAAGGATCTTTTCTTTATAACCATCTTGTGATGGTTGCCAAAAACTATTTCTGTCTTATGGCCATAGCTCTAGTGGAGGCTCCTGTAGCATCTAATGAAACTCCAAGTTTTTTTTTTTTTTACTTTTCTGCTTAGATTAATAACAACGGCTTAGATTAATTTTCAAATTTCTAACCTTACACTAAATACACTGCAAGTAAAGGTGACATTTTTGTAGATTTTCAGTATGAGGTTAAGCTAATTAACCCTAAAAGCATTTGTTATGACCTTTTTTAACCATCTTTACCACCGGTGCCAGTAATTACACACCTGTCTTTGTCTGTGGCTTCTATGTGTTGGAGCAGAGAAAACGTTACAGAGAGTATTGTGTAGGGGTTTCTTGTCAGAGGGAGAGTGAAATGGCCACTTCTACTGAGAGGTGAGGCCTACTAAGAGTGATAAATGAACCCAGATATTTACCACTACAAACGTGAGAAAGGGATCTATGGGTCTATGCCACGGAAGAAGCATTTTGTTTCCAATATTTTTAATAATTTCAGTGCTTTTCTCTGAATTTAGTATTTTAAAAAATTGCCTTTACAAATATATGATGGTGTTTCTTATGACCAAGGTACAAAATACAGGGGGTTCTGGGGGGTCTAATCCTAATTAACCACTTGGACCCTGTAAGTAACTTTGTTATGACTTTGCGTAGTCCTTGATTAGTGATTAATGATTATTGGCTGTCAGTAATCAGACTCAGGTTTTTAAGTTTGCTGGGTTTCCTAACTTTGTTCAGCTTAGTTGTCTGTTTTAACTGGCCAGTTAATGTCATCCTTGTTCATGTGGAGCAGACACTGCTTCATAATGAAGGTGCAGCAGGTTTAGAGTTTTTATTAATATAGTGGATTTATTAAATTTTTTGTCTATTCAAACCCTTTGTTTTCAAGCTAAAGGACACGAGTGAGGTTAAACTGGCTTCTTATTTGTGAGTTTCTTATTCAAATTCTCCTGCCCACCTTAAATGGTGCAGCAACAGGCACTGTGTAATGTAACATAAAAACCACACTGTGGCACCATTTAAGGTGGGACAGAAATTTCGAAAGAGAGTATGGCAAAGCAAACTTCATTTGGGAATGGACTGATTCATTGCATGTTTCCATGATCTCTATAGATTGTAATGGTTTGGTTCTTGGTTTAAGCTCTTGCAAGGATGAATGTCAGTGCAGGAGTAACTAGCGGGTTTTCCATCCACCAACTTTTTGTGAAAAAATTTTTAAAGTCTTGAAATTCAATTACACCCAAATATTGCTAGGATGAGGTGGAACGGTTAGAATATTGTTTAAGCTGAAAAGCAAAAATATCTGATGGAAAAGAGTTTTCATAACAATATAATGCTATAAACAATGGTGAACTGTGCTGTTACACTTTTACCCATGACCCCTATGCTTAATCGATTTACTGCAACGGTGATTTTCTTATTAGTGGTGGCAGGTAACTGGAAACAATTAGCCCTATAGATTGTCAGATCGTGGTGCATAGCTTTTTGAAGACTGCTTTTGACGTTCTGAAATGGAGAATCTAAAGCTCGTTTAAAAAATGGCTTTGCACAGCCAGTGCTCCCAGTCTGATATGATAGCGTTCCTGGACGGAGGTGGAACGAAGTTCTTATCTGAACTTCTTATGTAAATCTCTGTGCCACCCTGACAATGTCCACCCTTACAAAGCTTAAATTGCCTTCTTATTTACTTAATTGCCTAGTTTCTCATTCCATCTTAAATTGTGCCAAAATGTAGCTGCTGCACCATTTAAGGCTGAACGAGAAATCCAAATAAGAAGTGAACTTCAGCTTTGTGAAGGTGGAGGTTGTCGGTGCATTACTAACAAAGGTTTAATGCTTTTTTGTGTGTAACTAAACCAATAGGGCCTATGACCACCTGTAGCCCCAGCGTTTATTAGTTTATGAAAACATAACCTAATAAACTGAAAATATAAACTAAGAGGGCACGAAAGTATAGATCAAAACAACTACGGAATCAACTGAGTTTGAAATGACCCCAGCTAAATCACTTATCTGACCACTGTACAAAAGATTTCAGCTAATTTCGTTGTTTGATTTTTCTTCTCCTCACATAAAAACATCTTCCTCTAACATGTTACTGTGCATTATTTATTACCTATTAATTATAGAGCAGGACAAAAATTCACTCTTTTTGGGCAGTCTCATTTAAGGATGCAGCAGAATGGATAAAAGGATTGTTCTGAGACACTGTATACAGTTTTAGAAAGACTGCCATTGTACATCAGCATGATTTTTACAAGTAGAGCCCGCATTAGATTCATTTATTGGATGATGAGATGAGATTTGAAGTCCTTGCATGATGATTTAGCATTGCTAATTGCATCATGTTATTTTGGGGCTTTTGACTTTCACATCCTATTAGCAATGTCAGCCTTGTGACTGTGGTGGAAAACTACAGAGCCAAAGTCTCTTATTTGAAATCCTGTCTTGTTTTTCCAACCACATTCAAGCTGCTTCTTTATGAAAGTGGTGTGGGGTGTGGAAGATGACTAAAAGGAGAAAGATGGAAGATGGAAAACTGTACTAGAAATCTGAGCATGATGATCTTCACTAAAGGTTTTCATTGTCTTGTTGAGGTGCAGCACGTACAGAAAAATAATGACCATCTACTGGGAATTTGTGACAGATGCATAATCGCTGATTAACTTAAAAAACGATATTTGAACATTGATGAACAGCTGCTGCAGGTGATTTCAAGATGACGTAAGATGTGTGATGAAATAAATTACATTGTATTGACATACAAGGGCCCTTATACTAAAGTGACAGACCCATTTATAGGACTGTTATGAAGCATCGTTGCCAAGTTATAGACCTAGTTTAAAAGTGCCATACACTGATTACTTTTTATAACCAATTTCATCTTACCTATATGGAACTGTATAGTAGCACATATGGGGTTTTGAATCTGCAGTTTTTACTTTTTGAATATTAAATATCATTTAATATTTAATACTTATGAAATCCCTACATAGTTTTACAACAGTGTTACCAATATATGTATATACCCCCACTGGCCACTTCATTAGGGACACCTCCTTGTATCTACACTCGTTGTCCATTTTATCTGCTACACTTACCATACTACCATACAGGTGTGCTTTGTAGTTCTACAGTTACAGACTGTAGTCCATCTGCATTCGCTGCATACTTTGTTAGTCCTTTTCACCCTGTTCTTCAATGGTCAGGACCCACACAGAGCAGATATTATTGGGGTGGTGGATCATTCTTAGCACTGTAGCGACACTGACATGGTGGTGGTGTGTTAGTGTGTTTTGTGCTGGTACATGTGGATCAGAGACAGCAGTGCTGCTTGAGTTTTTAAATATTGTGTCCACTCACAGTCCACCTTGTAAAATACTCCAGCAGCACTGCTGTGTCTGATCCACTCCTACCAGCTTAACACACACTAACACACCACCACCACATCAGTATCACTGCAGTGCTGAAATAATACCTGCCCTGTGGTGGTCCTGTGGGGTGTCTGACCATTGAAGAACAGGGTGAAAGCGGCTAACAAAGTAATCAGTAAATCAGACGGACTATGGTCTGCAAATGTAGAACTACAAAGTGCATCAGTATGGTCAGTGGAGCTGATAAAATGAACAATGAGTGTAGACACAATGAGGTGTCCCTAATGAAGTGGTCAATGGGTGTATATTTACAGTCATATGCAAATGCTTGAATATCCCTGGTCAAATGGAATATTTTGTTGATTTTCTAATTTAAAATAATTTACATATCTTCTACAGATTGAGAGAACACTTCTGCACATTTCCAATTATACTGTATTTATGAATATCTAATCTAAAATGTATAACTTTAGATTTAAAATGTATATTTCTAAAACATAAAATGCAAAAAAGAAGAGCTCTTGTTTACCACATCCAATATGTTAAACTGAGCAAATTGTTCTTTAAAATTTGAAGTAAATATATTTGTTTTCTGTAGACAATAGACAAGAGTATTCAGCTCTTATTAGATTTGTTGTGGTTATTCATGTAGAAATATTCTCTCAGTGTAAACACTCAGTGTTAACTGCCTCCTTAAGCAAAACAAACACGCATAACATTAAGGTGTTGAGCAGTGTGCACTTCAGTGATGATGACTGACTGTCGAACAAGTTTTAACTGGGGCGGCCAGAAGGGTGGCCATGCTTCATGAGAGGGTGGCACTTGGCTACACCCCTGGAATAACAGTCTCATTTACTCCTGGCTATTATTAGTTTTTAATCATAAGATTTATTTTTCTGCTGAAAACTATTCAGTGGCTACTTTGAACATAATACATAAGTTATTTAGAGAGTGAATAATTGAAGTGTGCTTCCGTATATGGGACATTAACGCATACATTTTGCAGTGTCACATCCTTATTAAACAAATGGGGCTACTGCCACAACTGTTTCCTCCTTTTAGCTCTCTTTATTACACACATACACACACACACATGCACACACACACACACACATGCACACACACACAAACAGACAGCTGCATTCTGGTTCTATATATAGACGTGTGCGGTGTCTGATATCCAGCATAAAGATAGTGCTGGGAACAGCTAGCTCTCTAAGCTCATGTTTGTTTTGGTCAGTAGAGCTGAGAAATATACTGTAAGTACATATTACATATAATTTACCACTTGTTGTTGCTTTCTTCTCAAAATATTTCAATATTTGACTTTTTTTTACATTCGTACATATAAGAGTTACATATGGGATGATCTCATAGATGAGCTACTTAAAGAATCCTTAAAGAATCTTTCACTGGAAGATTTCACTTACAAGATTTCTGATTTGTGTATTAATCTAAACAGTACAGTAGTGGACTGGAAAGGTACTTAAGGAAAAGAGTAATACAAAAAGGGATAAAACTAATCAATGATAAAAAAGATTTCCTGGAAATCTATGTGCAATCCAAGAAACATTTAATGATTATTTTTTGCAACAAAACACACCAACTACCTTTTATACCGTATAAACAATTCATGTTCAATGCACTAGAAATTCACTAGTCCAGTTCTTGAATCTCCTTATATTGATGTACAGGTATTGAGGTAACGTACATTTTATCCCTTCTCCTATAAATGTACCATTTCTGAGATATGGGGTTTTGTCATGACAGCAACTATACATTGTTAAAAGGAGGAAGTCTGCTTCGTTTGCAAGGTCAAACTGAAGTTTAGGGACTGTAGTCGAATTTTAAGACCATTGTAAATCAGGCATTACTCCGGTGGGGATACAGACTGTGGGAGGTAGGATGTTTTTTTCCGTGAAATGTAGGTCATATTTTCACACTGCTGGGCCTGGAGCAAACACTTGTCCTCAATCTCTCACTCAGGTGAGCTTTCCTTTCCAACCCAGAGCACCGCAAAGTCACCTTCCACTGCCAGGTAGCCCAGGAGGAACCTCGGAAGCTATTTTAGACCAGATAGAGCACTGCCGTCTATAAGAGGGCAAAAGACACTGATTTATTTTTCAGAGAGGACTGAACCAGTGTCCCTGCACACACACATACACACACACACACACAGAGTGTTCCATGCCTCAATTGATAGAGAGTTTTCACCAGAGGAGTCCTTCTATGCCTTCTCATGCTGACACCCTTAGAGGAAAGCAGGCAGATTCAGGTGATTTAACCTGAACAATTTAAGAAATCAGTATTGGTGCAGGTACTGGCACTTGAAAGCAGTATCGTATCAGTGATGGGGATTCCAATACCTATGACACTTTGGCAGTGTGGGATGACAAGCAGCAGTAAACATGCTCATGGCTAAATCTGTAACGACAGGAAAAACATGCTTACAGGAGCCCCTGAATGTCTGAGTCAGACTTCTTTCAGCATAATGAGTGAATGCAGTGTGCCTCCATTGACCAGGTGTAGAAATATATTTTACTTGAGTTGTAAATACCATGAAACATACCATACTGTACCATAAAATGCTATTTTTTTTCAGAAGTATTAAATATTTAAATACATAGGCTAATACAATAAGTTAATGACATTCAGTCAAGCTGGTTATGTTTTATTTGTGACACAGAACAAAGACTTTACCAAAATAAATATGTAAAAATGCAATTGTATAAATATCAGGACTTATAGGCTAGTTAGGTTAGAGTTACTGTATTTGTTTTTGTTTATTTATTTATTTTTTTATTAAATTGTTAAATGTATTTGTGAAATTCTCTCAGCAGTAAATTCTCTCACCTGATTTAATTCAGTTAAGGATTAATAAATTGAAGCAGGTGTTGAATGGTAACTGTACATACTAAACTTCCTCCGGTAGAGGTTTGGAAATGTTCAGATTAACACACTGATGCATAAATAAATCGCTTTATATATCAGTTTCTCATATAGGCTGCAAATTTGATTGGGAATTAGTTGACTGGCGGTATGAGTCTTTTCATATTAACATAATTGCTCTCAAAAATAGAGTCACCAAAAGTGTTTTCACATCCTAAAAGAGCTTTTCAATTCTTTAAAACCACTCAGCTGAGAGCCAAAGATCTCCAAGATCTCCCAGATTTCTTTTTTTGGTACCTTTGTTTTTATGAGTGTACCATGTGAAACTGTCCTACTACCATGTCATTTCAGATCCAGACCAAGTGACTGTAATGGTGTCATTTTCTTTATGAAGCAGGATTTAAAGCTTCACCGCTGACTTGTCGGACAGCAGGACCTCGCAGACGACGCTGCTACCACGCGGATCGTATTTTAGGGCGCAGATCAGAATCAGACTGTGACATTTTCGGACACAAGACGAGCCGTTCCTCCAGCACAGCCGCTGCTGTTTCTCCGGACGTAACGGACTCTTAACATAATGTGATTACAGCACCGACTTTCTGTATTCAGTTCGGATCTGACTCGCGGAGAAAAGTTTTCTGACCATGGATCCCCCGTCTGTCTCGGAAAGCGCTAACTACTCCGTGGGCGACCACCCTCTGTGCTCAGAATGGCAGGAAGCCCCTCAGGGCGCCGTGTTCCACCTGGCGCACATTCTGCTGGTGCTGGGCTTCATGGGCGGCAGTGGCTTTTATGGTCTGCTGTACATGTTCAGTTTCCTGGCGCTGGGTTTTCTGTGCTGCTCTGTTCACGCCTGGTCGGAGCCGTGCGCTCCGGACGCTTCCGCCTGGCCATGCGCGCTCGCGGTGCTGTGCGTGGCGCAGGCGCTGCACGTGGCGCACCGCGCGCGCAGCGTGGCTTTCGGCGGAGAGCTGCAGGAGCTGTACGCGCGCATGTTCAGGAGACTGGGGGTCTCCTTAACACACTACGGAGAGATAGTGGCGTGCTGCGAGGGTCATATCCAAACCATGGAGAAAGACCACTTCTTCGCCATCGAGGGCAAAACCCCCATCGATAAACTCTCTGTGCTCCTGTCAGGCAGGTGAGTTCGGATCACTGCTGCTCTGCTAATACAGGCGAGCTATACAGCCAGCTCTCATTTATAGAGCTTATTCGTAAATACACTGACGGCGGTAGGTGCTGATTTTATACACTGAAAAAAGTTTATAGTTTTTTCCCAATACAGTTTCCTCTGTATTTCAAAATGACGGGAAATTAAGTCTGTTCATTGTCAGGCGTGTCATGTACAAAAAAAAGTAAAAATAAAAAAGAAAATGCATGTAAAAAACAGAAAAGTACTGTTGTATTAAAAACACAGGCTGTATTCAAAATGGCACATTTATATACTGCGTAATGCTCACTACAGTAGTATTGCATACTGCCCCCTGTGTGTAGTATGCAGTACAGTAACAACATTTGACATACAATACAGCATACTAACACAAGTTACCTCCCATTTACCTCAGAGCTGTTATTACTGTGTCCACTGTTTAGACCTAGCTGCTGCTACCACTGCTCAATTCACTTGAAATACGTTTAGCCCAGCTGTTGGCTACCCCTGGTTATCCCATGCAGGTATCTGTAGTGTACTACAGATTTTCAATTTGGCTGCATGCAACATTCTATATTCTACTTTTACTTTCACTAAACACTTGGGGACTTTGCTATGCAGTATACTTACCTAATTTAAATGAAATACTGACTTGAATTTAAAAAAGAACTTCCAAACTAATAGGAGCAAAAAAAAAGTAATATGAAAAAACTTTTTAAAGTGAAAGTTCCTTGTGGTTCCTGTTTATGTTAATTAATATCATTGGAGGTTTATATGGATTTTCTGTAGATTTTCATTTTACTCTTTTGCTCATTTACAACAGATCTCTAAAGTACTGAAGGTCAAAGAGGCCCTGAACTAATCAGTTTTTAATATCTATGCTCTCAAGATATCAAAAGTTGTATTCTTAAGACCTTATTGGTCTTGTGATCTTAAGACCCAGAAGATCATGGGAAAACATTTTGTTATCTTAAGATCACAAGGCAATTAATCATGATCTCAAATAACAGTCCAGAAAATTATAACTACATCATGGCCTCTTTGGACTTCTGTACTAAAGAACCATTCCTTGAAAAGTTGTGGGAAACCAATAGTGTTTTCTATGTTATGTTTAAGTTTAAATGCATTTATTTAATACGTGGTGTTAAGAGTGTCTCAGTACATTGGGCATATAAAATCGTATGTGAATGTGAAGAAATAACAGTTTTGACTGTATGTCAAAGACATCTGTGTTATGTTGCAGGGATATCTAATAAAGTTAGCATGCTAACCAGTTAGCCTGGCCCGTCCTGTCTCATAATACCACTTTGTACCTCATGAGGCGATAGTGACTCCCTGCACCATTCAGTCCAGCATGAGAGGTAGAAGAAGTAACACTTCTCCAACAGCATATTCTAACATGTTGTCAATCAGGTTGATGGTCCCGGTTAGATCATTTAAGGACCACAGTCAATGAAAGGAAGAGTAAATGGTAACCATGTAACGACTGCCAGCTCTGCCAGTTCTCAGAAATAATCCACTTTATGCAGCAAACAAAAGAAGTGATATAAATAAAAGAAAAAAACATTGAGTTACCATTGGTGCTGCTGCTTTCTGACACCGGAGATGCTCTTGCTGAGCAAAGAGGTGAAGTTTGACTTCTTCTACACAGATAAGAACTGAAGCAGGAGGAGGAGGGAATGGGCATATTCTGGGTGATAAGTTGCCTCATATTTGTTTAGAGTGTGAATTGGATAGATTGTGTCATCTCACAAGTTGCTGTGGAACTAAGTGGAACAAAGATAGTAATCAAAACTGTAATTAGAAAAATTTAAATGAGTATGTCAGTAGTTCTTACCCCTCTGCCATATCCTTCTCAGAGTGCGGGTGTCAGTGAATGGGGAGTTTCTGCACTACATCCATCCGTTCCAATTCCTGGATTCTCCAGAGTGGGATTCCCTCAGGCCGTCAGAGGAGGGAGTGTTTCAGGTCTGCTGCCAATAGCATGCTCACTCCTACATTCCATATGACCCATGGACACCAAAAACAATCAGCTTCCTTTTCTTCTTTTGCAGGTGACACTAAGAGCTGACAGTCGGTGTAGATATGTGACGTGGAGACGTAAGAAGTTGTACCTGCTCTTTGCTCACCATCGTTATATCGCGCGGATCTTTGCGCTGCTGGTGCGCAATGACATTGCGGACAAGCTTTTCTCTCTGAACACAGTGGCAATGGACGAGCGGGGCTTCAGATACGATCTCCGCTTACCCAGCTTCTGCCACGGGCCACACTTACAACGGACAGGTGCTGTTCCCCCTCCACGCCCAAGCAGGAACAAGAACAAGAGCACGGTTACCAAACCTGTGGACAGCAAGTCTTAAAAAAGCAAATTAGAGTTCATGGCACTTATTGGTCATCATTTACTGATACTGTGTTTTATTTCACATAACTGAATGTTCAAGTCACTCAAGCATGGTCGCTTTATTATGATGTGTTTATCTATTAACAGTTTTATAACTCATTTCCAGGGTGAAATGAATCTGTCTTGTCATTAAGTTGTGTCAGTACCTGTTAAAGATGAATGTTTGTGTTTGTATAGCTCCTGCCTTTACAGATCGGTTATATCCCAAATAAACATGTTTTTTAGTCTCTTATGCTACTCATTGCACTGAGAACTGAGAATGTGATTTTTCCTAGAGATTTCAGATCATGTCTTTTTAGTCGCTGGCCATGGTGCTGATTCTCAATTGTAGGACTTTCAACTAAAATTGTGAAAAAAGTAAAACCCAGCAACACTGGCACATTCCTAATCACTGACACATGTTTAATGGTTCTAAGACATTTTAGCAGACCACCCTGTAACAGTGTCTCAATTTTCTATTGAAGACTACAATTACAATTCTATGTCCACTTTATCCACTAAAAGCTTGTCTTTATGTACCAAACATAACCATAAATCATTCTATATGACAAACCTGTTTATCCCTTGGCTGGCTTCTGTTTTTGTTACAGTTGCTTTAAGATAAATGAGCTCTGTTCTGATTGGCTCTCTTGTATTGTACCTCAGTCCCTCCTTCTGAAATGCCCCTTATAACTCAAATATGAATGAATGAGTTGTTTTTCATGACATCACAGCAAGATATTGGGCACATTGTTTAAAAAAAAAAAAAAACATGTATTTCAATAAAGTGATGGGGAATTTCACCATGATCAGGGTGCTTAATACAAACTGAAGATTTAGCCATTTTTGCAGGGATCCCAGAGAAGAAGTCCACTAGACTGTACAACTCCTAACAACGTCCTGCAGTAAGTTTTCAAATAGAGGGAATGAATATGATTAGTGTATCTCAGATTAGAATGCAATAAAGGAACAGTTTGGTGAAAATTCCCACAGATTTCCACAGTTTTCCACTTTAATCCCACTTTCCAAATATTTTTAAGTCAATACACAAATCTCTTCTGTAAATACATCCAAAAAACTTCTCTCAAGCCAGTTAACCCATCATACTGACTTTCTGGGCTTAAGGACACTTTGCCTTGAGTTAGAAATAATTTTAAAAAAAAGTTTCATTGTGCTGAAAACAGCTGACTTGAGGACAAGATCTGGGTGACTATTGACTTCTATTGTTTGTTAGCAACGTTAGCATTGTAGCTCCTGCCATAAACATATGAACACCGAGCAGAATTAGTGGGTCGACTGCTTCTTGGGAAGGGGAAAATTATGTACATTTGTGTTTCTTTTTTCCACAAGCCACTCCTTCAAACCACAGATGAGTGCTCCACTGTGTCCCCTTTATGCACTCTTTTGGTGTGGTGTAGTCTGCTTAAGGAATGAGGTGCGGAAACACAACCAGGCCTGGCAAAATGAAACACTGTTAGTTAGAGTTATGAAACACAAATTAAATGGTCTGATAACAAAGAATGCTAGAGCCAAAACCGTGTCCTTGTTTCTTTGTCCAGGTTGAACTTCCATCAGACCACCCTGAAGTCTTTTCTCTGACGGCGGTCTCCCCCTACCGGTGTGTGTAGTTACTGCAGGGGAGGCGAGGCGAGGCGATGACGGGTGTCGCTGCGCTTCTTGCCCATTTTAGTCGATGCCTGTCAGCTCGCTGGAATGCGCTACTCACACTGTGCAGCCCCCCGCTAGTTCCCACTCATACAGCGTCTCCCACTCTTTTCTCTGTCTGACTCCGGTCTGCGGCCGATACAGCCCGCGTTTCAGTTCAGCAGTGAGTCTGGTAAGTGTTTAACCTTTGCTTTGTTTTGGTGTCGTTTGGTTTTCAGCATTTCTCTGTCGAATCCGAGCCTGAAAGTTGAAACGAGGGAAAGTTCACTGCTGTCCACCAGAGGGATAGATAAAGGGGGAGGTCCGTCGCACGACTGTTTATTGTAGTCACTTTGAGACCGCGCGCTTCACACTGAAGGAAATCTTTGACTTGTGTGGAAGCTCGATTCAAACTGCTGGAGTTTGTGTTACTGCAGTTCAGTGTTCTGTTTAAAGGCTATTTATTAGACTGAGCTCGACTTCTTCTGTCATATCGGGGTTTTGTCCACAGTGTCTAACAGAAGAGGGGTGCATACATTAGAAAAAGATCTAATGTAAAATCAGAATAACAGCACTAAAATGGGGGTTACTGGACAGATTCTGTCATTTATTTGCACCTTTCCAGACACATGGTTTTGGCTTGTGTGTGAGTGCCACCAAGAGCATGTGCAATGCAAGAGCATGAATACAGAAACAAACAGACAGAAGGTTTATGGAACCTGTTTCGGATGTATTTCCGTCTCCTCATGTATTTCCCCTGCATTCCTCTCCAGCTTGCTGCCACTCAAAATGTCAGCCGCACCAGATATGTCCACCCTTTTCTACACGACTATGGCCCCAATGGACTCCAGTATGACGATGGGGCCTGATGCTGCTGAGATGGCATCAAACGTTACGACGTGCCAGGAGTGGGAGAAAGCCCACCACCTGCTCTTCCACCTGGGCAACCTGAGTTTGCTGGTGGGCCTCCTTATTCCTACCACTGTGGGTCTGCACATGATCCTCCTCCGGCTTCTACTGATGACAGGTCAGGCTGAACGCCCTCTGCTGGCCACTACAAACAAAAACTAGATCAGATAAAAAACTGATTTGTTGCCATGTCCTTGGAACAATCTCAGCGTAGTGCTGGGTGATATATCATATGTACTGGTGTCATACAAAATTACGGATTTTTACACTGATAGATAAGTTAAAATAGTGTATCATTTTAGACCGTGTTTGAAGAACAATTTCAAATGACATGAAATGAAATAGGGTAAACAGTATGTTTCAGTGGTGGAAAGTACTGAAGTAGATGTAATTAGTTATTGAACTTAAGTAGTATTTTTGTGTATCTGTACTCTACTGAAGTATTTCCATTCTGGGGGACACATTTCAAAGTTAATTATCTTAGTTTTTACTCCACTACAATATGCAAAATCTGTCCTTCCAGTTGGCTTATGTGTGCATAAAAACGTAACATGTCAAAATGAAAGAAGTGCAAAGCAAGTCCACCAATCAAGGTACAGCACACACTTTGTTTTGAGCTTGTTTTCACCTGTTTGACAGAGCTTGGCTCAGTGTTCTGTGCCTATGATGAGTTATATACATAAGTGTCAGACTAATTAATGACATTCTATTAAAAGACTGGACCAAGAGTGATACTATAATCTTTTTACCTACAATGAGTTGATTAACAAAAAGTCTTGTTACTGAAATGATAATGGGACTTAATAATAATAATATAATAATAAATAAAATGAATTAAAAAAATAATAATAATAATACCACCATAATAAGTCATGCTACTTTTTACTCTCCATACTTAAGTACAGTTGAAGGCAAATACATTAGTAGTTTTACTGAAGTGGAGGTCTAAAGGGAGGAACTTCTACTTTTACTGGAGAAATATTTTGCCTTGGGTATCTCCACTTTATCTCAAGTACATAGTTTGTGTATTTCATCCACCACTGGTTATTTGGGCCCTAGAAATCAGATTTCTGATAAGAGAAGGAAAACAGAACCAAACTGTCCAATCAAAACAAACTATGACAGATTTGTAAGACATTCTTATAGCACAGAATGCCAGTGATCAACAAGCATGGGGCTATTAACTTCATTAATGCAAATTTAAAGATCATCCGATACTTTGATACAAAGATATATGTGGGGGATATTGTGATATATATATATAATGTAATGAGAAATATTGTGAGAGAAATATTGTGGGGTTTTTTTTCTTTTCATCTGCATTGAATTATATATAAGGTATATAAGACATTATTAAAGGGCCCTTTTCCATATAGGATTATAACATAATGATTCATTTCTAAATGATGATTGTCCTATATCTGTTCCAATAATGTTTATAAATAAACAGGCTGTTTTTGTTACTGCTTCTTTAAGACTGCTATAGGTGCAAGACCTCTGTTCTGATTGAATGCATTCAAAAAACATTCCAGGCTGAATCGCTCCTAATATCTCAGTAGAGTACAGTAGAGGTTCCATTTAAATCCATTTGGTGCACTGTGGGTTCCTGCTGCAACTTATGGAAATTTTACAGGTCTGTAAATTAATGTCATTTTTAAATTAATGTATGTTTTGATTGCTGGATTCCTGTAAACATAATTTGTAAATATTTTAATGTTAATAAAAAATGCATCTGTCTGGTAGTCGTTCAGTTTAGTCAGCTCATGATGTTGAATCCACTTGAATTATGTCACTGTTCAAAGAAAAACAAGCATCTCCAAAATAGTAAGTTCATAAGATAGGGCAAAAGCTTTCTTAACTTTTAATGCAAGGTAATGTAAATACATTTCACTCCAATCAATTTTCAAGCATTTCTATTGGTCCCTATTGGCGGAGGTTTTCATACAATGTGAAGCACAGCTGTGCTCAAATAATAAAGAAAAGTGAAAAATGTAGAAAAAAATAGAGAGATTTTGTTCAGTGACTGCAGCCCCGCTGTGTTAAGTAAGTCATGACAGCCTTCCAGGTGTTTTAAAAGGCCTTGATGCAAATTAGGCTGCATTAAATGTGAAATGTTATGATTAAGTCTAAAACAGTGCTTACATAACTTACGTATTAGTTTCACAAAAGTTCATGAATAATTAAGTCATAAAATTAATAACTGAATAATACATCTAGGGTTCAAGTGGTTAATCAGGTTAATCTGTATGATTGCAACATCTGTCAATACTAATGAACCATGATGTCTTTCAATAGGAAACTGTTTTTCTTGTATTATTACAGGGTGCTGCCTGTTTATAACCTGGGCCACTCTGTACAGGTGTACCTTGGATGTGTTGGTATGGAATGCGGTCTTCCTCCTAGTCAACTTCATGCATTTCTTCTTCTTACTGTACAAGCGTAGGCCTGTGAGTACTGAATGCTAAAATACAGTCTTTGATGTGATTTTAGAAGAGAAACAGGACATTGGTTTCTTTATGTGCTATTTTACTGAAAGAATAAATTGGAAGCATATATTCACCTCAGACTAAGCTGTAGATGGAAAAATGGGAAATGACAAAGAACATGTTTCACAACTCTAATAGCTTTATCCATATTCTCATTGTTGGCTCACAATAGATTCGATTTTGTAAATCAAACTGCCTTGGAGAAATAATACAAGGCTCAAAGAAATTATGAGAAAGATGATTAAGGAAGATTTCTTTTTTTGAAGAAGCCTCAGAGAAAAGCCATTTTCTTGTTTTTCATTGAGACAAAGGTTATTGTTTAAGCCAAGCTACAGCTTCACTGGCTGACAGAATGAGACCACTGCATTCCTATTTGCTCCAGAGAGGCCTGGGTCCATCGGGTTTAGTTACTGTCTCTCTGCTTTCAACATGCAGCCTGACGCCCTGCTAATTCCAACTGTATCCAGCTCTGGAGGGATTTTCAGATCAGGAAAAATTTCAGTGAGCAATTATGCAGAGTGAAATATGATTGATGTTCACAGTCAGCACTGGAAAAACGGTTCTCATGATACCTAAAAGTTGACCTCATTACTCAATACCAATATTATATTTTTGCCATATCGCTCATTCCTAGAACTCTTTGGTGCTGGTACTGTATGCTAAAATGATGTCCTACAAATCTGAAATAGCTTGTATTTTATTTTATGACCATTTTATCATGGGGACAGTACTTATTATCTATCTTTATTAAATATAGTGCTGATAAATGTTGTTAAAAATCAGAATCACTTTATTTTACATTAAACATAAACCACAGAAAATATTTCTATTTCACATAAGAAATTTACCAGAGTAAACAGAATCAGAAAAAAAATCTGAGCTTCAAGGGCCTTTGATTGGATAATTACTACAGTGATGTTTCAACTGGATTTTAACTGTAACTGATGGAGTGAGTGGCTTCTCATTTCTTAAGCAACCATGTTGGAAGACTTGCCCTGTGGGTGTAAAAAAAGATGTTACTGTCAAGGAAGACCTTGATGGGAGAATAGTAAGAAACTGGCAGCAAAACTCACGGCTCATGCTTAATAGTGAAAGCAAAAGCATTTCCACAAACACACGAGAATTCACAGGACTGGGATTAAATTGAATGTACTAAATGACCAGGTTATTCCATGAATGAAATTTTTCTTTCTGTGAAAGCTATACTCCAGGACAACCATGCCAAGATTCATCTCAAACTGTGGAAGATGGGATTTAGAAAGCATGTGGAAATTGGCCACCACAGAGTCCTTTGAAAAGTCTTTAGTACATGTGTGCAGAGTCTGAGGGGACTACATTAATTCTAACATACATTATGTTACAGAATTTTAGTATGTACAGATGTGCAGTAAATATCGTGTGGCATTGAGTTATACAGTAAAGGAGGTTTGTTAAATTGAGTTTTATGTTATATTAACGTGTGAGGTGTCCATTTTGGTTAATTAGTGCTATAGCTCTGAAGAAAAAGCTGTTTCTCCAGCCATGTGACACAATATCAATATCAACCATATCACGGTAAAAAAACATTATCATGGTATACTGATAGAGATCATGTATCTCTCAGTACCACCAGACAGCCTTCTAATTACCAAATTCAAATAATTTAAGGGTTACCTGTTACTGACACAACCGCATATACACAGCTTGTTCACTTATTGTCAAAAGAATAGCTGCACCCAAAAGGAAGTGCTGGATTGCAATGCTATTTGGAAGGAATATAAAGATTGTCAGGATCAAAAAATGATGATAAATTTAGACTGATATGGGGAATATTTACTGAGCTACACAAGCAGAAGTAGTGTCTCTCAGTATGGTGTCGGGCCACCATGTTTGCTAATGCAACATGCATACGTCTCGGCATGGAGTTGTAGAGGTTCCTAATGGTGTCCTGTGATAATCCATCCCATGCAGCTTGAATACTTTCACACAGTTCCTGCAGATTTGGCGGTAGGGGTGGAGGTGGAGTGAGACCAGGCCTTCTGGTACATGTAACTTGTGACAACAAACTGTTGATCTTGGTGCTGACTATGGTGCTTCCACACACAGATTGTTGGTCGTCTCCACCAAGGCAAAAGAGGGACTCATCACTGAAGATGACCCGTTGCCATTCTGAGTCACTCCATTACAGTTTGGCACGACACCATTGCAGTCTTTGGCGATTTTGATGTGGTGTTAAGGGAAGTTGTCGTAATGGTCTGTGTGCATCGTGCAGCCGTGCAGCCAATAGTGCTGGCACTAACAGGACGACTCATAGAGGGCATCGCTGCTTATTGAATGTCTGCAATCGTGGCTGTTGGGCCAGTCAGATGCAGCGATAAGGCCCGTCCTTGCTTACGTCATTCGCATGTCTTGATTCCTTTTGTGTTGCAACTATTTATGCAACTATTCTTTTGTGATTATTTCATATGCTAGAAAAGAAAAAAAAAGCATTGAAACTGTTAAGTCCAGAATTGTAGGCCTGATTCCAGTTTAGTCACCAGAGATAAGTTATACCGTCACCTTAAAACTGAGGCTAATGTTTGTGCTCTAACACTTTGTAAAACCAGGACAGAACAGACCGCTGGGACGTTACTTCAGGCCTGTCCCTCTGTGTCCTTCACACTCTACTGCTCGCTCCACTGACGCTCTGTGGATACAAAGATTTTAAAACAAATGTCTTTTTAAGCATGAGCATTTCATGTAACACTGAAATCAATTCTTATGTAGTGTCTCTGTTTAACCCCAGATTAAGATAGACCGTGAGCTGAGGTCAGTGTATAAGCGGATGTTCGAGCCACTTCACGTGCGTGAAGCTCTGTTCCAGAGGCTGACTGGCCAGTTTTGCACCATCCAGACCCTCAAGAAAGGCCAAGTGTATGCTGCCGAGGATAAGACTTCAGTGGACGAGCGCCTCAGCATTCTTCTAAAGGGAAAGTATGTGACTCACAGCAAGCAGGTTAAATATCTTGAATATGGTCAAAAAATATTTTTTCTTCATTAGTGTTTTTGTACCTAAGCACAGAGTTTATTCTACTGACAGATAAAGCATATGTTGAAATTCCTTTGTCCCGCATTTCAATGCAGTAAAATGTCGGTTTAAAAAGTCTAGAGATAGGCTGACTTACGTTATCTTCAATTTTCAAAGGTAATTTATCTTGTGAAGATGAAATCATACATTCCTTGCATTCTAAATGTTTTCATTAGCTAAGATTTTATGTCGATATACCTATATACAATGCAATAGTCTTTCAAATTGTTTAAAACCATTTAATTTAACTTAGGTGTGTTTCTGCTTGTACAAACACAATGAAACACTAAAAGCAAACAAACAAACAATGCAGTAAAAAGTAAGAAGAATTTCTACAGCTTCAGAAAAATAGCAGATATCTTGTAAGCTATGTAGAAAACCACATGGTTGGTTCCAGATTTATCCTTGAAGCCCTCAGTTATTACATAGATTAATTAAGTTCCATCAGCAGCACGCCTGACTTAACTTACTGAACCAAGTCAAACCGGTGATAACTCCAAATAATACTGGGCTGCAGTGAGGAGAGGGTTAAAATCCTTAAAACAAATCATTGGCATACATGGAATGACTTGTGACTGTATTACTATTATTTGTATTTATTCCATTATTATATTTTTATCTGAGCAAATAAATACTTACTGCCCTGATTACCAGCTTTTTAAATATGCTTTCTCCATATTTCTATAATATTTGCACAGCACTGTATATTCACTACAGAGTTTTCAACAATGTCTTTACAAATTCTGACCAAGTGTGTGGGTTTGTTTTAGGATGAAGGTGTCATATCGTGGCCATTTTCTTCACAACATTTACACCAATGCCTTCATCGACTCCCCGGAGTTCAGATCAACACAGATGAACAGAGGAGAAAAGTTCCAGGTAAATTACCCAACATTAGATATTTAATTACTTGGGTTTAGCATAAGACTGCCCTTAAAATGAGTTTATTAATGGTTATTAGGTAGGTCATAAACACTTCACAAAGTATTAATAAGGAGGTAGTATACCTTGATACAAAAGGGCAAGAATGAGCCGTTCAATGTGATGAATATGTACACACGATTACACCGATAGGTTTCATGCTAACTAATGTTGAAGATAAAGATCAGTAAACATCAAAATCTGAGTTTTAACAGTACAAAATAATGCAAGTTCACTGTAATGAACAGGTCACAGTTGCCCTTTTTATTATTGTTATTATTATGTTATAACTGCTTAGTAGTGTTTCAAACTTAATTGATAAGCATTAATAAACTCATTT
Organism: Semaprochilodus insignis; assembly: GCA_034552555.1. Taxonomy (NCBI): domain Eukaryota; kingdom Metazoa; phylum Chordata; class Actinopteri; order Characiformes; family Prochilodontidae; genus Semaprochilodus; species Semaprochilodus insignis. The sequence continues at coordinate 30,934,412 of CM067479.1, forward strand.
ATAAATCTGTTGTAAGGGTAGTTGTATTCTAAAATAGTATCATTACTTGCAGCATACACATCTGTATTTAGCTCTGTTTATTGCAGTATTACTTGAGAGCTTACAGTGCCACTGCTGATCCTATTGGCAGGGCTGCTTCATTCAGAGACTTAGAAACCAGTTTGGTGATGCAGAACCCTTTATCTACAGGTCACAATCACAGCTGAGGAAAATTGCAAGTTCCTGTGCTGGTCTAGAGAGAGGCTGACTTATTTCCTGGAGTCTGACTCATTTCTGAACGAGGTGTTCCGATATCTCATCGGCAAAGACATCACCAACAAGCTGTACTCCCTCAACGACCCCACACTTAGTGACAAGGTAAGACCTCAGGAGCCATTAAAATGGAACACAGAAAACACTGTAAACATATTACAAAAGACAAATTAAATATGTAATGTAAGGGAGAGAGGGGTGATATGAGCCATATTTTACAAATGATTTTATATCAAATGTTTGTTTTTGAAAAGTGGAATATATTCCAGTTACAGTGGTAGTGCTAAAATTATAATTATACACTATTATTTTAAAATTATAGGTCATAAGTCATACTTTGGCTCATCTGGTTCCAAGTGTGGGGTAAACTGACCATGGTATGGGGGTAAAGTAAGCTGTGCTCATACAAGGTGGGGTACAAATTAGTTTATGGTGAGTTCATGTGAAAACAGTATATACAGTCTGGTAATGGTAAGAAAGAGTACAGCACTGAAAAACTCACAGTGTGTATTAGATCACAGTGTGTAATAGACTGCAGAACAAGTCATTGCCCCTTTTAAAAAAACAAATTTAAAAAAAAGTGAACAAAACTTTCAAAAACAACAACAAAACAAACATACAGCCTAAACCGCTGTGACTTAAAGTGCACTGTGTCACATTACTGAACCCTGACATGCCAACTGTCCACATCCATTAGTTAAATGTAACACAAACAATCTCACTCTGGAAAAGGAAACACAAAGGAAACACCAACAATCTCATTCTGACTCCCCCAGTTACTGTTTTACCTCACTCAGTCGCCTCCAATGCAGAGCCAATACTATGACAGGTTTTTATGATTGTTTTGTAGCTTATACATGTATTTTGTAACGCATACATGCATTAGCAAATGTGGATCATCCAAATGTAAATTTATTCATTTGGTACCACCTTATTGTAGGGTACTGTTCAGAAGAGTACATGACACTTACATAAGCTACACATGACAACTGACTTAAGCCTACATAAATGTTTATAAACGTTTATTCAAACAGGCGTCATTCACTATAAAGGTTTTCCAGTTTTTATCAAAGTTAGTTCAAATAGCTATTATCATAGATGAAGACTATTATCTTATTTAAAAAGTAATTATAAACATTTCTGTTCAGTTGTCATGACAGCCTTATGTAGGTGTCATGGTAGGCTTATGAACAGCATGCTTTAACTCAACATGACATAAGCATATGTTTGAATTTACGTAAAGTACGTTTTTTGTTCTTTTAAAAAACAGGGATTTATGATAGGCTATATATAGTGCTCCTACACAGACTTGCACCTCACAGGTTTATACCAGTAAATAAGATGGTGGTTAAAGTTACAGCCTTGTAGGCTTAAAGCTATGTTTGATTTCATCTGAAACATGATGCACATTCTCTCATGATATAAGTCTTTGCAAAAGTTAAATTAATTTAAGTGTAATTGACTTACATATTGGCCTTTTTATTCCTCTCGAGCCCCCAAAATGTCTCTGCGTAGGCCTGGATCACTCCACTCTCCCCTATTTTCATTTTATTCTTTTTGGTATAGGGACCATGTTAATATGACACAGACTATGATCATTAATAATGCTGTTGATGGGTGTGAGATGGATGTAGATGATGGCAGTGATTATAATGATGATGATGATGATGACTGAATCCCAGGCTGTAAAGAAGATGGAGAGGCAGCCAAGTCTGTGCTCCCAGCTGTCCATGATGCAGATGAGGAACAGCATGGCCAGCACCAGTGACACAGATGATGTTCTCAATCAGATTCTGAGAGGGGGATCAGGTGGCTCATCACTGCGTAAGTCTCACTAGCTCCCTGCTGCTAATGAGCACTTAGAACTAATGCTAACTCTAACTACAACTTACTAACAATGCATGCGTGTGTTGCTCGGCTTTAAAATGTTCAACATTATGTTGCCCAATGTTCTACTTTCCTCTCTCTCTCTCTGGTTGCCGCTGTCTACTATTCACAGACATTCAGTTCAGTTTGCATTCATATAACCACCTCATTTCCACACTACCAATAACCTTATCCAGTTTGGTCCGTTACCATAAACTAAATGTCTTCTGCTCTATTCCTTCCATATGAGCTCATATTATTGTGTCAGTGCTTCTCTGATATTATTTCCTCCTGTCCCTCCTCTAGCTGTGACCTCAGATCGCGCCTGATGGGGGTGTAAGATGTTTTATTTTCTCTCACCACCACCCCCCCAACCCCCAAATCATCCCAAATATCACCTTCAAATATAACCAAATCACAGAATGACTTTTCATATGAATTCCTAACATTATTTCAGTGTTCTGACAGCGTGACTGCTCTCATAACCTGACCTGTTACAGAGTTCACCATTAACACCAAACTGGATTGGTTTTATGCAACATTTTAAATCACAAACCTGAAACCCATAACATACAATATCATAAACATGTTTCCTTAAATGTTTACCCCGTTACCAATTCAGGACTGCTTGTTTTGTAAAGTGACAGTTCAAAATTAGCACACATATGTGCCTGTACGAGGGCTGGGTATCGTTCAAAATGTTCTGATACCACATTACACGTGTTGTTGATGTGAAAGTAAGATAAACACTTCCTCTACAGGAAACAAACCTAAATATGGCATTTTAAATTTAGTGCTCCATTTGATTAATTTATCATTTAACAAATTATTATTCCAGAAATTATCATTATTAAATTATAATTTTATAATACATTATTTTATTTTCATTTCTATATTTTTTATGTAAACACTGTACCGTTCACTCCCCAGCTCATACAGTCAATATATGGCAAATAAAACAGCAAAACACAACCTATTTTGATGTCATGTATGCCCATCTATTCTGCCTGCAGCAGTTTAGCCCCGCCTGTTCATGCTGAAGTTATACAGAGTGTTTTGAAAAGGATTGTTTTATGAATGAGACACAGTACAGGACAGCCGGTCAGAACATAGCTCATTTATATTAATCTTTAATATATATTAAAGTTTTAAAGGCACATCAACTAAAACATATGTGGGATACAGAGAGTTTGGAAAATGGCTTTGGAAAAATGTATATTGATTGTTTTGGGTGCATTATATTCGTACACAAACATAGTTGACCTCAGGGAAAAAGAAACAACAAAAATGTAAGATATTGGCATCTAAAAGCAAAGTTTTTATGTTGGCTTTGCCATGTAAACAGTTCCTCCTCGTGCATGTAAATAAATACATGTAAATAAAAAAAATAAAAAATAAATTACAACAAATACATTTTTATTCTTTACTATTTTTAGTCTGTTACTCAAGCTCTAGTCACAGCATGGTCTCCAGCAGTGTTGGAATTTTGATGAGTGTGTATTGGGGGTATTTAAAAAAAATCTGCTGCTGTTTGCTTTTGTACTTATTAATGTTTACTAGTCCAGATTTTGGAACAAGCATGCTCATTGGCATGATGCTGATAAGACCAACTGCTTAGGTATTAAAATTTGGTATTGCGCATTACAGACATATGTATTACAGAGTAGTACTGAAGTAATTTGTTTAGAACAGATACCCAGTCTTTCCCAGTTCTGTGTTAACAGTTGGAAGGTGTGCCATATTGCAACTGTGATATATTAAATATACATTTAGAAACTCTCAATGTGACTTGATAGAAGATCAGCATTTACACTACAGGCTTTTATGTGTCAGAACATCTGAGATCAGTCAGGATGTCAGCACATATAAAAGTGTTCATATTGGGATTGATACTGCGATAATGCTGTTGTTTACTCTAGAGACGACTGAGTATCTATAAGGTATTTAAACTATATCTGTAAAACAGCTGTGAAAACTACTGTTACTGAAAACCTGGTAAATGACAGCGTCCTCTCCAACCAGAGAACACTGAAAATACTGCAGTATCTGAAAAGAAGTCACCAGTATATCAACATCCTGATTAAATTACCTTTCAGCCTNGTATTTAAACTATATCTGTAAAACAGCTGTGAAAACTACTGTTACTGAAAACCTGGTAAATGACAGCGTCCTCTCCAACCAGAGAACACTGAAAATACTGCAGTATCTGAAAAGAAGTCACCAGTATATGAACATCCTGATTAAATTACCTTTCAGCCTCATTAATATCACTTTGAAGAACACCCCCCACACCACCTCCACCACACCACCCAAAACCGTACTGCTAGTGCTTCCCAGACAGGGCCTTTCTGTACACCTTGATACTGTACAATACGTGTAATATTATTTTTATTTATGAATGTCATTTTGATTGGTTAATGTGACCGCATGAGTCTGATATAACACAAGTCTGCACACTCCTGAAAAGCATACACATGTTTTTCACTCTAAACCTCTTCATTTTCAGAACAAAAAACTATCAGCAAGGCCTCCACGACTATGAAGCCGATTGAAGAAGCAATGGAAGATGACGTTTTTGAAGCTGACTCTGTGTCCCAACCCCGCCTCAAAACCCCAGAGGAGGTGTAGCTTCACACCCTGCCTCAAGTGACATTTAGTAGACTGAGTGTTTGTTTCCTCTAAAATACCACCCCATCTATTCTGGAATATAAACAGTATACAGCACGTCCTGGCAGAGATTTAGGTCATGAAATCGGGATTGTATTTCCTTATGCCCTGTTTTCACTACCGATGAATTCAAGGCCTGTGTTGTGCTTATGAGGATTTTCTAAAAACACTGATATACCGTCTGGTCAGAATATACATTTGAAATTAGTATTTAGGTTATTTTCACTATCTGTGTTTTAAGATAATATGTTTTTATTTTGTTTTGCAAACTTTTATTTCTTTAAAAAGTAATTTGTGTGTGCATGTCTATTATGCTGATAATTAGATACTGCCATTTTGACACAATGTAGATGAATAAAATGACTCTTCTCTCAATTACTCTACCTACTAAGCATTTTCAGTTAGGCCTCTGCTTATATATATACTAAGCTAAGTATATGTTAAGTATATACTATAATTTAATGAAGTAATTAATAGTAACGTAGACATTTTGTACACCTTGCCACAGATCAAGACTCATTGTGCTGTAAATACAGTAATGCAGGAATGATTGATGATGGTTGCACATTTTTTTAGATTAAATATCAGGCACTGTAGTAACATATCAAATCACAATGTAGTTTATTTCACCAATGCATATTTCAAGCTGCAGACTCTTTTAAGTAAACAGTCCACCTTAAGAAAGCCTTAATGCACTGTTAAGATTTCAAGTAAAGAAAAGACTACACAAAATTAAACAGTTCCTGAGGTTCATCAGTGTCAATTTATAATGAATCTCATGACCTTCAAACATGTTCATCCAAACAGAAATGCCTGGTACTGAGGTAAAATAACAATCACAATCAAGCCAATTATGACAGTAAATGTAGAACACTATAATCCAATCAAAACCTTTGAAAACCTTGTAAAGTCATTATTAGAAAGTGTAAAAGAACAAACAAACCAACGTAAACCAGTGCTTCATTCACATTTAACTGACAAGGAGAAATTACAGCTCACATTGTTATAAGAAAACACCAAAATAGCTGTTAAATTCTTTGGTTAAAAAAATTATTAATAAAAATAAACCATTAACAGTCATCAGTTTTCATCAGTGTTTGGCCCCGATTCATTCGAGAATTTTCTTTTTTGGTAAAGAATTATTTACAACTCAATGTTTGACACATCAGTAGTTTAGATTATTTCTCAATGCTGCAAGGAAAAGACCTCCACTGTCTAAAACAACAGTCTTTTTAAAGAAAGAGACATGTCTGGGGTTCCCCCGTTTTAGCTTGGTTATGTCAAAATATAAAGGTGGTCACAGCTGGTGTCAGGTACTACAGCTGTGAAATGCCTCACAGGAAGACAGGCAAGTGTCAACATTAAATATTGGTTAAAACAAACAAACAAAACGAACAAAAAACAACAACCTCTGCACAACACGGTTACACTTTGTATATATGCCATTTTCTGATTTCTGACTCAGAGACAGTCCCACAGTGGCAAAGCTGTTGTTGTTGCTAGAGCCTGATCGGCTTTAAGATAAACACTATAAACATCTGATATTCAGTCTGCATTCAGGCATCAAGATATGTGCAGAGCTTACTGTAGCTATGTCTTATTGCAAAATAAACTACAGGCATGGCACTGCAAGTTAATGTCTGTTACTATGCTCTTCTAAAACATCATTTGTCAAAAGGCAACAATCCCCTTTATGAACAGTAATCTGATGTTATGACCAACTTAAACAAAAACAAGTGAGGTAGGATTTACTGTAAACTGAAAAGGAAAAAAAAAACATTCACTATCACCACCAGAGTACTCAGAAGAACATTCTCTGTGACCACTAGGAGGCACTAAGCTTTTCAAACTGCATGTCCAGTACTAGAGTTATGTTTTGTTTTGCTTTATTGCAGTCCTAGAAATATTGCCTGACCTCAGAACTCTAGGATACTCATAGAACACCCAAACAAACATGTATATAGTTAAACACTAACAATAAGCCTGTTTAGGAATAAACTTTGTCTAACAGCAAATTAAAAAGATATCATTTTTATTTTGTTGGTAACTACGTCCCTGAGAGAAGTAGCTCTCACTAAGAGTCTTTTGTTTAGTCATGTATACATGGCTTAGTAACAGTCAGGGATTCAGCTTGGCTTACATTATTATGGAGCCACAGGGCATATGCAAATGCATGAACATACGCACATCTACACATCCACAGCACAAGTCAATAGCTGTGTAAGGGGGGTGTGGTTGTAAAGACACCACCCCCCCAAAAAAAATAATTCACTATGTTAACATTACAATCACACTTATGTTGTTTTTAAGAGGCTACATGTAAGATGTTAAAGTTTGAATGTATTTAAATGACCAACAAAAGATATTTATAAATAAAGTGGTTAGAATTAAGCAAGTGCCTTCTGTTTCATTGGCCATGGTTTGTCTAGTTGGTCTAAAGCGGGGCAGCGCAAAACTAAAAGAGTATTTTATTTGGCTTCTTTTACAATTGTTGTATAATGTACAGTATTTTGGCCACAAACTATAGTGTAATTGTATAAAATATTTATTTAATTGTATATAAAGATGTATTTAAATGCATTTTTTGCCCTTAATTTACCACAAACACTGCATTTCTGCCCCCCCAAGCCAAAAGGCTTTGCATCCCTGGGCTACAGAAAGCACAACAAACAAAAATACATTACCATAAGACAAATATTGTTTTACACTGCTTGGACTAATCATGAGAACACAATCCCTTTAGAGACTGGAAGTAAAACCTCATTAATCTACTCAATAAAATTACATAGTCTTACATGTAGCCTCCTTAATCATGCAGCTAATGTAATTAAAAACTTTATTTTCTTTTATACATTTGCTCACATTTATCATATTTAGGTATTAGAATTAATCACAGCTTTAATGTGACAACATCAGGTCACTACTCAAAGTAAGTATCACTCAGATGGCATTAACATGCTTGCTTTAGCACAACTAAAACAATTTACTTGATTTGTCAGCTCATATACATTGTGTTCTGATAATATAGTCAAATATTGTGCTGGTACTACTTAACACTAGTGCAAAAGAGCACATTAATCTAAACTGGCCTGTAAAAGCCTTTGTCCCACCAATATTTGTGTGTCAGAGATCATAGAAACAATATAACAGTATCAAGAGACAACAGTACATTAGAGTCATTATAACGACACACCTGATATGATGCTTCAAAATCGGAACCATTTATACAAACGTGGCCAACACTATAATGGTTACAATTTAGAAGCTGATAGAAAGGATGTAAACACAACAAAAATCTCTCTTGAACTCTGAAGTTCAGTTCCATGATTGCTATTTATATTTAGACATCATCTCTGATTTCCTACCATCTAAAACCAGATGGGAATAGGTGATGTAAGGCTGTTGATGTCAGTGTGAATATACAGAAAGACAGGTAGTCTAGTCAAAATGTCAAAAAAGTCTCTTTGATTCTTTGGCTCAGGATTGTTCAGTGTGCCTACAAAAAAAATTATCCAAGATCAAAATACAAAAACCAAAAACAAACAAGAAAACAAAACAAACAAAATGTGTTGGAGCACATTCACATTAGACTACATGATTCAGAATACAGAGCTAACAAAAATGAGAATACAGAGCTAACAAAAATGAGCAAAATGATGCATAGGTGTACATTGTGCATGAGGTATCAGTTTCTTTAAAGCACTGGAAACTCACTTTTGGCTTTCCAAATCCTGTTCAGAGCCCATTATGAATAAAAACAGCAGCAAATGTTTCCTCCTTCGCGTGAGGCTCAAGAGTTCCAGAGGTGTCAGTTTGGGCCTTACCTGTCAGTCTGAGGTAGGGTGGGTGCAGCAGTATGCTTACAATGGGGACCTGGATAAGAGGAGGCAGCCTGAGAGATTGTGAGGTGTACCGAAAGATAGACTTCATTTTTTCCTCTTGTTTCTCTGTGATGAGGCAGCTTTTGGTGTGGGGTCTTCAGGTGAGCTGGAGGGTTTGCTGGAGGCGGAGCAGTCCTGAGATGAGTAGGAGGTTCGCTGGCCTGCGTCTGAGCTGTGAGGGCTTGGGGCTTGGCCTGTGCTGGAGGCAGGCGGCTCGAAGCCGTACCTTCCCTGAGCAGCTGAGGACGCTTTGTGTGGACAGTGTGCCACCATGTGGGCGGCACTCTGGCAGTAGTGGCACTTCTTGGGTTGTGGGGGGAGGCAACACTCTTTGGCATGATGGTCCAAACCACCACAGTTGTAACATCTGACAGAAGAGACAATCTAGATCAGCAATTTGGCATCCAACCACATTCATTAGAAATAGTCGGCACCAACAGGGCAAAAGCAGGACATCAGGTAAAGTGGGACAAATAAGCTTCATGTTGCACTGCTGTGCCGATGATGATATAAAATATATCTTATATATTAAATATCTATATATATTTTTAATGTTTTCATGTCCTGATTCTGTTATCAATTGACAGTATGTGTAGAAAATGGAGACTACATTTTAGCATTATGGAGAAATGTACAACTTGTGAACTAATACTTTAGCAACTGTTGTCAGTGGTCTAGCATCATTCAGAGCATGTAATGATGGATGTGTCTTTTGTATATTGTAGGAGATGATAAGTTGGCCGGTGAACAAACTACATATTGTTACAAAAATTATATTAAATTTTAATAAATAAGTTTTACATACTGTCACACTTTGTAGGCTTATAGGCTTTGGATTTATAAAGCTACTGAGTGGCATTATTTTGCCTATAGATCCAATTTATATTGAAACATTTATATTTTTAGCAAAACGGTATAAAAACCAGGGTCAAGGAAAAGGCAGAGAGGACAGAGAAGGTCAGAGGTGAAACTGTGTAGACAGGGCAGAATGAAACGTGGTACAGATGAATACAGATAACAGAGTTAGTCAGATGAAAAATGAAACATGACCTACAGTTTCTTATACACAGACAAGCATGAAGGATGATGACCAAGAGGCAACAGGGGGAATGCACTTCCAAAATGTTCTCAGCACACCACACAAATTTTATTTTCAATTACCTGAGTCCCACATTGTAGATCATTTACATTTTGAGCTATGTAAGTGCATGTGCCATTCGGTATGAATAACAATTTCTTGTAAAATTTATGACACATCATTCACCGGCTGTTTAGAAGGAAACAAGCTGTGGGGGGTGGAATTTGGGATTCATTCTTGCCCTGTGGCCTACCTATCATTCCTTGATTCCATCAGTCTGAAAGCTCCGGTAAGTTTTAATTTAATAGTTTTAGTTTCCACAGATCCTCTGAAAAAACACTAATTTGTAAATAAGAGATGTAGCTGGAAGCATTGTACTTTAAATTAGTGTTTCTCACAAAAAGGTACAAACACACACTCAGAACTGACCAAGACTGGAATTAACAGATTTCTGTTCAAAATACTAAATCAGCAAAGAGAGAATTATTGTTTTTATTCTGGCAGATCTGTGCTGCAATTTTATGGTGTAAATGCATGCTGTATTTAAATCCTGCTGCTAATATACAAATAAGAATAATTATCTATGACTCACTGGGTTAAATAGCCAGCTGCCTCTTACTTAATCTTTAAAAGACTAGAGCATGCATAAACAAAAAAGTAAAATCACAGTACCCCTTATGGACATCCTTTACTGAAAGTTCAATGATAAATGAGGATATGATTAGTTATACAACACATGTACCAGCAAAGCACAAAGCCTTGCTGAAGTCCTTAACCACAATCATACCATTTCCACCCACTTAATCACATGATGGTTCAGATTTTATGATACTTGGTGTACCACATATATCCTGCAGTCAGTATGTGGCTCGGAAGAGTAGATTTGCGGTCTAAAAGCATCATGTTAAAGGATTTTTTTTAATTAAAAGAATTTGATATACACATTATTGTTTATATTGTTAATTATATATTAAAAAAACTTGAACTATGAAAATGTTCTATGAAAATGTGCATTTTAATATTGCCAATGAGTGCACATGCACTGTATTTGATTGCAATTCCAAATTGATGTCAACAGGCAGCTAATTTAAAATCACAAAATTTCCACTGTCAGTTAAAGAGCACATAAATGTTGTTTATTTTGCAAATTTCAGTAAGTACTGGAAATGGGCTTATGTGTTTCATGTGTTCATTTACCCTATATGGTGTGAGCTTTGGATTGAAAAGACTCTAATAAAATGGCTAAAAATCGTCCATCAGCCAACTTGGCTGTAAAGAAATGAAAGAAGCGAACAGGCCATAAAAATTCATAATTGCTGCATGTCTAGTACATAGGTTATTCTACCCCTGTTAGAGGTGTACATTTGGATGGGTACACGTTTGGATTCACAGGCAATTCCCTTTGCCTTAAAGGCTCCAGTACATAAATAAAAAAACTACCCTATTAATACAATATCAAGGTCACAGAAAACAAGGCTTGGATGTCCTTGATGTTGATGCTGAATTCATTATTAAATGTATAATACCTTTCTTCATGAACAAAGTCAGTAATGCTTGCAAAAAAGCCACAAATGACATGAGATTACATTCAAACCCAATAATATCGATGTGGCATTGAATGTCTTTGAATACACTGATGTACAAAATGTGGCCGTGAGCCCTTAGCAAAATGTAATTTTACCTAGGTAAGTTCAAGTAAAGTTGAGCTTTGCTGTAGTGTGCATTTATCAACCAAAATCATGATGGTATAACTTGTGCCTTCACCCAAACCCAAACAAAAATAGCAGCAATTTAGCAGGGAAAAAAAGCTCTCGCACACTATTGCGATAAAACCATGGCAACAGGCATAGACCCACAGAGCAACAGCCTGAGAGGCAGGGCAGCCTCTCTCAAAAGGATTTTAAGGGACTACCCATCACTCCTCAACGGCACATCAGACATACAGTATACTGTATGTATACATACTACTGACCATGTGTTCCTCCAACAAATCAATTATTCAAAAGCTCAACAATAAGACTCACGCAGCTTTGTAATTACCCAATGACTGAAACATTTCTTTACTTTCCAATCATGTGACACCAACCAATCCCAACCTATAGAACAATTCAGAGAAAGGAGCTCTGAGGCACTGTTGCCCACTCACCGGTCTCCTTTTGGCTTTCGTTTCTGCTGAATGCTTTTCCCTTTGGGTCTTTTCTCGCTGCCCACGCAGTGGACTCCTCCAGGCCCCGTTACTCGCACACATTCCAGGCCCTTGGAGGACTTCTTGAAGGTGAACTCCACAGCTTCGCCCTCCTTCAGGCTCCGAAAACCTTCCATATGCAGCTTGCTCTGAAGAAAGAAGCATCACAAACCATATAAGAAACAAAAAGAAAAGCAAAAAGGCAACAAGTAATTTCATGCCAGCTGATCAAACATCCATATTTATGAACTAGGAATAATTGAATGCCAATCGAACACCATTCCTCACATTCATTTATACATCTCTTTTAACAATATGGGGGTGGTAAGAAAATACGTGCTGGGAAGCAAACACAGTTATATAAATATACTTGCCATACCAGACATACTAAACACTAAGGGGGCTGCTTTTCATTGCTCTGCTAAAAACAATGCTCTGTGATAGATCTAAATAAAAGATACTTTTTTCTTTACTTCATATCAAAGCCAGTCATATGGTGACATTTCTTTATCCTGTAGCAAAACACTGCAGTATATACTGTGAAATTCTCTATCTCTACAACATTTATAACCTTTACAACAACAACAAAAAATGCATGCATAAACAAATAAGTAGAATCGATAAAACACTGGTAGAAATCATTTACTCAATGATAAATGAAAATGATTAGTCATGAATTATTTAAAACACCACAGAATACACAGACAAACCCTTGCTGAAGCACTTAACCACAATTACACCATCTTCACCTGCTTAACCACATGATTCAGACTTTATGGCTTGTGGAGCTAGAAAACAAGTTCTGTGTGATATGAAGTACTTACTCCATCTGATACAACAAACAACAGACATGTCTCAAAATATTGACTGGACCAATTCTAATATAGTATGCAAGACTGAAGGGTGCATTTGTGTGCTAAAAGTGCCAAGTTAGAGGACTCTTACTGCAAAAATAAATTAATAAAAATAAATAATAATAATAATAATAAATTAATAAAAAAAAAACAAATTTACATCACATTATTTTTTTCAGTCCATATATGAAAACTAAGCTGTAAAAACACAATCCAAATGAAACTGTTTTGTGGTGTCATTTAAATCAAACCCTTTGCATATATTCATCTTTCCAGCCCACAGCAGTTTAGCCCCGCCCATTCACAGTGAAACTTTAGCCCCCACTGTTTGTTGAATGAGTACAGAGTGGTCAACCAGAAGACAGCTTATTTACATATCATTCTTAAAAGCATAGAGTCCAAACAGCTTGTTTGACTGCTCAAGAGAAGATGCAAAATAGTCATATACAAATGAAGTACATCTGTAATCACCACACAAAACCTTAACTGTCATAAGTGGACCTCAGAGAGAAGGGGGAAAAAAAATAAAACAAAAAACAGGAAAAACGTATAATACGGGTTCTTTGAAGTTCTTCAGGTACATAATCATTGATGGGGAAACACTGCTTCAAACTATACCAAAAACGCACTGCAAGAAAAATAATCATTGAGAAAATATTTATGAGAGTTAAACAATTCATGAGATAAGTCAGCAGTAAGTATATCATAACCCTGTGTGCTACAGCGGTTCATTTATCTGTTAACATTACCTGGATTGTCTTATTTTAAACAACAAAAATAATATACATTAAGATCACTGATTGTTCTAATTAAAATTAAACCTAAAAAACAAATCAAGTAGTAAATACATTTTAAATGATAAGACTTCAAATGTAAATGTTTTTGACGATGAATGGTTTATTATTTTGCATTATTTATTATTGTTTTATTATTAATTCTTTTTTATTAGGAAAGTTCAACTAGTATCTAAAATCCATGTAACCTATGCTCTATTTGTTACATGCTGCAGAAGGACATATTAGAACAATGCAACTATTCCAAACTATTGTCTGGCATGAAAAACGGAAAAGAAAAAAAACCCTTAAAGGAGACAGATTATTTTATTCAATAATAATTCAGTATAAAAAAAAAGGTCTACCAAATTGTATGTAGATTTAATTGTATTTACATTTTCAATAAGAAACTCAAACACCATGCAACATTGTTATGAATAATATTTTATTTTAGAGAAACACAATCCTATAGTTATTCTAATTTAACTAACAAAATGCACCAAAAAGCTTTTAAACCTTTAAAGCTACTTCTGCTGAAAACATTAAGTATAAAATATATGCATTTCATAAAAACATTTAAAACTATTTTATTGATTTCTATGGGGAACTGTGAGTTTATTTTAATGTTACACATTATAGAAAAATAAAGCTGATCTGAATATTAAAAACCGGATAATCTGATCCAATTAAAATTATTTTAATGAACCTTCAACAAAGCTTATATAATAAAAATAGATACATTAGAGACACACCAAATATATATTCATTCATTCATTCATTCATTCATTCAATCAAGTCATTAAAATATCACTTTTTAAAGAACCAAATCTTTTAATCCATAAAAATCCAATGTTTACATTGTGTGAGAGTATAAGACACCTCTCTAATAATAATAATAATAATAATAATAATAATAAATCTGAATTAGCAGTTATTGCATTCAGAAATATTTTATTATGACACAGTAACAGAACATGTCTGTAGAATATTACAGGGAAATTACAAACTGTATTACAATAGAATCGACTATCTGCAGTTCATTCTCCAGTCTTCTTTATAATGACGGTACATATAACAAGTATGTATCTACTGTTGGAGAATTTTACATACACTGCATTTTTCCCATATAAATACAAAACACTGGTTTAGCTTGAGACATTTCAGTCCTGTCACTTTCGGGCTTTCAGCAGCTTGACTGGCAGCCATCTTGGCTGTTTTGGGTTGAAGGATGGGTGAAAGTAGAGCGACCTGAAAGAGGGAGCAGCCATCCCTGACATATGAATATGCTAACATGCCAACAGAAACACTACAGCTTTTAACAGAGGACATACATTTTCAACTAGGAAATACATCGGCACTCATATCACAATCCATTTTTTGTTTTGTTGTTATAATAATAATAATAATAATAATTTGTTTTTTATCATCTTATTTCTTAAACACTACTCACAACATAATTTAAAAACACCAGTCTTCTTTATCTTTGCATGTACATTTCATGATAAATGGACAAACAGCAACTGTCCCACATTTAAGACTTTAAGGCATGAAATAGTTAGACATTTTCTGCTGTACAGCTGAAAATGCTAGGTTTTGTTAGGACACCAATTATGTATATACATACAGTACAATACTGGGCAAACTTCTTAAACCATCTGAAAATATGAGGCTATTTAAATTATTTATCTGAGAAGTAAGAATTGATTTATTAAAAAGGAACCAAAATAAAAGAATGAATGTAGAATAAATATAATAAGCAAATGCTAAATGCATTTATCATTTTCAAAGCTTTTCTTAAGGAAGCCCTGTATTTGCTGTTACCATCCATTGCCTAATCAAGTCTTGGTTATATTAAATCTGTTGTGTTGCTGATCACATTTAATAAATCCATGAGAAGCTGGAGTGTTTGGAAAATTCCTTCCTCAGAGTGTATTCTTCTAGCTAAAGTATTGATAAATTCTGTATTGATAAAATCTGTCTTTGTGTATTTGTACACATCCTGATGTTATATATTGGTTTTACAGGTGAAAATACAATTTCACAGTTTCACATTTTTTTCCCATGGCTTCCTAATACTTTCATCACAAATCCATTTGTACCTTTTTATACAAGGATATGTTTTTGAAAACACTTGATCTATAATCCAAAACACATTTTTATTTTTGTAATAAATATGGAACTGATCAAAACATACCATTCATGCTTCTTGCATGTGTAAAGCCCACTCAAAACAACATACCATAAAAAAATGAAAAGAAAATTAATAAAAGTGGTCTTCAATGCAAACTAAACCCCTCATATGTTCCCCAACAGAGCAAAAACAATTTGTGTGTCACATGTGAAAGACAACAAGCATAAAGCTGAATAGACAAATAAGAATTTTAAATTTGATGAAAAAATAAAAAAAATGAAAAAAACACAGTGAACAAATGCAAGAACAGATCTTGATGGCCGTGTTTGGAAACTGATTGTAAATGACATTCTACATCAGTGTTTTCAGGACAGAGCAGAATAATGACAACAAGAGATTACAAACTGTTTCTGGCAAGCATGAGAGGCCACTCACTCAGAGGCATTTCTGCTCCTCCCAATAGAGATCAAGCATCTATGGATGACTCACAAGAGGAAGTCACGTGAACAGAAGGTGGCTTTTTTTCATCCTTTCTTCTTTTTTGAAGGAAAAGAGAGAAAAAAGCCCATGAGCAAGAGAAACAAAGCCTGGTATTAGCTGAGAAGGGTGGGGCCTGCATGCCAAACGGTGAAATGGGCTGCTAGTTAATCTTACCAGGGGCCCACACAGTCCCCCTAGTGCACTAACAAAATCTAACCTTCTGAAAGCACAACACAAACACGCAAGAAACAAGTGCAATCATCCAAGTCAATCTCAAACTGCATTTGCAGGTACAATTTTAAAATGAAAGCAATCTTGCTCAAATTCATAACCAATGGTTTTCTCTTGCGTTTTCCCCGTAGTTTCACCTCACAGAGAATGGATCAAAAGAAACCCTTCCCCCACACTCATATACCAGGGCTGAGCACAATAACCAGACACTTTCCAGAGGCCCCTAAACATTTTTCCCCTTTTAAAACCATCCTCCATCTCTTATCAAACCACTACTTCTCCCAAAGAAATGGTCCCATTAAGCAACAGAATTTTCCTTTGGCAAGAAGAATAGGTGTAATGTGTCATATTCCAAATACAGCATATTTAGTGTTGCACCTATAATAAAAATAATCAGCCAAAACACAAGCAGTGAGTTTGAAAATGGAAAACAACTGAAACCTTATCATCATGCAGACATTCTATAAGGTAGACAGACTTTTGCAATCATCAAAAACTCTTTTCATGTCATGTCTGTAAGTCACATATCTCCAACCAGTGACGTTACCCGTCATGAAACTAGAAGAGGAAACTCTATAGTTTAACTGTCCAGTTAACTTATTAACTAGATGCATTGTAAGACCAAAAAGTGATGATGTAACAGTTTCCTCTGACATTACAAGTCATCCATTTATCTTAATATTTCATATACTTTAATGCCGTACATTAAAATGTTCATGAAAACGTCTTCCCATTGGGTTTGTTCTGGGAAGGAAGAACTGGCTAAAAGGGCAAATCTCTACTTAAACCAATGCACAAAAACATCCAACCAAACACCAGATGTCTTAAATGTCTTAATGTCTTAAATGTTAAGGTACATAGTCACAAATGTTAACGTACTTAAATCTTAAGGTACATAGTCAGATTCACAGTGTGTAGAGGTCTTTGTTTCAACCTTGCCTAACATCAGCTAATTCCAGGAAAAAGCTCTCCTCAAAAAAAAAAAAAAAAAAACACCCTAACCAGATGATGCATTGCTTTGTGGGATATGAAAATCTGTGGACACTGTGGCCCCTGATGGTGTCAGGTGAATATCCATTATAGAAAGCTTATAACACAGACATTGCATATGAAAAGATGGAGATCAGCAAGAGGAGCTTGTAAAGGCTGTCCTTGGTCAAGGGTAAATCTTCAGTATCTTTAGTGAGAGGACGTAATTCTATCGTATTCTGTTGCAATTCTTTGTTCTAGGTGTTTCCATTTCATTTGTCTCTGTCCTGACTAAAGTTCTTTTTTAAATAAGCCATGAAAATGTGCACTTTTGTCATGTGAACATGAATGTGGAGTGTGAAAGGCTGTGTACTGGCAAGGACCTGGCAATTTTAAATGCATCATAACACAGGGGTTACAATTCAAAATACTCAAATACTCAATACTCAAAATCAAGATATACTGGGATACTGTAAGAAAGATGATATACTGCAGTAGTTTTATCTGATTTTAAGATAACTGTCATAGTATGAAAACACACCACCATATGCATAGCTTTGCTAATGCTAACATGAGCGGTGCACCCATACGCTCCTTGTTTACGTTACAGTAATAGAGCCTAGGGGCTATTTGGCAGTCAGGGTTTGAACCCAAAATGAGCCACTGACTACCAAAAATCTTTGCATGAGATCTATTAATTAAAAAACAAACTGTGTTTTCAAGAAGAGACACAGAATCACAGGCCAGAATACTGCAATACTCACAATATTTTCTTAAACTCATTTAACATAGTTTAGGACTAGTTAAAACAACCTTTAGGACTATGTTGTACTTTTGTGGGTGCATTTAGATGGTGCTTATACCTGTACTTCAGAAAGTCTAATGCTGCACCTATCCACTGATGTGAGGGACACACATTAAGTTTGTCAGCACAGCAGTGGTAAAGGGGGGCCAGTGACTCTAGCTAATTATGCCTTACACTTTAGACAGTTAGTCCTGTAGGACTGTAACCCTCAATAGTCAGTCAATCATCCCGGTGCTGCCACATCACTACAACCTCCAACAATAGGAAGCATTCTCAGATGGAACACTAAGCACGGCTGTAAGTCGCTCTGGATAAGAGCGTCTGCTAAATGCCTTATACGTAAAATGTAAATCACTACAGAACCTTCCTAACACATGGTGGTAGTGGAATAATGAGTCATGGGTTCGTGTTGCTGAAGGCCTTTTACACTGTAGGGTTCAGCTTACGGCTAAATAAGGTTTCTTTCTTGTTCCAATTGTCTTGCTGGTTGGTGGTTAAACCTGCCTCTAAAAAGACCCGCCAAATGGCTAGTCCTGTTTCTTGCAAATGGCGACGTCCACTGTAGTGTAGCGAGAAAAAACAACGTTCATGTCAACACCAAAATTTGTCGCCACCTTTTGTTGGCAAGGCGAGACACGGCTTTGGTGTCGAACCAATAAGCCAGAGTGGCGTAACGTAACCACAGCACAACGCGTCATTACAACTTACAAGGAACAACAGGGAGAAAAGTAACAGAGTACACAAATAAATACATATGACTAGACAGAGACACTGTGTGTGGCTACTGAGGTGCTCAGTGAGTTTAGGCCTATAGCCATCTGACGAGTTCAACACGAACAGGCCTAGAAGCAGAAGAGCCAGCGTTATCTGTCTGCTCCCTCATTGAGCTCTTTTAGTTTTTTCAGCGGTAAACTTGAGGTTAACTTACTTGGTGAACAAACACATCCAATGGAGGATCAATAGGAGTTCCTCCGCGACTAGTCATCGATATGAATCCAAAGCCCATTCGTACATTAAACCACTTACAGTGGCCTGTGCCGTACATGGGCAAGGGGTCAGTTCCCTCCTCAGACTCGGCAGGCGTCCGAAGGCTCCGTCGACCATTCCCCACACCTCCTGAGGTTGGAAAGAAGAGACACACAGTTAACACGGGCTACATTATTAATAAACCTGTCCAGCACCGGAGGGAGGAATGGGGTTTCCACGCTCAGGTCTGTTATGTTCGGTGCGTTTGGCCATCAACTTCAAATACAGTGCGTTCGTTCAGTTACAGGCCAGGCTGCTTATCACAAAGCCTAGAATGGATGTACAGCCTAAACCAAAATCAGGCATCAAACTACGAGCTCAGTGTAGTCAGTCTACTGAAACAAAACAGGTGTTGCCTCGCGTCTTAAAACGCCAGCCCGAGGTGTCGCAAAGGCGAACGTAGCCTGTCTGCGTATCTCCTCGGGGAGTAAACAGAGGTAAAGCCGTGCATTTCAAACACAAGGCGCCACCACGCCAGTGGACTTAGCTACAACACCAGCGAGAGCAGCAGTGGCGGGGACGGTCGCTACAACCATATAGGATACCTTCGGCCATGTTTTCCCTGGGCTCCCTTCTTCCAAACTTCTCAGAGTGTAAATCCTCCTTTGAAAGCGATTGATCCTCTTCAGAAATGTAATATAATGCTTTAAACAAACCATAATGTAGCGGGCATGATCTAGCGTGCGCAGTACAACAGACGGTCTTTTTTCTTTTTTTTCTTTTTTTTTACTCTAGTGCACTCCCCCCTTTCACTCCTTCTCTCTCTCTCCGCCCACAGTCCACTTTCCCATGTGCCTATGCCAATGACTCGCATCTCACTTCTCTCCGAGTGAGTGTTTTGGAGGAGGGGCTTGGACTGCCTTGGCCTCAGGGCAGCCAATCGTCGTTGAGAAACGTTTACAGGGAGTATTCACTGACCACGTTAACTTCTGTACAGCCTACAGGATGAGGCACTCTGCTTCAAGCTTACACACACACATACATGTATATATATTTGTTTACTGGTAATGAGAGAGAGAGATAGACTCTGAATTACATGTTCAACTGACGGCTAAGAAATGCTACAGAAACACATAAGAAATAGTCTACTGATAAACCGATAGGAACGTTGTAAATAGCGAGCTCGTATGTGTTAGTCATAACAGTCCTCTTTAAGTAGTTATAAGAAGCCTAAACCATAAAACTCGGATTTGAGCTAATCTACAACCCAATGTCTGGTGCTATAAAGCATTTTATTAGCGATGGTACAGTGCTTAAAAACATGCCGCAGCCCACCGAGGGCACTATAAATTAATCCTGTTATCTAGAGCTCAGTCTCTGACATAAACTATGTTTTAAACACTGTTAAGCTGCTACAGGTTTCCGTCAGGAAACTGTTCCTAGAACAGTATTAAAACTGTAACAGAAAATAAAAACTTAAAGGCATGAAGTGAGGAAACATTTCGGAACAAGTCAATTAAAATAAAACTTTGAAAAGCGTTATACCATTTCATATCCACACATGCTCTATACGTCATATTAACAAATGCAAAACCTGAAAAAATAATCTAGCCCAGTTTGGAAAGCTTGTTCAGAAAGGAGCGTCTGGAAAACAATGTGTTATTGCGTGGTTTAAGTATTCAATCGGTGCTTGAAGCTCCCTGCTGACTTTATTCCACTTCATAAGCCCCCCAGAAAGACTGGAGCTGAGCGCTGAGCTGAGCCTGGGGTACAGAGTGCCGATCACGGGATCAAGCAGACAGAAAAGGCACAACACAGACACATTTCTCTCCGTTGGAAGGATGAGTGAAAATGAGGACGTGCTGATCACTTGGAAAACGGTTTGGTCTTGTGGTTTTCTTTCTCCCTAATTTTCACACCATAATTAGACCGGGATACACTGTTTATGCTATTTTCGATTGGTTAAGCGTTGTTTTGTCCGCCGGCTGCATGTAAACCACTAATGCATGTATGTTTGGCGTTTTAAATGCATGTGCAGCCAAGCGGGTTCTGCTGCTGTAGCCTGCAGCATGAAGCCCACCTAAAGCGGTTTGAATTTAAAGCCGCGCTGCGGTGAATCATCTGCCGGAGTCAGATTACAGTTAAACTGTACTATAACATGACACATGTGCACAGATTAATTGATTCGAGGAACCGTTTAAAGGGGTCTCCCGATTTCCCGCAACCTGAACATTTTACTGGGGTAATCAATCAGGCGATTCTCACAACGAGCAGGGAAGAGCTAACAGTAGGAGGTAAGGGGGCTTTCAGAGAAGACTGAACTGTTTACTTTCACAGTGCAGGTTAAGATTCAGTAAACGTTAATACGCCGATCAGAGAAGGGGCCCTGGGATGAATTAAAGAAGTGGTCTTGTGTGTTCCGAAACAAACCGTTTCTGCTGTGCTCCTCTCAGGGGTCTAGCTGGGTTTGCTTTGTTATCTGAATACTATCGGTGTGTGAAGGAAACGTGTCACGCACTGACTGTCAGCTGCATGTGGGGGTTGTTAAAGTGTGAGTGAGTCTCAGAGGAACATCTCTCTCTCTCTCTCTCTCTCTCTCTCTCTCTCTAAAATATGATGAGGAAAAAAGGGAAGCAAATAAGCAAAACATCAGCGCTTTGCCTCAAACTGCATCATCGTATTTGTGTATATTCACATTTCCACTGAGTTTCTAGTAACTCTTTTCCTTTCCTTAAGCTCCGGGGCTATTAAAGGTGAAACAGTACTGTGGGGGGAAGGGGGGGGTTGCATAACCCCCTCGTGTAGTTACAGTTTTCGCGGTTTAAATGCAAACGCGTTGGATTAATATACAGCTTTCATAGGCATCCGTTGAACATGAGTGTAAATGGGGGTTGGGAGGTATCACCATGTAAAAATTGTCAAAACCTGAAATTCTGTGCACCACAGCCTAAATACACCAACCACAGTATGCAGTGACACAAGCAATTTCAATGATTTAGCTGCAAACTGCAGCTAAAAATGGGAGACAATTTCACAGACTTTACTTAACCATTAATGTCCATATCTAAGCTTACCTCAACACAAATCTGAAGAGGAATCATCAAACCATATGACCAAAAAGGGAGATTTTATCCTTTAGTGTGTATATTAAATTCAGTCTTTTGCTCATGTTAGACTACTATTTTCAGTAAACAATGCACCATCAGCCTGTAAACAATGGTATAAAAACAGAAGCAAAACAGAAGAATAAATGGATACAAATAACTTTATACAATGACAGCACTTCAGACATTCAGAACAATTTCTGAACATTTTTTTTTGTTTATCACACTAACTCTAGTCTTGAATGGGTTAAACAAAGCTGATCCATTCAGGAGAAGACGTTCGAGTTTCAGCAACAGATTTCAGCTTTCAGAAACAGGGCTGAATACCACCCACCTGAAGCTGCGGAGGCAGATCCTGGAGAGCTCATAGCCTTCTCAAAAACCTGCTGGATAAGAAGAAAGAATACCATGTTCATAATGTTAGCTTTGTATGTCTGAAGGGTATCTCTGCCAATGTATGACTGTATCTTCGCCGTACCTTGTTCAATATAAGGTCTGGCAGGCTAACAATCTTTCATATTTCCTGTAACCTTTTATTGTTCTACTTTCCAGATTTGTACTAACATAACAAAACTTTAGTGATAAACATAACTTACAATCTACTTATAACCAATAATTGTTCAGAATTGTTGAATTTCCTTTCAAAGGATCTCTATGTCTACCAATAAGATTAACAGTACTGACCGATACCATTGTCTATATCAGTATACTGGTATCAGTGACATACAATGTTGATTTTTAATTTAAGCAGAATTGCTAGATCAACATACCAGTAATAATAAGTTATATATTAAGTTGATATTGCTGTGGGACAAAAAACTGATCAGACATATTTGGAAAAATTGTTCAGACATATTTGGAAAAAAACTAGGTGTACTTTTGCAATTTCATGATAAATGGACCAAAAGAAATGGCCCAGAATTACTTGGAATAAAGTCTGGTTACACTGACTTACAATAACAGTAAAATACGTTTTCCTTTCTCCTGTAAAGTGATCATTTGTTCCAACAGCAACAAAGTGTAATTTCACAGATTGTTTTGAAAAGAAAAAAAATAAACAAATAAACAAATGAATAAATAAATAAATAAATTGTAAGACTTTTTAAGAGGTTACAAAAAATCACTGCCATTCATGGCTTGCATCATATGTTTTATTTATTTCTATTTTTGTATGTTTTTTATCTATGTAAAGTAAACTGAATTACCTTTGTGTAAGAAATTTGCTACAAGAATAAACTTCAAACAGACAAATCAAAACAAATTTGTAAGATAATCTTTTAACAGAAACTATCAGGATTCTGAAAATGCAGAATGCAGAAGTTAGGTGCCCATAACTTCTAAGGAACGGTTCTTTAGAAAATGATTTGTGTAAATAAGAAGCACAAGTGTGAAAACCAGATTAAATTGGAATAGAACCTTTATATTGTGTGGATGTTCTTTACATCTTTAAGAGGTTCTTCCTACACACAAATCTCTGTTTTAAACAGAGGAAACCAAACATTGCTCTTTTATGGCATCACTCAAGGAACTCCACCTGCTGCAGTGTTTTTGAAAGTGTATATAAATTATTTGCCTTTATTAAAGCAAACTTAAGTGCTGTCTGACACCAGAAGACTGTGATATAGCTGGAAAATGTCAATAATTTAGTAAATCATTTCATTACAGAACTAGGCGAATATATTTGTACTATCCTATACAACAGTTTGGGGACTCTGGTCAAATGTTTTGTTGGTTTTCTAAGTGAAAATAAGTCACACATTCTTTACAGAAACCACCTCCTGCACATTTTAATGTACAATCTCTGTTTATTTATCAAATGTAGCATATTGGGGGAACATTCAACTGTGTTTTTATTTTTATAGCTTTAGTTCTTAAATGTGACAATAGAAATTGAAAGTATTTGTATTTTGTTTAAGTTTTATGTTTTTCATTTTGCGAATAAATAAATTGTGCACTAAAAGTAACAGAAAACTTGTTATTTTTAAGTGTGATCTCTGTAAAATGTGTAACTGTTTAGAGCTTAAAAATGACATCTGATTGTATATTTGCAGAATTTATTGCATGTGTCTGTCCTTCTTTTATGCAGTGAACCTAGAATAGACAGAGAATTCACAGCAGGTTGTATGGTATGAACCTTTGAGGTGAAAACACACACTAAGAAAATAATAAAGCTGTTTCACGATTTGTGATATATATTCAATGCAAGCATTAAAAAACATGCTTAGGCTGCACTGTGGCACTATTATATATACACATCCACTGTTTACTACCACACACTTAAATGCACACCTGGCTTAACATACTGTACTTTCTAATATGTACACTTAACACTAAGCTGTATTTCACTCTACTGCATATGCTAACTGGTGTTTGCACCTCAGTTCTAGTACCAGTCTGACACACAGTTACTGCTCTTGCACATATGTTTTACTGTTTATGCACATACTGTATTGTTTCTCTGTCTTTTTGTGTTTGCACTATTACTTACTATCTATCTATTTCTTTTACTGCACTGAAAGAAGTGGCCTGATAGGGTTACACTATACTGTACATCCCTGTGTTGGTATAATGACAAAGAAGTTGAATTGAATTGAATTGAATTTGGCTTCCAAGAACTCACTAGGTTCAACAGTCCAAATTAAAATTTGACAGGACTAAATTCCCAGCAACACCAAAAATAGAACATGACAAACAACACACTGAAGAAAACCTTTACAGACTTAGTCCCATTTTTTAAAATGTTAAATAGGAATCTCATATAGAAGGGTTGTACGTGGTACAGCTGAATGTGGTGGTTAGAGTTTTCCAAATTCAGTTTTGTAGTGACATTTAAGAATTGATTTGGACGATGATTGATATGCATTTTCAGACACTGACAGTGAAGTGGTTCATTTATTTATTGTCTTGTTAATTCATTAGTCATGAATTTTGCCCCCTGGTGTCCATCCTTGGTAAGTTCCACTCAGACTATACGCTACTAAAAGACTGGGGACAGGAAATAGTTAATTCTAATCAGATTTATGAAGTGTCAGTCTTATGTTTTCTCCTGTGGAGTCCAGCGTTTCCTGTGTGAAGACCAGCGCAGTGAACATTTGTTTATTTTCTGCGGAACTGGTAAACAAATAAACGGCTGGATTTGAGCCAATGAGCGCACGCGCGCTCTGTTACGTAGCAACCCGGAAGGCAGAGTCGCCCACACCGCTTCACTGAAAATCATTTCATAAACAGTGTAATTTTCTGAACTAAAGTTCGTACGGCGAATATCTGGGGTCGGGGTTTCCAGAACGGTTTGTTTTAGCGTCTTTTAAGTGTGTAAATTAGATTTTATAAATAAGGGCAGGCGTAAATGCTGCTGCTTACCAGTTCGCCATCGTCGTTGTAAATAAATCGGTTTCTAAGCAGTGGACGTTCGCGATGTCTTGAAGGAGGAGGCGAGATCAGTGCAGTGTAGTGGGCTTTCCTGGCCGATGTTCGCCTGTGCTTTTAGTCTGTGAGCTGCGATCACTCATAGTCCTGACTGCTCAGCCCTCTGCTAGTAGCAGCAGTGTTAGATCACCTGGCCAGCGCGATAGCGAGGAAGGGAGGACTGGAGGCTCTCTTTCTCGGAGCAGTAAATTAGAACCAACATCCTGAGGCTGCTTTACCAAAATATGGGCCCATCGATGTTTACCGAGCTCAACCAACTCAAGAGAATATAGTATTTTTGCACAATCCGGTCCATACAGTAGTGAGATGGACATGGGAAAAGAAAAACAAGTCCACAGAAAAAACACTGCGCCAGATAGTTACCTTAATAACCGTGCAGTGATGACTAGTATGGCTGAGTAGACACAGCAGTGATTTTTTTTTTTCTCCTTCTGCTGGACCTGCGCCCCTGATCATCTCATCCTTTCACTCTGGGTAGTCACGGGGTGATTGGCTGTATGTGGTAGGACGCACCAACTGCTTATGTGAAAAATCCTGGAGTTTTACAGGAACGGTGGTTTCGAGAGCTGTGATTAACTCCAGAGCTCCTACTGTATACAGACCAGGCAGTGACTCTCTAATAAAGCTATATGATACGCAGCAAGTTAAGAAAGAGATCAACAACATTAACGCAGCAAAATCTGGAAAACTGGCGCTCTGCATTTCCACTAGAACCTGATCTTAATCAGTGTGCCATGATCTAATATATATACTTCATAGCACCTTAAGAAATGTTAAAATTAAATTTTAAATAAAAGTAACAATTTGGGAGTTTTAAACAATTTTACACATTTAATTAATCAGATTCGGTTGTTAACTATTTGGGCCAAAGTTTTGAGATTTTTATAGGTGCAAAACACTTTTTTATAATGAATATAATGAGAATATTTCAATAAATCAGTAAGTAGTTGCAGTTGTCCATCTAGTTAAGCAGTTAAAGTTAAAATAGCATCCATTCATAAGGTAATGCAATCATGATATATATTTATTTAGGTTTACATTTATGTAAAAGTGAGCGCACAACGCTGCTAAATAAGAAAACTACATTACCCAGTGTGCACCGCGCGCAGGAGAAATGAAAACAGGAAGAAAGCCTGTACGAGGAAATAATTGTCAAATGAATCAGAGAGGAGCGGCATGTCTGTGTTGAACGCTCCGATAGCGAACCGCCTGGCCAAATGGATAACATAACAGGCTCCGTCAGTCAAATGTAGACAGCGTACGCGTCCCAGAAGCCTAAGTACCGCCGTTTTATCAAGGTTTTCCTTGTCATATGATGGAAAGGGCGATGGAGCAGCTAAACGTGCAGCTGAACCGGCTGACGCGCTCTCTGCGCCGCGCGAGGACAGTGGAGCTTCCCGACGGTAAGATCACCAGAAACACCCCTCACATGTCGTGTATCCGTTTCTTAGCTTTCATAGGAGATAGGAGCGTGAGCAAAGCCCCATTTCTGACAGTCAGGCCCACGCAGGCGAACTTCAGGCTTTACTGAAGTGCTTTCCGCGTTCTTTCCACATCACAAAGCTATTGTTGTAAAAACCTGTATAGTAATTTTCTGTACGATGTCATAGAACAACAGCAAGACCTATCTTCTCGTTCATAGACTGAAGGCTCGCAAGTGGAAGTGGTATATGTACCATCACTTTGGAATAGAACCTGATCTTTCACCCACTCTGAACTCCAAACATAAACATGCATTCACGAACATCCCTCTTTATAGCACTTTGAT
This sequence comes from Semaprochilodus insignis, assembly GCA_034552555.1. Lineage (NCBI taxonomy): Eukaryota > Metazoa > Chordata > Actinopteri > Characiformes > Prochilodontidae > Semaprochilodus > Semaprochilodus insignis. The sequence goes on from CM067479.1 coordinate 30,961,848, forward strand.
ACTACTTTGAACATTGATGTCTAAAGGGAAATATGATAGCTGTGTTCGGGCAGATTGAGACTAACCTGGAGTCATTGTCCTCCCACTTCCTATAGACAATGAGACAGCTGTCTACACCCTCATGCCTATGGTGATGGCTGACCAACACAGGTAGGCAGCTATGACAACAAATGATGGCAAATATATAGCAAATGTACCACTACACTGTATTTCTAATGGGTAATAAAACGGTTTACTTTTACAGGTCTGTCTCAGAATTGCTACTGAACTCCAAGTTTGATGTCAACTATGCATTTGGACGTGTAAAAAGAAGCCTTCTTCATATTGCTGCCAAGTAAGAAGCTAATGGACTGTCTCAGTGCTTGTTTGATTATGCGAATGTCCTCTTTGACCCAGTGTGTCACACCAGACACTTAAGTCAGTTGAAATTAGCTGAATAAGTTAAAAATGAATGAATGTTTTTTTCTAGATCTGTGTTTCTTAACCCTGGTCCTGAAAGCCTTCTGCTTGGCAAATTTTAATGTTGTCCTCACTCCCAACACACCTGATCTAAATGATCAGCTCACTAACAAGCCCTTACTGGTTTGAAGTGGGCGTATTGAAGCAAGGAAATCACTAAAACGCACAGGACAGTGGGCTTCCAGGGCCTGTTGAGGAACACTGTACTAGATCACAAGGAAAAAATCAAGTCAATTTAAATTATGACCATACAAATAATCTATGTGACTATGTATATGATTTCACTGCAGCTCTTTGTTCCCCTCTTTTCAGCTGCGGGTCAGTAGAGTGTCTGGTCCTGCTACTGAAGAGAGGTGCAAACCCAAACTACCAGGACATTTCTGGCTGTACTCCGCTCCACCTGGCAGCAAGAAATGGGTAGAGTGCTTCTCTGAGCATGATACACTACTGCCATCTACTGATCACAATTACTAAGTGAACAACCTACCAACATAACAATTATATATTTGAATTACTGCTACTGATATTATGACTACTTCTACTACTAATAATAATGCTAATAATAGTGATAATAAGAAGAGCAAAACAGTCCCTTAGCTGTAATAAACCTTTACTTTAACTCGAATGATATAATATTGAGCTATGATAATAGCTTTTGTATTCATTTTTACAGACAGAAGAAATGCATGGCTAGACTATTGGAGTACAATGCAGATGTCAATATCTGCAACAATGAAGGTCTGACTGCTGTAAGTATGCTTATGATAATTGTTGTTCTTATTGTTAGCTGTTTACACCCAAAGAACCATTAATAATAAAGAAATTCATATTTACAAACCTCTAGATGCTGGAATATTCCACACTGTGTCAAAAATAAGAAACTATTCCTCCAGTTCACTGAAAAACAATATACAATAGACTGACATTTATTGATGGCTCTAAATCAGTGTTTCTTAATGCTCGTCCTGGAGGCACCCTGCCCTGCACATTTTAGTGGATTCCTTGCTTTAACATACCCCCAGGGAAAGCACTAAAGTGTACGGGACATGGTGCGTCCAGGACCGGGGTTGAGAAACACTGTTCTATGTACTGTCGTGGGATTGGCTATGCAGATCTTTTCTTTTTCATTCACCATGTCTGTAGATTCACTGGCTGGCAGTAAATGGGAGGACAGAGCTGCTTCATGATTTGGTGCAGCATGTGTCCAATGTGGATGTGGAGGATGCAATGGGCCAGACAGCCTTACATGTGGCCTGTCAGAATGGACACAAGACTGTGAGTAAATATTTGCTTCTTACAACACAACCCGTTTAATAGACACAAGAACCCTAAAAAGCATTTTTACTTTGATAGCATTGTGATGTTTAGACTGTTACAGGTTTGGTACTGTAAAGGTCACAGTACACCTACCAGACAAACACAAACAAGCACAACCTCTGCATTTGTACTTCAGATAGGGAACTGATAAGCCAAATTAACCAGATAAAGTGAGGAGAGAACGCTGTAGCTTCTCTCAACAATCAAAGATGGCTATGGCACATCAGCCAAATGTGTTTGTTTGGTAGGTGCAATTTGGCCTTTAATATTGTGCTGAATGCAAGACTTTTCTTATAATACGATTATATTTATAAAACACTGACGAGGGTTTTTTTTATAATTGTCTATTTGAGGATTAAGGAGTGTGTTGACATTTATGTTGAAAACACACTATTCAATTTCATGTGGGTGAAGTAAAGTAGAAATGTAAAGTGAAATAGGTGCAGATAGTGAAGGTAGTGTCAGTTTTCTAATGTTTTTAACAACGTTTCAACATGTTCTGTATTAGCATCAGAGGCTTGCTGGGGTTTCATAATAGTACTGCGGTTTCTAGCACATTTGAGGTAAAAGTGGAATTGGTGCAAATGTTACAACTTACCTAAGTCTAAGCTTGTGACAAGTATTTTATAATAGTCTAATCACAATAATTTCAGCTGACCACAGTTATTTTCAACAACTGTTAGCTTTCACATTCACATGTTTATATCATAACTTTATAGTATTAGAAACTATTTGAACTGGGTGCTTTTTCAGCTGTTGAGTAGAGGCAAATGCCTGTAAGTAATGGACAACACAAATGTTCCAATGTTTGATTGGTGCTATATAGGAGTGTAAGAATATATTGATACACTTGAGTAATGCAGTGCAATATGCAGTATTGTGTTTTGTGGTACTGTAGTGATCCTGATGTAATCTATTTTCATATATTGCACTCTTCCACTCCTAAGTAAACAAATAGGGCAAGTAAGGATTTAAAAATAATGCAATATACACCTTGCTTACAGTATTACAATATATCCAGTTATATGATCTGAAAAAGACAATTCAGTCATTAATTGCATTTTTTAATTCATTTTCAGCTAAAATTGTACGATTGTGACATAAGACGGGGTTAATTGTAACAGCAGGCGGTAGCAGTCTGCTTTCCAACCTAATAAGAAAAAATGGACGTTCATCATAATAAATAGAGAAGGAAGCCGTGTCAAACACTGTCAATTCATTTTTGATAAACATAAAATATCAGCAAGATACAAATAAAGTATATTTTGTAGACATTACATGTACATTATGTTTCAGAGGAATCTGTGTGTAATGGCATAAAAAGAAACACACTGCATTGAATTTATATGAAGGTGCACGTGGTGTCCTCCCGTTGGTTGTATTGGGAGGTTTTGTAAAACTGCATTACAACTGTCTCTGCCATGTAACTGTCACTGCTTCAAAACAATGCTGTGTTACAGAAACGAAGAGGGAGATTAAAATAATATAGGTTATGCACTAATTTTTTAAAATCATTTGTGATGACAAAATGTTACTTTTATGGGACAAAAATCTTAAGAAATGCACCGCTGATGTTAAAATTCACAGAAGGCTTTGCTGAAATACGTTGAAATACGTTGGACCTGTTTAACTACAATAAAAACCAAGATACATGTTACCCTGTGTTAGGTTGTGCCTTACTCTCTCCTGTATGCTGAATGGCTTCGTGTTTTAACACTTCAGCAATGTTATCAGCACCTTTTGCCATTAGAGCAGAAAAGGAGAATCAGAAAAAAGAGAGTCCTAATTATTATTATGCCCAATTTGTGGCCTAAGTAAAGCGAATAAGACATTAACCATTACAGACTTGTTCTCTGTTGACTACAGCCTTATAAACTGTTTGCTGATAGTGTGGGTGTTTGCTGGTTTCTGCAGACAGTGCAGTGCCTTCTGGACAGTGGAGCAGACATTAATAGACCCAATGTCTCTGGAGCAACACCTCTTTACTTTGCTTGCAGGTCAGTAGGATATTCCACATTGTCCTCATTATTAATAACAACAAAGTTGTTGCTGCAGTGTGTGCTTTGAAATGATATTCCTCAAATATAATTCTCTGAAGACCTCACGCTCACAGTCATGCTGTAATCCTTAGTGCTGCCTGATCCAACTGTGTGCTCATAGTAGTGAGTTAAAAGTAACAGGCGGGAACCTATCAATCTCTGCCACAGGGGTAGACTAATGAGGCTGCCATTTGATGAGAATGCAGCAACTGACGAGATGTCCAATCTGCTTTTGTTTTTCCTTGTGTATCGTGCCTGACACACTTGGATGGGCTGCGTTGCCGAGCAACAGTGCTCCTCCGATCACTTGTTTCAGTTACAAATAGCAGTAGATATCTGCCTGCTTTATAGTTGCTTATACACATCCAAGAAAGGCAGTTTTTCTAATGGTTCATCCAAACGCATAATTAAGTCAGTGTTCATTAATGGAGTTCTAAAAGGTTTAGCTCCTGCATTGTCTTTCATATCGGATACTGTCATTCGTGATGCATTTGCGCTGAATTTATCAGTTCCGTTGGATGATTGAACTGTCTACATTTTATTCATTGAGTGAATATTAATTATGTTAAAAATTGAAATATAAATTAAAAGTTTGTAGTACGGAAAGGTTAGAGTGTAGGAGGATGTAGTTGTCTGATCCATTACATTATTATTATTTCCCCTTTTATTCCTCAGTCAGTTGTAAACCTTTATCTAAGGGGCAGACTATTTATATAAATATGTATATAGCAACATATATCCTTAATTTGCAATACTGTGGTAGTTGAGGAGCATTGGGGAATTTGGAGATGTGTGAAGTGTAAATTGAATTGTTTTGTTGTCAGAAGGTTGTCTCATGTGGATGTGGTTGTTTACAAAATGGAGCCACAGTGATTCAGTTCATTTCAACTTTATCATAACAACACAGGGTTGTACAGTATAACGGAACGCTCTCAGGCTACTTCTTCCAGTGTAGTGATTAAAAAATAGCTAAATAGTAAGCAACAGTGCAAAGACACATTACAATATGTGCATAAACAGTAAAACAGATGTGCAAGATTAGTAACTGTGTGTCAGAATGTTAGAATAACAGAACGGAGGTGGAAATAGCAGTTAGCATATGCAGTGGAGCGAAATACAGCTTAGTTGTTAAGTGTACATATTGGAAAGCACAGTATGTTAAGGTAGCCAGATGTGCAATTAAGTATGTGGCTGTAAACGGTAGATGTGTATATATAATAGTGTACGGTGCAGGGAGTGAGAATATCAGCTTAATGTTCAGGTAAACCGTTAAAACAGCCATACAGCTGTTCAGGATAAATTTCAAGATATATTTCTGAGAAGCACGACATTAAGGAGTATATTGTATCAAGTTGCATTGTATTTATTTGATTTGGTGTCTAGACAGTAAGCCAGTATTAGCACTCTCCTTCTAATGTGTTAAGGCACCTCATAAAGGCTTGTTTATACGGATGAAAAACGGACAGCGACACGTGTTAATTTAAGCTTTCACACTGAAGCTGCATACAATTTTAAGCCTGTCCAAGCAAACGGTCAGGATGTCAGGATGGTGGCAGAACCTTGTGGAGCCCAAAAAGCTCGAACAACTATCAACACAATGACTATAAAAATGAAGAGGTTACAGAAAATATTGGGGAGCAGAGCTGAAAGGCACCTAAACGTTTTTTAGAGTGTTTAGACAAAAAATGCTCTGACTTGGTGTGATGGGATCATTATGTTAAAAATCCTGTCTGTTAGGGAGACAATGCCAGTCGTGTTGTCATGTGAGATGGAGATGATTACAGGATGATGAGAGCAACAATGCTGCCTTTGTACCTGAGTGTACATTAAGTGTTGTATACATTGTCAGTATAGAGCTGACAATATCTATTGACAATTATAATTGACAATATCTATTTTTTGGGCTAAATTACATCACAATACAGTATGCTTTTAGGAACATATTGTGGGTATTGTCAGTACTTGTAGAACACTGACCAGCTGCATGTTTCATTACAAATGTACAAATGGGGAATAAAAATGATCCTGGGCACAGTTTTGGTAGTAGTTTTAAAATAGTAGTGCTACTAAACGTCAGATTGTGACCATTTCTTTGTGGTATTGCAATAGTATGTTTGTGCCATATCACATACCTCTATACAGTTAAATGCAAAACTTTTGGCACCCCTGACCATATTACATTTTTAGCTGATTTCTGAGATAATTATATATATATGTTTAAATATTGTGATATGTGCAAATCTTTGGACACCATCAGGAGTTTTTCACCCTTGCAGTATGCTTCTAGTTCTGTGATATTATTGCATGCACAGCATGTTAAAGATCTAGCCAAAAATGTTCAGTGATGTTCAAATCAGGGGAGTGTGAGGGCCAGTCCAAAATACTACTCCTGTTTTACTCCAAACAAACACCACTGCTCACCACTTGTTTTCAAAATGCCTTGGCTTATGTAGATGTTGTTCTGCATTATTCAGCTGTTGGCTTTTCTGATTGTGTAGGTAAAGTTTGCTTCTGATAACAGATTATGTTTGTTCAAGTGCTACTGCACAGCAAAATGGCACCAGCACTCCTATGTCAGCTAAACGTCCTGCGGGTTGTTTGTTGTTATATAAGGGTTTAGCTTTGCTTTTATGGCAGTGAAAGTGCTTTGATTATCCTGTGTTTATAGCTATCATCTGATTTATTGTCATCAATTAGGTTTATTTTCAGATCCTCAGCCAGCTGCTTAGAAGAGTCCGTAGTTGTTGAGTGTTGGCACAACATGCCAATATTATCCTCTGGAATTTCACTGTCAAGGTGGTGACAATTCTTGACCTGCCTGCCTGTCAGTTAAGGCTGAACAAGTTATTGAGGTTAAAAGACTTTAAAACGGGAAGGGAACATTTGTTTCACAGTTGTTTTTTCTATTTTTTTAAATTATTCTCCTACATTTTGAAATACTTCTTTCCACTTGAAAAATCTTCTCAATATGCAATTTGGCCCAAACCTTTGAATACAGCTGTAGGTGATGCAGGTGCCTGGGACACATATTACATGCATCAAATTAGCCTGCATCTCATAAAGTGCTATCTAAATCTCTGTTGCACAGTCATGGCCAGAGGGACACAGCCCAAATCCTGCTCCTCAGGGGTGCCAAATACTTGCCAGACAAGAATGGGGTCTCGCCACTTGACCTTTGTGTGCAGGTGAGTAACATTTAGAGTCTACACATAACACAAGTATGGGTTTTTACCCACATTCTCATAATCCTCTCCTTTCCTTAAGGGTGGGTATGGGGAAACATGTGAGATTCTGATTCAGCATCATGGAAGGCTTTTCCAAACCCTCATTCAGATGACACAAAATGATGACATAAAGGAGAACATGGTGAGACATTTATTTTGTCTCATATGATATATAATAATAGTAATGTATAATATTGCATTTATTATTGTTTTATTCTTATAACAACATATATATGCATGTGTATGATCAGCTCAGGCAGGTTCTTGAGTATGTATCTCAGCAGAGTGACTCCAGTTATCAGAGGATCCTCACCAGCCTGGCTGAGGTGGCCACCACCAATGGACACAAGCTGCTTAGGTAAACTTCAGACCTGTCTAAAGTTCTTTTAACTTGCTCTCAAAGCTTTTAGTAAAGCACTCTTCTCCTGCATTTTCCTCCTTTTCAGTTTGTCTAGTAGTTACGAGGCCCAGATGAAGAGCCTGCTGAGAATCGTGCGGATCTTCTGCCATGTGTTCCGTCTTGGTCCGTCCTCCCCTAACAATGGGAATGACATGGGATACAATGGGAACAAAACCCCACGCAGTCAGGTCTTTAAGGTCAGCATGTGGCGTATTGTTATCTTTACTGCAGCACGAGCTGTTAACATTAATTCTCCTCTTTTAGAATTAAACATGCAATGTAGCAGTTATTCCTGAAGAGGGTGCTAGCTGCTTTTATAGAGAAATGTTCACAGCAGTGGTGATAGGAACCAAATTCTCACAGTGGTGGTGATAGGAACCAAAATTTATTGCCTGATGCCTGATTGTTTTGACCTAAAACATATTTTTAAATCCAGTGCATGATGGCAAGGTACATTCAGATCACTGATCACAAAAGTCAGTAAATAAGTAAACCAGACATGAATTGGATTATTCTGAATGTTTAGATCTTAGTGATAAAACAATGTGTACCTCATCAAAATCATCGGTGGAATTCCCCTTTAACCTTTGAGCAAATGTGAGCCACATATGAGGATCATTTTTAAAGGTCCTGTACCAATGTGATATATTTCTGTTCCTCTTCTTGAAGCCATCAAACCTCACTCATCAAACATATCAATGCTGGGAGAAAGTTTTTATTCTCCTCTTGTATTCTTCCTACGGGCTTTTTTTATCATTAATATTCATATTCCTGTTCCACTCAGCTATCTTAAAATGGTTATTTTCAGATGGTGCAGTCAAATTTTGATGAGTGGAAGTTATAATGAACCAACAAAGAAAAATGTCCTATAATAGAAAGTGATCTAACAGGAAAAACAACAGACAACTGACATCAGAACGACAACATTGTCAGAATTTTTGCTGAAAGTGGTATGCTGGGTGACATTGTACGGTTGCACTAAGGTATTTTAAGAATCTACTGTTTCATGTAGCTTGACTGAATTATTAGTCCAGTTTACTGGAAGACCTGTTCTTTATAGTACAGGCCTGTAATACATGTTTTTTTTTTCTTTTTTTATTGTCTAGAATAAATGACCTCATATATTTGTCTAGCTCTTTGCTAAGACATTGACTTGTATAAGAGAGACGTGGATCTGCCCTGTTTCTGATATCTTACTGTCGTTCCTCTGCAGCCTCTGGAGCTGCTGTGGCACTCCCTGGATGAATGGCTGGTGCTAATCTCCACAGAGCTGGACAGGAAGTGTGGAGACACAGCCTCTTCTTCGCCTGGAAGTGACATTGCCTCATTGCTTCTGAAGCAACGGGAGGCTGATCCCTCTGTTTCCACGGAAACCCCTGCCCTGCTGCCCCCCTCGCTGGACCCTGAGGTTGTTATGAAGACACCAGAGGCTTATGTGGATGGCCAGGATGTCATCTCTATGACCGCCAATCGTTTGAGTGCCGTAATCCAAGCCTTCTACATGTGCTGCTCGTGTCAGATGCCACAGAGGTAAGAGTGACCCTTCACAACTCGCCTCCAAATTCCCCCACTTAAAGCATACCTTCACTACCTCCATTTAAAACCTGTTCAAGGTTGAGAAGGCAGTGTTTTTAGTGCTTTATTTAAATATTAGTCCATCTACCACAATTTTCTACATTTCAAGTCCTCTCTATAATAGAAGTTTTAGAGCTCAAGTTTTGAACCATCTGTTACACAATTAAATGTGTTGACCGTTAATAGGATAAGCAGCTTTTCTGACTGTTAAGGTCATTGTTTATTCACGTTCATATTTGTCGACCACCTGGCATGCGTTATATTTCTATTACAGTTTTGTGTTATGTTGTACAGGAGACTCCAGGGGGTACCATAATGTCTATCAAAGTACAGCAAGCATAGGCTATTTCCACCAGTATTTAGTTAAACAGTCCACCTCCAGTTGTTCCTGGAAGCTGTGCAAACCAGATGTGGGGCGGGGATTGCATAATAGATAGCAAGAAAGCGCATATTGCTTCTTTGTTACAGCTGGAAATGCTGTATGAGCTAATTTGACAAGTTATTGATCTCCCATGTCAGTGTTTTTAATATTTATTTATTTATATGATCCTTCTGCTCACAGAGCCCATGTGTGTATCTACACACTTTCAGAGGAAGCATTAGATATAGATGTCAGTTTTTGTAGATAAGGCCACTAGTGAATAACAGACATTTTTGTTGAGTGTGCAGTGAGGATGCTGAGCAATGTGTGCCATACCTGTTCAGTATTTTGAAATGCTTAGTCTCTGTTGGTCTATAGTAATAATATATTTAAAACCATGTATATTATATATATTTTTCAAAATTCTTCAGATTTTAACAATGTGTTAAAGTTATGCTCAGCTTAAAGAGACTGCAAACAGAAAGGCTGTCACAAAATGTATATCTACAGTGTATTTAAAGGTTCAGTATACCATTTCAATACACCATTTCTAATACACTTTTTGTCAAATTCAGTGAATTTCTCCTCACGGTCCATTAGCTGTCACTTGGTAAAGTGCGTGTTGGTAAAAAAATCAAGCATTGGTTAAAGAAGATCTAAAGAAAAAAGACTGAGAAAGGAGTTCTTAGGCAAGGGCCTTTCAACAGTAGAGAGACCTCCGAGAGCTGGTGAGGCTGAAGTTGGCCTCCTGTCTGCTTTTATCTGTTCCACTTTAAATGGGGCAGTAGTTCCATTCTGGTGCCTGAAGCATCAGAATGTAACTGCTGCACCAGTTAAGCAATGCAGCAACTGTCAACCCTCAGCCTAGCTAACATTAGTTACAATACTTGCTGAGTTGATGTTTGCGCTGCTGTTATATCATGGTATTTGTCCATACAGCAAACAAAGGGTTTTATCTCAACAAAGTTCTAAAAAAAAAAAAAAAAAAAAAAAAAGTTAGCCAGCCCAGTTATGCCATAAATTTGGGGCAGGGCTTCTGGAAAAAAAAACACTGAAGAGAGGGGTGTAGTTGTTTTGCTGTCCAGTTCAGATACCAACAATCATTCTCCAGAATCATATACGGCACCCTTAATTGTATAACTGTATTAGTGTAAAAATGTCTGGGTTTCAAGTTGGTTCAAGAATGTGAACACAAATGAGATTTTTTTTTTTTCCCCTCAGCTTTTATGTCTCGCCTGAACAACATGAATCTCTTCATCAGAGCTCCCCTCTGTGTAAAAATCACTGAAGAAAATGAGCAAATAATGTCTTCTCTCACTTGTGTCTCCACAAGTTGCCCCTGAAGCTTTCTAACTGCATGCAATTAAGACATTAAAACGATCTTTATTTAACACTGAATTGCTGATGTCTTATTGGCAAGTTCTGGTGAGATGTCACCTTTCTTATTTTTTTATTTTTTATTTTTTTGAATACTCTCATTAGAAGCCAGAGTGATGATTACTCTCCCTTTGGAAAGATGCTATTTAAATAATTCAGCTTATTGTGTTTGCTGAGGGATCAATGGCTGCAGTGAGACTGTGCAAGGGTATATGTGTAATTAGAGGCCTATGGTGCAGATAGAGGCTTTAGATAGGTTAATTTACCTAGTACCTCACGCTCCTGCCTTTTCTATATGCAAAAATCTATTATTTGATTATTTCCCTCTGTCTTTGCCTAGCATGACATCTCCTCGCTTCATCGAGTTTGTATGTAAACATGACGAGGTGCTCAAGTGTTTTGTTACCAGGTAAGTGAAAAGTAAGTGAAGTTTTCTGTAACTTCAAAGTCTGTCTGTCTGCCAAAATATTAACACTTTATCTTTGTGTGTCTTGTTGTCTCATTCTCTTTTCACAGAAACCCCAAGATCATCTTTAACCACTTCCATTTTTTGTTGGAGTGTCCTGAGCTCATGTCTCGCTTCATGCACATCATCAAAGGCCAGGTACGCTGGGTGACGGGCAGGTTAAAGCAGTGCTTTGATTGGTTTCCAATATACAGTAGCTCTTCATCTCATTTCCCTGAAGTGACTTTCTGTGCTGCAGCACTCTTGGGGCTCATGCTGGAGTGACTTTCAAACACCTGTCTCTCTCTGCCAGGATCGTTTAACTGTGTTATTATGCCGCAGATAACACTTGTCTTAAGTCCCGTTATATAGCTTCGTAAGTTTTAAGTGCCGCTTCACTGTGTAGTGTTCTCCGAGTTTTCAGTATTCATATTTGAGCGGCAGCACTCTGAGCCTCGTTACCTCCAGATTATAGTCCGCTGGGGAATACGGTGCCGTTTTAATTACAGATTTTAACCTGCCAAATACGATTTCATCTCCTGATTTTCCTCTTCGTGCGCTCCCTGTGCCCCTGGGGGAAAGAGTTCCTTTCAGTCGGATTAATTTCTATGTCTTGCAGACTTCTCCCTCTTTGCATCAAGAACAAAGCCGTTCAAATATTATGCAAATGGATGGCAGTTTCCCCCCTCCATGTAGCTGAAGCATTTCTTTTCCCCCATCATCCCTCCTTTACCCAGGCAGGTTCTGTGGTTTATAGTGTAATGAGTGGGTGATTATAGACCAGACTCCTCTATGGCTCAGGTATAGAGCTTCAGAGTCTAATCGATTTGAAGAAGTTTTAATTACCTTTTTGCTCACCTCCTCCACAGCCCTTTAAGGACAGGTGTGAGTGGTTCTACGAGCATCTCCTGGCCGGACAGCCTGACTCGGATATGGTCCATCGGCCAGTCAATGAGAACGACATCCTACTGATTCACAGAGGTACTGGAATTTTTACCCTCTGTGTTTGAAGGTTTCTGTGTCTGAGCAGACCCCATTTATGTACTCACTCTCCAGAGCTCAAGAGCTTTAATCCATCCCTCTTTATCCTCCCTCTCTTAGAGTCTATATTCCGCAGCAGCTGTGAGGTTGTGTCCAAGTCCCCCAACGAGAAGCTCAAGCAGGGCATCGCTGTGCGCTTCCATGGTGAAGAGGGAATGGTGAGTCTGAAACATATCACTTGCAAGTCATCAGCAGACACACCTATTTTAAGTTCCTCAGCTATTTTCGACTGTGCTGTGCTTCACTGTGCATCAGAATGCTCACACCATCAGAATAATCAGAGCCTGCTGTTCATGCTGTGATGCAGCATTCACAAACAGATCTTCTGCTGGTAACACTGGCAGATGGTGCTCATACTGTCCTCTCTGTCTCAGGGTCAGGGGGTGGTTAGAGAGTGGTTTGACATTCTCTCTAATGAGATCATCAATCCAGACTATGGTCTTTTCACACAATCAGCAGATGGTAAGCAACATTCTAACCATAACTGTATAATGTGCTGACTCTTAATATGAACCTTTGTTGAGCTCGGTGCTAGCCTAATGCAGTGTCTCTGTTCCTTGTGTGCTGTGTGCATGTGCAGAGGTGGGCAGTAAAACATGTCATCTCTATTGTGATCATTTGCATCACATTGAGTTTATCGTGTGTATCATGAGTTTTGTCATTGCTTCTAGAACACTGAATTTATTTAAACCAATTGTTTTCTTTTTCTTCTTTTTTTTTATTTTTTGAAGTATGTCTTATTTACAACCCCAATCCCAGAAAAGTTGGGATGTTATGTAAAATGTAAATAAAAACAAAGTCCAAATTTGCAAATCTCACAGACCCACATTTTATTCTTAATAGAACATAGAACACATATCAGACATTGAAAGCGAGACATTTGACCATTTCATGAAAATTATTAACTCATGTAGAACTTGAGTAAGGTCAAAAAAGTAAGGTCAGGGCCATGTCTACCATTGACAGTTGCTGGAGTTTTGGGAGGAATGTTGTCTTATTCTTGTCTGATGTAGTATTCTAGCTGCTCAACAGTCCTGCGTCTTCTTTGCCAGATTTTACATTGATGCACCAGATGTTTTCTATTGATGAAAGGTCTGGACTACAGGCAGGGCAGTTTAATACCCGAACTCTTTTTCTGCGAAGCCATGCTGATGTGATGGATGCTGGATGGATGGTGTTTAGGATTGTCTTGCTGAAATATACAAGGCCTTCCCTGAAGGAGACGTTGCCTGGATGGGAACATATGTTGTTGTGAAACCTCTATATAGTGTTCATCATTGATGGTGCCTTTCCAGATGTGTAAGCTGCCCATGTCGTAGGCACTAATACAACCTCATACCAGACTTTTGAACTGTGTGCTGATAAACGGGATGGTCCCTTTCCTCTTGAGTCCGCAGGACATGATGTTCGTGGTTTTGAAAAAGAATTTCAGATTTTGATTCGTCTTACCACAGAACAGTTTTCCATTTTGCCTCAGTCCACTTTAAATGAGCTTTGGTCCAGAGAAGAAGGCAGTGTTTCTGGATCGTGTCGACATATAGCTCTTCTTTGCAGTGATACAGCTGTTTGTGTAACTGTGTTCACAGGCAATGATTTCTGGAAGTGTTCCTGACCCTATTCAGTGATTTCCAGTACAGAATCACTGTTATTAATGCATTGCCTACTGGGGGTGCAAAGATCATGAGCATCCAATATTGACTGTCAGCCTTGACCCTTGCACACAGGGATTTCTCCAGATTCTCTGAATCTTTTGATGATATGATTTACTGTAGATGGTGGGATATTCAAAGCAATTTTACGTCAAGGATTTCTTTTCTGAAATTGTTCCACAATTGTTAGATGCAGTTTTTCGCAAATTCCTGAGCATGTTTGCTTCTGAAAGATACTGCCTCTCTAAAATGCTTTTTCTTATAACCAGTCATGTGACATATTTGCAACTTCCAGCCATTTGTTTTCCTGTTCCAACTTTTCTGAGATGTCTTGCTGCCATCAAGTTCTAAATGAGATATTTGTAAAAATGGTAAAAAGTTTCAACATCTTTTACACCTGTGTTCTATTGTGAATAAAATATGGGTTCATGGGATTGGCAAATCATTACATTCTGGTTTTATTCACTTTTTTCACAGTGTCCCAACTTGTTTTTGGGGTTGTGTATACATATAAAATATACAAATTGGGGTTGTGTGTATGTTATTTATTTAATTTGAAGTGAAAACAAGCTATTTTATAATCATGTAAGATAATCTACTCACATAAGAAAGTAGGTGAAAAACTGGAACCTCTAAAACTGGAGTTGTAATGTTATATAGAGATATGGAAAAGATCCCTAACAACCTAGCAAGACCTGGTACACCACCAAAATGATCACCTTCTGATAAACAAGATAAAAAAAATCAAGCTTCACTGTTGCTTCAGATCTGAAAAAATCTATCCATCCTTCCACTGTGTTAAGATATGGGTCTGAAAGGATGCGTAGCTGTCATGAAGATTCACTGAGAAAAGGAAATAAACAAAAAAAGAAGAACCAAACAAAGAAGCAGACATTCAAACAATGAAGTGACCACCTCAGACTTCATACCTCAATGTCATTTAAATGTGTTTGGGGTTCTTTGGAAGGTTGTATTATTCTCTTTTGATGAAGGTTTCGTACTTTGGTGCTGATACTTTAAATGTGCCTCTTGGCTGTTGGTCATCATAAATTCTAAAATTTTATGGAGTTTCAAAAAGTGATGTCATATTTTTGCCTTATCACCCTACCTTCCCTTTTTGTGTGTGTTCCCTTTCTTGAGTCTTTGATATATCTCTGTTCTGAGGAACGTTTGCGAGTCTTGTTGCTATGACTTTGACGTGTGTTTATAGGGTCACTGATGGTTATGTGTCAGTGACTTAGAGCCTCTGTGTCTTTGTCTCTCCAAGAGGTAATAGATAATGACATATGATGGGAAAGGAGTGCTGCAGATCAAAGCTTTTTCCTGTGATTGTTCAGAAATACACCACTGTATGATTACAATCCTTTCTTCTTACTCATTTGGAGTGTGTGTGTGTGTGTGTGTGTGTGTGTGTGTCTGTGTGTGTGTGTGTTTGTTTGTGTGTATGTACATGGGTATGCATATGTGTGTGCACTGTCTTTTACAGGCACTACATTTCAACCCAACAGTAACTCCTCTGTCAACCCAGACCATCTGAACTATTTCCGGTTTGCTGGTCAAATCCTTGGCCTGGCTTTGTATCACCGCCAGCTGGTCAACATTTACTTCACCCGCTCCTTCTATAAGCACATATTGGGTAATGTACATAAAAGCACACTATAACAAAAATATGGCAATATTTCTGAAATATTCATGTAAAAGGCCATGCACAGTAGAACGTGCTTGTAAATGTATATCTCTGCAGGTATCCCAGTGAACTACCAGGACGTGTCCTCCATTGATCCAGAGTATGCCAAGAACCTGCAGTGGATACTGGACAATGACATCAGTGACCTGGGCCTGGAGCTTACCTTTTCTGTAGAGACGGATGTGTTTGGAGCCATGGAAGAGGTTCCTCTCAAGCCTGGAGGAACCAGCATTCAGGTCACGCAAGAAAACAAGGTGAGATTATTGACAGATATGCTTCAGTTACTTTGCCAATCTTGATAAACAAGGAAATATTAAAACGTAGGCAGTTCACATATTGACATTCCCCTGCTTGTTCATATCTCTGAATTGGCTGTTATTCACTAATGTGCAAATATTTTGCATGCACAGCATTTACTTATGACATTAGATCTTGCACAGTAGCTGAGTTAGCGGAAACATTTAGACGAAGGTTGCCTCAGTATTCCCACTGAGAGAAAATGTCAGTGTGTGGTTGTTGGATTATGCTGTATTTGACCAGAGGGATCAATAGAGGGCAGTGTTATCCACATGTGAATGCAGTACATGCGGTTCTATAGGTTTCATTCAGGAACACAGCCCTCAGCCTGAGGAAAAATGACGACTCTGTCAGGCTTTGTCTCAGTTCCTGTTTCTCTCTTGCTCACGCAGGCAGAGTATGTGCAGCTGGTGACAGAGTTGAGGATGACTCGTGCCATTCAGCCTCAGATCAACGCTTTCCTGCAGGGCTTCCATACCTTCATCCCTCCTTCACTCATCCAGCTCTTTGATGAGTATGAGCTGGTCAGTATCTTCCTGATTGTTCGGATGATGCCGCATTCTCCTCTTTTACTTCTCTTTTTTTTGTATTTTTTCTAGCTCATTTCTACACAGTCACATTTTTTTTTCCTAATGCTTATTCTGTCCTTCTCTCTGTCCCTCTTACACTATCATTTTCATACTAAAGAGTTTAATTAAATGTTGTTTAATTTGTTACTGAGCACAGATTCTCACACGCAGAATCTTCCATAAGCATGCCAAAGATGGCAATGACATAAAATAGCTTTCTTACAGAGAGTGAAGGAAACCTTGAGTGGAACCAGCACTCAGCAGCTGGAATCTGTTCTCCTCGGGCTGTGACTGCACAGAATCAAAGCCAGATATTGTCATTAGAAGATTTATGCTGGAAGCAGCTGGATTTATTACATTTAGTCAGTAGAGATTAAAGTGAAAAGTGTCTGGGAGGTTACGATTTAAATATTAGGAGATGTGTATTGAGGATTACTGTTTTTTTTATATTGTGCCGTGTTTGTTCAGGGCAAGTTTGGAGGAATGAAGATATCTGAGTAACCCTTGTCAGTGTTGCATATCTAAATCTTATGGTCATGACCTTAGGGCACGGATAAGGAATTAGAGATGAGATATGCATTAGTCATGAATCTGCAAAGGCAGGAAATGATACTGTGGGGGGAAAAAAATAACTGAGGGTTTAGTGCATGATATGATGAATGCAGCTCTGAGGCAGTGCTGGTGCATATGCAGGGGGTCAGAACAGAGGATATGTGGGCAGATGACTACATAAGCAAGATGCGCTGGCATTGTTGCAGGTAATGCTGAGGTATGGGTGGATGGTTCATGACATGGCTGAGTCCACCAGGAGAGTATGCTACATCTGTCGGGAGCTTTTAGTCCACCATGCGCACCTTATGTTTAGCCACTCCAGCAGGCTGATAGCACAATTAAAAGGGATAAGCATAACGATAATGGCATAATTAAAAGGGAGATCTAGAGGCCAGCTTTGGTTTACAGACTCCTTGAGCTCATCTGTATGCTGTCAGCCAACTTCAGTCAATGCATATAAATGGTGAACGCAACAGCAGTGATGGCTTAATTGACCAGAAATGTTTAACAGAAGTCACTGCTTTATTTAGGCGTGGACAACATGACATAAGTTGTTAAATCAAGTATATCATAACTGTCGCCAATACTTTAAGGAATCTGATTAACCTCATAGTTTATTAAAAGGACACAACTGTTGTAACAGCGGTGCTGCAGTAGCCTCAGAAGTGAGAAGGGCAAGAAAATGATGCATCATGAAGTAGAATTTAAATCTTGGACGACTTGGAAGATTTCGATGACTGAATTATTCATTTAGTATACGTAGAAAAAAGTTTGATGTGTAATTGAGGTTTGTACTTTATTACTACTGCTGGCTACCACTATAGATGTGTTTTTTAGCCTTAATGTGGCTAGCAGTCAAGGTTTGCTGAGCATCATAGGGATTCCCACTGGTTATACAAAAATAACATCATAAAGGCTAGGTTTAACCAGGATGCTCCTTTTAACAAGGCGTACCAAGGGGGTTTGCTATCTAAGGTTGACTTAAAAATTCATGAGATCTTAATATTATAATTTTGATAGTAAGTGTGGGAGCACTTTTCTGCTGCTGCTTCTGTTCCAACTTACCAAACTGCAGAAAAAAATATCATTGCATAGGGTATTGTGTAACAGTCAGCGTTGAGTAGTAACAATACATGTAACGACATTACATAATCGGGATATGAAAAATAATGTAGTCAGATTACAGGTAGATTAAAAAGTCAGAGATGTTTAATGGCAGGATTTCATTAAAGCCACATACAATCTTTAGGAAATATGTTTTTAAAATAATATTTATATCTCTGATTTTGCATATCACCTGAATTTACAGCAGCAAACTGATCTAACAAGGAGCTCCATTATTCAGTGCTTGTTGCTACATAAACTGTAGTCGACAAGAGATAAATCTAAATCTCATGAACATTAACCTGCCAGATTGCAATGCTGAACTGGATTAATATTAACTATAGTTCCGAGACAGAAGAGAGAAGAGAGCGGGGGTACATTTTGATATGTGTACATTATCATTATGCGTAACTAAAACGGTCAGCTTCCCTTAATATTTATGTGAAATCATGTCTTTTTAAACTCGTAGAACATGTTTGTTTGGCTGCTGAAACTGCAGGGAGTTAAGGGAGAAGAGAGTTATATTGAAAATGTGTGATCATTAAAGTTTAAGCACGGTGCACTAATATGAAGCTATATCAGCAGTACGGCCTCATTTAGCATTATTAGAATGGCCTCTGTTTATAAGTACAGTTAATGAAACACTATTTTCACTGTCATCTCCACCAAGACAAAAGCGGGACTTGTCACGGGACTCGTCTGGCACGACACCATTGCAGGTTTTGGCGACACTGATGTGGTGTTAAGGGCGGTCATCGTAACAGTCTGTGTGCGTGTAGTCCTGGTGTTGTGCAGCCGTCTGCCAATGGTGCTGGCACTAACAGGATGACTTTACTGCTGTACTATGTACTGTTGCTACGACATTACTGCTCGCTGAATGTCCGCAGCCGTGGCTGTTGGGTCAGTCAGGTACAGTGATAAGCCTTGTTTCTTGCTTTTCTTGCACTGCCCAGTGTGAAACTTGAATCATTTGCGTGTCTCACAATGTCAAACCTACCCACCAAGTTTCATTCCTATCAGTTGATTCCTGGTTTTGTTGGTTTTGTTTGTGCAACTTTTTTTTTCTTTTTTTAAATCAGTGTATCTGCCATTAAAAAGACAAGTAATCTGAAAGTAATGGAAATTTATCGGATGTTCTGTATGTTACTTTAATATAGCAATGCTTTGGATTACCTTACAATTACATTTTTAACAAGTAATCAATAATCTGTAATGGAACACATTTTAAAGTAACCCTCCCATTGTGATACATTTTTGACGTGCACATGGCTTTAACGTAGGTTTGGCCAGAGATGGAACCTCAGTATAGATAATTGTTTTCCTTACCAAGAAGCTGTTTTATTTGCATATTATTGCATATGTACTTAAAGATTGAGAGGCTGTGAGTGAGATGTGCAAACACTGCCAGATATATTAGTCTATATGCATCTATATGAATCCTGTCTTTTAGCAGAAAGCTGTTTCCAGAGTGGAGAAAGGAAAAAGCCCTTCCACCTGCCCTTTTTATCTGTATGCTAATTGCTAAAGCCTTCACCTTTTGATTGAATCCTGAGTGCAGGATTATGATGAGTGTGATAAGAATGATTAGGTAGCCATTGGAAGGTAATGAAGTGGAATTAATGTGTTCCAACTTTGTAGATTTAGTCTTTGTTTGTGATCACTATTTTCTGGAAGAACTTTGGAGTAAGTTTTTAACACAGTGATCCATCTGCCTTATATAGACGCAGCCAGGCTATAAGCGTGGATTAGGTTTTCAGCCAGGTGTATCTATTGACCTCACCTTAGTATTTTTATATGTACAACAAATGGTTTAATATAGTTAATAAAGACCCAGTTCTTTTTCCTTTCTCCTTCGGCTTTCTGACAGAGAGACATGCTCACTCACTCACTCACTCACTCACTCACTCACTCACTCACTCACTCACTCACACACACACACACACACACACACACACACACACACACACACACAC
>CM067479.1:30982306-31033695 GCA_034552555.1 Semaprochilodus insignis
CTCTCTCTCTCTCTCTCTCTCTCTCTCTCTCTCTCTCTCTCTCTCTCTCTCATTCTCTCTCTCTTTCTTTTTCTCTCTTTCTCTCACACCCCCTGCTCTGCCCCAGATCGATGCTCTCCCAGGGCCATTACCGCACGGCGGGCCTCCAGTGCACATATATGTGTGGGCCCATTCCTCGGTCACACAGCTTCAGCGAGCCCACTGACAGGCCCCAAAGGGGCTAACTAATGAGGGCCTGTGTTTCAAAGCGCTTTTAGTCCCATGCTCTCTGTGTCTTTATTATCTGTCTCTCACCCGTCTAATCAGAACAGCGAGCGACCAGCGAAACCCTTCACGCGCAGTGCGTGTTCAGTGATTAAAGGCGTTTTTCACAGCTCTCTTCCGTGCTGTACTTTGCGCGCGTGTCCTTTATGAAGGAGTTCGTAGGAAATGTCGAACACTTTGGGAGTAAAACCGTGGCCATGTTATGAGTCAGCCTGAGCTGGATGAGTTATTGATTAGATCTGCTGTTATGAGCTGCGTAGCTCTATGCTCTACTCCTGGTTTTAAGAGTGAGTGTATGTGTATGTGTGTGTGTGCAGGAGCTGCTGCTGTCTGGCATGCCAGAGATTGATGTGATGGACTGGAAGAGAAACACGGAGTACACCAGTGGCTATGATACGGAGGAGCCAGTCATCCAGGTTAACAGCTGCTCTGCCACATGAACATCACGCTTACCGACTTAAATTAATGAGCCATCACTAATGATTTAGGACAGTGAGACAGTTTATGCAGATTTGTTGGCAAATCTTGCCAGAAAATCTAACTAGACTTACATGTATCAACTCGCTTCTGTTTATGATTGCGTTATTATGAAAGTATGGTTCAGCTGTAGATGGAATTAGGGGTTTAGGTGTAGGATTACATTTTAAAATCGATTTATTTGCACATAAAGTGTGATCAGACATCACAAGTGCAGGTGAGAAGTAATGGGTGTTCTTGTTTTGCAGTGGTTCTGGGAAGTTGTGGAGAGTCTCACTCAGGAGGAGAGGGTTCTTCTCTTACAGTTTGTTACTGGAAGGTAACATGATTATTGTATGCCATATTTATGTCTGTTAATGCCTTTTAAAATTTAATGCATTACTATTGACAGAATTTGTCCCCTTAAACTAGAGGTGAGCAATATGACCATATTTTACCATTATTGTGATAAACAATACACTTTTCTGAGTATACTGTGTATATTATCACACTGAACAACTACATGTTCATTACAAAGAGGCATAATTAGTCCTCTTTAATTGGATTTGGTGCAATCTTGTTTGTGAAATCTGAATGTATCTGAATTAAAATCATATTGATGTTTTTAATGGCAGATTTTAAATGTAGCATTATTTTTACTGCATTTTCTCTGTGAATTCATATTGTGCATTGTGATAATGCTTTGAAGTATTGCAATATGATACTTTTGCCATATCGCCCACCCCTCCCCTCCCCGCCTTGTTATTCAGTAACTACTGTAGAAGTAATTAAAATCTAATTTAATAGGTTGACTCAATCACTCAGCTCTCTCTGTTGTTCACCTCATTTCTGTTTTCTTCCTCTCTTCCTAGTTCCCGTGTTCCTCATGGCGGATTTGCTTTTCTCATGGGGGGCAGTGGCCTACAGAAGTTTACCATCGCTGCTGTGCCCTACACATCTAACTTATTGCCTACCTCTAGTACCTGGTGAGAAAGACAAAGAGAAACAGTCAAATTATGCAGTGGAATTGTTTTTTCAGGAGCAGCAGAGGGCAGTGTGGCTCTTTGAGAGTTCAGTACCCATGCTATGTGACTGGACAGCAGTTACTCCATAGCATGATAAAGAATACAAGAGACATGATCACATAGACTGGAGAAAAAAAAGCAGAAAGACACAAAACAAAGACAGGAATGACACCCAGTGCTTAAAAGGGCAGTTTTGTGTCATGGTGTAAGTCAAGCATATGCAACTCTGTTTGACCAGCTGCTCAGTCCATAACTGAATCACTCTGACCTGTCTGTCCATCTTTTCCAGTATCAACATGCTGAAGCTCCCTGAATACCCCAGCAAGGACGTCCTGCGTGACCGACTGCTTGTTGCACTGCATTGTGGGAGTTATGGTTACACTATGGCATGATGCTGGCCTATCTGTATTTTGCTGCAAAGCCTGCTACATAGACACACACATGCGCACATACGTGAGTGTGTGTAGACCTAACTTCAGGGATATCCTCACACTCCTCTGACTTACTCAAAAGCCTTCGTTTGACTATATGGCATTATTTTAGATACGCTAATCCAAAAGACTAAGGGCAAACATGAAATATGAATTAACGCTAAAAACCTGTGTGCCAGTGACTCCAATCTCTACTGCCAGGGTAATGTGTCAAAGGTTTCTTTATTTTACTAAGTTGTATACCAAGGTATGTGTTATGTTTTATTTATATATGCTGTTTGTTCTGCTGTGTTAGACATGTAAGATGCACGCTCATGTTTTACGGTGTTACCGTTATAGGAAAATGTGAAACATGGCTGGAAATAATGTAGTCATTTTTAGAACAAGAAGTTTGTCAGGCAGCATTGCTGTGCTGGTTTCTCGTATACATATGTACCCTATTCTTCTTTAAGCTGGCAACAAGCCTTGAAATGTAGTCTAGACTTGTCATGTCTGCTGTGCTATAGTCTTTGTACTGTCAATAGTTTGTATCATTTCATGTGAGGTTTTGTTTTGTTTTTTTTTTTTCCTTTTTTTCCTCTTTCTCTATTATCATGTGAAAATGAGAGAGCAAATTGGAACAATGGTGCCAAAAAATCCTGGTGACTGTAAGTCTACAAATTTTGTTTCCTTGACAAGGGTTTTGTAAAAAGGGACAATGTCACATCATCTTTATGAATGTAGAAACCGTGTCCTGTATAGGACTTATGTTTTATGTGAATCTTGTCATGTGTAAATGTGGATATAGGTTTATATTTCTCAAAATTGATTACTTTAATTTGGTTGTATCTTTTTTGTTCGCCATTTGTAAACAGACTGCTTACTGTATTCCATATCTTTAAGGACCTTTGAAAATGGTTTCAAATATTGAAGTATGTATTTTACTACATACAGAGCTTTATTTTATTGAT
Source organism: Semaprochilodus insignis (assembly GCA_034552555.1). Classification (NCBI taxonomy): domain Eukaryota; kingdom Metazoa; phylum Chordata; class Actinopteri; order Characiformes; family Prochilodontidae; genus Semaprochilodus; species Semaprochilodus insignis. The sequence continues at coordinate 30,985,433 of CM067479.1, forward strand.
TGTGTGAGTGTATGAGTGCTTCAGACCATTATACTCTGGATGGGGGTTAATTGGCCACAGACTTGTGGGCTATTTGTGTGCACTAAATTGTACTTGAGCTGCCGTCAGCTAAGCCTTTCATGCACATCAAGCCAGTACTAGTAGATGGTCTGCTTAGCATTTTCTGTACTACAAGAATCAATCATAAGAACTGCCTTATTGCTCTTATGTATTCAGCGATGCAGTGTACTGGTTAAGGCCATGATCTTCTATGGTGTGGGTGACTATTACAGCCCAAAGCTAGCTGTTTTTCAAGCAAACCCAAATTGCCAAAAGCTTAAAAATAGAACAAATTAATAAATAATGCAGTAAATAGTGAAACAATACAGTTTAAATTATATGAATTTAAATTAATCTTGGACTGAGAATATATACATTACATCGCTGATTATTATTATTTTTTTCATATGAGATTTTACAGAATATAAAAATTTTATCCCACAAAAAAGGAGAAAAAGAAGTTCTTCCAGAAGTGGTTAAACTATGTGAAATGGAGTAACTTTCCAGTGCCATGCAAAAGTTGTATCTTTTATTGGGTTTTGTTTGCCATTGCAATATTGTGCTCTGGCGCTCCGTATTGAGAAAGCACTTTCTTGATATTACCTGCTCACTATGGCAACGCAATTGAAATTACAGCTGGCTCTCCATGGCAACACAGCATCCAAAACCCACTCAGCATGGAGCTGGCCCTGGGCTGGGGGAGCCTTGTGAGCTCAACGTATGTCATGATGACAGCCAAGAAACAGAAAGGAAGGGGACAATGGGCAGGATGAGGAAAGAGAGAGACAGAAGGAGAGGAAGAAGCAGGAGGAGCAGAAGAGTCAGGATGTGTGTGTTGGGTGGGTGTGTGTGTGTGTTTGCTGAGGCGGATACAGGGAGCAGATCAGAGTAGTGTTGTGTGTGTCATTGTGGTTTGGTGGGGCTTTCCGTTCTCTCCCCACCTTCTGACGAGACACGCGGATTTAACTCTTGCATCCAATTCCATTTCTATCTGTTCCAGTTCAACTGAAGTCCCAGCCCATGAAATCGGAAAGATTGGGGGTATCTCCCAGACCCTGAGCACAATCATTCATCCACTTTCCCCTTTCTGACTCGCCAGAGATTGAGATATCTTGCTCTCCTCTCTGTTTATGTTTGTGTAATAATCACACATGCCCTTGATTCACTAGAGGTCAAGACACGTGTACAAACACACTCGGACATGGTTACTTTGTTTTCACCGAGCTAATATCCATAACATCTGAAGATTTCATTTTAGCTGCTGCCCTGTCCTCACGGTGCGGGAGATTGCTATGGATGACCTTTGATCCTTAATTCTTCATCATCTGTGTGATTGCACTGAGAATCTGACAGAAACAAACACACCCTTTCTATTATACCCCCTGCAGTTATTACCTCTCTATCAGGATACACTGATTGCACCCTCTGCATGTGACAGAGAGACGAGAGAGAGAGAGAAACACAGAGATACACCACATTTGAGTGACATGCTGAAAGTCAGCTACTAGCACTTCAAACTCTTTCTTGTGCATGCTCTCTCTTTCTCTAACTACCTCCAACTAACTTGCTCTTGATCTCCTTTCTTTTCTCTTACACACACACACACACACACGCTTTTCCTCGTACAGTGTCACTTCCAGTGCATAACGCAAACCTGCTTCACCTGATTCTTTGTGCATGTCAGTGTGTAAATACAGTGACTGCTGGCTGTTATCTGTGCTGAAACATGTAGGTCTGGACCCGGATAAATGACTCCAGGCCCTGGAAGGATTCCTCTCTGCCTGCTGCGGACAGTCATAGGACACTGAGACTGGGATAACAAGGAGCTGAAGATTGGAAAGAAAGAGGTAAAGGTTTTTCCATTTGAACTAAGGGTTCTTCAGTTTGTAAATTCTCACAATGAAACTGCAAGAAGTGAGAGTGTTGTCATCCTGGCAAATCTGACCACAACAAGACATTGATCTCTACTAAAACTGAGGAGGACATGTGAAATTACTTACATCTATTGTTCAGAAATATCGGTAACAATATTTTGAGTGGGCAATTGATACATACTGGCCAAGTATGTTGACACACATACACACGAAATTTGGTTTCGGCAATTCGTGTCTCTCTAGTACTGTACCAATATACACATAACTAACTGACAGTCCACAATATACACAATGACTCTATATATACACAATTAATACAGACACTGTACAATATACAATATACACAGTATACAAGCAATAAACAAACTATATGTGGACAAATAATATACAGTTTACAAATAATTTACAAGCGCAATATAAGGCAGTAGTGTTGAGGTAGTGCAACAGCATTAGTATACATGTATGGGGAAGAGATTGTAGTGTATAATCTGGCATGTGAGTGAAACCAGTGAACGCTATGGAGGAACAGGAGTAACTATGGTCCAGCAGATGATGTTACTGGTCAGATGTTTATAAAGGTGATGGCCTGAGGAAAGAAGCTGTTTCTGTGTCTGGTTGTCTTGGTGTACAGGGTCCTGTAGCGCCTGCTGGAGGGGAGGAGTTGGAATATGTTGTGTCCAGGGTGAAATAGATCTGTGATGATTTTCCCTGCCCATTTCCTGGTTCTTGAACAGTACAAGTCCTAGACGGTGGGAAGTGGAGCACCAATGATCTTTGCAGCTGTCTTTATGGTCCTTTGTAGTTCTGGTCCTGTACTGTGGCTGCTCCAAACCAGACTGTGATTGATTTGCACAGGACTGATATGACTGCAGTGTAGAACTGGATCAGCAGCTCCTGTGGCGGTCATTGCTTACATTAAGTAGATGTATTGTTGATATGTTACATGAAGTAGACTTAATGACTACTTAGACTTAATGTTACTTCCGTTAAGACAAACTTAACCTTACTTAGCATTACCCAAAACCTAACCCTCAGCCTAGCTCTAATCCTATCTCTAGCCTTAACCTCAACCCAACACCTAACCCTAACCCTCAACCTGGCCCTAATCCTATTCCTAACATTAACTTCAACCCAACACCTAACCCTAACCCTCAACCTGGCCCTAATCCTATTCTTAACATTTACTTCAACCCAAAACCTAACCCTCAACCTGGCCCTAATCCTATCCCTAACCTAAACTTCAACCAAAACCTAACCTGACCTCAACCTGGCCCTAATCCTATCCCTTAGCTTAACCTTAACCCAAAACCTAACCATAACCAGTCACTAGTCCTATCCCTAACCCTAACTTCAACCCAAAACCTAATCCTGACCCTCACCCTGGCCCCAATCCTAACCTTAACCTCAACCCAGCAGCATGTCTGTAACAGTTTGTTGAGGATTAAGATTGTCTGTATTATACCTATTACATGTTCAGTGACTTCTCAGGTTTAAAGTGTCTTGATAAACTGCAGATGTTTTACGTCATTGATGTGTTGTTGATATGTTACTGAGAGTCTGTTGAGCGTTTATTTGATCTAAAATGGACCACTCAAAATAAAGTGTCGCTGAAACATCTGAGCAGCTGGAGACTCAAGCACAAACTCCTTCTGTCTTTTCATCTGATCTCTTTGTTGTGTGGGAGAAACTAGAAAAAAGTTTCTGTCATCAGAAACTCCTGTATCTCCATTTTTGTCATTTTTTGTAATAATTTTTTTTTTTTTTTTGTGGCATAATTTGTGTCCTCCTGTCAGGTGTTGAGTTTGCTACATTTACATGATGAACAGACCAATAGAAATGGTCCAAAATTACTTGGAAAAATATTGTTCCCTTGGCTTTAAAAATTAAGAAAGTTAGTTTTTTGGAGATACAAGGTTTTGTTGCGACAGTGTTTGTTACTAAACATGCACACTACAGATATTAAAAATATCTCTTTAGTGATTTTTCTGTCCTATGGAATACTTTTTGAAACATCATACTTTGCATCTATATTCTCTGAACTAAGCCTGCTAACATTTTATTATGAACGCATAATGGAAGGCAAAAATGACTCAACTGCGAACAGCACAGCTGTTTCTTCAAGAATCCTGCAAGCATTTGAGCACCTTGGTAGAGGAAAGCATAATGACCTCATGGCATCAGAAATAGTGTTTAATGGCATCATGGTGAGCCGTCACCATCATACCTCTTCTGTCCCCGCTAATTATTGCTGCAGCCAGCACAATTCTCACTGGGGAGGATAAATTGCTATTAAGCTTCACCTTGTCCCTGCAGTCCATTTGATCAAATTATGGGTGAAAGTCGGAAGGGCGTATAGGGATACTTTGGAGCTTAGTAAGCATTTATAGTTTGTCCAAAATCAAATTTACCATGCATGCTAACATGACTAATAAGAAGTGAAAGCTGGTTTCCCTAAATTAGAGTTATGCATATTACTTCCAGTCTCTGACTTTGTAACTTCCCTGTTAGAATTTTAATCAAATTTTACTATGAAGCAGCAAATATTTTCTTGAATTAGTCAGCTTTCCTCTGTGTGCAGATTATTGGGTCTCCACTGAACACAGCTCAATGCCACATCTGCGACCACTCGGCTCCTGCCCATCCGTTGTCCTTAATCGCTGTTTCAGGGTCAGTTCCCACAAGAGCGTCACCATTAGCTTAAAAAAATGCGTGGATCAGTAGGCTAGAAAATAAGGTACCAGATTGCATTTTGGCTGGACTGATGCAGAGTCTACAGTGGCTGGCAACAGGAGTCAGTGTATCCCATTTGTATTGTGTACTGCCCTTTGTAGTAGTCTGGCAGCTGGCCTAACGTGGGGTGACTTACAAGGATAGCACAATTCAAATCATGAGGACAGTACAAAATTATCCATGTGCGAAAACAGTCCAGATGAAGCGCAGTGTATCTGGCAACATGAGGCAACGGCAATTTAGTAATGAGGGGATTAAATTCAGCTCTCCAAAACAGATTTCAGTAATATAAATTGCTTCCTCTTTACATTGTTTTGAATGTGCTAATGAACGTTATTAGGTGAGTCGGATCCGAGGGGCCGCAGATGCAGGAGCTCCTCTCACCTTCCCTGCCTGTGATGCCCTGCGGAGGCAGACTGCAGCGTTCACAGACGGTTACTGTGATTGGACAGCAGCCTTAACGTGCTCTGGCATCCTCGTTACAGGAGCTGCTTTCTCTCGTTAATTCACTCGCCCGCTCCTGCTCGCCGGCTGGCTGGGTGCTGGGGGCCAGACAGAGGGAACAGGGGAAAGAACGGTGCCAGATTGTATCGTTTGCAGCGCCATTGAATATGCACCGTCCGTCCTCTTGTATGAATTGCTTTTGACATGCTTAGTGAATGTTTGCCCAGACCATCTTCTGCTGCCATCCAGGAATTCACAGTGTCACGCTGTTATTTAAACAAGGGTAACTTCACACACACACACTCACACACACACATGCACATCTCTCCTCTCCTTCTGTGAATAACAGACACCTTTGAAAGGGAAGTGAAAGCAATAACCAGTGTTGTTCACACACTGGACACAATGTTTCATCTTGTAACATACATATAAGGTTTTGTTCTGTCAACTTTGTATCACTATGGTAGTGCAGGACTTGCTGACTGAGAAGGAGCTTAACGATACAGTAAAAGACTGAGCCTGAGCAATGTGTCAACAGCAGCAGTCTTACTGTTATCAGCATTTTACCATTTACTCAGTTCTAACTTGTCTTGGTAGGCTTCCACCTCTGTATGTTATCAGCTGGGCAAAAACTGTCAAACACTCAAATTCACTGTCATGTTACCCAGTAATTTTGATTTCTGTGGCTGCAACACTAACTTAGATTTATTTCTTGTCACCTTAGCCATCCCTGGATTTGCTAATGCCCGAAAGTGCCCAATATTTTAGGAGAAAACAATAATGGTTCACCATATCAATAACAACAAACGAGACAAAACATCATGGTCGCTAAAAACATCAAAAATAAACATTTCTGGTAACCGAAAAAAGACCATCTGTATTTTTTAAGTTCATTTCTATCAGCATGCTTGTTGTAATTAAAGAAATAAGTGTTGTAGAAATTCATTTATTTTACCATTGGTTGGAAAAAAGTGTATAAAACAACCAAATAAAAATTGCATTCACTATGATGGCCAAATTGCTAAATTGAAATGCAGGGAAAAACAAGCTAATATGACTGCCATACGCTTCAAACATGGAACATGATTTACAAGCCTCAAATGTTCTTTTTAATCTGGGAAAGCTAAAGAATATGCATGTGCATCACATCTATCTCTAACATATTACTGCTCCCTTAGCACCAATAGCAGAAATTAGATATATTGTAGGAATTTAGACATTTACTGTTTGTACTAAAGGCTTAGCTCTAGTAGTCATGGCTTGTCACTAGTAGGAACAAGTCCAAATCATATAACGTAGACTAATTCTAGGAGTAGTAACAAAGTCAGTCATTCATCTACAATTTTCTATATTCATTTTATGTTGAACATCAGTTCATGTAGAACATTGCATGTTTTCTACTATCTTTTCTTTCTTTCTTTCTTTCTTTCTTTCTTTACTTTCTTCATTGTGTTACCCATCAATTCCTTTGATTATTTATTCATGTTTTAATTAAATTATGTATTTGTTTATTTATTTAAGATACAGAACTCCCATGTTTTAAATGTCTGTGCTTTTACAATGAGATTTGGAAAGACAACATTATGAATTCCTGCCTATGGATATAAACCCCACAAGTGATATTTTTAAAGAAAATAGTTTTGCCATTGTAATACCTTTTTGTTATCCATGGCATATCAGCTTGTGACATCACTTTATGGCCAAAGGTATGTGGACATCATTAGACCTATATGAGCTTGTTGGACATTTTGAAATCATAGGCATTGATATGGAGTTGGGCTATAACAGCTATACACCTTTGCAGCTATACCAACCTCTACTCTTCTGTGAGGGCTTTCCACAAGATTTTCAAGTGTGTCTGTGAGAATTTGTAACATTCATTCATTTTTAAGGTCAGACACTGACATTGCACATAGTGGTCTTAGGCTTGTGTGCAGCTGCTCAGTCACTGAAACCCATTTCATGAAGCTCCTAGTGCACAATTCTTGTGCTGATGTTGCTTCCAAAGGCAGTGTGACACTCCGTAGTGAGTGATGCAAAGGAGGATTGCCAATTTTAACTTGTTGCTCGCTTCAGCACTCCGTGACCCTGCTCTGTATGTTTGGCACTTACAGTTGACCAGAGTAGCTCTAGCAGGGCAGAAATTTCACAACATGTCTTGTGGTAAAGGTGACAGTGCCACATTTAAACTCACTGAGCTATTCAGTACAACCCATTCTACTGCTAATGTTCATTTATGGAAATAATTAACTATGTGCTTGATTATGCTCTTGTTACCTGTGTGTGTGGCTGAAACACCTGAACGCAATATTCATTTACTTTTGGCCATACAGTGTATTTTATACACACCATATGCTTATGCAATGGATGTAACCTTTAACATATTCAAACAACTTTGTGTCTCCTTTTAATTTAGTTTAGTTTCATTGGGCAGTATAAACTTGAATCAGTATGATTGTAATATGGTAGCTGGACTTTGTAAACTGGTCAAATTCATGTATTCCTGAATTCTCATTTTAATTGCTAGAAATAAACATAAAGGGAACTTTTCCCTTTTATACTAGTGCAAAGCATCCTTAAACATTCATATAGTCCTGACAACAGTCCTGTGTGTTCAATATGTGAAACGGATGTGAAAATAATGTTAGTTAATGTACAGTCACTATCTGAGTTTGCTTAGTCCTTATAACACCAGGGCTGCAGTTAATTTTATTATTAAATTTATCAACATATGTGCCCTTGACAGACCCCAGTACAACCAATTGAGTGAAGCTTCTGCTCCTCCAGTTTAATGAATTGTGGAGCAAGTCTGTCCTATATTTGAATATAAAGGTTCACTTTTGGTAAAATAAGCACATTTAACAAAATTCTATTTTCATATAATATATTCAGCATTCAGACAGTGTTTAGTGCAGCTCCTCAATTTTAGATAGATAGATAGATAGATAGATAGATAGATAGATAGATAGATACTTTATTGATCCCGAACGAAATTTAGCAGCCAGTAGCGGTTTCACAAAAACAGCACAGTAAAACATAAAACAAATAAATATTAAAAAATAAAAACAGGGTTGTGCAGTATGAAAAACCTAAATGGGTAGTTACCGGCAGCAGTATTATTAACTGTTAACTATAAACTATAAACTATACATAGTACAGGTCACTATGGATAAATATATAAATATATCTCACTTCGCAAGGAGGCAAGAAATATATACAAGAAATACAAATATAACTGTAGACCTGTAGAATAGTAATAAATAAATGTGCATGAATGTGCAAGGGACGCAGTTATCAGCAGATAATGACTGAATTAACATAATAAACATGTGCATATATTGGTATTTAAGTAAAGTGGAGTGTCCAGGAGTGCAGATATACAGGATATACAGTAGAGTGTCTAGAGTGTCCAGGAGTTAAGATGTACAGTATATACAGTAAAGTGTAATAGTGCATAAATAAACCTATGATTAAACAAGAGAATTCAGTCCTCAGCTGTCCTCTTCCCTCTTCCGGCCCCGGTGGGGAAGAGCCTGATGGCTCTCGGGACAAAGGATCTCCTGAGTCTGTCTGTGGAGCAGCTCTGTGACAGCAGCCTGCCACTGAACTTGCTTCTTTTGTCCATGACGATGGTGTGCAGTGGGTGCCCATCATCATCCATAATAGACAGCAGTTTGTGCAATGTCCTCCTCTCCGCCACCTTCACCACAGAGTCCAGCTCCACACCAACAACTGACCCTGCTCGCCTGACCAGCTGGGTCAGGCTGGGTTGGTGTGGAGCTGGACTCAGTGGTGAAGGTAAGCAACTTAGCCACTGCTTAATAAGAAGAATGTACATAAACTTATATATATTTTATAATTGCAGATTTCTGTGTAGAGTCAACATAATATTTAGATCACTATACTGTAGATATAATATTGCATTAGTATTGTGCTTAAAGGAGGGAGATTTACCAAGTCAGTTGTGTAATTAATTCTAGTGCTACATTTGTAGACATTGGTTGGATAGTTGATACCTTTGTTCTTTTCACAACTACTACTGTGCTAATTTGCAAGTTACATAGATAAGATCTATGTAGGTATGTGCTTTCAGAAGATAAATATATGTAATTTCACTGACAAATAATTTTGCTTGTTTCAAGCAATTTCACTCAATAATTACACTCAATAATAACATCTTTTAAAACAGGTAAACATGACTCAAAATAAGTTCAATTCTTATATAAAGCTTATCAAAATGATCAACATCAGAAATATTACATATCCATTAGAGTGTAGTAAATTACTCTAATTTGTAACAAGTTTTACTCAACTCAGATTATTACTTTGACAGAATTGTTCATTCAAAGGCCTTTTTAGGTTGAATAAACCTAATTCACTTGCATGTAATTTGAATTTTTTTTGAGTCGGACCAAAAAAACCCATTTTTACAGCGTGGTCATGTTATCAGTGCTGAGTTTATTTTACGCTGACACCACAATATTGATAGTTATTATAGATAGCTTTTCTTAGCAAAAGAGGAAAATAGAGGTTTTGTTTTTGTTTTTTGTCAAAAGAAATGATTAGATTTAAAATTGAAATGAATTCATTAAAGAGCAGTTCACAATACTAGATTTTTCATGAATAATTGTTAACTATCGTTGGCTATTGGCAAGCAGTATCTTTCATGATAACCATTTGCATGAAAACATACCTGTTTTGTTAGATGTCATTGGATAATTTAGCACGCTGTTAGGTGAAGTACAGCTAGCTAGCTTTGAACTTTAACCATCTTTAAGCAGAATTATGAAGCTCTTATTGGACTTACTAGATAAATTAATGCAACAAGGTTTCTAAAGTACATTTTTTGGAAAATCACACAGCTGCCTAGTACATTTCACTAGCTATTTAGTTGCCCATACTGCCAGATTCCTTGTTGTGTGTTCATGTGCATTGTGTAATTAAATGCTGAGTAAAGCTACCATTTTCTACTTGTCCTTCCTTCTCCTTTCCCAGGCCAGATCCAGGTCCTATTTTCTGTTTAAACGTTTGTTTTGCAGTGATAATGAGCATGCATATGTACTATAGGTACACAGTATTTTCCCATTAGTAATTCTGCATTACTGCTGTGTATGTATACCTGGTTCTATTTTGAGATATTAGGATTTCATTCTTCAGCTGCACCTGTTTATTCAACCATCCAGTTATTCTTTACGTAAAGTTTACTTGCCTGCAGGAAGAGATGCAGATGAGGATTTGCTATTTTGTTCTGAATCCTTGCTTGTGCAACACATTCTGTGTTCTCTTCTTCCAAAGAGCTCAAAACGTTCTGATTGTTTATGCATACTCCAGAGATAAACCTCTTGGCAGAAGTGCCTTGTCGGTGGGCAGCTGTGCAGATGCATAGGTGTTTAGGTACAATCAAAAAACTCATACAAAATTTCAAATAGGAAACAAGTCAAGACTCAAGATTTTCTACAGATAAAGCTATACATTCACACTCTGTGCACATATATATGTGTGTATGTGGATATTTGTGTTGTATGTATAAAACCTATCCTACTATAGGACCACATTCTTTAGGCTACATGACACCTACGTAAGCTTGTCATAACGACTGACATAAACTTATATAAGCATTTATAAAGGCTTATTTCAGTGGATGTCATTGTTTACATAGATAAAGGTAACAATTTTTTTTATATTTGGTTATATTTGGTTGTGTCATGGTACTTTCAAGGTAACATGACAGAGCACATTATAATAACTGTTGTTACAGCTTAGCATGACATAATGATGATGACATGATGCAGCTTGAACATGATGCAATGAAACTAACCTTTCCTAAGGGCCACAGAAAATGCTCCATTTGTTCAACCAGTCAGACTCAAGCTGTGTCACATAATCAGTATTGTGTCGCTGTGAAATACATTAAGCTATAAAGTCTAATTTGACCCCAAAAACTGTCCTGACGCAACCTGTCAGGAAAGCATTTTCACCTGACACAGACATTATGTGAACTTGGCACCAATGCTGGCAAATGTAAACTTTGTGGCAAATGTTTAAATAGGCTTATGTTAGTTGTTTAGATAGATAGATGGATGGATGGATGGATGGATGGATGGATGGATGGATGGATGGATGGATAGATGGATGGATGGATGGATGGGGAGAGAGAGAGAGAGAGACAGAGAGTGCTTATCACTCATGAATACACATAAGTGCTCTGCAGAGTCCATAGGTCAGGGGGTCAAAGCATTGAATGTGTTTGTATTTGTTGCACTGCTGTTTGACATTGACTCTGATGTGCTGAGTTCTGAGTGGAAGGGCTCTCTTGCTGCCGTGCTCTACATCCTCTTTACTCACTCCTGTTTGGAGCTTTGCGTAAAAGGGCTTTGCTTGCCTGCCTGACATATCGATCAGGTCACTTTATCCCTCCAACTCAGTGTCAGAGAGTCTTACATCATACCAAACTCTTCCTTTTATCACCAATTTTAGGTTCTTTTTGACTATGTGAGAGACTGAGAAAGAGTCTATGTGAGAGAAGAGATGTAATGTAACTGTAACTGTTTAATCTGGCTTTAAAAATGTTTAACTTTAAACAGCCGAAGAGGGAAAAACAATTTCATTGCGCAAATAAGTGAAACTAAAACTTACTGACTAAAGAGCTTGACAACAGTCAATTAAAGGCTAATTTATGGAAATGTATCTTCATTTGCCTTTTAAATCTTGTAACTGATGATGCTTAAAAATATCCAAAGAAAGTGAATTCCAAACTCAAGTGTGGATTGCAACTAAAGGCTGTTTCTGCTTGTGTATGTTTGACACTGTTCCTACAGTCTGCACTAGATGGTTGTAAGTCTCAATTGAGCACATAATACATGTACTAATCTGAAATGTATAGATGTAACAGACCACTGAGAGCTTTAAACATCTGTAACATGGTCATGTTTCTGGTTCATGTTCAGACTCTGACTGCTGATTAAGATTAAGCATTTACTAAGGGTAATGAATAATAATGGTGAGGTCCTCACCTCCCAGAGAGAGAGAGAGAGAGAGAGAGAGAGATGTGTAATATTCAGGAGCTTTTACGGTTTATCTTTTTTTTTTTTCTTTTATATTGCTTTTTTTCAGTTCATTTCAGGTCATTTTTTGAACAATGCAACTTGGCAGAAATCTTGTTCAAGGTTCAAGAAAAAAAAAATCAAAGGAAAGCAGAAGAGGAACAGATTTAAAAAGGGAACCCATCCTCCAATTGGCTATACTACATATAAGAGCTATAATGTAAACAATCAATGGGATGTTGGGGTTGGAAAAAATGTTTCAATCCATGACTTTTGGATTAACCAAGTTGTAAATAAAGTAAAGCATATTAAATAAGTAATGATGAGGCTGACAAATAAATAAATAATTCAACCGATTTGCATTTTTGCATGGTTCTGATATGCCAACTCTGATGTGTGTCTATTGCATGAAGGCATCTATACTTAATTACCTGTGCATATTTATCTGAAAATCTCCTGTAGTTCCCAGATTCATTTTATTTGTAGAGCAGTTAACCTCATTACCAGTTTAGATATTTATTTAATCACTAACACACAAAAACTGATACATGAATAAACTTTACATGAACCTTATATGAAGGCTGGAGCTGATCTAGGAAAGGAGTTGTGGTGCTATATGGTAAAACCAACATTGCTGAAGCTGCTGAGCAACAGCTCAGCAACACATGTACATGTACAGAAATTTTCATCAGTCTGAATTAATTTATTGTGATTGCAGATCTGAGTGAACTGTAAAGGGTATAACATCGGTGGTTGAAAAAAACAGTAACTTCACCAGAGATGCAGTATTCACTCTTAACATTCTTATCTTTCAATGTATGTTAATGTACCAAGGTTTAACTGTAAACCGTGTTGAACCATTTCTATTGGTTCATTTTTCATGGAATCAAAGTGACGTGGCGTTTTCAGATTATGTAAAGAAATCAATTACCTAAAGCAAAACGATTTTGCCAACAGTTTACATGATAATCTCCTGCTATACACATGCAAGCAAATCTCCTGAACTCTATCAACATAAAATTAATATAAGTTTCATTACAAGGCAGAATTAACCTCACATTGTCATACAGAAAGTTCTGCTATTTAATACTCCAGTCACTATAATGAAACACAGACATGTTTTTCTCGGTATGTATATTTAGAGTATGTTTTTTTTCCTTTGCTAAGTTGCTGATGACTCATTTGCAGCTTTGAAAACAAACTTTTCAGTTGACGGCACAAGTGTCTAGTTGATAATCAGCAGTGTTAATTGGTACTATATGTATATGTGGGTGTTTCGAAAGCAGTGTTTCATATGAGGGAATTTAATATGCATTTGAGTCAGTGTTTGCTTTAGGCAGAATAGGATGCTTTGGGTGGATTTGGGAACTGTGTTTTAGAAAAAAAGAAAAACAGTGTAATCTAAATCTAGATCTAGATGATATCTAGCAGTACCTGGACAATGTAATGAATGCACACAGGAAGAATTTCCAAAGCTTGGTGGAAGCATTAGAAAGATTTTACTCATTGCAATTTTGAATGCCCACAAGGTTTAGGTTTAATTTGTATATGAAATAACCCAGTTCAAACTATCCTTTTGGGGAAGGCATCTCTTCAAGACGTGTCCTTATTTGTTCTGTTATAATGTACATATATTCTACAGTAGAAAACACCTCTAGTACACTGCAATGGCAAACACAAACACTGTCCAACAAGGATTGGTGTAGTGGTGTCTGAACTCCAGCATGCATCTATACACTGTATAATTATATAAATCATATAATTATATAAATCAATAAATTATATAAATCATATAATTAATCCTAAAACTGATTTGTTGGACTGGTGTTTGGTATCCACATTATTTCATAAACTGAAATAGCGTGCTTTGATGTATTTACTTCATTTTTAAACTTCTGTGATATTTTATCCAGCTTCTAGCTAGCAAGGTAGCTAACCTGCATTATTTTAGTATTATCAGTGACTGTAGAGCATAACACAAAGAAAAAAAAAATTCAGATAAGACTAGAATGACAGTGGAATTCAATGACAATAACCATAGCTTATATGACTTACCACGCAGCAATAACAAACAATACAACAAATATCAACACACCCCTGCAAACCCAAGCATGATCAAACCTAATCTCCCTGTATTTTTTCAGATAAAATCACAGCACAGCCTCAAACCAGCTCTCACAAGAGAACCTAACATCATGCAGACGTCTATATATTACGTTCATCTTGGAATCACAGCTCCAACTGCCTTGTTGGAGAAGAGCCAGAACAGAAAAATTGAGATCTGTGGAAAATGATTTGATCTAATTTGTATTTCCCAAATAAGCCAAACCTCACAGTCATATACAAACCCCAGCAAGTCTCAAACATTATTGTTTTCTGGGAACCCATATGCCTTTGAGAGGAGCTAAGCGCCCCTTGGTTTCCCTGTAATTACATGAGATGATCACAGGTGTTCCTCTTCACTTGTAGCTTTGCAGTGCTGAAGCATTATAGCTGCAGCTGGTCAATGGGTGAGGAAAAGGGCAGTAGCAGGTAGCTGCAGAAAGATACGCTGAACATTAACATTAACATAGGAAGGCTGAAACTGGAACATGTGAGAAACAGGACATTCAAAACTTCCACAAAGCACTGAAAGCAAAGCAGGATTTATTTATACACAAACAAACAAGATGCAAGTTCAAACGATAAAAAACTTCTCCCGACTGGTCCCAGGAGATAAAACAACTTCCCCAGACACGGCCAGGGTCACTTATTTATAGTAGCACACAGTGTTCAAGAATATTTTACATAAAAGTCTGGCACATGAAAGATAGGACATTTTTGGCGCATGATCTCACTCTTTGAACTTTTCTTGTCCTTTATTTATTGTGTGTTGCTGGTGAAAAAAAAATTCTGATGAAAGTGGCTTGGTCTGCAGAGTTTTCACCAGTCGTTTACTCTTCAAGGTGATTATGCGGCAAATGGGCCTTTTGTTATCTCGGAGAGGCAGTCAGTTGTAAATAGCTCTGAAGTTATCGGGGCAGCACAGTCAGTTGGAGAGGAGTAATTGGATAATTAATTCAGCCTCGGACAGGTCAAACGGATTTCCCTCATCTGCGTCTCAGCAGCTTTGCAAGGTCTCCAAGACTCATGATGGATGTATGCCACAGCTGGATAATTACAATGCCTTCATCATTCCGTCACAGAGTAGATAAAGGTGGCATGATGTTAGTTTCAGAGTGTGACGACTAGTGAAAGAGGGGGGACAGATTACTACATAAGAATAATCAGAAACATCTATAGCCTGTGCAAATTATTTTTTTTTTTTTGTTGATGGTGGTTTTTGCTTTCTTCACAAAAGCCAATTTCACAAAGAATGGGTTGGCCATGCGCAGTGCCATCCTGAGATTAGCCTCCTTTACATTTGTCTCACTTTGGCAAAGGTGACTTCTAAATTTTCATTGTGCATTTTAGCATAAGCATGGTCGCTTAGTAAAGAGAGTTGCACAGTCCAGAATCCTAAAAGGCAAAAAGGCACTGTTCTCACAAAGTGGATATTAAGAGGAAATGTGCAAATATTTTATCTATCAATTACATTAAAGCTCCCATTGAATGTTTTTCGATATTTGCATATTGCTCACAGTCCTCCAGGGGAAGGCTAAAGGTACAGTGGATCCAGGTGACTTTATCAACTCCAAAAACTGACCAGGGATGCAAGGCAGCAGCCCTGAATTGACAATTGTGGGAAGACCAAATCTATCGGGAGAAAGCACTCTTGTACTATTTTCTCCTAATCACACACTACAGTGGTTAAACTTCACATGGGACATTTATGTTAGTTGATCATTGCCTGTGATCGGCCTGTTTGCACCAAAAATATAACTGCACAAATAGCTGCACCCAGAGGGAATCAACCGACAGGAATGAAACTTGGTGGTTAGGTTTGACTTCGTGAGACATGCGAATGATTCAAGTTTCACACTTTGCCACGCATGTGTAAGCAAGGATGGGCCTTATCACTGTACCTTACTGACCCAACAGCCATGATTACAGACATTCAGCGAGCAGTTATGCCCATCTTGAGTCATCCTGTTAGTGCTAGCAGCAGATGGCTGCACAGTGCAGGACTACATGCACACAAACCGTTACGACAACTGCCTTTAACACCACATTAATGTCACCAAAGACTGCAATGGCATCGTGCCAGACTGTAATGGCAGTGACGAGTCCCAATTTTGTCTTGGTGGAGATGACCAATGAATCCATGTGTGAAGGCACTGTGGTCAGCGTCAAGATGAACGGTTTGTTGTCACGCGGCACATGTCCAAAAGGCCTGGTGTCACTCCACCTCCACTGCAAAATCTGCAGGAACTGTGTAAGAATATTCAAGCTGCATGGGATAAATTATCCCAGGACACTATTCAGAACCTCTACAACCTCTTGCCAAGACGTCTGTGAGACACTACTTCTGTATGTGTAGTTTAATAAATATTGCCCATATCTGTCTAAATGTTTCATCATTTGTTGTTCCTGATATCCTTTATCTTCCTTCTGAATAGCATTGCCATCCAACACTTCCTTCTGGGTGCAACTATTTCTTTTTTTTTAAATGAGTGTTTAATTACTGGCACATTGTATCAAAACTTTATTTATTTCCACAATTCTATCTGGATATTATGGAGGACCTGTCCTCTTCAGTCTATATTGTGATATCTGGTTGCTGGAATAAATACACTTGCTTATTTTCTGAGGTGCAGAGTACTGCTTTGTGACACACTTCTTTTAGCATTAAAAACAGCTGTACACTGTTTATACATAATACATCAATGTATCCCTTTAAAAAGCAAGTTTTGTCCTGGAGCAAACATCTCAGCCCACGATTGTGCTCTATAATCCCACTCTACATAAGGATTAGATAACCCCAACATTGCTAGTGAGTATGCATCTTTTACCAAAGGTTTCAGTCCGTAGTGGATGATCAGCACTACAGATATTATGGCCCTATTGTACCACTCAGGTCAGCATCATCATTAGATATTTCTGAATATTCTCCAGGAATACTCTGGAGAGACCATTAGACTGATTACACAATTGCAGTTCTGCCTCATATTAACATCTCAAGCACAGAATGATTGCATTAGGGTTTAATTTACTGGGAATTTGGCCAAAATCCCTTCTGCATTGTGTTTGTTTGCTTTAATATATCTTGATGTTTAAGACGTTTTTGGGGGAAATGGGTTGGTAAATTAAAAAAGGAGTACTCAGACAGAAGCTGCAATGCTATTCAGAAGGAAGATAAAGGTTACCAGGAACAATAAATGATGACAAATTTAGACTGATATGGGCAATATTAATTGAGCTTCACATACAGAAGTAGTGTCTCTCAGTATGGCATCAGGCCACCATGTTTGCTAACGCAACATGCCAGACATCTCTGGCATGGAGTTTGTAGGAGGTTCCCAATGATGTCCTCTGATAATCCATCCCATGCAGCTCACACAGTTTCTGCAGATTTTGTGGAAGGGGTAGAGGTGGAGTGACACCAGGCCTTCTGGATATGGTGTCACTCCACCATGGTCTGCGTGCATGTAGTCCTGCGTCATGCAGCCGTTTGCCAATGGTGCTGGCGCGAACAGGATGACTCATGAATGACATCACTGCTTGCTGAATGTCTGCAATCATCGCTGCTGGGTCAGAACAATGTCAAACAATCCATCGATTCTCCCTCTCCGTGGTTCGTGTAGGTCTCCCAGATCCTTTATGTCACTGGTGCATGCCTTCTTCTATCCACTGCCGCCAACAGTGTGCTATGGCAGTATCTGCATGACCGGTATCTCACACAATGCATCAATAAGACCATCCCACTTCCAGGAACTCTATGGTGCGACCCCTCTCAAACTCTTTTGCTTTCGAACTCGTCTCTGACGCATACTTTGCACATAAAACATGAAGAGCTTATATAATTAGTCAGGCATAGCGACACAGCCCATCCTTGCTTGCTACATCACATGCATGGCCGAGTGTGAAACTTTGTGTGTCTCATGATGTCAAACCTATCCACCAAGTTTCATTCCTGTTGGTTGATTCCTTCCATATACAGTGCATACTGTATACTGTATACCTATTTTACACTATCCTGATTGTCATGCAATGAGCATGGCTGATGACATATGTCAGTTATGATATGCTGTCTTGTTTGTTGTCCTCCTCTGATTCCTTTCCTTGATCACCACTTGCTCAATTTTATTATTATTATTTTTTTGTTTCTGTTTCACCAAAGATACCAAAGAGCCCCTTTGCAAGCATGCCAGCAAGCATTATATTACTCTCACAACAAACACAACTTAAACCAAACAAAAAAACTGGCCACTTTACAGTGCTCTCAGATCAGACTGTTTAGTCCTTTATCTCAAACAGTCTTTTTGTTGGTGCTGTGCTGACTGCTCTGCTGCGTTTGTGTGTCTATCTCTCTTTCCTTTTCTGCTTGACCACCAAGATCAAATGACAGTTGTAGTGCTGTGGCTCTGCTGTGGAACAGGAGGCAGGGCCCAGGTGGCCCTCTCGTGGCTCTCGATGATGCACAGGGCTTGGGCGATTCACACAAAACACTTTTTAAAAGTGTGGAAATTCCATTATTTCTTGGCCCTGTTTGTAAGCAGTTTTAAAACTACAACTTTCCAAAAGACTTTCCAAAACCCTCATCCTATGCTCATTCATGTTGTGTGTGCTTTTTGGAAGAGCAGCACACTCACATCCTTGTGTTTCATCCCTTTATCCATTCTTCTGTTTTTTTTTTCCCTATAGACTTCCATGTGGGATTTTAAGCCACAAACGTCTTCCAGTGGTTTCAAGTGAGCAGGTAGTTACCTGCTTGAAGTAATCTTACATTCATCCTTCTTTCATCCCCCCCCCCCTTTTTTAACCCCACATTAATTATACATTTTGAATTCTATTTCAGTGCCTATATGATCCTATAGTTTACAAAGCACCAAAGTTAGTTTACACAGTAAGACTGACCTGATTTAAGTGTGCACTCATTTGTTTTCTTTACTCCTCTTCAGTCCTTTCTTTTAGCGTTTCTCCATCCTCCCACAGAAACCCATTGATTTTCATACTTCTTGAATTTTCAAGCTACAGTGATCAAACTTGTAATAATGATTCAACTGCTGATTCAACCGACAGCATTCATTTATCTAACCCTGCTATCCTTTCTTTCATCCTTCCATCATCTCATTAAAATAGATTGATTTTGCACCTCCTTGAATATTTGAACTACAGCCACTGAATTTGATTTAGCTCTTGACCCAAAGCACATAATTACCTGTCACACTGATAGCACACATCTGTTTAACTCTGTTGTTGTTCCTTTCATCTTTCCACCCTCTCGTAGAAGCCCATTGATTTTGTTACTCCTCTGATTTTCAAGCTAGTGCCATCAAACTTGGTATAAGCATTTAACTGTTGCATCATACTGCATTTTATGCTGACACTCATTTAGCTAACCCAATCCTATCCTTTTATCAGTCTGTTATTCTGTAGAACAGCGGTGCCACCAAATGGTCCAGATTTTTGCTCTATCCATATGTGTTGCAAATTAGATTGGAGTTAAAATCTGGACCATCTAGAGGTCCCTGATGATCAGTTTGAGAACCACTACCATAGAAAACCAGCACTGGTCTTTGAATTTCTCTGCACTCAAAGCACATCACTCTGCTGTCATTTCTCCGTCCTCCTGTAGAAAACTCACAAATTTTATTACACAATGAAGTTAAGTTATGACCAACAAATTTGATTCAAAGATTCAGCTCTTAAAATGAAGCACATAAATGAATATTATATCAAAGTGCTTTCAATTATTAAACATTCCTTTGATCCCTCCACCCTCCCATAGAAAGTCACCTTGAAATTTAAAACTTGATAGAAGTTAACATGAGAATGTTCAATGTAGAACAATTAACTTGTCTAGGAAGATTCAACAGCAACTGTATTTGATATTAATGCTGCCATCCACTACAATGTCACAATTTCTTGCATTGTTTTGCTATATTCAACAATCAGATAGAAAGGCCACTAAACCTGTAGCCTTTACACTCTTGATTACTAACGCAGGTCCCATCATTTAACATTTAATTCGCTTTACCTATTGTTTTACGTAAAGCATCCACACAGTGTGATGCTGCCACCACCATACTTCCCTATAGACATTGGTATTTCTTGAGGCACTGTTAGGTATGCCAGTTTGCAAGTCTTATCTGGGTATGCAAGTTTGCAAGTCTTGTCTGGGTGACTGGCAATGGCTTCTTTCTGACACCTTTTTAAACCAAGGTCAACTCGGAAGGCCTGGTGTCACTCCACCTCCTCCCCTACCACACAATATGCAGGAACTGAGTGAGAATGTTTAAGCTGCATGAGTTGGATTATCACAGGACACCATTAGGAACCTCTACAACTCCATGCCAAGACGTCTGGCATGTTGTGCTAGCAAACATGGCGGCCCGACACCATACTGAGAGACACTACTTCTGTATGTGTAGCTCAATAAATATTGCCCATATTAGTCTAAATTTATCATCATTTATTGTTCCTGGTAACCTTTATCTTCTTTCTGAATAGCATTGCAATCTGACACTTCCTTCTGGGTGCAGCTGTTCTTTTGACAGTAAGTGTTTTTGCACAATGTGTCTACTTTATAGCGTATGTGTGACTTCCTGAACTTCTGTAGTATATTATCCAGTCTTTATCCTTACTTAATTTAGGTTCAAAGCATAAACAGACCGATAAACAGACTGATCTAAAGCACTTTCAAATCAGAAAATGTAGCAGTTATTTTAATGGTTATTGGGTACAAACCAATGACTGTGTCCTAATTTAGAAGAAGAGCTGTGCTTATGTGAGATGTTTAATATTTTCTTTTTCTGTTTAATATCTGAAATGCTTTGAAAAGCAGGCTTTGAAAATGTTAAGAGCATGTCATTGCCTAGTAAAAATATGGATTGGAATATTGTTTGTTATGCAGAAAGTATTGATAACTTTCAGGGAGGTTGAATACTTTGCCAGGTGGTTTTTATTTGAGTGAGCTACGATGACTTCTCTCTAAAAATGGTTAGTTGTTGCTATGGCAGCGATGATGTGGAGGGGAAAAGGCTCATTTGCACACTTGAACACTTGAAACTCCAGAACGCCTTTAGAAAGAAGGATAACCTTTAAATATCTTCAGATTTTACTATCACAGAAGTCTGTGAATGACATTTTTCTGAAATGTTCTAAAATGTGTGTGTACAGTACATGCATTACATTTTGTAATACATTCTGTAGTACATTTGCATTATTATTATAATTTTTTTCCTTTTTTTAATTATATTTTTAGTATGTTAACCTCTGCCTGTGGATTATTAACACTGAAGGGTAAAACTGTTGTGCTTCACATCTTCAAGACAACTGGGATAATGACCTCTCTTTTTCTTTATATTTAATGAGCGGTTCTGTTACTGTTGCAGGAATTAGCTTGTGGAAACTTTAGTTTAACTGATTAACTATGAGGGTGTTGTATGTAATTTCAGTTCGATTAATCCTAACATGACTTCATTGTCCTGATTCTTCTATGAAAGCACTGTTCCTCCCACGCACTGCGTGGTGGTTTTTCGGCACCATCTCAGCTAATGCTGTTTTTGTATTTAATAGAATTGACTATGAAATGAGAGCTTAAATTAGCTCTAAGGCTCAAGCTGAAGATCCAAATATAGACCTCTGTAAAACAATTAGAACTGATATACAATTTCTTTTCTTATTTTAATCATATACAACCTCACCAGTGGTGGAAAATAATAGCAATGGGAAAAGTATCTAAAAGTGTCTTAACTGCATAACTGAATGAAAGCATAAGAATTTGTAATAAGGCATGTAATATGGAATTAATGCATAGGTGTTTCACAGCTGCACAAATGGGTTTCCCTGCTGGCTACAGGAAATATGTTTTTGCTGTTTGTACAATTGACTATATAGAACAGACATGCAGCAGTTGACAGTCAAAGAGAAAGTCACTTGCAGACACTTAAAAAGAGAGAGGGGAGGGAAGAGGCAGGTTGAAGGCTGGTGCTTGTCCTTGGGAGAGTAAAGAAAAAGTAATATTTTCTGGTAAACAGACAAGGACTTTGAATACAGGAGTGGAATACTGAGTGAGGGTGCTTATGGTGCTTATGGAAGAGACCATTTAAGAGAAGAATGTGGAGAATGGACTAGATCCCATCACAGCCATTACATCTTGCCTGGTGGTAATATACTGTGATTCCTAGACATATATTCCAGTGTGTTTTGTAACAAAGCACTATGACATAAAAATGTAAAAAGTAAATGAAATGGATTAAGAGAATACTGGTGAACGATGGCAATTGTATGATGTTACATACTGTATACTGCTGTGTACAGACACTGTTGTCACTGTGAATCGCAGGTCATGTCAGGGGGCTAAGAATACCAGATTTTAGACAAATCTTTTGTTAGTAAATTCATTTAAATCATTTAAAGGGAAGCTATTATGCTCATTTTCAACATTCATATTTTTATATTTGGGGTCATCTAGATTTACATGCTTCAGTTTTCTCATACTAGACATCTGTAATCACCCTGTGTCTGAAAAGCTACTAATGAGCCCAGTGTGCTCTGATTGGTCAGCTCGCACGTTCTGTTCTGACAGGTCAACCGCCAGCGTGGCACCCTGCTACTAGTTCCACCTCCACATTGTTGTGACTGCCCTTAAAGTGCTATCAGTTCTGCCATATCAGTTTGAGTCAGAGTCAGATCCTGAAAAGAGAACAAGCTGGTAAACCTGATTCACCTTCACAAGCTAGTCTGGAGCAGAGTGATAAGTTTGTACTTTTTAAGCTGTACGTGTGTGAAGTCGTGCCAAGTTTGCTGGTAGCAGACAATAGGGACTGTGTTACAAATGACGTCACCTTGTATTAGAGTAAAGGGCTGTTCCATGTGAGGTGTTTCATGCGGCTGAGAAAAGTGGTTTCTGTGAAAGAGAATTTCTCTTTCTGGTGTGCACTTTGGACTTTATAACTTTGCAGACTGTTTACATACACAAAAAGCTACATGACACTCTAAAGGAAATGGGAAAAAACGGTCCCCTGTAATTCTTTTCCATAACTTTTTTAGTCAATAAGTAAATATTTTGATTCATGTCACACCATAAGTATGTCAAAGTATTTTGATACAAGTGCTGTAACATCCACCCATATTGGAGTCAGTTCCCTTGGCACTATGTGTTTGTGTTTGGGGAGGTGGGGTGGATTGTGTGTAGGTGTGTTATGGCCATAGGTGAGCCCAAAACTGCATGAACTGCCCAAAACATTATTACATAGATCATAAAAGATGTTAGCTGCCCTTTCGCTATATAGCCAGATTGTTTATCAAGACACCTAACCAGGTCCACTAAAAAAAGGAGTCGCTCATTCCTTCACCTAGACAATTGTTCCATTACATCCAGTCACAATGTGTTTATGGCTCGTACCTCTTCGGTAACTTCCACCAAGATCGTCTCTCCTCCTGTTAAGTTGATTTGCCCCCCTAGGGTTCTGTTTTGTTAGCCTTAGCTTGAACCCAGTGTGTTAGTGAGCACCGTGTGCAGCCAAGCTGCTAAACGACTCTTTGATAAATCACCCGCACCCCAACTGCTGCAGTAGCCCCAGTCGCCTTTCCCCTATCTACCTCAATCACCATTACCTTCATGACTGTGCACCCCTAGAGGTCATATTCAGCAGGGAGAACAAAAATTGCTCCCCATTCTCTATCTACAATTTACTTCGCCCACCTCTCCTCACTGCTTTTCCTTCTGACTCACTCCCTTAATTTCTCTCCTTTCATGTTGTACATAATATCTCAAAGTAGTGAACCCACATTGATTTAGAACCGAAGAGACATAGCTATCACAGGACACAACTAACTGATGGTGGCCTAGAATCATATGGGATTGTGGTGGCACTTGTAAGAGGCATGCATTTATGTGCAAATGTGGTGTGTTAGCCACTGTACAGTCCCATGGTGATTTTATTCATGGGAAATCAAGTCCTATAAGGTTTCAGATGGCTGTTGCCAGCAGCTACCCTCAGAGTTATTCATCATTCGTTCAGCCACAGAGAGCCATCAAAAAGCAGTTTGTTCATAACACTCACTAACATCGAGACGGCTCCCCTACCTTCCGCCCTACCAGGCAAGCAGGGTGGACAAGCTCTGCAAGCTGTCGATACACGACCCTATGGAGCAATTAATGTGAATAGTTTAACCTTTCATTTCAGCTTCCTGGAGAAATCATTGTGACTTCATAACCCAGGTCATCAATAACTCCTCAACACACAGGCCATTTTCAGAAAGGTTAATAAGTGTAACCTGCTCCCCTTTGCGCTGTCTTAAGCTTTGAGCCCTGCCG
Organism: Semaprochilodus insignis; assembly: GCA_034552555.1. Taxonomy (NCBI): domain Eukaryota; kingdom Metazoa; phylum Chordata; class Actinopteri; order Characiformes; family Prochilodontidae; genus Semaprochilodus; species Semaprochilodus insignis. The sequence goes on from CM067479.1 coordinate 31,009,969, forward strand.
TCCATGTTTTTCAGCTCAGTGGTTCCTTCTTTCCCCATTTGTTTGTGTTTTCATTAAGGACATGTCTTTGTAAGCCTGCGGGTGCACTTGTAAAGCTATCGATCCTGTAAACAGGATTTTTTTTTCTCTCCTTAACCCAACGGAGGGAATCTGATTTGATAAAATCTATTCCTTTAATTAGGCCTTGCTGTGTAGCTGTGTGGACAACAACTGAATCAGCAGGGCTGGCTTATGCGCCCTTATACTCATTGACCATAGACCTGACCCTTGATTTCCTCTGGAACTATTGAGTGTCTGAGATTTTTACCATTAGAGTAAAAGGTGGGAGATAATTAAATTATGTGTAATTATATGATTCTATGATGACTAAAACATGTTATTTTTTTAACCTCAGACTCAGCAGAATATAAAGGTATATTTAGATAAATGAGTGAAATGTGTATGGCTATTACCACATTATACTGTACATCTAATTAAAACCTTATATCTTCAAAATGATCACTGTACCAGATAAGGAAAAACAGCCTCTCATTGACTCTTCTTGGATGATTTGTTATGATATATGATATAATATATAGATTGGTATTTGTGTCAAATGTGTTGCTGTAGTGAAAAACATTATCCCATTGAAAACACAGGCTTTAAAAACACATGCTTAAAAAACTAGATCAGCTTATTAAAGTACATCAGGAATAAGCTTGAACCTATCATTTTCCAGTGTCGTTATACACATGAAAATATAGATGTTATAACTGGATGAAATATTAATGGAAAGGCTTCTAATACTTATCATGGTCTGTTTATGAGGAAAATCCCACTCTTTAATAAAAAGCCGGTTAAACCACAAGCAGGAAATGCTCCACCTCGTTGTGAAGATATGCCCATGCTCAGTAGCCAGAATAAGCTGAAAAATAATGTTTTGTTGTGTTATTTGAGCCAAACTGTCATGTTGGAAGAGTGAAGAGCCTGGAGGTAAATACAGGCAAACTTTTATTTAACACGAACTACAGAGAATACGGAAAACAATACAAAAGAACAAATTGCATAGATATTAAACAATAAGCACGACAAGGAAACCAAACACAGAGAAGACAAGACTAGACAAGGACTGAAACAAAGGACTAGATATACCTGGACACAGTGGGGAACACCTGGGAGAAGAAGGAGACAGGGCAACAAGGACCAAAACAAAAGCACAGAGGGGCAGAAACAGGCACACTCCAAAGATCACTGAGAAAACTGTTGCACAAACACTGCAAACCGCCTATGCTGTTTTGACAAATAAAAAATATGTTTTATTAATGTGGCTTTTAGGTTCAGTTTTGTAGGTGTCTCCCAATTCAAAAAGGTAGGAACCTGGTCTTATATGACGGAATAACTGCCCATGCCCATCAAGAAGTCCTTATACTATAAACACTTTGATGTAACCAGCTCCACTCTGCTCTCCTTAGCATAGGTCAACGTTGAGCAATTGATTTTGGATTAATGGTTTACAGTTTTTAAGAATTCAGTATTATAGGTTGTTTTGTATTTGAGTTTATCAGTAATTATATATTAATGTAATCAAATTTTTGGACCATTTCTGTTAGCATACTCATCATGAAATGTTCATACAATAATAAGTACTGTAAAGTAAAAACTGAAAGATCTTTTGATAAGAAAGATACAATATTCTGTTAATGTTTATTTGCAGAAAAACACATTTGAATTTACACTTTTTATTGGCGTACATTGAGTTGTGATTTATGTCTCTTATAGATTAATAACATTTGAGGATCAATTAACACAAATGTGCTTGTTTGTAAACAAAGCACCCAGGCAGGTTGACCAGCTTTCCAGTGTAGCCCATTTAGAGACCTTGTCCACCTGTTGGAAGCAAATGAAAATGTTTTTCTCCTAAAATTAAGAATCTCATGAGCTCTTGTTGAGCTTTTAGCCACGTAATTTATGACTTATGCAGATTAAACTGTAGCACACACTATGGAAAAAAGCAAAAAGCTGCTGATCATTATTCATCTTTGTGCAAGTTCTCAAACTTGTCCCGACAGATTGCAGATACAGACACAGCCCGCTTGGTTTTGCTGAGCTATCAACTTAAGTGGAGCAAAGCAGAGAGATTAATCCTGTGAAAACAAAGATTTTTTGGAAATTAAATGACAAGACACAATTTTCCACCCCGCTGGCCTGCTGCACGGGTGCTGGAGGCAGACGGCTCAGGAGATGGGTGGGAGTGGGGTGTGGTGGGGGTGGGGTGAGTGTGATTATGTGTTACAAGAATGAGAAAAAAAGAGTTACACCACGCTATCAGTGTAATGTTCCCGCTAATCCAATATCTCACCGATGCATAAATCGGTTTGGGGATGATCAGGTTTGTGATATGAGGCATTAAGAAAAAATATATTTTTTGGTGTCTTTCATTCCTTTAGAGAACAGTCCAGTTATACTGTGCACACACTCTGAAAGGCCTGCACCCATTTCTTGACACGCAGAAGGTGATGGAGTTGCTTGTGGTGCAGGATTGTATAGAGATGCTTTTAGAAACTCGGTAGCCATAACTATATTGGCTGACCACATTATAAATACCAGACCTCATGATAAATTCATGCTGATTCGGGACCATTCAAGCACTTAAGCCAGCTTAAAATATTAAAATAGACTTTCCATGTATTTTTAGACAAATGGTCAGTCAGGACTTGCTGAATATTAGTGATTTGCTGAGTTGCTCTCTTGAACCACCATAATGCTGACTTTGCTAGTTTGACACACACGATGCAAATTCCATCACTGCCATTGACCTGATGAAAGTGCACCTGCCATCTAAAGACTGCAGTTTCAGAACTCAACAAAAATCTGTGTTTATATGAATGTCATAGTTAGTCCATTCATTCATTCATTCATTCAATCAGTCAGTCAGTCAGTCAGTCAGTCAGTCAAATGATAACCCTTATCCTGGACTGTCCTGGTTAACTTCTTTCTCTCTGCTCTATTGAACTTTGCTAAATTACATTGTTTTTATAAACTCACTGGACAAAAAAAATTGTCACTTTGCATGTGTAAGGTCGTAGTAACTTCAGGATCCAGCAGATGGTGTTGCACACAGATGATCGGGCTATAAATGCCTGGGGGTGTGCAATGGGATTCATAGATTGAGAAGAGATGGTACAGTGCAGTGAATGTCTGGAGATGTGTCGAAATGGGTCACAAAGCGGATGTTGATTGGCAGAAAGGAGTGATTTCATTTCGGCATTCCAATGGCCATAGTATGAAGGAAGTAGCTGAATTTGCAGGTGTCTGAAAGCGTACGGTCATAAAGGTCTACCAGTAGTTGCACAAATCCCTGTCTATAGGAAATTCTCCTCAGAATTGTACCAGGGATGCAGCCACCAAATCTGGCCAAACTACACAATTCTTTGCAAAAGTGGCTGAACATTGATGTTGCAGCTGTTAATCATGCTAGTGTAGGTATTACATGCTATTAGGTATGTTTCAGTCACAGATGACAATTTTTTGCCTGGTGAGCTCATAATATTAAAATGATTGGCTAGTGAAAGCTGCTATAAAGAGCATTGTCATATTGTAAAAAAACAGAACCATGTTGCAGCAAACAAATCTTGTTAAAAAAAAAGAAAAAGTTCTGTATGTTTAGAACAGATCTAGAAGTTTTCTCCAACTCTGTTACTGCAGATTCTGACTTAGAACTGGCCTTGCTTAGTTTTGTGTACCATATGCAATTAGAGAGAATGAGTGATTCAGGAAGCACATGTCTACACTGTCTCCATGCCCTGTTCACATCTGGCATTAACGTATCTTTTGATTAAAGTGATTATAAGTGGATAGTGCTAAATAGGTGTAAGAAGAGAAGCATTATGATCCAATCGTTCACACCACCTGGCGATGGTCAGGGTGAATGTGGTAACATAACATTTGTAGTGTGAATGCTAAAGCATCCCGATGTGTCTCCAACAACAACAAACGACTGCTTAATCAACTGCATCGTTACAGCAGAGACATTTCTAACAGCATGTGCATGTAGATGAACAAGGACACGTGAGACTTTTTAGCTGAATGCAAATGCAGCAAGAGACTGACATAGTAAATGTGCATGCCACTCTTCCTCCTTTCAAGATATCCACTCATTAGTGGATACTAGAGACTCATTCACATATGTGTCAACCTAAAAACCTTACATTCACAGCCCTAAAACTGCATGGATCACTGATCCCTGTATAGTACCCTTATTAACATTAAAACCATTACCATTATTGGCAATGCAGAGAGTGCTGAATGCCTGCAATGTGATATAATACTCTAATAATCATACCAGTTACTTCACACAGACTCATGCCTTATGACAGTTCAAGTTAAGCAGTTAAACAGTGTCTCAGACAGTTAAATACACATACAAACACAATCAAAGGCAGCCAGAGCGAGAAAGAGAAAGCAAAGACAGTCAGCATTCTCTGATGAACTGACAAAATAAAAAGTTTTTGAGGATGTAGTGGCACCTGCAAGGTGAGATCGAGGGCCAAATACATCTTTGCTAATGCATTTTTAGTTACTCCAACAGAAGTGGAGTTTATGTTTACATTTATGTTTTTTCTTTTCTTCAATTCAGATCAAACTATCATCTGTTTATTAGAGCACAACAGCTTATAAATTCTGTGGAGTGATGCAGTGATGTTTTGGCATGTTTCTCATGTAAGCAGATGTTTCTTTTGACTGTGTGACAAATATTCATATCCTATCACCTGCAATGTAATCAGATTATGTTTTAGGTTGGTAAGTTCTAATAAAACAGAACAGGAGAAAATAAATCGGAGCGCAACAGAATTATTAGACTCCAATGCCTTTTTTATCCAAGGAAATTGTTTGGGTTTTCAGCTTTCAAGAGGCACAGAAATGTCAGGTGTAAATGGCTATACGCCTTGCTGTCCACTCGTGATTTACATTAATACCAGCTTAATACCAGCAGTGACCCCCCAGCCTGTGACGTGAGTGCACTGGACAAAAACAAATACTCTAAGTGAATATAAGTGACTATATATATATATAAGTGAATAGTCGGACTGGTGTTATTGTTTTCTGGAAATGCCTACATCTAAACAGCATTGTATCACTGAATGTAAAAAATGTAAGTGGAACTCACATATCTTTGTGATCCTAAAGTGGAGAGAGAGACTATGGCAGGTAGCTAACTTATGCACACCAATTACTGTAATTGTTCCTTTTTTTCCATCATGTCATCTAAAGAGTGAGACACGACACGGCCTGCAGAACAGACAGGGAAAATTGGTCCCTTGGAGGCCCTTTGAGCCTTGTTACTGCTTCTCAACGAAAAGTAGTGTGCATGCGCATGTGCGTACACACACACACAGTCACACACATACACACCGTGCAAATGGCTAGGTTAATGCTACGCCTGAAGACATGTCGCTGAGATTTGTTTCAGGTTTCTTTCCATTACTGAGCGACTAATACCTTTTTCTTTCACAGTCTGCCCATAAAACTGCCAGGCAAGCTTGCTGCCAGGGTAATACCTGGGTTATGGCTGCTATAGAACTGAAATCACAAACAAGTGGGTAAACAAACAAGCTGAGCTACAAGAAAGTTTGTTGTGAAACACAAATATGATTAGCTATTGTATGTCTAGACACATGCTCATCATACCTAATGGCCTGTTATTAGAATAACCTATTATTAGACTGCATACATTTTGACGAATCACAGTTAACATAATGATTAAAATCAGATTAACTCAGTAGATGGTAAACCTGTATATAGGCACTTTCTGAAAGTCATGCTGTTTTTCAATAAAAGCATTGATCCAGTAAAATATTGCAACTGGTTTGGAAGCGTTTTCTTAACAATGTTCCTAACATGTTGATTACTAGCTTTTTTAACCTCACAATGGGCACACATTACCTATGTAATGTTCTTATAGCACTATTTGAAATATCATCAAGATTAACAGTATTCTTTAGGAGTCAAAGGAAAAATTATCATCTGAGAGGAATTCCTAGTAGGAAGGCAATATCATTCTGTAATTGGCTAGTGAGTTAAATTGGTTATTTTATTTTTATTTCTTTTTTTATTATTATTATTGTTAACTTACCTCTCGAGATGAAGAGATTTGTGTTCAAATGCAAAACCCAGGTGGTTCAAATACAGAGTATTTGGAGGGAGAGACACTGTGTATGTTTATGAAACCTTGTAGTTACATCTCAGTAGGAAGTTTATAGTTTTCCATATATGTAGTTGTTACATTAACACAGTGTTTCTCAACCCTGGCCCTGGATGCTCCCTGCCCTGCGCATTTTAGTGCTTATCCTGCTCTTAACACACCTGATTCAACTTATCAGCTCATGAATGGAGTTGCAGGGTGTGTGTAAAAGCAGGGAATCCACAAAAATATGCAGGGCAGGGTGCGTCCAGGACCAGTCTTGAGAAACACTGGATTGACATGTTATGGTTATAGATAGGAGGAACAGAAAGAGTGATATTGGGGAACCTTGGCAAAATTTCTTTTAGCACAGAGGCTTTTGAGTAGATATATATATATAAAATATTTCAATAAAAAACAAACAAGACTTTGAAGATAAACTGATGCTCAACACAATCTTAATAAAGCCAAACTGAGTTTTATGAATTGTATCTGGGTAATGATTTTACACTCATTGCTTTTAAGGTACAGTCAGTATCTGTACCTGTGGATTTGTTATATTCTGATATTTGATATTGAAGTAATAGGAGTGTCATGCAGACATTTATTGGCGTTAATTATATAAATTAATTATTTCTTTTAAAGTTTTAAATATATCTTCAAATGTTGATTAAGTAGAAATGTTAGATATGCTTTAATTAAGATTCTTAATTTAAGAAATAACATAAATAAAATAAAGATTCTTCAGTGCGTAATCTTTTAATCTATTTGAACTAACATTGGTAAATGTTTCTAATTTTCTCCATTTCTTCCTTGTCTGTATAAACACACCTTTTGCTTTGTAAGTATATAATTGATGTATGACTGCAGTGTATCAAGTCAAGTTTTTTGTCTGATAGAATCTCAGGTAGGATAGAAGCAAGGGGAAGGTAGCACCTGTTTACATTATTATTCTGAGGAGTTATTTATGTATTTGCTCAAAAGAAAATCTTTCTTGTTATTGTATCCATAAACATTAGTGATCAGAACCAGCTTATTGTTAAAGCGTATGACAAATAAAACTATTTATTTTATTTAACAAAGGCCTTACCCCAAACATTTGCATTATAATTGCTTTTGCTGCTGAAAGACTAGTACCATGAGATAACCATGAGTCTTTGCTCCATTGTTCCAGACGCTGGTGTCATCTGGACCAAAATGAGACTCCTGACTAAGATAGAAATAATTTCTTTTGCTTAATGTTATATCTTAGAACTTGACTATTAAGCGAAACAAACGATAACTTAGACATGTTGTGGAAAAGCACATGTTTCACTGTAGAAATTCTAAGTGCAAACTGAAAGTGCAAAAAGTGTGCAGTACTACTCCTTCCTGCACAGAAAAATGGGAAAGCAAAATGCACTGGTAGAGAAAAAAAAGGAGAAATGAAAGGAAGATATAGTAGAAGGTGTATACTGAGGTATTTTCTTACTGTTTATGAAAACCCTGCCTTCAACAAAGATAGCACATTTTCCCTCTAGCCACGCCTTTTGAATTTGTGGCCAGAGCAGTTTGCAGGTTTCTCAGTCCTCAAGAGAAAGGACTTATTTAAACCTCTCTTTCAAAAATGCTTTGCAAATTTCCATGCCACATCGCAATGAAATGTTATGCTAAATGGAATATATTGCTGCAAGGCTGCTGGAACGTGGGGGATTTCTTACCCAGTGAACATACTAAATCAACTACTTCCAGGAATCTCTCTCGGTAGAGTAGAGCAACTTCTTGACATAATTTGATCACTTTCTTGTGAATGTCTTTACCATCTTTCTTAGCAAGACCATGCAAAGGTTCTTTTGTAGTGTGACAGTGCAACAACTTTTTGTTCTAGCAATATTCATATCTGTTTTCCCTTTCTGCAACCTGTTTACATTGTGGTTCATCTTAATTTTCAGGTTTTGAATGTCTGAATGTCTTCTGCTGCTGAACTCCTTCAGTGTAGTGATATATTTCTCAGGGTTTGTACCTTGTTTCATAATCATCTACTTCAGCATGTATTGTCTGCCATGTCTTTCTCTATTTCTCCCCCTTTTTAAAGAGAAGATTTTGCAGGTGTTGTTGGCAAAGCAGGTCACTTTTGCATTTAGATGAGGCAGAGCAGTTTGGCACCAGAGTTGACCTCATCTGTGTGTCAAAGGTTCTTGTGCTGCTTCACAATGTTTTTGTGAAGGAGGGAGTTTTAAAACCTACAGCAGTCTATGCTTCTCTCTTTGTCCCTGAATCACCCAATGGTGAGGCTCGTAGGCAGATGAATAGAAAGCTAATGTACTTTTCAATTGTTTCAAACTTCAGAAATGGGTAGAAATGAATACACTCTACTGTGTTGGGAAGAAGTCTCCCATTATGACCAGATCTGGAGAATGCTGGCGTGCTGCAAACTAAAGGCTTGACAGTGGTAATGACGGACAATGATGGTTGCTAAATAGTGATTTGATGGCTACTGCACACTGGACAAGAAACGTCAATAAACATCAACATCAAACTCATTTTACACTGTACTCAGTGTATCAACATCATTTGGTACATTTTTAAAGAGGACCTATTATACCCATTTTCACTCTTCATGGTTTTAATTTTTGGGTCTACTAGAATAGATTTACATACTTCAAAAAACACATTATTTCACATACTGTACATCTCTATTCACCCTATGGTCTGAAATGCTCTGTTAGAGCTCCAGTGCCTTTAATCCCCACCTCTTGATGAGCCTAGTGTGCTCTGATGGGTGAGCTCACCTACTCTGTTCTGATTGATCAAGACTGTTGTAGCATCCTGCCTCTACAAGTTCTGCCCCTACACATTCTGCAGACAGACTCTTGGAGATGGGTGATACCACTGATTTTCCTTTCAATCTAATACCAAGTAATACAGAGGCTAATATACTGACACCAATACTGATATTGATACTATTCATTTTGTGTTAAAGGGTAAATGTAAATAAAATTATAATAAAAAGTACAAAATTATTAAATAATATTAAATAAACTTTCAGGAATTAGAATTTTCTTTGTGCTTTAATAATCTAATGCAACACAGTAATAACGAATATCAATTCAGTGTTCGATAATATTCAAATCATATGTTCACCTAAAAAAGCAGTTCCTATACTACACCATCATCTTTTTAAGCAGGATTTTTGACTTTGTGAGACACGCAAATGATTCAAATTTCACACTCTGTCGCACGTGTAATGGCCTTATCACTGTACCTGACTCACCCAACAGCCACAATTGCAGACATTCAGTGAGCAGTGATGCCCTCCATGAGTCATCCTGTTAGTGCCAGCACTGTTGGCAGACAGTTGCACAATGCAGAACTACGTGCATGCAGATTGTTGCGACGACTTCCCTTAACACCACATCGACGTTACCAAAGACTGCAATGACGTCGTGCCAGACTGTCATGGAGTGACTCAGAATGGCAGCAGGTCATCTTCAGTGACAAGTCCCGCTTTTGTCTTGGTGGAGACGAACAACAAATCCATGTGTTAATGCACCATAGTCAGCGCCAAGATGAATGGTTTGTGACTAGGTTAGTAACATCAGCTGAGATAATAGATGTTCATTGTTGTCTTTTTAACTTAAAGACTGACTGTGTTTTTTGAGCAAATATCAAACCACATGTCTTCTATTACTGCTTTCTGTGGTTTAATTCTGGGTTTAATGTAACACAGTAGCAGCAAAATCCTGATTGGCATTCTGTGGCTCTCTGCTGCTTCACTGCTGGGTTTGAGCAGTCACCATCAGCAAATGTGCTTTGTAGATCAGCGTTTGAAAACCACCCACCTGATACAGTGATTTTACGTGCAGTTCAAGCAATCAAATATCTCAGTTTAACATTAAAAGGGCTCCGGTTTTGGTCATTATGTCATGAAGGTGAAGCCCCAGTGAAAAAGAAAGCACTTATAAGTCACACATCATACATAACACTCTCCCTCTTTGGCTGAGTTTTGGAAAGGCAAGTGGCAAACTGGGTCAAGGTTGAATTTAAGTAAACTTTCAGCGCTGCAGCAAAACAGAGTGGCAAGGCAGCAAACCCAAGCAGTGTATGCTGCCTGAGATAGTACAACATCAAGATGAAGCAGCACCACTCTTTCCATAAGCAAACAATAGAAAGTGTTTTTCCTTGGTATTAGATGAAAACACTCTTAAAGGGACAGGGCAGTGCTGAAGGCCACTGAACTGCAGCATGTTGACTCGGCTGGTGTGCATACAACCTTAGTCAATTATGCATTGATAACTGTGAATCAAGGGCCACCCAAAGCATGGGAGTGTCTACAAGTGCATACTCTGCATACCCAGATGCTATGCTACTGCAGTTTTCTATCTTTCAGTGCCTCTTGAAGCTGACTTAGTGAATGGGTTGCCCATGGAAACTTAATGTGGCATTATAAAACAAGTGGCAGCTGCTGAGCCAAGTTTATGTGAAGTTATTTCAAAAGGTCAATGTGTTTGAGGCAAAAAGAAACCCCTTTGGTCAGCCTTACAGGTCTATCACAGTAATATTTTTATGTACAATCCATTGACTCTGAAAGTTATTGAGGCCATAAAAGATAAGGGCAGTACTTCTGCTCCGAGCTTCTTATAAGCCCTGAAACAGGGCACTCATGAAACGAAATGCTTTACTACAACCCTCTGAAAATCAGTTACGTCTGGTTTTATTGTAGATGGCCTATTAATGGAGTTTTGTGACTAACTGTGTGGTGCTGCTATTTTCTCCTGCCTCTGGACTAGTTATTTTCTCCTGCTTCTGTTTGTTTGTGTGTGCATTTGGTGTGATCTTTATCTGAAACAATGGCCACCTCGTTCGCCTTCCCAGTGCCCCACCCCCCGGGAAGGTGCCGCTAACGAAACATTCCACTATTGACTTTCTAAAGAAGATCAGCAAACACAGAATAATTGGTGGTGCTGGAGGTGCACCTCAGGCCCCCACCTCCTTCTCCCTTGACAAGAATAACATAAATAAAAGGGAAGAAAAGTGGCAAAAACAGCCCCGAGCTGAGAGAGATGAAGTAAGGCCAAGAAAGGCGAGCAATGACACTCATATCAGTGCTGCTGCTGCAAGGTAAACAATGACTCTTAATTAGGAGCTGAAGTTTTAATTAAGACGAGGCTGCACTAATTACAGCTCCTGACAGCGATGATTGAGCCTCCGATCCCATGTTCTGATTAGCCCGAACTGTCGGAACCTCTTCCGCTCGGGTGGGAGACGGTAATGAAATTACCTGCCCCGCGCAGTGGGACCCCTCCTCAACACACTCGTTCCCCATTCCCGACTCACACCCCTCATGCGAAGATGACACAAATACAGTCTGGACACAGAGAGTCAATCTGCACAGTATTAGTTTAATGTGTTCTACTCACACCTCAAAATCACTTGCGCTCTGAATCAGAACCATGCTGTGGGAGAGACAAAAGTGTCAGTTTTGTTCTGTTTTTTTATGATAACTCCTGAAATTAATTTGCCCTGTAATACTCTAAAGCTCTCAGGTACCCGCAGCCCTCGGTACAGAGTCTGTTGTGAATTTGGATTATTCCAGAGCATTACAGTCATTATCTGCTTCAGTAAGTACAAGATTAAAAAATACGGTGGGGGAGAAACCCAGGAGTTTAAGCCTGATACACTTTTTAAAAATAAAGGTGTTCTCTGTATTGATACCATGGAGGGACCGCATTTGGTTCCCTAAAGAACCAATCATGGTTCTTTAATTCATAAATGAGTTTTGTGAGCCTTTGTGAACCTTTATCCATTAAAGTCCACTGCCCCCCATCCCACTGCCCTTTTCCCCATCTGTCTGTGGCACATTGGGTAGCACTCACAGCAAGAAAGACCTGGGTTCGATTCCTGGCTGGAACACTGGGACAGCCGGGGTTCTGTCTGTGAGGAGTTTATATGTTCTTTTCTCCAACAGTCCAAAGACATGCTGTCAGGTGAGATTGGAGATGCTAAATTGCCCTCTAAGTGTGTGAATGTGTACGTCTGTATCTACCCTGTAATGGATTGGCAGCCAGCCAGAATTTTTGAGAATGTAAATGTGTAATCATGGCAGGATCTATCATATGAGTGAGCTGGGAGACTACCTTTGGCCACCAAGAGATTGGTAAAATTAGAAATGAAAAAAAAAAAAGAAGTGTACGTTAACATAAAACATACTGAAATATTATCTTTGCTTTAAATCTATTCACATCTACTCGATGTAATAATCTAGCCGAAAATATCCAATAAACATCATCACAGAGTTTATTCCTATCTGGCCAGTAGTGATGTAGGCCTAAGACACAAACAATATAAATGCATTGTGATCTTGAAAGGAACTATATCCTACATTTTTCTTGTTTTTAATTCTATTTCTTGAGGTCCACTTATTAGGTTAATTTGGGTTTATGTATATGTTTTTAGTAGTATATGCAAGTGGCCTCTGTTCTGACTGGTTGTTCCCTGTAGTATCTTATTTAAACACAGTTCTGTCTGAAACACTTCTTATACCTTCACTGTGAAAAAAAAAAAACACATAACATGACTGTATACACACTACATCAAACTCAGCACAAAAAGCACAAGATGTTATGCTAAGCACCACACCACCATGATACCACAATTTGTGTTGCTGCCTTCCATGTTTAGAAGGAGAAGAAAAACCCTACAATTGACATTGATCAAAAAAAAAAAAACCAAACAAAAAAACAAAACAGAAAGACTAATAACTCTCTTGTAATCAGGATCACAGTGTGTGCCTGTACACTCATGAATAGCTCTATGCTGGTTTACTTTATTTGTGAATACCTCATAAAAGATTGTGCCCTAATGAACAAGGCACTTCAAAGAGCAGCAACTCTCTCCTCTTATGTTTTGTTTTTTTGTTTCATTATATTGATTTGCTCTAATTGAATGAAAACTTGAGTTGGGATTTTGGAGTGTGCGTGTAGGTGATTGAGGTAGGGTTGGAACGCAGGGGCCTGTCAATGCATTATTCACCACTGTTGACTGCAGTAGTCCAGATGTCTTTACTAATGAATGAGGCCTGTGATGTGCTGCTGAACTCATCAGCCATGAATCACCAGTAGCCGTAAATAACACTGGATTACCCTCGCCACGGCAGCAGCTATGCAGATGCGCCAGCCCTCGGCCCACAATCAAAGTGCAGGGAACGTCTCCAGTGCGTACACATTTCTACAGTTACCATTCATATAGTTTCCACAGGTGCATCAGGATGCTGCATTTTTTGCTGAGTGCAGGCATGAAGGCACTTGGGGGCTGGCCACAGGTCGTGTCTCTAAATCTTCAGGAGGGATTAGTCTGGAACCTGACACTCTAACCACTGTGCCAACACAGTCTCATCAAAAATTTACACCATATCACTGTGCTGATCTCTCCCACCTAGTGCAGCTAGTGACCATTAGCCGAGGTGCTGTCTTGTCCTATCCGCAAGCTAATAATGTGACAGATTTAGTTTATCTAATCAATATTCTCACATTTTTAACACACTGATTGTGATTGTCAAGCCATACATTATAAATATTCATCGCCAGGTTGCTTTGCTATTTGCTCCTTACATTTTTATGAGTCAGAACAATCAGTTGCTTGGAACTGCATGGTTCTTTAGCCATCTCAGGACAATATATTCAATATTAGACGGATGTCAGATGTAAAAGAATAAATCCAGTGGGGGAACACTCCTTTTCAGAAGCTTTGTAATCCGGCCAGCACTGTCTTTTTGGAGACTTTGTGAAATAAACCTGTTGTGATTATTTATCCATTTCTGCTGAAAAAAAAAAGTATTGCCATTGGCATGGCTATAATAGCATGGCTATTAACCCCTAGCCTAATGCCTTGGGTTAAGTCTGTCAACCAATCAGAGGCTGTGTTTCTGACCTGTTGACCAATCAGAGACTTTGTTTTTGACTTGTCCATGGAACCATGCCATCCTTCTGGGCAAAATAAAAGTATGTCTTCAATATTCAATGTTCCCAAGATATTTATTCATTCATGTACGCCGTCCTTTAATGTTGCATATGACATCATTGAAGAAGTGTGCACTCGAAGGTTGTTTATGGACCAAAAGGGGTTCTTCTACACTAGAAGCCTATTATGGTTCCATTTAGCACTTTTATTTGCAAAATAAATAAAACTATAATTTAAATAATCACTGTTGTGAACATAAATATTCAGGTTATACAGTGGCAGCAGTAGTCTAGAGTAAGATATTATGATTTTTGTTTGTTTAAAGATAGGGAAATCACCTTCTGATGATGTGTCAAGAATTTTTGAAATAACTACTGCTTAGGAGTGGATTTTTTTGAGGCCACAGAAATATTTGATACCACTCCTACATATAACAGTAGTAACTCTTTTCATATCATTACAATAGAGAGAATAGATTACTCAAACAACAGATATGACAACTCAGATAGACAACAAGCTAAAGTTAGCAAGGTTGCTACCAGACTGTGTAAATACCTTACTTCAATTTGGCTCCTGTTTTGTGTCTGATAGCATTAAAACTTGTTCCATTTCCAGTTCCAGTTCTAGCATTCCAATAAAGCTAGAATTGTTGTTGTCATTATGATTTTGTCCAGTGACTGAAGTTACACTATCGCTAGTTTGATTCTATTTTTAGCTTGCAGTTCAGTCAATCAGCAGTCAGTTGGTTGATACCCCAGGCCCCAGCAGTTGCATGTATTTATGTAATGCGTGCAGGGAGTTGTGGTGAGAAAACACTGATAATTGAAACACATTAGCAAAAAAATCACAATTTTTCATCTATGATTACATTTTTCTTCAAGAGATAACATATGCCACGTGACGTGCAAAAGCCACATGTGTATATTCAAAGGTGAAATTCACAATCCAGACAACCATCGTGAGGTTAACAAAATGGTAAAGAAGAGAAAGCTGGATATGGATTATCTGAAACAAGGATCTCTCAGCCACCAGAAAGAACACTGAGAGTGACTTTACAACTCTTCTACTTTTATGGAAAACCATCTTTCTGTAGATGTGAGAAAAGGTGGCTATAGCTGAGCTAAAGCTTAGAACAGAGCAAAATAAGTCTGTGTTTTTGTTTTTTTTATTATTATAAACTGAACTTTGCTAAGACATCAGCACACTGAGACATATTTACAGCCAAAATATTAATTATAATTATTAATGTTATATCAATAAAAATAGACATAAAGTCTTATAGTTCAATTTTGCTTAAACAGGACAAAATGGCTCTTCTTAACATTTGAGCTGCTGACCTCTGCCCTAGACATTCTCCCTGCCTTTATACTATACTCTAGTGTTTCTCCATCCTAGTTCTGGAGGCCCACTGCCCTGCACTATTTGGAGTTATCTCTACTTTCAAAACACCTGATCCAACTAAACAGCTCATTAACAGTCCACTATTGGGAAAAGCAAGAAAAGCACTAAAATGTGCAGGGAAGTGTGTCTCCAGGACCAGGGTGAAGAAACGCTGCTATACAGGTCTTACAGCTTTTTCAGAAAGCCTGCACAGCTACATTTACAAATAAAAAACCCAAAGAACTGAATAAGTGTGTAAATAAAAATACATCATAAACCACATTAAACCTAACCTGACATATTAATCGCACATGTTTCAGGTTTTTTTTTTTGGATCTTCCCTGCACTTCCTTTACGAGGCTACATTCTTCTCTACTCAAGTGCTTGCTAGGCTGTCACTCTGCTAGACCTGTTAATGCTCTTATGTGTGTGTATTTTTTCTGTTTATTGAATTATTCAGGCACAGTAATAAACCATGCACCCAAGTACATAATCCAGCTTTGTGCTGCTGTTGTAAAGCCTCCTAGGAGCCTTGCAGACTATGTTTAGACCAATATGTTGAAGTTGAGCTCCATAAATCCTCAAAAAGGTCATTTGATTTACAGATACCATTTGACCTTTTCAAGAAGCACCTCCCAATAAAAAAAGTCTGTCTGCTGCATATCAACTGCAAGAAAATTATTGATGCCAGTCATCAAGGAATAAACAAGTAGGTATAGGAACGTCTCTGTTAGGAATTTCTACTCCTGATTTAGGTCTGCTTTTTGGTGGGCTGCCTGTGGTGAGCTGTATAAATGAATGCCTTTCAAAGACACGACTCTTTCACCTTTTCTTATTAATGAATTGAAAGTGTGTCCGCTCTGCATAGTCTCTGAGGCAGCTTTGTGTTAATAAAAACAGGTCCAGACCATCTGGAGTTGTGGAACAGGTGTTCTGCAGAGGGCCTTACACTGCCTAAAGAACTGGCTGAGAAGCTACTGCAGTTCAGCCAATGACTAATACCTTGTACAGCACATTACTGCTTCATTACTTACAAATTACTCACGCCTAAAGATCTCACGACATATGTTTAGCCGCTGCTGTATTTGACTTTATATTTATATTTGCTATATGGCATGCATATTTTTAAGGTTGTCTCTAAATTAGCTCCGCATGTAAAATAGGGCAGGGCAGAATTTGTGTATAAGAGTAAGGGGTGCTTAATGGCTTTTGGGATACTTGCATGCCGAGTGCCACTTCTTCCTTTATGCAAACTACACAACTCCACCTGCAGAGGAGGGTCCCATAGCAAGAATGACATATTTTATGGTTATTTATTAGATAAGCATATTACTCATTTCTAAAGAACACATTGTACCCCAATAGGCCTGATTAGCAATGTTATATCAAAGTGTCACTGGGCACACGTACAACAACAATGATCTACTTCACACTGAGTAATGAGTGCTGCTACAATCCATTTAGGTGCAGAAGTAATACTTTCATGAAGTACTGTACTATATAGAAGGGTAAGGTGTGAATTTGAACATAGCTAATCATAAGTTTACAAATATTAGTTATTACTACTGCTGTTAAATGTTGGACAAAGTTATGAAATTATGTATTAATAAGCTAAACTTCACAGTATGTTAGTTGGTTGTCATTATAGATGCTCAGTAAACTTAGCTTAATTAATCAGACTTATACAGGCCGATTCACTCAGTAGCTCCTGCCACCTAAATTCAAGGATTTCATCTTCAGCAAAGATCCTGCCTGTAATCCAGCTCAACACCATTTGAGGCTCTGAGTTTCAAACATTCAGACAATACAGCAGCATGAAACTTGAATCATTCGCATGTCTCACATGTCAAACCTATCCACCAAGTTTCATTCCTTTCGGCTGATTCCTTCTGGGTGCAGCTATTTGTGCAAGTATTTCTTTTTATGATGAGTGTATTATTGTAAAATTAGTCATATTTAGCTTAAAATTACATTGATAAAAACAGCTGATAGTGAACCCACAATTCAATTTGAAATTAAAAATAAAGCCTGTCTTGGTGTGTATCAGAAATGTAGCACTCAGCATAAATCCAAGAGGACAGCAAATAAATGAAAACATGACCACCTTATCCTAAACATTTATTTTTACTCAATAATAAGGAATAAAATGAACCCACCAGTGTCACAAACACTCTAGATAAACAATGTCTGAAAAGGGATCTGAGCTTGCACTTTATTTGTATAAGCCTAAAAGTACAACATTTTGCAGGTACTAAGGACATTTTTGATCAAACACTGGCCAAATTTATACAGATATCACAATTCTGTCAGGATCTACATTTCAGTAATGGCATATCTGAGTAGCCCAAGGTCTCCTGTAATAACAACATATGGCATGTGTGACTGTCTCATGTAAATACTCTATAATTGTGAATACTAAAATGGCAAAACAATGACGCACACTTACCCTAGGGTTCTGAGCGCTGGCATTACGTTGGTAGAGGATGCAGATATGTGGTTTTGTGGTGTGGAAAGTGTGGGACAAATCATGTTCTGCTTAAGGCCCCAGTATGGCTTGGACCAGCACTGTGCATGCTTAACTGAAGATTTGAACGGATGTCTGTCATGCCATCTTGATCATACGGTGTGTTGACTCACTCTAATACTGTGACTGCTTAATCAGTACATAATGAAGTGACAGTTAGGGATGAAATGCTATAATTAGTCACTCATTTTAACCATAGAAGTGTCATATTTTTCTTTTCATATATCTGTCTTGTAATGCTGAGAACAAAGGTACAGTGTTCACCTAGCGACCGTGATCAGCATATGAAATGTTCAGTACATGGCTACATTGTCCTTTCTCCTCCCTCTGTGACTAGCCCCCATCTCGTGGACCCCCACAAACGTGACCTCCGAGTTGAACTCTGTCTCAGTGGCAGCTTGTTATAAAATGTTAAAGAAACAACGATTCTTTATTGTAATAGTCTCCTGCGGCAGCATTGCCCTGTATGTGGTGAAAATTACAGCCATTACAGCGATTGGCGAGCAGCTGGGGAGCCCCTTTCCAAGTGCCTCTCTCTCCCTTTCTCTTCCTCTCTCTCTCTCTCCCCTTCTCTCACCAGTCTGAAACAGTAACTGAATTCCAAATGGATACCCAGGCCGTAACGGAATGAAATTGATATCTTGAATGTTAAGCCCTGCATTACAGCCATGACGATAATGGTCTGGTGTTTTACGAGCTGGGCCGTCTCGACAGCCTCATGCTCCCTTAATCTTACCTTTGCCTGGGGCTAAGATAAATCTTGGTGCTGTAAACTCTATGGTAATACAACTGCTTCTCTAAGTATTGATCATTTTTCTAAATGTCAGTCATCGTGTGGGGCTCTCGTGTTTTATGGCTGCTGGTCCCTCTGGGTATGCCTCTTTGTACACTGTGTGTGCCTCCGCACTCCTGCTTTGTAAAACAGCTATGAGAAGCAATAAAGTTGTACAAGACACTAGGGGTATATATGTGTTTTTTAGGTTCAGTGTGATCTCTTATGTGTTAATGCTGATTTGATTCTACACAGCTCAAATTATTTATGACAGAGAGCTAGCTTGGAAAGAAATATACATTTTTTTTATTAAATGTAAAAGCTGCTAAGTTGCTAAGTAGCACGAACAAAACAAAGTCTTGATCTAATAAACTATGCAACAGCTGAAAACTGTAAAAACAGACTCCCCTCAATCAAAACCTATAGCCTCTGTAGTCTCCTGTAGTTTCAGCCCCTAACAATCAAGGGGTATTAGTTAAAACTAAAACTTTTTAATTTGGTTTTTGACTTCTGGTATAGCTTTCTTTTGCAAAAAGCTTTAAGTAATTAGGTAATACTTAAGTAATAATATTAAGTAATAGGTTAATAAATACGTCTCCAGAAATATTGGCAACCCTCTAGAAAGTGAGCAAAAACATGAATCAGTTATAGATAAGTGACACTGATCATCCGTAGCATTAAAATCAACTCCTTGTTTCTACACTTATTATCCATTTTATCAGCTCCAATTACCATATAGGTGCATTTTGTAACTCTACATATACAGGCTGCAGTCCATCTTTGTTACCCTCCTTCGCTCTGTTCTTCAGTGGTTAGGACCCATAGGTATTATCTGAGAGCAGGTATTATTTGGGTGGTGGATCGTTCTCTGGTTGTGGCATGTTAGTGTGTGTTGTGCTGGTGTGAGTGGATCAGATACAGCAGTGCTGCTGGAGTTTTTAAACACTGTGTCCACTCACTGTCCACTCTATTACACACTCCTACCTTACTGGTCCACCTTGTAAAGTCAGAGACAATAGTGATGGTGGGTTATTCTCAATCCAGCAGTGACAATGAAGTGCTTAATAAGTCCAGCAGCACTGCTGTGTCTGATCCATTCACACCAGCACAACACACACAAACACACCACCATCACGTCATTGTCTACAGTCTGTAATTGTAGAACTACAAAGTGCACCTATATGGTAATCAGAGCTGATGAAGTGGATAATAAGTGGAGAAACAAGGAGGTGGTTTTAAAGTTATGGCTGATCGGTGTAAATATAACGATTCTGTTTTTATAAAATGTTTGGAAAACTGGTAACTGTTCATTCATTGGTACAAATAATTCTTGTAAAAGTGTCTTTGTTATAGTTAATTCTGTCAAAAACGTTTATGGAAAAATTATTGGCACCCTTGGATAACTATATAAAAAAGGCATGCATATCTTTTGGGAAAAATGTTTCTTGATATTGTTTTTAGTATCTAGGAACTTTATTCTTGTCTATAACCATTTCCTGTTTCTCCAGGGTATAAATATGAGGTAATACACAGCTAGAATCATCCAATCATCTCACAACATGGGTAAAAGAGTTTTCAGCTCAAATGAAGAAAAAAAATTAAAAAATACTTGAGCGAGACTGGGGAATTACCTAAAACTCAGTAACCACAATCAGAACAAGTAAAGGGATTCTCAAAACATGGAGCAGTTGATAATTTGCCAGGAAGGGGACATTTCCCAAAGATCACTGTCTCAAAAGTGTAAGTTCACACAATGTTTCACTAAATTAGTTGCACCTTGATGACCAGGAGCTTTTTGGGCAAGTTCCATGAAAGAAGCCCTTCCTGCGACCAAGACACAAATTACAGCATCCGAACTTTGCCAAGCAATACTGGAATTACAACTGGAATCATGTGCTGCGAACAGATTAGATAAAAATCAAGCTTTCTGGCTGCATGCCTTCATGTTTGGCAGTTAAAAGGAGGCAGAATATATCATACCTACAGTAAAATCAGAACCTACAGTGGCTGGTTCTTTGACTGATGCTTTGGATGCTTTATTGATGCTTTTGTTTTGCCCCAAAGTGGTCTAGACATTCTTATTAGTGACATAATGCATTTCATTCAATACCAAAACATTTTAGATGAAAATCTAGTTGCCTCTTCCAGAAATTGTGGACTTGTGTCTTTCAGTGAGACAGTGACCCAAAGTTCAAGTCAAAATCATGGTTGTTGCAACACAAGACTTCTGATCTAGGCTGTTCACAAACAAAAATTCAAGAATCTCATGAGTTGGAATCTTCTGCATGGAAGAGTGGTCTACAGAAAGGGGCTGAGTGCTGTCATTCTTGCCAGGAGAAGCAAAAAATTTGGGGTGCTAATATTGTTTGGAATCTGCATTTTTATGACAAAATTTGTTTTGCTAAAGGAAACCTTTATTTTATTCCAAGACTTTTATTGACAATAAAATGTATGATGTTTATCCAATTTTATACCCAAAATATCACTCATGTGTGGCAATGCATGTGTGGTTCTCAAAAATTATATGTCATTTTCAGCTTATTTTCATGAATAGCCAATATTTCTGGAGTTGACTGTACAAGCAAGCTAGCTTTACTATAACTTTCACATTTTAAATTCAGTTGGTGAGCACCTGATTCAATTGGTGAGCTTCCTGAAGGTGGAAAAGCAAAAGGTATCTGCTACAGCTATTATGGATTGTACTGGATAGCACTCTTATCCCACACACAGGATACTGTGGTTTTACATTTATGTTGCGTTACATTTACGTATGGCATTTGGCGGTCACTTCTGTCCAGAGTGACTTACAATTTAATCACTTCACATAAGTAGGTGAAGGTAGTATTAGGAGACTCTTCTGCAATGACTCTTATAGGTGTAGTGTAGTGTCACCCACTATGCCCCACTCACCACCTGCAGGTCTGTGACCAAAGCCGCAACCATTCTTATGTGTCTAAACAAGAGCGTCTGGAACATGCCAAGTTGTTTTTTTTTTTCAGGAAATATCTTGAACTTGGCAAAGAAGGTAGCAGGCTATTGGAAAGACAGCATTTTAGACCGGAGGCCCACTAAAGAAGCTTAGAAGCTGTATCCACAAGCTGACAAATGAGAGACACTTGGGAGAGACAGAGGGACATATCAGTGGCTCAGGTTTGACTTTTAATCCACTGTTTCAAATGATCCCTTTAGAAGAAAGTCTTTTATACTGTACTGAAATTGTTACAGCTTCCTAAAACACCATCACATACAAACAGTAAGTGAAAAGCCAAGTTTTAGGAACTTTAAGGAACTTTAAAAACAGCAGCAGCATTGTGTGTTAATGTAAATGCCTGGAGTGCTAAATAGAGAATGGGAAAGTGTTGTTCCAGATAGACACACACACACTCTTGCATGCAGATAAAGTGAGAAAAAGTGTGCGTGTGTGTTGTCAGTCTGTGCGCTTGATAAGACCCACTGCTGTTCTGCTCGTGGTTAATGGGGGTTCTAGAGAGGTTATCAGCCCCGGAGAAGTGGACACACACACACGTACACACTCACACACACACACATATAAACAAACACAATCCTGATTGCCACGGGCTCCACTGGTGATTGGATCTGGAATGTGTTTACCTTCTGTGAGGAGGTGACATTGTGATGAAGCGGCAGCTGTTGGCTGAAAGGACATACTCCGCTGTTTGTTGGGCTGTTTTACTCTGTGCGGGACTCTTGTGTTCCAGTGAAGCTGAAATATGGATCAAGAATAAAATTCTCATTTCTTACAAGAAAGGGTTCAATGCAATCTTAGATGGATTTCGATTGTTTTAGAAAACATTAAATATTTTAGGAATTTTGATGGAATAACCTCTTGGACGTTAACTGTAGTTGCATAACAGATGGCTTGTTGGTGTGTTCAGAAACTACCTCAGGAATGCACTTACCAACATTCAGAACTTCAGCTGGCATTAGTACAACTAAACCTTCCTAAAAATGGGACTTTCATTTATTTATTTTATTTTATTTTATTTTACTTGGTTCTCAACCCTGGTCCTGGTACCCCTATGCCCTGCTCATTTTAAGGCTTCCTCTGCTCCCTTCAAGTCCTAAAGGGCTTGTTAAATGAGTGATTGTAACTGAGTTTTATCAGGGGTGTTGGGAGTAATGTGCCACAATATGTAGGGCAGGATGAACTGCAGGAGCAGCGTTGGGTTCTATGAGGTTAAGTTTCTCTGAGTTGATTTGTTTTTCTCTCTTTTTAACATATTATCATACAAATGTATGGCCAAATGTATGTGGACACCCCTCCTAATTATTGAACCCATTCCTAATAGGTGTATAATAAAGCACATAGCCATGCAGTTTCAATGGTAGATAACACTAGCAGTTAAATAGGCTGTACTGAAGAACCCTTGGACTTTAAACAAGACATTGTCATAGGAAGCCATATCTACCTTGCTGGATCTCTCCCTATCAACTGTAAGTGCTATTATTGTGATATAGAAGCTTCTGGGAGTTCAGTCACTAAAGGCAGCTCCGGTGGTCTGCACAGAGCTCTGACCTCTGACATCGGTTATGAGCCAGGCCTCCTCGACCACCATCAGTGCCAGTATAAAAAACAAGTATATCATATTCACTACATTATTTTCTTTCCCTGGTAGGTTTTTATTCCATTGTGAGCTGTGGGTCATGTAGGTGCGTCAGTAGGTTATCCAATCAGGCTCATGATGTTCATGACATAAAAGAACTGCTCGATTTGCTGTTCAGAGTAAACAGACAAGGTAAAAATTGAAACAGTAGAGAGTACTACTATGCAGTTCTCAAACATTTTGAACAGAGACCCTCCAAAAATGTAGTTTGCGGTTCTGGCCCCCTCGATTGCCCTGTTTCCACAGAGTTTCCACAGACAAAATACATATATATATATATATATATATATATATATATATATATAAAACTATTTGGCTATAATTCAGG
>CM067479.1:31034061-31102154 GCA_034552555.1 Semaprochilodus insignis
TGGAAAAGTCACTCTCAGAAATATGCCATCAATAATGAAGGCTACATACCTTTTGTGAGAACCGTTTAGAGACCAGTGAAATTTATTATGCTTTGTTTAAAAAAGTGTTAAAAGAATTATGCTTATTTTGCGCCACAGCTCCATATCTCAGTTATATTCAATATGTAGTCTCAGTGTCTTTGTAAAGTATTTTAGCCTGTTTGTGGGTTAACACTGTTTTAAACAATGGCTGTGATTCTACCACTTCTGATTTAGTTATGGGAACCTGTGCTTCTTATTCCTCTACATTCTGATACATTGAGACTCATTCAAAGGCAAACACTTTTTAAGTCTTTAATCATATTTTTTTCCTCTTGTCTGCATTCAAACTCAAGCATATTTAAAAAAAAATCATTCGTGTGCAGTGAATCCAGAATCCAAGGCTAGTGTTGTGTGCAACAGACTGTAGTCTTTGCGCATTGACATGCGTGCAGTCAAAAGTCGCATTGTTCACTTTTTAAAGTGCATTATATAGCTGCATGCAGAAGGAATCACCAACAGGAATGAAACTTGGTGGGTAGGTTTGACACTGTGAGACATGCGAACCCAGACCATGTTAATACTCTATGTGAGCTTTAAACCTCCACAATTTAGTCAGTAGTATTTTATTTTAGTCATAAAGACAGAACCATTGATGCTACATGCTAATGCTACACAGCAATCATTAGCTTTGCCACCTGAAATGTATGCTGAAGCTATGTTCACACCTAACAGATAATGATTCCTTCAGTGATCTATATAGACCTGACCGTTTGCTTATTTGCTGCTTTAGAATTGAATGTGACATTCATGTCATCTCCTCCTTCTCCAAAATTCTGGTTTAACCAACCAGGAGCTGGGAAACATGCTTTACATTCTGTGTCCTGTATCAGCCTTCTCTGTTGCTACCTTTCGTCCAACTTCAGTCACTCCATCAGACGCTCCTATCTGTCTGTTTGGACCACATAGCCGAAAGAGACAGCATGCATATAGAGTAGCTGTGCTGTGAGATCAGATGAGACACTGGGTATCTGCTTGAGGATGACGGATGAGGAGGAGGTGCGCTGCCTGGAGAGGAGGCAGTGTGAGTGCTGTGCTGTGCTACATAGAGGAAGGCTCTGAATATAGAAGAACACGGTGCATTAATGAGGTCTGAGGGCGGCGGGTCCTAACGGCTCTCCAGGTCACATGGAGGACATGGTAAAGCTGCTCCAATGATGTGTATCCACACAAGCTATGTTTGCCTTTGAGGGTAGGCTTAAGCTGGCAGCGGGCTGCCACTGCCCCCTGCTATTTGATCTCTCATGCTCCACATCAGTAATGATCTTGTATAGCTCACTGCTGCCTAGGAAATTGTGGTGTCATGTTTCCTAAGGGCAATAAATAAGATAAAGCAGTCTTGAACATGCTGTAGCATCCACTGCTGGTAAAATAAACACATCGTCCACACAAGTCATGGTGCTTTATTTGCAGCAGATATCGGTCATAGCTACGGCGTACATGAGCCGTGTTTTTCTCTAACAGTTCACTCTCTGACGTCGCTCTCTCCTTATTGCTCTCCCTCAGCGCATGCACATTCACTAACACACACTCTGGGGGTGCTCCAAGCCCCACCCTCCCCTATAAAAGTCCTTAGCAAACCGAACCAAAAGAATAAATACTGGAACAAGCAACTCAAAACTAACATGTAGAAACATTTTTCGAGCACACTGCAGTATGCATTGACCCTCTAGTGTACATATCATGTGTCAAATCATTTAGCTTTTTGTTTTGGGCTTTCTGGGTCAGACTGAGTGATCAGCTTGAACATTCTGAAGGAGTACACGGCTTATAAATGACATGAAAAAGCAAGCTAACGTCACAACTTCCTGGTATTAAATGCCACACATGTTGCTAAACACTCCACCACAAACCCTGCATGCTATGCTAGAAGAATGATGGGCAGGTGTGTGTGAAGGGGCACTACAAAAGGGGGCTATGTTGCACACGTGCATATCAAAATTCATGTCCCGTTTCAGATACATTAAACATACATAATTTAGAGCTGCTTCATTGATTTCTCATGCTAGATTTAGCAACTAAAGCACAGCACATAAAAGTTAATAGCCCTGCAGAATAAGAGATGCTCCGATATCATTCAACTATCATTCTCTCCCCGCACAAATGAGATTTCTGTAGAACTCATGCAGCAAGCTTGTTACAATCCGACTGTCTTAAATGACACATTATCCGTGTTTCATCACAATCTACAAAAATGGAGTTTTTAAGGGATATCAGGAATGCTGTAACAAGGATTTTATACACACATTCGCTCTCTCTTTCTCTCATCTCTCTCTCTTTTGATCTTTCTTTCTCTCTTTCAATACATCCCTCTCTTTATATCTCTCATTCTCCTTTTATGATCTCTCTTTCTCTTTACCCTTTAGTATTTCAATCTAGTCTCTCTCTCTATCTCTTTCTTTGTCATTATTTACTCTCTTCCTTTTTATCTTATCTCTTGTTTTCTGTCTTTATCTCATTCTTTCCCTTTCCTCTTTTTATCTCATTCTTTCCTTTTTTCTTTACTCTATCTATCTATCTATCTATCTATCTATCTATCTGTTATTTACGTTCTCTCTTCCCTTTTTCTGTTTTTAGCACTTTTTCTTTATTTTGCCATTTCTCTCTTTGTCTCTTTATCTCTCTCTTTTTTTTATCTGTTTTCTTTCCCCCCTTGCTCCTCTTATTGCTTTTTCTCTCTGTCTCTCTTCTCTCTGTATCTCTTTCTCTTATCTCTCTCTCTCTCTCTCTCTCTCTTTCTCTCTCTCTCTCTCACACACACACAAAGACACACATAATAAACATGTATTAAGGACGGATTGTGAACATTTGCTGCACAGAACTGATTGTAGTGGTGGGTTTGTATTATTAAGACTTTAATGTCATTACTATGGTAAACACTGTTATTGTATTAAGCATGTACAATCTTCCTTCACTAAAACTTTACACTATTCGTCCTTAAGAAGCCATTTGCATGTTTATTGATAAAGCAATAAGCTACATCTCATCCCACGGTGCTACTCATAAGAACTTCTGTTCATGTAGCACACACATCAAATTGCCATTTGAAGTCTTCAGCGGCAAACTGCTAGGGGACATTAATCAAAGGAGAGAGCTGGTTCTTTCACATCTGCTCTCCCTTTATGCACATAGCTGACTTTTTTCCAGCATGATGTCTGTCACTCCCAGTCCTCCAGGGGTTGAGCTGGTGCCCCTGAACCACATTACGGGATTATATTTAGACAAAACACTCTGCGCTTCTGTCTAACTTCATTTAATTAAACCCTTCAAGGTGAGAAATGGCTATTGTAGATGTTTAAAGGCACATATCGGAATGGAGGGCTATTGCATTTAAAATAGAAAGCTTTCAATCATGCTGCCTGCGGCTAATTTGCTTAAACCTCATTCTTATTCAGAATTTTCCCCTGTACATATTATTTTCTCTCTGTATACATCTAGTTCACCACTTGAATTCCCCTTACTTGAGTTCAAAGAAGGAAATCAGGAAATAATACTCATATTTTTCAGTGTGAACATTTGGCTATATTCCTGAGCCCTAATCATGCCATACAGGATTCTTGCACAACGTTCTGAAGTCTGAACTCCATTTAAATCCAGGTTTCAGGGAGACAGCACCTCAGCTAGAGGAGAGAAGGAATTGGGGAAAAGCACAGAAACACAACAGAAAGACAAGAAAGAAGGGCACTTAGAGAGCACTGAGAAAACTCCAAATCCTCGACACATCTTTGATCTAAGAGCTTGTTAGTATGAAAAAGACCATTCACTCTCCCGTTCTCTCTCTACAGTTTGCCTCACCATGTTTTTTTCACACTCCACCCCCTTCTGTCTCTCGCTCAATACCAAATAGGTATTCATAGAATTCCTGCGAGAAACCTCAACAAACCAAACCCATTCCATGTATTGTTTCTTTAGGTTCACATACACACACGTGTATATATATATATATGGTCTAACAAATTTATATATACTGATTGTTTAGACCTGGTCCAGATTTAAATTAAAATATTCTCAAAATAGGGTATAAATATGGACTCTGTCCAGGTCTAAACAAATTGATATATAGTCCATGTGTGTGTGTATATATGTACATACCCTATACACCCTATAATCCTATGTATAACCCTATAGAGAATAGAGTTTATCTCACATCATATACAAACTAACTGTGTTGAAGCCATCAGTGCAGGGTGGTACCAACTCATCATTTATATATAAGGATTGTCTGCAAGTTTAACCCACAAAACTTCACCAGGAGAGGTTCAGGGAGCATACAGAATCATTTTCACTCTCGCATCATCAATACAAGATCTTAGCCAACAAATTAATCCATCTCTGGATGGAAATAAATGTTGTAATGTTGCATAAGGTTGTCGTATGTCCATATGTCCAAAAAAGGCAGTCTAACAACAAGATCAATAGCCTTATGCAATGTCACATTTATTTCCATCCAAACTTCTGACCTAATAACATAAGTGTATCCTCTATCTTTTGCACTGTACTTTATATATACATAAATAAATAAATGGATATGCAATCTAAAGTGCTTTAGAAAAGGAGCAATGAGTGAGTGAGTGTTTGTATATGCATCTCTTCTGTCCTGCAGAACACATAAAAATACACGATAGCCATGGGTGGAGCGGAATCATGCTCTTCCAGTAGGACTCTAACCCAATAGGTCAGCGCCAGCAGGTATCCCACATCTCTCCTTCGAATATGTGAGATAATTGGGCAGCACAAACACTCACGCAGAGGTTGCCATGGCAATGGAAAAAGGCTGGAGTTTGGACTGCAATATGCTGTGGGAGCCTGGAGGCTATTTTCACTCCCCTGAAAACTATTAAACACAATCTAGGAGGGCCACTCACTGCCCTATGGCAGGTAATGGAAGGTGGCCCGCTGTACGAGGACAGAGCATCTACACACATCGCTCCGTCTACAGCAGAGAGCCACTCTGATTCATACCTCCATCTGTCACCACACAGAGAGCTTTTACAAGCATGTCTTTCAGCAAGCTCCTTCACAAACATACTGCAGAGTCAAACAAAATAATACTGGCCTGGTGAAATGTCACTTTCAAAGGGAAGCTTGAGTATAAGGCTATATTTGGCTTGAAGGCTTTCTTTCATTGCTGAAGCTGTTTATATTTTCGATTATGTACATTTCCCAAGACTTCAGTCATTTCCTGCACTCAACGTCAAAATCTGCCATAAACACTGAAATAATTGCACTGTTATACAAACCTCCATTACACGTAAATGTCTGCATGCCATTTGAGTGGTGGGGTCTAGGCTTTCTCTGTTCAATACACATTTTACAATTTACATAACGCTGTTGGTCGTTTTTAACAGTTAGGAATATGCATTGGTGTGGGGTATCTTCTTCGAGTACCTTTTAAATAAACTGGCCTATTTATATTTTTGAGTGTGGGTGAAATATGTGTCATCACTGTCATAAAAAAACTCTCTAAATGTCTGAAATGGTAAATTTATAGGAGAAGGGAAAAGGCATAAACTAACACTGGAATTATGAGATTTATTTTCTATTTCAGCAAATATTCATAGCAGCTTCAAATGATGTAAAAAATTGATGGGAGAAAACATTATAAGTTCTTTCTTAGAATAGTGACAGTATAAAGGTGTGTACAGTACTATGCAAAAGTCAGAAGTCATCATTTCATGTATTTAATTTCCAGCCATAGCAGCCATTATGTTCAAGTTATTCATTTTTCAGTGTCAGGAAAAAGCAGAAGTTTCAATAACTAAAGATAATATTTTTTTTCTGAGCCCATCTGTTATATTGTGGTATTGGCATAGAGTAAGGATATGCAGGAAATACAGCGCTTTAGACAAAAGCTCATTTATTTACTGACCATGGCAGCAGTGGAAACCACCACCCATAGCTACTAAACTCCCAGAGTAGCAGGCAGGTCATCCATAGCCACATACTTCAACTGGACGGTAGGCACAAACACTGCACTACTACCCTAATAAACAGCACCACAGCCCAGCACAGTGACACAGACACAAGTGACACCTGCACACATCTTTAACCTATAAGTCCAACTATTTACAACATTTCTATGTCTCTCGTACATTCACGGCTAAACGAGCCGGTTACGGCATGTTACAATATCTTTCATTCCTTCAAGAAGATTGATTTTAGTTTTTCAAATACATCTGCAGGGATATATGTCTTCAAATGTTTTCCAGAAGGTATTGCACTATGCATGAAAATTTGTTTGTATTAATCAGAATCCTTGATGCCTTCAATCAAAAATAAATCACCAACACCAAATGTTGTTGTGCATCCTTAAACTTGCACTGATCCATGCTTGACTGATGGATGTGGACCTAGTTTGAACCATCTTTCATTGCTTCGGCAGTGTAGATACTCCCTTCTGTTGCTTCCAGAGATCTCAAATTTAGACCATATAATTCACAGAGCCTTTACTTCATATCTCAGGTGCCAATTTTTGGAGCTGAAATACATTTTTTTCCTTTCTCATCTATTTTTGTTTATCAGTAAAGGCTTTTTGACAGCTAAAGGTCTTTCCAAACCCACAATGTTGAGCTGTTGAAAGCAAGAAACTTGTTTTTTTCTTCCCTTATTTTCCTTTGACTCTCGTCTTCCTTATTCACTTGGAGAAAAATCTCATTCACCAGTTTTAGACGCACAGAGGAAAGAGATTTTATATATACAATATAGTATATGATCACATATACTCTGTCATATCCTGTCATACCCTCCACAAAGATAACTTAATAACTTTATACAGTGAATTAGATGATGTTTCAAAAGCTAATATGAGTTGCACACATGCAGCCACTACAACTAAGCATTTAGGTTGGAAGAAACTGTAATTTCTCCTGAGATCTTCTGTACACAGGATTACATTATCTCCTGTGAAAGAAACATTGACACAGAGAGATTTAATGGGAGCCACACAAAGCACTTCCCTATTAAATTGTCAGCCGCTTCCCATTTGGCTGCTCATAGCTCTTTCATCCTGGATGCTCTCTCTTTACGGGAATTGCATGCAAATTGAATGAGCAGTTTTGGGGGACAATAAGCAATTAAAAAGCCTCCTTCACCACCCCACATCCCCCACCCCACTGTGTTCTCAGCTGTATAGAGATGCCCATCAGCCACCTAGCCTGGCTAGTTCCTCCTTGCATGTGAGAGGCTGTTACACTCTGACCAGACCTTTCTTCTTCTCCTCAGAGCAGAGGAAAAGAGCAGCTTATCTGCATTAAAGAAGCTGTCACCGACACCCTGACACACGCTGGAAATACTGCGGCCTCCTTTTTGGCGGAGGCTCTGTCTCACTGAAGCCCAGCAGCAGATAACCCAGGACCTGGCGAGGCGGAGAAAGAGGGAGAATGCCAGCCTTATCTGGAGGCCCACAGTGAGAAAGAGAGGGCTAATCCATTACTGCTCCAATCACAGCAGCCGCCTCTGAAAGCAGCCCCCCTGAGCAGCAGAATGAGACCGCCAGCAGCGGCGGGAGGTTACACACTCTCTCCAGCATGCACACGAATGGCCGCAGTGCCACGAGTGCACGCAGTATTTCTAAGAAAAGTTTATTTTCATGTTTTGAGGTTTTCTTCCAGACCATACGGAAGGTAACATTAATCTCAAAGAAAACCCAGCATATTTATCCCTAGTTAATACAGCAAACATTTCCAGAATTACCCATTTCTCTAAGGTGGATCTCAGCAAGTCAAAGAAGATGCACACTTTGGTGCATCCAGTGCCTTAAACCATGCTGTGCATGTTCTAAATGGTATATTTGTTGTGACTACAATAAAAATAAAAAACAGTCAACAGGAAAATTGTAGGTTAGTATTTTTTGGATATTGTTGACCTTCAGCTGTGCAGGTAAAATAAGTAAATATGGGTTTAAGTAAATATGTATGCAGCCAGGGGCAGCATTTCATGACAATGGGTTGTCAAATATTCCTGAGACGATGCATTCTATCAGTCTAGCATTCGTTTTTAAGGGATTGAAATTAACAAAGATTGAGTTTTGGTCTTTCTTTTTATACATTTTTCTAGATCCCGTTACCTTTTTTATAATATTAAGAACTGTTTGGCAAATTGTTGAACCTTGATCTATCTATTTTGAAAATAGTTTTTTTTTTTACTTAAGTCATTATTTCGCCAGCCCTGTGATGGATGGGCAGCCTGTCCAGGGTGTTTCCTGCTTTCTGCCCAATGAGCACTGGGATGAGCTCCAGCACCCCTTGTGACCCAGAAGGATAAGCTTTAAACGATGAATGAATGAATGAATTCATTAATTATTTCACCAGAGTAAGATTGCTTGAGTGTAGAGTTTAGGCTACCCATCTCTGATCTTATCCCTGGTAGAGCATGTTAATTTAAGACTGTGTAAAAAAAAAAAACCCATGGGATCCCACGTAGGATCGCTAATCCAGCATTAGCCGGCTGCTCACTCACCATACTGGCGCTGATTCTAGCTTCACTGGCTACAAAGTGTGTGGTTTAACAATTCTCCTACTTCTAGTTTGGTTAGGGGGTCTTCCATTGAGATCTTACACGTCTCCTTATTTGTCTTTAGTTTGAGAAATGAGTAACAATTCCACCAAAATCCTGGGACAACTGAACCAGTTTGCTACAGTGCCACCCTGAGAAAGACCTGTGTGGAAGCTGTAGTTAGTCAAGAAAGAAAGAAGCTCATTGATAGTGGATGAGGCATATTAGCAATAACAGTATAATTTTGATTTTGAGACATTCAGGGGATCTAAGAGGACCCCAAAGACCCACTGTATTCCACATCTTCACATAAGCAATGGTCTTAAATGGTTTGTTAAAACCCCTAAAATAATTCACCACTGCAACAGTTCCTGCAAAGGAGATTACCTGCAAAGGAAAAAGTGGCCTTCAACACTTGTTTTTGACAGCTTTGTTTACAGATATGCTCACATTTAAAAGATGTCATACACACACACACAGATAAAGAAGGATTGAGTGAGTGCAGCTTTAGATGCTTGAATAGACCATTTTAATGGCTGTGGCCTTGGCACTAGCTTCTATTCAAATTGCAGATAGGGATCAGAAATAACCTACAAGCCAGGTGACCCTGAGACTGCACTGGCTGGAACAAAGGGGACAGGAAGAGGGAGGTGATGCTGCTGGTCATGGTCTCATTCTAGCTGTCCAGGGGCAGAGACTCAGCTGAATACCAATCGAGGACATCAGCACACAAACAAGAAGAAAACCTGTTTTTGCTGCGGTCTTTTTAATTCAGCATCAACTGGACGTGAAGAGCGATGAGTCGCCTGCACTGTAAACATGTGGGAATGTGTGGTCCTGGATGGAACAGTCATGATGACAAGCATGACCGCAGTGGTGATCATCATTACTGGTAATTTAGTTATGTAGGAAAGAATTGTTTATGCTACCCATGTAGCATGACAATCAGAGGTGTCTGACTGTTCAGAACCGCCCACGTCAATGTGCGCTGTTCCATAGGTCACAAAGCCCAGAAAGGAACATCACAGCAGGGTATTAGGAGTCTCCAACTGCCTTGCACACCCACATATTACTCATAGCACTGAGCTCTGGCTGAAAAACAGGATTAGCAGCCCCTAAATAGCAGTCATTCAAGGCTAGAGCTTAGCACTGAATGCTTCCAATTATTGTCATGTCAAATCTGGGTTACACAGAAGAAGAAAAAATCAGAACATTTGAAAAAACTGGAACACCTCTGGAAGGTTTGGGAGAGATAAAGGGTTTGCGATTAGAATTAAACAGGCTGTTAATGGTACTACACTGTTGCAAGAATATTTTTAGATTTTTCAATAGGTGCTAATTTCAAAATCTTATTCCCCAGTGTCCTACAAATATTAGCCTCTGTTGTCCCCAGTACCGACTGACTGTTTGTCTCTTCAGTCGTTTTTACCTTCTGTTTTTGTATATATGACAAAACACTCATGGAAGACCATGGGGACCTCCTCACCTAATTCCACAAGGTATATTTTTCCCTTTTTCTGAGAACAGATCAACCTTTATGAGCCTGCTGAGGCCAACCTGTCATAACGCATGGGCCGGACTGTGGAGGTCTGTTAGAGGAATGCACCAGAGGCCATTTTATGTGTCTGTCTGCGTAGCTGCAGTAATTCATCACTCCTCGCGGTAATCCTTCTCCTCTGTCTGCTCTAATTGTCTCTCCAGTGAGGTGTGCTCCGCAGGCCATGGCTGTCACGGCCTTGACCTCGCCCCTGGGCTCCTCACAGCACCTCCTGCAGGCCCGGAGGTGCCAGCACAGCCTTCAGAGGAGCACATCATCCGGCCTCCCTACGCACCGCGTGTGAACAATTAATGCAGTCAGATTAAAAATAACAATATCAATTCCAGGCACATGCTATGTAAATTCAGATTAATTAAAAATTGTATATCAGGCTAGGAATAATTGGTTCCCAATCATCTGTGTAATGAGACGCATTTGATTAATTTATCAGGGAAGTGAAAAATAAATAGTCCGCATTCAGATGTGTTATTTGCATTAGAAGGGTAACCGCCTTATTTTTTTGTGTTTGTTTGTTTGTTTGCTATTCTTTTTTTTTTTCTAAAGCGTATGCCTTAAAACAGTAACAAATATGTACAAGCCTGAAAATAATGTTATACATAATCTTACAGATGTATACAAAGTCTTCAGCTGCCCAGAGGAAACATGTACAATAACTTTTGTATAAAGAATTCTGGAGATTTACAGAACATAAAACACTTTGTGTACTGAGTGCAGAAATGCTTTTATTGGACTACACACTCTTCGAACTGTGTGTTGCAGCACATGGCTGTGTGTGTGTATGTGTGTGTGCGCTTGGAACTATATGCCTGCAACTATCAGTCTCGATTATACCTTTGTGTGCTGGCTCTCTGACATAAACACCACATCAGCACCAATTTCTGCTCCTGACTCCCTGTGAGATCGAGCCTGATTACAGCAAGTGCCACTGAGATCTGCCTGTCCTGCCATGATGGTGTTAGCTGAGCCCTCGGCCGCCTGCCTAATTCCCACTGACACCTCATTTTAGAAACCCTCCTGTGGGTGCTGATGCCGTGACACTGCCACAAGAGTGCACTGATATCAGCAGTGTGATCAAATTGTTCTTAACTCAGGGCCCATGATAATATACTATGTGCCTGTCTTCATGAAGAAGTAGTATTTAAATATTACATTATCATAACCCTTATACTTCAGGTTTTCACTAGTGGTCACTGATACTAGAACATCTATTAGATGAATGCAGTTTTTGGGCACATGTGACCTTTATGTGAATCATACTGGAAAATGTTGCTTACGCACAAAATATAGATGATAAGACCTGCACACACATGGCCCTTCTATGATGTCACCTTTATCACAACATGGTGCCAGAAAATGTATAAACATGCTACTGTACTTAATACTGCTAAAAACTGCAAGTGCTTATATGACCCACAATAAAATGTCCTCAGTCTTATAATTACTTAACTTATGTATTAGTTAGGGATTGCTATCTAACAAGCCTGCAGTTTAAGGTCTTAAGGTATAGACAATATGAAAGTGCACAACAGTTTTTGCAAACTGAGAATGAGGTGGTCATGCATGTGTATTGGATTGGAGGAGGGGAATAGAAGTTGATGTTATGTTCTCAGATGCAGTTTCTATCGTATTCCATTATTCCATACGATTATATCAAAACAAGTTTGCAGGTTTATCTTAGTACAAAATCACCAAAACCTCAAACCAAACCATTAACCTAACCAGACCACTAGCATAATTACTCTGGGTACATTACTTTAATTGTAAGCTATGTATTAAATAATAAGAAAGATTTGCTAGATTTATGATTTTTTGTCAGTCTCAGCACCAGAACAACTTTGTCAGATGGGTTATTACTTATATGTGGGATTTAGAATGCATTCTTCAAGTGAACCCAGCCAACCCAACCAACACCCTTTACTACACAGCATGCACAGTTAAAATCACACTTTGAAATGTAAATTACACAAATTAAACAAAAAATATACTTTCATGGGAGGTCCAGGACCCTTCCAAACTCCCTTTCTCTTTAAACTCACATAGTTTGACCTTCACTACTGCTCAAAAGTTTGGGGTCATCTGTCATATTAATAACTGTTGTTCAGTGATAGCTCATACGGTGCAGACTGAGACTAGATAGCAGACATATAGGCTAGACAGCAAAAGCTCTGTTACTGAAGCAATTACATATTCAGCTAAGTGTGAAAAATACAAAACCCATTCCTGGAACAGTTGAGAAAATGTAATGCAAAGGTTTTGTAAATGCAAAAAAATCAAAAATCTGTAATTATTTAAGTCTCTCGAACCTTTACTTAACTTGCAAGAGCACAAAGAAATGATTTCCAATGTTTTCACTGACTGACAATTGTATTTTGTAAATATAAACAAATTCACAAATTGATGCCTACAACACATGCAAGTTGGGACAGAGGTATGTTTACCACTGTGTTACATCACCTTTCCTTTCAGTTCCACTCTTAATTTATTTGGAAACTATGAGGATACTAATTGTTGCACTTTTGAAAGTGGAATTTTGCTTGATACAAGCAAAATTGACTAAGTCCGCAACCCCATACAAAATAATACAAAAACACTTTCCAACAGTGACATCAACAACACAAAACAACATTTTGTCTCTTCGATGGGCCACAGACCTGCATACCACATCTCCAGAGCCTCTTTCTGCAAACTGGAGCATGTGGCAGCCGCCACTATGGATCTCCAAAAAAATCCTAATATATGTCTCTGCATCAAAAACACCTTCACACATATGCAAGACACGCAGGTAGCACTGATCTGCCATGACAGATTTCACTGATAAAAGTCTGGATGGTTCCTTTCGTCTCTTGCTCAGAGAACTCAACATCTGTTTCTCATAAAAACAAGCTAAACATGGACTCATCTGACCACAGCACACAATTCCATTGTCTTTTGGACCATCCAAGATGAACACAGGCCCAGAGAAGTTGGTGGTGTTTCTGTATAAAGTGTGTATGGCTTTTGACTTGGATAATAGAGTTTTGAGTTGCATTTCCTTGTGACAATGGTTTTCAGAATTGCTCTCAAGCTCAGGTGGCTATAATTAACGCAATAGCATGACGGTTTCTCATGAAATGCAATGTGACGGTGCGAAAGTCACACACATACAACAGTGGATTCCGGCCTTGCTTCACCCAGACTGAGATTTCTCCAGATTCCTGAAATCTCTTCCACGATGTTATGTACAGTAGACGGAGAAAGACTAAATTCTATGCAATCTTTCATTGAAATATTTGGTAAACGCTTGTCGTATACCCAGTCATGATCCCCTCACCTGTTACCAGTTCACCTGCTTATTGTGAAATGTTTCAAAACAGTGTAACTTGAACGTTCTATACAATGTTCAGTCTTATTCTGAACCGTTCCAAACTATTTTAAGTGTATTTCAGGCATCAAATTTAGCTTATATTTACAAAATGCAATAAAGTTGGTCAGCCAAAAATTAAAAGTATTTTTTTAATAGTTTTTTATAGTTTTGTCAGCTAAATAAAGATTCACGATAATTTACAAAACATAGATTTTTATTTTTACTTCATTTTACAAAATAAAAATGCTAACTATTTCAGAAAAAGTGTTTTTTAAAGTTGCACGATCGTTTTATGCATAAGATGAAAAAAGGAGAATAAATGGAAAGAAAAAATGACCAATTAACCCCTCACAGTTTAGCACAGAAAAAAAGAGAAAAAAAGTAGTGAGGCGCAGAAGCAGAAAGCAAGTGTTCTGTATTTTATTAGGCACAAACTTTAGACAGAGCACAATATTTTTATTGCCTCATTCCCCAGTGAACCAAACAAATCAATAAACAGTCCCATGTAAACAAAAACATGAAATTCACATTTATAAACCAGCAAATGAAAGAAAGTGGCAATTAGGAGAAGCTGTATATGCTGATAACTTGGAGTTGAGCATCATGAACAACATAATTTTCTCAGAGGACACTGTTTTTCATGAAAATTCAGAAACAGCCTGCTGAGCAAAGAGATTGAGTGTGAGGGAGAGAAGTGGGGAGGGAGGGAGAGAGGGAAGGATTGGGAGAGAAATCTCCCCAAGCAAGGTGGTCTGACCTTGACGTGTTCGCTCGCACACCGGGCGATCTGTCTGTGGCCCTCAGCGAGGCGAGCCTGGCATATGTGCTGCTGGCCTGATGCACCGGACTCATCGCTCGCGCAGATCGAAGTGGACTCGTGAACACAAGATGTGTGAAAGAGCCCTGACTGTTTAGAGCCATGTTTCTAAAATTATCCCTGCAAAGGAACAGGAACATCGGTTGGGAGGGCAGCAGGTGCTAGTGCTCTGTGGTGTATTTACTGAGGAATTAAGCTGTAATGTCAGAGTCTACGCCGAATGCCTCTTTTTTCGCTTCCGAGAGAAGAAGGGAGGAGAATATTGTTTATTTGTGGGAAGAAACAAAACCATCTGGTGCTCTCAGAAACAAGTGACGTTATTTCCCTCGGCTCCAGGGATAGAAGCAGGAAGCAAGGAGAACAATACAAGATGCACATGTCATAGCAATAAGGTAAAGGTGAAGAATATGGTGAGGATAAGATGCTTAGACTAACAATTACTATAGATAAACAATAACAACAACAATAACTAAGGTTCTTAAAGGGTTCTGGGCTCCAATGTAAGGTTCTAGTACAAAATCTTTGCGTTATGTAAAGGCTCTTTAAACTTTAAAACGTTTCTTTATATTCATTAAAAATGTTTTTAAGGAACCATCCATGGAAAAGTTCTTTAGAGAAACAAACATGGTTCAATGGCATCTTATTAAGACTTACTATAGAGACTGTAAGGCTAGTTCATGTCAGCACTTAAAAAGATTGTTTGATTCAAATTCAGTTTCATTGTTTCTCAGTTGCACGTACTGGCTATTATTTATTTACTTGCTAATGAAAACTTGCTTTATGAAATGAGTATGCAGATGGAAAATGCATGGTGCTAAGTGAAGAGCGGTGTTCCATATGAATGTAAAATTGATCCATGTCCTTCTCCTCAGTGACTGGCCATGTGTCTCGGCAAAGCTGATGGATGCAGACGTGATGGATCTTAATATGACAATAATTCAGCTCACAATTAGGTCCTGCTCATTATCAAAACAGGGCAACTGTCAGTCATGCATGTCAAATCTGTCTGGGGCGTGCTGTTGTCAAGCCCTAATACGAGGAGGAGGGTGTTCATCATCCTCCTGACTCATCCATGCTGGCTGACAGGATAGCATCCTGTGTCACGAGAGAAATATGACTATAGGCCTTAATCACACAGCAGGCCTATGCATTTGATAATGAGGCTGGGGTGGAAATTGTGAATGCTGCCAGTCCAAGTGATAACAGCCAAGTGCAGCAGACTGCCATATGTGCCACTCATTAGGGACAAGAACATGTCCATGTTCTTAGGGGTGTCCAGCACAATAGTTAACAGGGAATTATTTGAGAGTTTTTTTTTTCAATTTCTATGAAAAAGTTTCCTTTTAGAGAAACTCATTAACTCTGATTTCTTTATAGTAGGGGTGAAAGGACCCAAGGGTAGTATTTCATTTAAGAGTTAAAACCTAGGGTGATACTCCATATCTTCTGAGACTTTAGGTTTATGACATATATGGGACATATATATAGACATATTTTCATAATGGTAAATTATTGGCAAATCTGAAAACAAAATATATATTTAGGAAACTATTTTCCATGAAATGCTCTATGAGTGTGTATAAAATAGGTATTAAAATGTGCCAAACTAACTCATCAAACTATGGTATGACTATGGCTCAGTCATCAGGCAGTATTAATATTTAAAATCATTTCATATAACTTTCGATAAAATTGCTTTTAGATGCATGAAACTAAGAATGGTGTATAGTGATTCCTATTACCACTATTGTGAACAGTTGATTAGTTTCTGGTTAGTTTCTGATAAGTTTCTCTAGTACAGAGAATTTCATATCAAACTACTTTGAGTGACATATTAATGATCTTTGCATATTAACTCTGAAATATAGCGTGTAATTCTCATTTAACTACAGAAACTGGATCAGTATTAGAGTGTTAAAGT
Source organism: Semaprochilodus insignis (assembly GCA_034552555.1). Taxonomy (NCBI): domain Eukaryota; kingdom Metazoa; phylum Chordata; class Actinopteri; order Characiformes; family Prochilodontidae; genus Semaprochilodus; species Semaprochilodus insignis. The sequence goes on from CM067479.1 coordinate 31,050,272, forward strand.
ATTAAAGTACACACTAAAGTACATATCATTAAACTACACTGTATTCAGGTTATTTTTCAGTACGTTCACATGTGATTTATGCAAACATAGACTATGCAACATTGACTTCCTGGGGTAAAATTACATAAATAATATAATAGTTAATATAATAATAGTTAAATAACAAAAACAACAACAAACTGAACTTGTTTTGTAGCTGAAATGTAGGTACAGCTGCTCCTAACAAGAGCAGAACACCACTGCCAGTGCCAAAAGTGATTTTAAAGTGTTGCTACTTGTCTATAAATCAGTCAGGGGCTTAGCACTAGAATATATCTCTGGATACAAACTACTCATAGGATACAAACATCGCAGGCCTCTCAGATCACTAGTTATCTAACAGTGCCCAGATCAAGTAGCAAGAATAGTGAATGCAGCAGAAATACAGCCACTGACAGACAGTTGTAAATTACAGAAGAACATTTGTAAGCTAAAAGCCTGAGTAAGACCTTATAAACTGACCTCTTCAGTATAATATACTGTATCTAAAATCTATCCAAACATTGCCTTTGGTTTTTATGGCAATATCAGGACTGTACACACATGGCCACTACCTCACAAATCAAAACAGCATTGTGGACTGATTTTCTTCTCTGACAAGTCACTAGGTTAGATGTTTTCTGTAAAAGATGTGCTGAAAGCAAAGCTAGTCTTCACTGCATACCCCTGACGGATGGTGAAATAGGTGATAAACATTTAGTTGTGATCAATATCCCAAACTTCAATGTAACATTAACCTGTCAAATCTGTGAAGAAAGATTCTCACTGATTTATATGCTGGCATCATTGATGCTTGAATGTATCCCTCTTGTACTCCCCCTACGGCTTTTTGAAGAAATCAGACCCCACAAAGAACAAAAGGCAGGCAGAACTGTACCACTCTCCAGCACAAGAGTTCATACCATGTGAGCAGCCACTGCAAGTACTTAAATGTATTTGTGTGGGAACCAAGTCTTCTTTCTGCTTGATATGAACACAATGACGTTACTGAACTATTTTCATCAAAAAGGCTTTGATGATGAGGACCACAATTTTGTTAAAGGGGCTGTCAACTTAATCTGTTCAAACTATTACCTCTAGGGCACTGCATGTACTAATTAACTGTTAAATAAAGAACATTGCTGGTGGACAGGGGTGGCACCAGAACCTGTTTTAACAGGGGTGCTGAAACATTGAAAGGGGGTGCTATACCTGCATATGTAGTGGGGAAAGAGGTTGGGGGATGACTCAGACAAAAAATAAGAGGGCAGGGAAAAGATGGGGAAAATAACAAAGAAATTCTTGGACTTGGTCAAAGTATACTGCCATAGGATGCATGAAAAAAAATAGGCCATATATGTAATGGCCTAAATGGTGTTATGAAAATTTGCTTCTGGCTTTGCATGGATAGTTAATGACATACACTGTTCTGCATGATCTGCAAAGGGATCTCACTTTTACACATCCTTTAGGTACATCTTTGCAGCTGGAGCTACAAGGTCAAACACTGGCAGATAATTGCTTAAAGCAATGGTGGACAGCAACAGTTGTTGAGCAGTGACTGAAGGATGGAGAAAATAAGGCAGAGCTTGTCAGGGAGAGAAATGATTGGACTGGCCAGAATACTGTGACATCAGTCTCAGAAAAAAATTCATTATCTAAAACATATGCAGCTTCTTGAATATTCTGTCCTTGTTCGAATGGCTGGGCCTGTGATCAATCACCGCAGTTTTGCGGTGGTCCTTGTAGATATAAAGACAACCAGACTACGGTGATAAACTCACATGTACTGAAGCAGGGCTGTAACTGAAGAAGAAAGGACTCAAAGTGGGAGCAGTTGGTGCTTCTGTTGTTTAACACTGACCTTTTAAATGGTCTTTAAGAAATGATCCCTGTTTAAACAATCTCCTGAGAGTAGCTAACATATATTTAGTGACTGACTGAAGATCAGCATTTTAGTGTGTCAGTTAATGGTTTGGGTACTCTAAAAGGACCAATTCTGTATCAGCAGTCACAGTTGAACTGTCTGTGAATGCACATGCAGGTGTGCAATGTTGGGGGAAGCAAAGATTCGTTTTAAATGCATTACTTTTGTGTCTCTAATTTGAGTTTGCTGGAACTATATTAAAAGAAGCTAATGTCAAGTTTTTTCTTTGTACCAGTCAGAATTAGGTTTGATTTGTCATCTACACACCCTTTGCTACACCCCTGACCAACAGAAAATCTCACTGCCAACCAACAAAAAAAACATTTCCTTGTGCCTGAGCAACCTGTAGTAAGCGCTAGCATTTTGAATGTTGGGTATAATTGCCTGTTGTTTGTTCTCTCCCTCTCACCTCCTACAGTCAATGGATGGTGGAGATGCTGCTAGGCAGAGTGTGTAAAGTAAATGTTATGTTATTTATGCACAATTGGAAAATTAATGAAATGCTTTGTTGGCACCTATAGCCATCTAGCCACAGTACTGTTACAAATGTTACGTGTGTTTGCATCTTGTGTGAAAGGTCTACCTGTGAAATCTGTTCTCAGTGCAGTCAGGAATACACACTCAGCCTTGTTTTGGCAAGTTGCTCCAGCTGTATTTAAGCTGTAAAAGAAACATATGGTTATTGGATCCCTGTGTTGAACATTGTTTCAGTCATTCAGTCCAGTGTTTTTTACATAATTGCACTACTGCAACAAATGACAAATTTACCAACCATGGCCATGGTATAAATGATCTGTGTACAAGCATGCGCAACAGCCACTTTACTGTATGTTCTATCATTGAGTCATCCTCATTGTCTTATTATTGGTTGCAGCTTTCCAATAGTGTTCTTTACTAATGCTCAATAAACTAGCCAGTTAAAACATGTCAAAAAGCCTATGTTTTATGTTAGTAAACTGACAGTCTAGGGACAGGTATGGTTCTGAGAGTTTAGGAATGTTTGATGCTTAGGCATCTAAGTTGTTCAGATGATACATCTGGCATTTTATTTGTTTCCATTGAATAACATTTGAAATTTGCTGATACTGCAAATAATTCCTTGAAATGAAATCTTCCCACTTCTTTTAATAATGACTGCATTGAAATACATGCCACTCAACACAAAACATTTTTGGATAAAGTCCAGCAGTTATATTTGTTCACTTAAACAAGTATGCATGCTATCATGGGAATATGTTTGTCACTTGTTCCCTGTGACTGGATAAACACAAACTCAGAGAAACATTTCTCTTTGCAGGCTGCATCGCACTGCAACTTGGTATAAGGTTTGCAAATACACTGCTTGGCCCCAAAAAACTCTACCATTTGCTTTGACCACGGCACACATTCACTGTGGCATCGTTTCCACAAGCTTCTGCAATGTCACAACATTTATTTCTGTCCAGAGTTGCATTAATTTTTCCCCAAGATCGGGTATTGATGATGGGAGATTTGGACCACTGCGCAAAGTCTTCTTCAGCACATCCCATAGATTCTCAATGGGGTTCAGGTCTGGACTCTGTGGTGGCCAATCTATGTGTGAAAATGATGTCTCATGCTCCCTGAATCACTCTTTCACAATTTGAGCCAGATGAATCCTGGCATTGTCATCTTGTCATCAATATGCCCGTGCCTTCAAGAAAGAAAAAATCCATTGATGGAATAACCAGGTCATTCAGTATATTCAGGTAGTCAGCTGGCCTCATTCTTTGGGCACATAGCGCTCTTGAACCTAGACCTGACCAACTGCAGCAACCCCAGATCATAGCACTGCCCCCACAGGCTTGTACGGTAGGCACCTGGCATGATGGGTGCATCACTTCAGCCGCATCTCTTCTTACCCTGATGCGCCCATCACTCTGGAACAGGGTAAATCTGGACTCATCAGACCACATGACCTTCTTCCATTGCTCCAGAGTCCAATCTTTATGCTCCCTAGCAAATTGAAGCCGTTTTTGCCAGTTAGCCTCACTGACAAGTGGTTTTCTTAAGGCTACACAGCTGTTTAGTCCCAATCCCTTGAGTTCCCTTCGCATTGTGCGTGTGGAAATGCTCTTACTTTCACTATTAAACATATCCCTGAGTTCTACTGCTGTTTTTCTGCAATTTGATTTCACCAAACGTTTAAGTGATCGCCGATCACGATCATTCAAGATTTTCTTCTGACTACATTCCTTCCTCGTAGATGATGTTTCCCCACTGCCCTTCCACTTTTTAATAATGCGTTGGACAGTTCTTAACATGATTTTAGGAGTTTGACCCTTCTGAATCTTTTCCACAACCACAGGATGTGACTTTTGACATGGTTGTTTAGCGAAAGAGAAGCTACTTACTGCATCAGTTAGGGTTAAATAACTTGTTGCCAGCTGAAACGTAATCACCCATACAGTAATTATCCAATGGGAGGCTCTTACCTATTTGCTTAGTTAAATCCAGGTGGCGACCTTATTTTTGGCCAGCCAGTGTATATAACTAAATGTATGCAAAAAATAAAAATGAGTCTGAATTTGCAACATAATTCAGTTCTAGTAGAATAGAAACACTATCCCCAAATGCCACTTGACATAGGCTAGTCTATGTCTTTTCTGTCGCTGTTTTTTCTAATGTTGGCAGTATGAAAAATGTACCAAATATAGACCTTCACACAAATTCATGCGGAAAATTCTGTTATCAAAGGATTCATCTCACCTTCCTTTCGTTTACCCTAAAGAGCCAACGTCTATGGTACCTTCAGTGTTAAGCATGGTTTGTTACAGATGGAAAATGACTTGCACTGAAATATTACAGCGTTCTCCACTTCTAGAACGGAGGGAGAGCCGCTTGCTTATAATTGAAAATGAGCTGAGTCTGCTAGACAAAAGCTCTGCACAAGTGATTATCTTTTATTCATTAGAATTTCAATCTACAGGGGCCTTGTCTTGGGCAGAACTGGAAGTCACTGTCAGTTTTCCTCAGTACTGTGATTTATAAATTGTGCAGACCATATAATGTAATTTTCCATCCAGTAAAGTGTCTGAAAATACCTTACATAGATCTGTTTATGGACATTTATTAATATGACGTATGGCTCAACATGTGACTTCAATAAAAGCAAACATCCACCATTCAAATGACAAAACGATTTTACCGCAAGGTTTCACTGATGCAGTGTAGATATATGCCATTAGTCTATAGGGATTTTGCATTCAATATAAATACTTACTTTCTAATGCTCCCTGCTTTGCAGTGGAGGGATGTTAGCCTGCAGCCATCATTTCAACAAAATGAGAAACACTAGGATGCAGGAGGTGTCATAGCATTGGCAATGACTAACACACAGTGCTTGCCATCTAAATGCAGGCTGCCATGTCTCAAGAGATGAACAAGATGTGTTCAGTTGTAAACCTGATTTGCAGTAGGGATTTGTATCTCGCTTCAGAGAGAGGTTTGATTGATAAGTTATAAAATGCCAAGGCAGTGCATTCTTCCTTGTCAAAAGTCTTTTTTGATGCATAAAGGTGTGGTATTGAACCATGAAGAAAGAAGGAATAAACAGAATATCGCAATGTACTACTGTGTTGAAGAGTGTGATTTTAGTGTTTGTAGGACGCTCAGTAGAATGAATTGTGCTCGTCTCTTCAGAAGCTCTAAACAACACTTTCATAACTACCCCAGTTGTAATGAATGGCAGATAATATGGTTTGGGAATGAAAAATTTAATTTTAAACCTTGATGCTGAATATCTGTTTGAACATATTTTATATCCCTGAGGACAAGCTTTAGGCATGTATTCACTGTCAGACAAGCTCATCATTGTATTTGTTATTTGTAAGGCAACAATTATTTGTTATATTGTAGCAACAATTACAACAAGTAACCATCATTATTGCACAAATTGTTTGTCACTCTTGTGTATCTAATAAGCATAAACAACCACCTTACTTCATGCTTTGCTCTGAAGTCCTCATTATGAATAGGTACTAGCTGCTAGACTTGTTTTGTGTGTTGGACTACTTCAAATAATTGCCTCCAGGACCATATGCCTCTAAATTCTACCAAGATGCACATACTTACTATCAATCCAGGCCCAAGCAAAGGGAAAAAATACATTTTGTTTATAACACACTGTTTTGACTCAAAAAGCAAGAAAGAACAGCTAGACAGTCTGTCTATTTCTCTGCATACTCTGTCGGCCCCTTTTACCCTCTTCTTCAGTGATCAGGACCCCCATGGACAGGTATTATGTGGGTGGTGGGTCATATTCAGCACTACAGTAGTCGTGTGTTAGTGTGTGTTGTTCTGGTGTGAGTGGATCAGACACAGCAGTGCTGTTGGAGTGTTCAAACACTGTGTCCACTCACTGCCCACTCTATCAGACATTCCTACCTCATTGGTCCACCTTGTAAAGAGTCATAATGCTGCCCACAGGATATGACTGGCTAGATATTTTTGGTTGGTGGACTACTCTCAGTTCAGCAGTGACACTGAGGTGTTTAAAGTAGGTGTAAAAAGGGCATTTTCAAGTGTAATTGTAGAATTATAAGGTGCACCTATATAGTAAGTGGAGCTGATAAAATGGACAATGAGTGTAGAAACAAGGAGGTGGTTTTAATGTTGAGGCTGATCACTGTTTGCAAGAAGCATGGTTGTTAAAGCAACGGGGTCAACAGTAGTGAGAAATAAGCACACTTAAATAACACAAAATGAATGAAAAGATGTAAATATATGCAGGCCAACATGCAGTTAGCACAAGTGAAAGCAGTCGCTAAGCAACAAAGACATCTTAATGAGAGCTACCACAATTGCAAATGAAATGACCAAAATAAGTACATTAATACAACATAACCAATAAAAACAACAGAGGAGGAGAAATCTAGATAGTCTGGATATGATACATTTAAAAGACTATTATATATTTTTTTGGTTTGTTCCAGCATGACTGCCTTTCAGTTTCCAGCATATCCTGATGATTCTCCTCCATTACTTTACTAGTTCCTCTCTCTCTCTCTCTGTCATATTACGGTTCATATTCATATTCAAACTCAAATAAGTTTTATTGATATGTATAAAAATTAATGTAAATGGTCACAATAAAATAACAATAATACAAGAAAAAGTAAAGTTGATAAGAAAACATATTTTAATAAATAAATATGACAATACACAACATATCATCACTGTCCAGAGAAGAACAAATATCCCCAAAATGGCAACTTTACAGAAGAGAGCAAAAATGTAAGTCAATGGAACCAGACCTTTTTCTAAGCAATTTTGAGCAGTTTCTGTTGGTCTATTTATTATTAAATTTTCACTTGATGTAAACAGCAGCTGCTGTGTTCAAATGATGCATGAAAGTAAAAATCAAATAAAATTGACATACATGTGTTTTGCACAGCGACGATATGCTTAACCTATTTACATAAGGTCTGGTAGCGGGTCAGTGGGGTCAGGGTGTGGAGCGTGTTGCTCACTGTAACTAACTGGTCATTTGTTTAGAGTTAGAACATTGGAGGATGATGTTTCAATTTTGTTAGGAATTTTTCCTGTGTCAGTCTGAGATTTTCACAATGAAGGAAGACGTGCAGCTCTGTCTCAACCTCACCACTCTCACAGTGATCACACAGTCTTCTCTCTCTGGGCAGCTAAGAGTTTTTTAGATCTACTCATTTCCATGAACAGACTGTGGTCACTGAGCCTGTACCTGGTCAGGTAGATGGTGAAGAGATATTCTGCTAATGCAAATATTCTGTTTAAGAACTGAAAGCACTGTAGTTGGACTGAGTTTTGGTTTTGTTGTTCCAGTGTTCCAGATAGGTACTTTTTACTCTGCTTGATCATTTGGTGCACTGTGATTAGACTTTGGTCAGCAGTGATGGACTGAGGCTGCTGTATTTAGGGGGCAGTGGGGAGCTTTTGGGTTTTAAGTGCTTTATAGTGTAGTGATTTGAGTTAATTAATTTTAGATGCCACCTATTTGTGAATGAGTGTAATCAATGAAAACCAGTCTAAATCTGCCCTAAATGCATTTGGTGTTGAACTTTTAATATATTACTGCAGAATTCTGCATGCAGGGTTGTTGTCCCATCTTGTGTTAGTTGTGCTTACTGAGTGGATCCCATACCTCACTTCCATACTATGCGATCGGTGCATTCTCAAAGCCTCTACACCATATTTTAATTGCTGATTGCATATAAAGCTCATAGTGCTTTTTCTTTTAGCACATTCACTCCCAGATCAATGTTTCCTGAGGCACAGATTTTATATTTTAAAGAATGCTCTAGAGTGAAAAGATGCCCGTCTTGCTCGTCTCTGAACTCTAAATTTCCCTAAATCTAAATTTCCCAGTAGGACTGGTCTACAGGGTTCACCTTGTGAAGTCACACCGAGAGTTGACTAGTCTGCTGGACCAAAGGACGCCCTTGTTCTGTAAACAAACACTCGCTGTATTATTCACCTCACATATTTACTACAAACAAATAACCCGCTACCAGAATGGGACACTCTATTACAATGTAAATGTTTATTTGAAAGGCTCAGGGAGGTGGGAACTATATAACATTCTTTGAGGAGTACATTTTGCTTTCAGAAACTATTTTTCACTTACACCTTAGGTGGAAACATAAAAAAAGCCCATATGGAAAATAATAACTTGTGAAGCATTGCTGGCAAGTGCTGAGGTAATGCAAAATCCAAAGCTCAGTTCTTTGAAACTGAGAAACTTTGGCACGTTCACCTTATGCAATAGTCTATGGTAGAAAGCACTTCAGTGTCAAAGACCTACAGTTTCTCTAGCCTTTCAAATATTGATGGAATGGATATAGATAGTATCTTTGGTATGAGGACCATATTTCTCTGTTTAATATCCTTCTTTTATTTGACATAGTTTCTAGTGCAGTTAGTGTGGAGCTTGATTGGTATGTATGTTTGTTTCTGTGAATTGTGGGGCTGTTACATAGACTTCCATTAATTTCTTGGAGACTTTTCCAAACCTTAACCAGAACTACTACTAGCCTAACCCTAACCCCGACCATGACCTTAATCTTAACCCTACCCTGACTCAAAAAATTAAATTAATAAAGTTGAATTTACAATGTGGAGACCAGATTGTGGTCCCCATAAGGATGAAAGGTCCCCACAACATGAGTATATGACCAAGTTTTGGTCCCTACAATGCGGTATAAACCTGGTACACATGCGCACTCACGCACAGACGTAGGTACAGAATGGTGACAACCGAATCACCGATAACTTGGATTAGAGCAGTATTCAGGTTACCTTGGTAATGCTTTGGCTTTGATGTGCATGACATATAGAGCTGGGCAGGTAGTAAAGGTGTGATAAGGTGCTTTCTCCAAAGAGCTTCACAGGCAGCTGCAGAGGCAGATAATAACCCCCTTTAATGTGATTCGAGCTCAACCTCTATACACAGTCTGAATGCATTGTACATAGTGTAAATACTCCTACACTGTACTGTATGCATCATGAATAAACTAAATTCACCATTTAAAAATCTTCCTAATTACATTGTTAAGATGTAAAGAAAGTTATTTTGAGTTTTTTTTATATGAAAAGGGTTTTTTGCAGAGAAATCTACAGAGTAAGAACTGGTTACAGTAGTGGAAGTAGGAAGCAGATGAAAGTGATTACCTCACAGAAAGTTGTTACATAAAATCGTTATGAATATGTTGCATGACATTGCCTTAAGATGGTATCTAAAACATGTATTTTTTTTATCCTTTCATTGTGGAGGGGTATATGCAGGGCATTCAAGGCAAAATGCATGTGCCCTATAAGACTTATTTTAAATGGATTTACTGTTATTTCACTTTTATCAGTCATTTTGGACCAGTGAACCTACTTTTGAGTGATGGTTTTGGATAAAATATAAAACAACATATACTGCAGATGTCACTGCCTCTTTCCCTATCACCAGAACTGTAAAGAAATCTGAGTATGTCTCTCTACCCTGAACCATTTTACATTAGAACAAAATGACAATTCATTCTGTCACAAGACTGTATTATCCAGAATTACTGAAGCATTGGTGGAATTCCCCTTCAAGTATTTTTCAGTTTTGAATGGATGACACTTTTAGCACTTATTCAAGGTTGACTAATATATTGTTTTTCAGGTGGACAGCTAGTTAGAGTGGGCAGGGGAAATATTTCGTTACAGTTTTGTAAACATTTAACAACAGGCAGTGAAATATTTTCAGTTGTTAACAACTGTGAATTAAAGCACTAATGAAAGCCCACACAGAAGTCTTCCTTTGTTCCTAACATTCCCATTAAGCATTCAAAATTATTACACAAAAAGCCAGAGATCATTTCTGTAGTGCATGAATAAATTATAACTCACACAAGTGACTTCAGTACAATAACTGATAGATAGATAGATAGATAGATAGATAGATAGATAGATAGATAGATAGATAGATAGATAGATAGATAGATGGATAGATGGATAAGCCTCAAATAAATGACAGTGTTAATGTTCAGTGTTAATGTCTTCAGCAGACAACATGAATAATGATGGACAAGAATGACTTTCAGAATGAAATTACACAGAGGAAGAGAAGGCAACACTGTAGATTCAGTCAGGAGAGCTTTAGGAGCGTTGTGGGCTGGGCAGATAAATCAGAGTGTCTGCATACACCCTGTGGGATGCAGGGAGGTCAAACGAGGCTGGTCATCTGGGACTACAGCTCTTCCTGGCCCCTTTGAAGAATCACACGCTCCATTTGTATGAGCTGTAGCTAGGCACGTGTGTGCTCAAGGATGCTTCAAGGCTCTGTCACAAGGGCACCCAGCAAGCAAATACACAATAATGATTCAATCCATCATTGCAAATGGTAATCTGGAATCAGCACTGGTGCAATCATACAGTTCCCAGCCTTTTTCAATTTAGTACAAAAGATCAAAACATGCAATTTCTTCCCTGAACTCATATGGCTGGCCTTGAGGCGCAGAGTAAGAACAGTTTTATCCTACTCTTTCTCAATCAGGCTGGGGTGATGATCTCCATTAAATAAGCCTGAATAACTCCCAGCCCTGGTCAGCAAAATAAGAGGATAAAGAGATTTCAAACTCGGACGGAATCTTTTAAATGTACGTTATATAACAAACTGAGAGGTTTTTTTTTCTCGGGTATTAGTCTTACAAAAGTGAAAGTGTTAACACTCAACAGAAAGTGTATGACAGTGATGCAGGAAAATGTTCTGAGCCTTGACTGCGAAAAGCTTTAAGCATGTGTGATGTACACAGTGACATTATGCAATATGATTGGCCTCTTTTAAGCATGTATACACAATATATGCATATCACATTAAACTGGCACTGTACAGCCTATTTGCTCTGCTATTACACATTCTGTGCAACCTTTATGAAGATGAACTGTTGATATGGGCCAATCAGATTGTTGATACGTGTCACTGTAATGGACTGTGCCATGTACCATTAATACATTAGCAACATTAGTAACTTTTAATGAAAAGTGGTGCTAGGTTGCTTTGGTTCACAGAATTAGCCTACGATTCTGCACCTTAGCTTGCTTGTTGTTTTAGCGAGTTTGCCCCATTGCAAGCTTTTTAACTTTCTGCAACGAAAATAAAGTAAATGTATTTCCAGGTATCTTAAAACCCCAACGAGGGACCAGAGGGAGAAACTCTCTCCCATAGAAGCTAATTTTCTTAACTACTTGAAACGCTTTGTTGCAGTTCCTTTTCTCTGTTACAAGGTGACATTATCTCATAACGCAATTCCTACACAAAAAACTCCAATCTATCTTCTAAAGGTGGATTGGGTCTGCCAACTTGTTCTACCTTGCTTTTCAGGATCTGACTAAGCATGGCCAATCAGAACAGAGTGGGCAAGCTGGCCAATCAGAACACTCCAAACTCATCAGGACGGGGGTGTTGAGGAACCAGGAGCACTTCATACAGAGGGTAAATACAGATCTATAGTATGAGAAAAATCTTGTGTTTTGGAAAAACTTAAACATGCAGATCTATTGCTGTAAACTCCAAAAATGTGATTATAAACATTGAAAATAAGAGGAATAGGTTCCCTTTAAACTGTGCATGGCTACGACAGATTATGAAAAGATATGCAAATATAAACATCAGAAAACAAGCAGATATTTACACACAATTTATTTTAGGGTTCCAATCTTTTATTGCAGTTAAACAATCCTGAAATTCCATTTCTTGCACAGTTCCTGCTCAGTCCCTTCTGCATAGTCTAATACAGATGCAATTAAATACTTCAATGCTGTATCTGTTAATTTAACTTCAGTTCAGTCCAGTACTATCCATGGTCATTGAAGAATCATGTGTTGTCATGTTTTCTCCAAGACAGAGACACAAGTATTGGTTTACTCATGAGTTGTTTACTTTTACCCTCCAGCACACTGTGTAAAACTTTAATGGTTGAATCAAAATACACTCTGAAGAATGCCTGATAAAAATTCATGGGAGTGCTCAGAAGAAAAAAAAAAAGTTTAAGGAGAGAAAAAAAAAAGGAAGACAGAAGACATGCACATTGACCTTATTTAAGGCCTCGATTACCGGGGTTGTTCTGAACGAGTTTCCTGATGACCTGATCCAGCCCTGCACATTCATTACCCTTTTTATGTTAATGTTTATTAGATCTCTCACAGCCTCTAGTTGAGTGCAGGGATGGAGACTGAGAAGGAGCTTCAAAGTTCTTTGCCAGGATTCGATGACACAATAAACAGGCGTCCTTCTGCCTTTCCTGGTGTAAACTTAATGACTCAGATAGGATCCTGCTTCCCCTGTCTAATGAGGCTTAATTGGTGGACATTTGCGCAATTGGATAAAAATCACTCTTCAAATAGCAACAGCATAGCTAATAAGATATTCCACGTGTTCATCTGATCTTTGCCTCTTCTTTGAAAAAGACATTGCCCTTTGTCAATAGCCTGTCATTCATGCCTCCACTTCTTAATGGTTTGATGTTTGAAGCATAAATATTTTAACAGGCATCTGAGAGTAATACATAAAGTAATAACCCCAAACATAAGAAAAAAGAGTCAATCATGGATAGTTATTGTTTTCCAGTTATCAAAATCGTTATGTGTGCTATGCAAATACCAAGCTTGCAAGATAATATTTTGTCAAATCCATTATTAAAAACTCATGTAATAAAATCTATAATAAGAAGGATGGTGCCACTATGTTCATTATTGATGTGATGCTGAAATATTAAGGATTCCCCAAAGTGTTTTGTAGAGTGGGAGAGGATTGGCTCTGAAAGACAGCTACACCATAAATATTTGAGGGAGGCAAAATGCTCAACAGGAGATGACTTTGTGCCAGCACATTACTGGTTAGTCACAATCTATAGCCTCATGTACACTTAAACCATTATTGTGTCAGATGGAGATGAAATGCTTTCAGGGTGATCTGGTTTATAATTGCATGTGTATCTGCCCTGCATCATGTGCGTCCCATGCCTAACATAGCAGAAGTTTCTATGCCTTGTTATTTCCCAGCCCATTGTAGAAAGCATTGAAGTAGAGATCATTAAAGTAAACTTCTACAGAAGAGGTTCTCTAATTGATCCAAATACTATGTCTATTTTATTAATAACTAGGCTGTATGATGACTGAGCAGAATACAGATTAAACTGATGTCCAGACTGACACGTGTGAAATGATGGATCGTTAAAAATGCCCTTTTCTTAAATGCCCTTTGCAGTGTTTTAAACTCTGAAGAGACAACAAATAATTAAGTAGCTCACCAAAAAGGGAAAGTGGCAAAGGGGTAAAGAATACTTGTTTAAAAAAAACTATTAACTCTTAGTGACAAATCTCCTCATCTCAAAACAAGAATATCCTCTAACACCAAGAGCTTTAAAACCCTGAAACTATTTAACCTTTTTAAAGAAAGTAGTTCTCGTAAAAATCAACTTTAATTAACTTTAAGGTTGATATAACAAGATGTTTTTCTAAGCAATTTTGGACTAGTTCTATTGGTCTGTCCATTTTGGATATTCACAGAATTGGGAAACTAGAGCTAATGTTTCCATAACTAAAAAAAGGAAATATATAAAAGTTTTTTGTGCAATTAAATATATGTGGGTGATGTGGCAAAAATATAATATTGTGATAAATCAAGAGTATATGTGGTATATCATGGTATTTATAGTTTGAAACATCTCATCAGTTGGAGCTGCTAAGCGTAAGCCTGTAGAGTCTAACAAGATAAAGCCTGTAGAGATAAACAAACATCCTTTTTATTTAGGTGTGTTTAAACTTTTGACTGGTATGCTGTATGTTACTGTGTTCGTACGCGAATTGATGTGAATTTTCTCAATCATTTATTTTCAAATGTGTTCAAACAAATGCTGTATGAAAACTATGTAATACTTGCCATCAGTCCCAAAAGCTCAAGCACACATATAGACTGTATGATCCTGAAAAGGTTTTGTGGTTCTAGTTAGAAAACTGTAACCTGTGAAAACAATTGTCACGTCCTGTCTTGTCTTGCCCCGTTTGTCTCTGTTTTCCTCTGTTTTTCTTCCACTTCCATGTGCCTTTTTGTTGTCCTGTTCCATGTGCTTCTGTTTGTTTTGGTTTTTTGCTCCTCCTGTCTCCGCCCTCTTGACAGGCCCCTCACCTGTCCTTAGTTTGTAGCTCCGCCCCTCCCCAGGTGTTCCTTGTTAGTCCTTGTTCATTTATACTCCCTGTTGTTCCCTTTGTTCTTGCTTGGTGTTTTGTCTCCATGTCCGTTGTTTTTGTTACCCTGTTCCCTGTCTTTTCTTAGTGTCTTACTAGTGTCTTTTGTTTTTTGTGGTTTTGTTTTATTTGAGTCTATTAAAGACTTGCATTTACATCCTGCCTCCTCGTCCTGTCTCCACGTGACAACAATATAAAAAAGCTAAAAGAATAATAAAACATGGAGCAGTAGGTTGGCTTTATCCATTTTGATCTAGTTGGCTTGAAAGGCTGCATAATATTCAAAAAACTGAGGCAGATCCATCCTCTGTTTATCCTGTAGTCTTTGCATTCTACATAGCCTTCACCTCCCTGCTTTTCTGCTCTGGCCTTTTTTATTTAATCAAATCACATGGTGTTTTTTTTGACCATTTTAGAGAGCATGAAAGCATGTGGTACTTCAACTCATGGTGAATGGACTGAGAGAGAGGAGATTGAATCTGAACACACAGAAAGATTATTTTGTTCACTCTTGTTAAATTCAAAAGGAAAGACACACAGGATACCATTATGCAGTTAATTATTCTTGAAGTAAACATGAAAGAGGAGGAAGAGAGGGTGAGAGCATGATAACGACCAGGCAGAGATTTACACTGAGCCAAGTCGATGGCGAAGAAGACTAGGAGTCATGAATCTAAAATGAACGGGACATTACCTAAATGATCAAGACCAAAGGATTTAACAGATTGCTCTACCTGCTAATGCACCTTATTCCTCCTGGCACATTTGTCTCTCTGCCTTCTCCACTCAGTAAATAAGCATTAAGCCAAATGATGGTGCCTGCCTGGAAATATATGGGGGGCTTTCTCTTCTTTAACAAATGTATTTGTTAATGTGCACATGTGGAGGAGGGGTGCATATGCAAGTATTCAGAGTGGTGCATCCATGCTGTACTATGGTGTTATACTAACACACTAATAAAGTTTTGTGTTTTATATGTAAAGCACATGCACAGGCAGTCAACTGTACAATGTAAACCAAGAATTAAATCTTGCAGCAGAAAAACGATTCATGAGTGGTTTTGCCTGCTATTCTGACAACTCACCCCAAGAGTTATTGAGAATTAGAATTGCACTTACACTTTGACAGTTTTCAAGTGAACTGTCACTACTAGAATTAAGTACATCTCATACTGTACATTTCTATTCACGCTCTATCTGTGTCTTTCAGCCGATGAGCCCATTGATTTGTCTCTCTCCAGTAGGTGAGCAGTAAGAATTGTGTTATGAGATTGCATCATCTTGTAACAGAGAACAGGGCTGGAATTCCAACTAGGAATTTCAGACAGCTGAGAAAAGTGGTTGGGAGAGATTTTCTCCCTCTGGCATGCACTTTGAGCTTTATAACTTTGCAGGCTGTTTACCTGCACAAAAATCCACATAACATACAAAAGGAAGAGAAGAAAACAGAAAAGCATAACAAATTCATGTTAATCTAGTGTGCAAAATTCTGACACCAACCTTCATCTAAGTAATTGCCAGTCAAAACAAGCATTAAGTTAAAGAAATTTTTTTTGGGGCAGATCAGATGTAAAGTAATCTATATATACAGGGAATGGGAAAACACTTAAAATCAAGCTCCACTCTTGCTTCAGATCTGCAAAAGTTTCTGTCTATCCTTCCACTGTGAGAAGACAGCTCAACACTCTGGACTCAAAAGCATGTGTAGCTGTCAAGAAGGCCTTTCTAAGAGAATGAAAAAGAACACTTGCAAATCAAAGGAAGACGCTGCTGGTGTTCTCAGGACAATGGACTGAACTCCAGAGTTCAGACCTGAACATTGCTGAATGTTAATGTGATCGTGAGAAGCAAAAAATGTAACCAACTTCTAAGAGTGAACCTTGGAGGTGAGCCCTGGTGTCACTCCACCTCCACCCCTACCGCAAAATCTGCAGGAACTGTGATTCAAGCTGCATGGGAGGATTATCGCAGTACACCATTAGGAACCTCTGGAGCTCCATGCCGAGATGTGTGGCATGTTGCGTTAGCCCGACGCCATACTGAGAGACACTATTTCTGCATGTGTAAATATTGCCCATATTAGTCTAAATTTATTATCATTTATTGTTCCTGGTAACCTTTATCTTCCTTCTGAATAGCATTGCAATCTGACACTTCCTTCTGGGTGCAACTATTTTTGGATGATAAGTGTAAATGCAAAAGTAGGACAGTTTTTTCCTGATGGTAAAAAATTCTTTGTTGCCATTTTGACAGGAAATTAAATAAATGAAGAATGGTCTCTGACCACTGCACAATACTGTATATATGTTTATCAATCTGCCACTTATTATTAAGGGAGGCGACCTTGAGGCAGGCTGACAGGTTTGTAACATAATCTTCTATCCCGGACTAATCCATCACTGTAGTTTAGCACCACTATAGGCTACTAATCAGGTCTGCCAGGCAGGGACTGTTAAGGTAGAGCCCCATCAGCCCTAACCATCCACACATACACCTTAACAGCCTTTAATTCATTGATAAAATAGCCATTAAGAGAAAGAATAGAGTATTGATCTCGGTGCTGTCCGCAGCTCAGTTCTCAGTTACACCTCAGTTGTGTGATAGGGCGCTGACAGGGTAGAGCCCAATCAGGCCGGTGTATGCACATGCATGTGACTGTGTCTATGTGTGTGTGTGGGTGCACATGCATGAAAGAGAGTGAGAGAGGGTCATGGTAGTTTGTGCATTCCTTCACTCTGAAATGGGGGAATGTACCATTAGCAGGCTCAGCCCTAATTAATGGAGCAGGCAGTGGTAGAGGAGAGGTGCTGAGTGCTGCTGCTAATGTGATGTCACTGTGCATTAGGCTGATGGGCCTGCTCTCTCCACTGGGGAACGCCAAGGTGCTTCTCTGTCATAGACTGCTCTCATCACCATGCCGGCCCTAGGCAGGCCCATCTCCTGTCCCCTCCACAACACCTCAGAGAGAGTCCGATTCAATCACATCTGTTTCATTCAATTCCCCATATCTGCTTATGCCCGCTGATCAAATAAAACACCAATCAAACAAATCATCTCTGTCATCCGCAGTGGCTGAGTAATGGATGGAGCCATCAGGCAGCGCGGGCGGCACTCTCTGAGTTTGGTCTCGGCCCTATGCGTGCTGACCAGTGATGGTGACCGCTGAGGTTTGCGGCATGGTAATTGATTGTCAGAGAGGCGGATGGGAATCAGTCTTGATAAAGCAGACAGGACTGAGGGCAAATGCATAAGGAGAGGGTAGAAAAGGGAGCTAATCCAATCTGCAGCCCAAGCCTGCATTTGGGACCATGCAAACAGCTGCTTCCCTTGTTGTGTAACACATTACGGTACAAACCGAAAAAAAGGGAACGTTTGTGAACAGACTTAAAGCTGGCTTGACCAAGACTTTGCTACAAAATGCCAGAGAGTTGCTAAGATGTTCCTAGGTAAGTGCTATTTAATTGTGAAGTGGTTGCTAAGTTGTTGATAGATCATTACTCTGTTATCCCAGGTGGTTGCTAGGGTGCTGCTAAAATGTGGCTACAGTATTTAGGTGTTGTTAAGGTGTTACTAGGCCTGTTGCTAGACTGTTGCTGTAGTATTTAGGGTTTGTTAAGTTGTTGATAAAGTTTTGCTATAGTATCTAGAGGTTGTTATGCTGTTCCTAGGACATTACTCTGTTATTCCAGGTGGTTGATAGGGTGTTGCTAGGCTGTTGCTGTAGTATTTAGGTGTTGTTAAGGCATTGCTAGGCCATTATTCTGTTGCCCCCAGTGGTTACTGGGGTGTTGCTATACTGTTGCTACAGTATCTAGGGGTTGTTAAAATGCTGCTAACCTGTTGCTATATAATCTAGGCGTTGTTAAGGTGTTCCTAGGCCATTCCTCTGTTATCTCTGGTGATTGATAATGTGTTGCTAGACTGTTATTATAGTACCTAAGCGTGTTAAGGTGTTGCCAGCCCATTCTTCTGTTATCTCTGGGGATTGCTAAGGTGTTGTTAGATTCTTACTATAGTATCTAGGGGTTGGTAAGGTGTTGCTAGACTGTTACTACAGCATCTAGGGGATGTTAAGGTGTTGATAGGCCATTCCTCTATTATCGCAGCTGATTGTTAATGTCTTGCTTTTGCTGTAGTATCTAGGGGATGTTAAGGTGTCTTTTGTCAATAATTACTTTGTTGTTAAGGTGTTGCTGGTTAGGTGGGTG
Source organism: Semaprochilodus insignis (assembly GCA_034552555.1). NCBI lineage: Eukaryota > Metazoa > Chordata > Actinopteri > Characiformes > Prochilodontidae > Semaprochilodus > Semaprochilodus insignis. Next base: position 31,069,138 of record CM067479.1, read on the forward strand.
GTTGCAAAGATATTGAAAGGCCATTGCTATGGTATTATAGATGGCTGTCAATATGTTTGTATGTTTGTGCAATGTAAAGAACAGCTACTTTCAAATTATGTCAAAAACTGAAAAAATAAAAATTGAGATATATGTGTATTTATTTGTGTTTTATATGAACATATGTATATTTAAGTATGTATATGTGCTAGTAAGTAGGTGTGTAACTGTAACACAGTAGTAGTTTTACATAGTGCATTTCGATCATATAAATTATACATGAATTTAGTTGAACACTGCATGTACGTTCTTTCCAGCACCTTGGTATAAACTTTTCCCGGGGAAGTTGAGTATTGTGATGCCCCAGTAATTGGTACACACCTTCTGGTTCCCCACCTGGCTGTTTCTTGGGTTTTAGAGATAACATAAAAGTAAGGTAATGAGGAAGGAGATTACCTTTCTTTCCAGGAAGTATTTTGTTACATGATCCCATTACTGTTTGAAAGAAGTAATTAGTCTTTTATAATGGATTACTTTTTTTAAAGTAACTACTCCAACACTGGTGTTACCCATATTTCACCTACCTACTTGCCTGGACCACCCTTTCTAGTGTTAACTGAAAGGTCTGTGAACATTGTATAGATCCTCAAATCAATACAAGAAGAAGTAATGATAAGGATGGCAATGCAAGATATAACAGTAAGATCCACAGAGCGCAGTTGTACACGGTCGACCAAGCGTCATCAGATCAAGCTCTGTAAAACGTGCCTGAAACCATGTAAAACATCATCACTGGATAAGAGATGGTCCTGAAGATTTGAACTGTCGGCCTCATTTGACTGTCGGCCTCCTCGTTGCAACAGCTGTGAGCATGAGGAGTCACGTAAGGAGCATATCAGCCATGTTTCCTGGAAAGTGGGCTTGATCTGCCATTGGCTGCGTCTGCTCTTCTCATGTGCTGGTCTCTCTGAGATGGGCAGAGCTTTAGTGCACTTGCATCACCTAATCTAGTTTGATGGAAGCCCAGCAAAAAGCTTTTTCGAAACTGCAAGTAAGCATGCTTATGTCTCCTCATGTCAGTCAGGAAATATTGACCTGACTGAGGTGCTTTCAAGCACGGTGACAGCTGACTGCTTATTCTGGAAGGTACAACCCTGTGCAATGAGTTCAAAACACTGCAATATTGATATTACCACTGACCCACTTTGGAGAAAGTTGAGTAGCCCATAGATACCCATAAAGAACAGAGCATACTGATCATGTAGCAGTGATCATCTGCACAACATGGCAATACAGCCAGTATGACTCAAAAAATGCTACTTTAAAAGGTTTAAATAATGTTGCTTATGATTATGCATGAATACACAGAGATCCACATACTCACTCCTTGGCATGCTGTATGTTTGGCTGCTTGTGATGTTGGCTGTGGAGTCGATTTCTGCAAGGTCTTAAGCTCTGTTAAGAGATTGTTCCCTGAAGCTACGTCTGTAACACACACCTGGCACGATGGTGCAGGCAGGATACACTTCAACCCTCTCCTGCTCCAGCTCAGCTGCATCTCTCATAGCTGGCCAAAGAGCGATGTTATGTTTCTACCCTGGGCATGTTACACAAATCTCTGATTCATTCTTATCCAATGCTTCAAAGCATTTAGCCTCCCAATTAAAGGAGACCAGAATGTTGAATGCCACTCAGAGTGCCTTCCTGCTAGCGCACTAAGGCATGTATTATGACTCAGGGGAAAATGAGTGTTTTCATGGCTGCAGCAAAGAGCTACCTTAGCCAAACTCTAGCTGGCACTGGATTACATATTAAAAACTGAATGTTTTTAAGAGATGAAAAATGGCATGTCTTTTGTGCACTCAGACCTGCTCACTGTTCCATGACTGGTGTGCTAGATCTACTTCTGATCAAATTCTTCATTTGGGAACTCAATATTGAGTATGTTCTTACTTAAAAGCTCCAAAATAGTTCTTGGCTTGGAGGTACCTTTCACTTGTGCAGATCCTTTGCATCATGCAGAGGTTCTTTGAACTGTAAAAAGGTTCCACAGAACAGGTTTAAACAAATGGAGAATGCAAGACAATCTTCCCTCCAAAGAATTCTACAAAAGAGCATTTTTTAAATGCTATTGAACTTTAAGTGGATTCTCTATTAAATGTGAAGTCATAACGCAGCATAAACACAAGCTGCATTCTGAAGGGGCGCTGTAGCAGCAGCCAAACCTGGCAAAGCTTGACTTGTACTGCCAGCATGCTTTTATCTGCTCAACTGTCATATTACATCAGCAGACTGACAAGCCTCTCTACCGTCCACAGTTGTTCCAGTGGCTCCAGTGGATCCCATTTACAGTCGTACACAGAACACCACCCTGTATTTACATGTGTTTAGTTTGTAGGGGAGGCCGGGGCATTTTGTCTCACTTTTTATATATTTTGGAATGAGTAGATCTTAATGTTACAAGTTACATGCCAAAAGAAGTTTTAGGGTTATATTTCAAATTAATTCCATTTTTTTTTACATATTATTTCAGTACAGACTTACATGGCATGTGATAAGTTGCTGCATCAGTGGATAAGTTGTCACACTATGTGGGGTAAGACATCACACTGGATTCACTGGATAACAAATAAAAGTAATCAATTCATTGTTTTTACCTTACATTTTTTTATTTTAAACTAAATAAATGCCACTCATGAAAAAAGCTTAATTAATCATTAATCATTAATCACTAATCATTAATCATGAATCGCTGGGTCAGTCTACTGTGAAAACAGTCTACAACAACTGGAAAACCATTTCAGATCTTTCAAGTAAATCATTTTGAGCAAATGAATGATCAAACAAATGAATATAATTGTGTTATGGGACAACCTGCCCCACAATCACTGTGACAACCTGCCCCAAAACTGACATGTTTGCTAAAATTTGCTCTATTATAAGTAAGCTTAGTGCAGGACATTAGTAAAAGTACAAGACACTTTATTCTCTCATTCAAGGTATAAACACAAAGATTTTAAATAGAGAAAAATCATTAAAAATTATTATATATCTATACTTCCCAGACAGGATATGACATCATACCAAGTAGATGCATAGAACTAGGGCGCATCCAAATTGCACACTTAATATTAATACTAACCAGTTTTTGAGTAAGTAGTATAGTACAGTTACGAATGCTCTCAGAGTCCAGCTTGATATGATGTAAGCCTCGTCACTTCTTGTTAATAAGAAATGATGTAATATGCTAAGATTTTATATACTAAACTGCTAAACTAAACTATTACGGTCAGTACAGAGCATATACTGTGTAGTATTAGTGTGTAGTACACAGTTGAGATGCAGTCCTAGTACTCCACTGTAAATTCTAAAACATGTTGTCACTGTGGCCTTATTTTCCCTCTACAATGTTGTTGACTAAACTTAGTTAATCAAAACAAGTATCACTGTTAGCATTTCAAGTATTTCAAGTAGCATCTTATGGAAATATTACCACTCACCCAAAATGCATGCCCCCTCTCTCCCCTACATGTGTTGGCCATTGAATATACTGATAGCCTATACCTGACACTGATGCTCTTGACTCAGTACTTGATATCTGTATAAAGCATCTGTAGATAATCACCAGAGGACTCCCAGAGTGATTGGATACCTTTTTGTGGCACCTTTATTTTAAAGTGCACGTACAAACATGACTTTAAAGGCTTTCAATTCTTCCATCAGCAACACCCCCCGACCCCAGTTCTGTAAAGGCTTCCCAGTTCCCTGTGACACATTTAAGTGGTAAAATCTTGAAACCACATGCCACTGCGCTATGGCTTGCTAGCCAAGTAGCCGGTAGGGCCTCAGAGAGGCAGCTTTACTGACACAGCCAGCCCTCACTCTGTTGTTTGTGTGTGAGCCTGTGTGACTTCTGGTCTACGTCCAAGCAGGGCCTGGATCAGGGCGGCCTGCTCGGTGTTAATTGTTGCGGCAACTGTTGCTTCGTGCCACGCTCCCCGTGATGCCGCTCCAAATTCTAGCAAAATGCAATTAATGCGGAGCGGCGGGATATTAAAAGCCATATTTGTCACTGTCGGCATCAGAGCAGTGCCTGATTGCCGAGCTGATTGGAGGAGACGCTCGTGCGGTTCCAACTCCTCTTCAGCCCGTGGCAGACAGAGCCTACGCGCCAACACTGCTCGCGCCACTTCACCTGCTACGCTCTCCGCAGTCCTGGAACACAGCGGAAAATCTGTGTGTCTAATAAATCACCGCCACTCCCGCTTTCTCGTTCGTCCTCGAGACATAACCAGGTAGAGCTGTGCTCCATCACGGGGGCATCCTCTCTCCCGTTGATCCTGCTCGCCGCTTGTCTTGACGTGGATGGTCTCGGGCACTCTCTCCGTCTCCGCGCGCGTTATGAGTTATAAACAGCAGCCGGAGCAGTGCTTAACCACCTGCTCTAAGCTGGAGCGCGAGCGCAATAAATCTGCATGCGCACTGGGGAGTGCAGAGGAGCCCGTCTCCGCGCTCCGGTGCGCAGGTTTACCATGTTTTTTCCTTCGCAGAGGAAGACAGGAGGAATTGGCCGCGCGTTCACACGTTATTGAACACAAATCACAGCTGGTCGAGCTGCGGCAGGCAGATGCTGGTGGAGGGGGTGTGTGAGAGTGGTGGGGAGGCATCATTTAAGATGATGCGCAGTGATGGTCGAGAGCGTGTGATGGATTCCCTTCAGTTTGTTTTATCTGCTGTTTTTACAGGACTCACTCGGGTGCACGTGAAGCCGGACAGGCAGCGTGTGAGTGGGTGTGTGCGTGAGAGAGAGAGAGAGAGAGAAGAAGAACAGGAAGAGGAAAGGAAATGGGGGTACCATAGAAGACAGAAGAAAGAGAGCGAGTACACAAAGAATTTTAGGAGAGAGAGAGAATATGAATGAAAAAGGATTTAGGAAGAGAAACTGAGAGATGAGTTGAGAAAAGTAGAGAGTGAAAGAAAGAAGGTGAGAAAGAGGTTGGAGGAGACTGGGTAGAGAGAAATATTAAAAAAGGGAAAACTGTGAAAGAGATGAGAAAATTGATGAGAAAAAAGTGATAGAAAGAATGGGAAAGATAAAAAACTGAGCAGTAGGTGATGGATGAAATGGAGAGAGAGAGACTGAGATTTGCAGATATAGAGAATAGGTGTTAGAGAGGGAGTGCGGGAGAGGGACTGCAGAGAGAGAAAGAGAATTTTAGGTAAGAGTATGGGGAAAGATTGGGGGAAAGAGAGGTGAAAAAAGAAGAGATTGAAAGATAGAAGGTGAGAGAAAGAGAGAGGGAAACGAGTAGAGAGATAGTGAATGGAAAAAGGGAAAATGGCAAATGAGATGAGAAAAGGAGACAACAAGATATAGTAGAGCAGGGAGAGAGATTGGGTGATAGAGAGCAAAAATTGGGGATAGAGGGAGACTGGGGAGAGAGAAACTGGTCTATAGAGAGAAGGAGAGACATTAAGAGAGATTAGGGAGCGAGAGAATGTGAAGAGGGAAAAAGACTGGGAAAGGAAAAAGAGAGAGAGATAAGAAAAGGAGAGAGTGAGAGAAAGAATGTGTGAGAGAGAAGAATGAGCGGTAGGTAAAAGAAGAGGGCGTGGGGAGAGATTTGCTGATAGAGAGCCAGATTTGGGGATAGAGGGAGATTGAAGAGAGAGAGAGAGAAATTGGGCTATATAGAGAGACAGACAGAGAGGGAGAGAGAGATTAGGGAGCAAGAGAATGTGAAAAGAGGAAAAGACTGGGAAAGCGAAAGTGAGAGAGAGATGAGAAAAAGAGAGAGCAAGAGAAAGAATGTGTGAGAGAGAAGAATGAGTAATAGGTGAAGGAGGAGAGTGAGAGACAGAGAGAGGTGGGAGTGAAAGGCAGGATGGTCCACCTGCAGTCACATTTGATGCAATCTGTTAAACAGATGGACATAGAGAATTAGGTGCACACTCACGATCTCACAGTGCTGTCTCAAATTTCCTCAGGAGATGTGTGTGGGGAAAGCTGTAGGTATCTTGGCTTAAAAAGTGAGAATAAGAAGTTTTTTCAGGTGTTCTCACACCTGGAGTATCCTCCCTTCTGTCTCGCAGCACGCTGCATTTCTACGGAATTAACAGACTGACTTACCAAAGTGCGTAGTGCAGTGTCTGTATTGTGAGCACATGTAGAAGGTTTGTGAAACAGCTGGTATCAGTAGTGTTGATAGTATGACTACAGTAGTCTGAGTGTGACCTGCAGATGGCGGTGCCTACACTAGGGGGCAACATCATTCTGCACTTGTGTACCACAGATCACCAGGCTTCTTTCGCCGAATGGCAGGCCCTCGCACTAATAAATAATTTAGACACATTCGTGACTTTCTCCCACTAATTTCTCGTTGCTTACATTTTCTAAAATGTCATCTGCAGCTTTTTGGTCCTCTGTTTGATGGGAGTGACTTTCTTTAACCTGGGTTTATGTAAGTGTGTATGTGTGTGTGAGAGAGTGTGTGCGCTGGGGTGTTGGAGTGTGTGTTGCTTTCTGCAGCGGAGGAGAGTGAGGGAGTGGAGGAACAGAATATATAAAAGGGAATAACAAATCAATGCCATTTGTATATTTTGTTCCTATTATTTGTGAAAGAGGCTGAGCGCCCGAGCTGAGAGGAAGGCTGTTTGATATTCACCTCACAGTTTTCCTTCCACACAAACAGACAGTGGGTAAAGACAAAAAGAGAAAAAAAGAGAGAGAAAGAAAGAAAGAAAGTAAATTTGGGTTTAGTGGGTGAATTTGTGAAAGAACTGAACTATGAGACAAATGACAGTAGAGCCTAAAAAGAGAACACATACGGAGCTCATACAGATGAGGGCCGTTCAGAGTCCAGTTGACTCACCATAGTCTAATCTTTTGGGTTGTCGAAGGCACTAAGAGCATCACTACATCCTCTGAAGGCAGGAAAGGTGCAAAGCAAAAGAATGCAGAGAGAGAGAGAGAGAGAGAGAGAGAGCAGATAGGAGAGTAGATTACTCTCGACTGTCCTGTGCTATTCTTCATTTTAAGCAGCTTGTTGACCTTTGCAGTCAAGCCTGTAGGTGTAGTTTAGCTTCTGCTGCAGAGCCCGCAGTAATTTAGGTGGCAACTGAAGCACAGAGAACAGAAGAGTGAGAGAGAGAAAGAGAGAGAGAGAGTAAGAGTGTGCATGTGTGTCCATGCACGGTGGTGGGCCGTGCAAAGCGTGGGCCACTGACCATCTCGAAATGATTGCCTCTCATAAGAACCTGTTTTATATGGCTTAGATTTACGGTCCGGCGCTGGCTGCAGGTGCGTCAGGAGATCGCCTCAGAATAGCTGGAGCAGGAGGTAAAACTGCTGTTAAAAGCCATTCTCCACCATCAAAGCTAAATATATAAAAGATACAGTGCAGCTGCTCAACTACTCAACCAAATATAGATGAAAAAAAAGAAAAAGAAAAAGGCAGGCATATGTTGACAGCGGCAGCTCATGGGCAAGTGGTGACAGCATGGCGACAAGCATCTTTTATCAGTGACATTATTGCTATGCCATAATAATAACAGTGCCGAAAGTACGACAGAGATAAACTGCAATGTTTTGCCGTTGGAACACTGATTGCAGGTTGCAACTCTGCCAATGATACAGCTCCAAAGAAGACAATCAAAACCTGGTAGGAACAGGTGGGCAAATAACTGATCAAAAGAAAAAAAAGAAAAAAAAAGCTCTTGACATTGAATATAAGTGCTTACTTAGAAAATCAGCAGTGTATAGCCCTCTGCCTCAGTGTTTGATGTCTCATCACCCTGCTACTATTCCTTTAGCTGGTGCCACTGCCGCTGCACTATTTAAGTCTATTCTGTCCTAAATTATAATATGAAAAAAGGCATTATTTCTCGTCAGCAAACCCCTCAATTGGGAACAGATGTTCCTCCCTCCCCAGGAAATGACTCGCTCCTTAGTGACAGAGGGTGGCGGCCGCGCTTTATTAAACATATAAAAAAGCCTCTTAAACGATGTGATTCAGAGGAAATATAGGCTGATATTCATTCTTTCAATTTGAGGAGTGCAAGTGCTGCTGAAATAATTACAGAGAGAGAAAGAGAGAGAGAGTGGGGAGCGTGAGCACGGTGGCCCTCCACATGCTGGGAAAAATCATGCTTTACACTGAGCTGCCTGGCAAGGTGCTGCTTCAGCCAGTGGGCAGTGGAGTGAACACTTTCTACCGCAAACAAGCACCCCCACTCCCCACACAAACACTAAAACAACGTATTGGAATTTGGTGCCGTCTCAGTGCACTTCATTACGGTATGCGTCACACAACCATTAAGTTTGACACTAATGATTTAAAGTCATTATAACTTCCGATATAACAACCGGGAATTTATATTCTAATAACTGCATGTAAGCCAACTGCTGAAGAGATGAAGCTTTATGGTCCATACTGGGGTTTTAAATAGAGGTCATGACTTCCACTTTATTGTCACTGTGGTATAATGTAGATGTCAGTGAAGATATCTGTATGGTTTTTTGATGGGCAGGAGGACAGGAAAGCAGAAGTATACCCACATACAAATTTGATTCTTTATTTAAGGATATGTTACTGTGCAAAGGTTTTACCCACCTGAGGACATTTTATATTAAAAAAGTGATTCAATCAGGCAGTAAGTGTGTAATATTAATATAACGAGTGATGATTTTATGCATGTCAATGTGTTTGTTTAACCATTTGCAAATGTCTCATTGAGGAAGCCCAATATAGTTCATAGGATTCCTTCTTTTAATTCATTGGGTGAATGGTGATGGATTTGATCAAATACATGTAATAGCTGAGGGTACTGAGGGAAAATCTAAAACCATAATCAACAATTCATAACTGCCTAAAAAAGTGACTTTTTAATTTTTACTTTTCTGTAGGTTTTAAACACATCAGCTGTCATTTTCAAATTCATGGTGATTGGACCATCAGAAATGCTCTAAAATTTCTTGAAATAATATCTCTTGGAGATATTTGTGATGATATCAAATGTATCAATTGCTTTATTGAAGATTTTTTTTACTTTTTACTGTATTCATGTTTATCACTTGATCTAATGATCTAAAGATACATGGTATTTGTATGTGCAGAAACACATTTCCTGCCCAGATGGCTCCATACGATACAGTACAGCATGGTATGTTTATGTTGTCACTGTCATATATCGAAACCGATATATAAAACTGTATCCAGTGAGGAGTACAAAATTCATGTTTTTTACAAGAGGGAAAAGCATCACAAAATTCAACATAATGCTCAACAAAAGATATGTGATCATTACATACATAAACACTGATCAAACTATTTACAAATCTCTGTCTGACATTAAAGGAACATGTCATTGTATTTGTGGCTTTATTAGAGAAGGAAAAAACTTTCTTAAATTTCAATATAAGTTCAATATAACGTAATACAAGTAATTTTGGATCATGTTTTATTGATTGTTTTGTCATGAAAGTTCTGTCATAAAAAAAACTCTCCTGTACCTTCAAAAATATCCTATACCTTTGTAAAAGCTGTGTAAAAATGTAAAAGCTAGAAGGCCGGGCCAGTGTCTACACCTAAATAACTTTCCTTATGTTCCTTTAGTTGTGATGTGTAAACTATCTCTGTGAGCTGATCATCTCTGTTTATTGTGGATCTATATTCTTGCTTTTAATGTAAAAATATTCTGTCTTGTTCCACATCTCAGTATCAGATTACTACTGCATTATTTGGCTTTTATGCAGTGTGATTTATTGAATGCAACTTGCACAAATCAGTGGATGTTGGAAATGTCTTCACTCATTTCAAAAGAAACCCCAAGACAAACAAAACCTGATTGCCACTTATTTTGATTTGAGGAACTGAAACAGATTTTCAGCGGGCATGGTTCTCATTAGCATAGAAATGAATATGATGACAGATAATGAATATATGCTTCTTGATGCTCCACAGCCAAGTGAGAAAGATCAACTTTAGAAATGCAGAAGAAAAGACCAGACAGAAGAAGAACAGAGATAGAAGAGGAAAGCAACATTTGTTTTTTTTTCCCTTGCCACAGTGCCCATTAGCATACATAGAGAGGGTTCTTTGAAAGCTAGGCCGGGAGAGTAGAGGACAGACTCAAGGTCAGCTTCAGAGAGAGACACACACGCAGACTACCAGACTACCATCATCGCTCGCTGCCCGTTCCTGCAGCAAAAACACAACACCCAGGTCCCACTTAACGTCCGCACTACATAGCTGTCCCTTTTCTACCATGTATGTTTTGACCACAGCCTTCAATGCTTTTTAGAGTTTTATATCATCACTATTTATCAATGCTTATCGTGCACCCACAGTTAATTGCTGAATAGTATCTCAGGTTTACTGTCAACTCTTAAACAGTCTGATGAAAATAAGGTTATTAGTATGTTCTGAAAAGCGAGTCTAGAAGCCATTTGAAAGCTGTTTGCTCCCCCTTTTTCCCTCTGAGCTTGTGAGAGTCATGCCAAAAACCACAAATTGTTTGAAACCACAATCACAGCTTTTAAGACAATTAATCTGCCATCCCAGAATGCTGGGTATTAACACTGAGGGTATGGAAGAAGGTGGGAAAATATTTTTAACATCATATTCATAGGCAGAACTCTCAGTATAAAAATCAAAACTTGTGGTTATGGTCTACAGGGAAGAAGACTTGTATGTTAGGACAGTAGAGACTTAAACAAAATTATTTAATTAGGGGTTTCAAATGATTAAAGCTAATTAATTGTCAATAATGACATGTTTTTGTAGTTAATTTTGATTAATTACACTGGTCTAATTATTAAGATATTGTTCTGGCTACAGTTTAATTATTATCAGGCTTTCACAATGTTTAACACATTTCTCACAGTAAAATACTCCATATTCATATTAGAACATATTCATCAGTTTATTGTGAAATCAACTCATCTTAAAATACTTCCTGTAATAACATAGCAAATTCCTGTGAGGTTGATGTTGAACTGTACTGCACTGTATTATGGGATATGACCAGGAATTGAATGGAACATGCATTCAAAATATATATTCAGAATTCCTTTAGGAGAATACTTATAGAATATTTAAATTCCCACTAAATAAAAAAACCCAATCTTTAACAGAAACACCATCAGTGCTAGCAGTAGCAAACATACTCTTTAGACAAACCTAAAGATGACCTCAGATAACAGCTTCTTTACAAACACTGACGTAACTGCTAAAGCCTGAGTATACACATAAGTCAAAGTGATGAGACACTTACTTCTTTATTACTGAGCTCTTTTGAGTGATTATCAAACTAATAATCTCCTCAGTGTAGGACAGGTTCACGGGTGATAATCTTACCATTGGTGTTGTACTGGACTCTTGCTGAGGAGACTGTAGGACTAAAGCAAGCAATGAGAGAGAAAGAAATTGAGAATATTATATATAAACAGACAAATTACAGAAAGAAAACTCCATGTGTGAAGAGACGAATTCTAATGTATTCTTGTGTTATACAGTGTTTTAGATTTCAACTATCACTACTAAGTAGTTTTTCCAACTCTATATAACATTTAAAATGGTGTAAATATTTTAATGGAAAAAAAAGTGTTTTTATTCTAATTGTTCAGATGGTTTGGGATTTTAAAAACCTTTACATATTTTTACATATTTATAGGTCTATTAAACTTAAAAGTCAATTTTTATATGTTGTCGCTGTCCAAATAAACATTTTGTCCCCCTTTAAAAAATTTTTTTGGTATTATTTGAATATGGCAGCTGTTAACATTGTGTGGATATGTGACAGATATGTGACAGATACGTGACAGTAATCTTGTTGTCCAGATGACTGTAGAGTCACCGTATAAAGGTACATTTTTACTGTTATGTAACATACACACTCTACAAAAATGTAATTATTACCTTTATTTAACATTAGTTTAAATCATGTGGGTGTGGACATAAAAGTCACTTAATTTCTGATTGATTTCTGTTATTCTGTTGTGTTATTGTGTTATGTTTTGATGCCACTTTCAATACAAAATGCCCCAACATGTCTTTGGCTGTGCCTGTAAAGCATAGAAGCAAAGGCGTTATGTTGCAGTGGTATGTAACACATCTGCAAGCATAGGGTTGCATTTTCAGCTCTCCTCCTTTTTTTATGTCTGTGAAACTGTGTTGAATGTTAGGTGCCTGCCGGTTCTTTCCATGTATTTCCCTTCTGCATACATGAAAAAGCAAGCCCAGACATAGTGATACAAAGATGGTATAGTACATAGAATTTGTTACTTGGGGCCAGGGAAAACCTGAACTGATCTACAAGCTAAATACTCCAGATGATTCTGTTCGGAATCTGATTTATAAGATTGCAACTCCCAATACTGAAATGAATGTCAGCCTACTGCACTTAGCCCATGTGAATAGCTCCATGCTTCGGGAGCTGCAGTCTCTCCAGCTATGGTTGCTGCGGAGGAAATATAGGCTGTTTCATTAGACTGCCAGTCGTTTGTATCTATTTGCATTCAGCAGACACCTTTATCTGTCACCAGCCTTTAGACCTAATTGAATTACTCTGCACTTATTTATGCCACTTTAAACAGGTCACTTTAAGTTTGCATCATCTTGAGAAGAGGATAAGAACTCACATTTATAACTTACATACATACACAAAAAGCAGTCTGATCTCTAAGGGGATTTATAATTTGCTAATAATGTGCTTTAACCACATCAAACATTCACTGATTAATTTACTAATTATTGTTAATTGGGTAACATTAACTAGTAGTCTAGGAGTCTAATGATTAGAATAAAATTAATAAGTGATATCTAATTTATCTAGTTATCTATTTAGTAGGGCCCTAGAAATCTTTTCTTTGCAAATTAAAACTTATTCCAATCTTGCAAATGCTTAACTTACTATTTGTCTGTCAAAATTAGAAAGTTGTTTATCTGGATAGTGGACTACAATAAGTAGTGGTTTATTGGTTAACCATTTCCAAACTGGTTCTAATGGAAGGTCAGTATTATTTCCAGTTATTATCCAATAGCTTGTATAGCTAATCAGTGCTTCATTATGGTAAATCAAGGATTCTGATGGGGTGATGGAATTCATTCGATGACTGGAGGCCTCCAACAGAAATCATTTATTGTTACATTTTCTTTTATTTATGTTTATTTGTTGTTAGAAGGATAAATGTAATATTTTCACAAGCAAAATACTGATGAGATTAAAGGAAAGGTTTAACAATATTTTTTGTGTGTGTGTTTTTTTTATTAGGCAGCTTAGTAAAGTGGCACAGATAGAACATTTTTAAACATTTGAGCTAGAATTAAAACTACCTTACCGTCCACATAATGTCTTACTTTGTAGTACCCCTACAGCACTATGCAGATGTCACGGTTGTTTTTTACCAAGGCTTAGCAACTGTAGGACAGTTAACTAGTAGCTGCTATGAAATGAGGTGTAGCTTTCCAGTCTCTATAAACAGTAAGCAGAACAAGTTTACAATGGCTGCCTCACTGTTCACCCATGTGGAGACATTTATTTTTGGTTTTATAATCTATATGACTTATACAAGTAAGTCATGAATTGATGTGTCTGCGCAAAGCAATTGAAGATCTGCATGTATTTTGAGAGAGTTGAGAGATGACATACTGTAAACTGTGAACACACTGCTGTCTCCTCCTTCATGTACAAACCCCACATTTGTAAAAGAGGACGGTAAAAGGAGCCGTTTCCAAAATTGTAGACTGTTACATAACAGCCCTGACTTCACCAAAAATACACCCAAAAATGTACCCTTACAAACTCAAGTTCCTGTGCAGCAGAAACAACGACAAATGACAGATCAGGAGTATGGTAGAATATACGTGTAGAAATCTACCTTTTCAGGGTGTGAAGAGGGTGTCGACACTTTTCATACCCTTTAAAATCATCTCTTAGCGGGCATAAATGATATTCATCTTCAACAAGGCTGAAATAGGCTTCCTGTGTGCCAGCTTCTTAATCAAATGTTCCACCTTAGATACTACAGCTTGTACGGATGCTGGCAGACTATGTCTGGGCTAAAAGGAAGACGTTCAAACTTTTCATACCGTTTTATAGAATTCTGAATAAGCATAGTTGTGTTCATCTTTAAACGAGGCTGAAATTGACTTCCTATTGGCCAGCTTCTTAATCGAATATTCCATTCCACCATAAAAGGCATGGCACTATTTAAGGTGGGACAGAAAAATCACAAAACAAGCTGGCAAACAGCAAGCAAACTAAAGTGACTCCCTTGTTTTATTTCCTTGCCTGTGTCCATTTCTACATGTTGCTTCTAAACCAGTCAATCAGAACAGAGCTCATCAATATATTCAAGAGTGCTCCGTACTGTATTAGGCAACACTGCTCATTCTATTCTAGCGCCAAAAATGCATTCTGTGGCAGCCTATATAATCAAGTTTGCTCGCAATGTTTGTCTAGCATCTCTTGCTATAAACTACAGAAGCAGACATTAGACATCTAACATATCTTGGCTGATCAACTGATATATATCAAGTGATAGTTTATGTTAATTAGATTTTTTACCAAACTATTCCTTCAATGGTTTTGAACAATGTACATAGGTTCCTAAGACTTTTTCACAATACCAGATATGTGAGAAAGACACATTGCAGATACACTGAAAATTCTAAAATTAAATGTGAAAAATGAATAAGTGGAAGGAGAAGAGAAGTTTTTAAAACCTGCCATGTTCTGGCCATCCAAAAGAGAAGAGGATAAGAACTCACATTTATAACTTACATATATACACAAAAAGCAATCTGACCTCTAAGGGAATTATTAATTTGCTAATAACCTGCTTTAACCACATCAAACATTTGATTTTTGATTAGTTTACTAATTATCATTAATTGATTAACATTAACTAGTAGTCTAGGAGTCTAATGATTATAATACAATTAATAAATGATATATAATTTATATAGTTATCTATTCAGTAGGGCCCTAGAAACCTATTCTTTGCAAATTAAAACTTCTAATTCTAATCTTGCAAATGCTTAACTTACTATTTGTCTGTCAAAATTAGTTGCTTATCTGGATAGTGGACTACAATAAGTATTTACTGGTTTATTGGTTATTGGTTGATTGGTTAACCAATTTCCAAATTGGTGGTCAGTGGAAGTCAGTATTATTTACTATGGTGGCCGAGAAGTGCAAAACAAATTAACATTTCAGAAAACAAAATTACAAAAATAAAAACTTACACACAAAAAAAAACAGTTTTACAAGCTGCGAATTGTGACAGAAAGGGTGGGTCTAACACACAGGAAATGTTTGTTGCGGACCCTTGTCAATCAAACTGTTTCGAAGAAAGAGACGAACAGGCAATGTCTAAACCACTTGGAGTTGGAAATGTTAACCAAAGTAAGTGGGCTGTAACGTTAGCGATAGTGGATATCCAGTGGTTTATAACCAACTCCAAGTAGTTTAGATGTCGCCTGTTTGTCTCTTTCTTCTGTCTGCTCTTTTAAAAACTCTAAAGACCTTCCACAGGAAAAACAAAAGCATTCCAGCTGGCTAAAACACATGCCACAAAATAGACAAAACATACTTTAGCGTTGTCACCATCCCAAACTCCACTCACTCTACCACCGCCAAACAGTTTGATTGACAAGGGTCTGCAACAAGCACTTCCTGTGTGTTAGACCTACCTTTTCTGTCAGAATTCGCAGTTTGTAAAATTGTTTTTACTTTTGTAATTTTGTTTTCTGAAATGTAATTTGTTTTGCCCTTGTAAAATTGTTTTTGCTTTTGTTTTTTTATTTTCTTGAATGTAATTTATTTACGTTTGTAAATTTGTTTTTATTTTTGTAATTTTGCACTTCTCGGTCACCGTAATTTACAGTTATCCTCCAATACCTTGTATGGATGATATGAATCCAACAAGCCTGGTTAAGCACCAGTTGTGCAAACTCATACACTCCATGACAAAAAGACATCAAGCTGTCATCCAAATGAGCACTGTGAGAGATTCACTGTATAATGGTAAAGAACTGGCAGCAGCGTTGCCAGAAAGTTACTGTAAAGGAACAGTCCTATTGTTGCAGCAAAGTACAGTTTGTGTATTTTTAAATACAAGATATATCTGTAAATTATGTTAATACAGCTAATTCGTAATAGTTCATCCACATTACCAGATGTACAATAGAACATCTATATGATTCAACAAAATACATACAATAGGCAATATTTTAGAGGAGATTCGATGCAAGATGAAGCTGGGGCTTAGAAGACTACCAAAACTGTCACCTTCAGACAAACAATACTTAATGCTTATAGAAGAAAATCACTCCACTCTTTCCTCAGACCAGGCGATTTGAGATTTTTCCATCTGTCCTTTCACTGCGTGAAGACAACTCAACACTATCAAATGGTGTGTAGCTGTCATGATAGCGTTACTGAAAAAAAAGGAAATATAAAAAGAAGAGAATTTAATGAATTAGCTAAAGAAGCTGATGAGTGGCCATTGCAAAGGTGTGGAGACAAAATCTCAGATTTCTTTGAAAAACTGAAATCAAGCCATCAAACAAGAAAAAAAGAAAGTCACCTTGTTCTAGTTTATGTTCCACCTTAAACAGCACAGCAGTTACACTCTGGCACCTGTACAGACATCTGAATTTAACTGCTACATAATTTTAGGAGAAATGAGAATAAAAAGCTAACTGACTCATTTACAATCAGCTAACCTGGGCTGCACCACTTAAGGTGGCGGCTACTGGTCCCTGGCCCCTAGCCCCCAATGCTGCAAATATACACTCAGATATGAAATTTATACTTCCTCTGTTTGTGAGTTTATACTATTAGTTTACAGCAACTGGTCCCTCCATGTAAACTGTAAATGAAGTCATTGAAAAGGCAGTCTTTTGTACAGTACTGTATATGATTATTACTAAAGGTTTGTTGATTTGTTGATAATTATCAGTGGCAGCCACACAATTAATAAATACAATTTGTGATGAGGAGCTAGAAATGGATTCATTGAGAAGTAAAGGTGACAAAATGAACATTTTCCTTTTAGCCAGTGAAGGCTAGACACACAGCACAAGGTGTTTTACCGGTACATATAAGCTGAAACTCTGCAGCAACACAGTGTGCGTTTGTGGTGGAACTCAACGCTTTGCTTCAGCTCAGAGCCACAAACTAGAGCCATGGTAAGCTCTGATGTTATGGAAATCATTAGTGCTCATGTTTATGTTTAAAAAATGACTTGCTTTCAGTATTTACAGGTACATTTTGCTTCTATTTCCAAATTAAAAAAATATTGCTAATAATATTCATAAATAAGTAACTTCAACAGCATTGTTTTGTTTTACAACCAACTGGCCAAAGAATACAGCCAGGGCAGATATATAAGGTAGCAGCTGCCCTCTTTGTAGTGCTCACAACCCCAATTACCACTCCAATTCTGCATCGCACTAAAATATGACGCAAATTTGTATTAGCCACAAAGTAAGTATCTATTCTTTACAATGGGCAGAAAAATCCTGCAAATGAAGGTATAAGTTAAATAAATTAATTCAGTGTCATGCTACTTATTCACACAACCAATCAGATGCCGGAATTAAAGACATGCCTCTGTGTGAGTGCAAGCTGCTGTCCAAAAATGGTGTGAATATGGCCATGGTTTGGGGAGGGAGTACAGGGGGAAACAGCAGTCTCTCTGTGTAAAGTGAGGAACTGAATTTCATATATCATAACATTATTACATACACAGCAGGTCAGAAGTAGTTTAGTGACACCTCTACCTGCCACTCTTTTGCCACCCCAGCACAACTTTTAGATCCGCCTTTGGATGAAACTACAGCAATTACTTGTTGTAGTCAGTGCTGTATCTCTAATATCCACACAAACACACACACATACATGCGTCTCAGCATCTTTTTGTATCGTTCTGTCCCAGCAGGCACCAAGTACAAGCTCACAAACGAACCAAATATGGACCTTCTTCTGCTCTTCCGCATATACTGTGTGTATCATGCTGTTACTGTAATCTGAGTATAAATAAACTCTGACAATAAAAGGCTGTATTTAGGGAATAGTTGTGTCTGCAGATGTTAACAATGCTTCACCGTGATGTGAATGCACAACAAGGTCTTGTTCTTCTGCGGAGTGGGATGGCCTCCTTCAACACAATAAGTTCCCAAGCTGTACTAAATCACACAGAGAGAAGGAGTAGCGCAACATCAAACTAAAACCACTTAGTGCCTCGTGCTGTAAACATCAAAGTTCACTTATAATTAAAAGTTTTGATGTATTCAAATTTACATAAATATGGATAAGGATCAGCTCCTTGCTTGGCTGTACTATGATAAAAAGAGCAGCAGTGCAGTTCTAGACCTCAGTGATTCTTTGGCAGGTATTGACCCTGACCCTCTATTTTGTTTTGTTACTTGAGGAATGTAGGCAGGGCTGCTGGTTGAGGCCATTCAAGGACAGGCACACACGCACCAGTCTACCAACGTTCTTTTCCCCTTTTCATTTTGTTGTTCTCTTTTTTTGTTTTCTTTTTTTGTGGTCTTATGCTGAATGTGCCGGTGCTCTGTGGCAGAATTGTGGGGCGTTTTCTTGATTATTCTGAATGTAACCTTTTAGGCAGAGTGGAGTCTGAGGGAGGGCTGAAAGTAGAGTGAAAAGCTCCATGCTGTGTGACTATTTTCACCTTGCTCAGTTGCCACTGTGGCTGCAGCTGTGCCTTGTTTTTCACAGGAAGAGAAAAACGCAAGATGAGCAAGATGAGAAAAATGAGAGAAATCATACACCTTCACCTCCCTGGCCTCATGTCTGTAGCTGGAAAACCAAGTGTGAGTACATAGTCAGTTTGCATTTCTGTATTTCACTCACGTCTAAACTGAAGTAAGAATAGGGGAAGATGACAGAAGGTGCCTCCTCTTAAGAACAATAGGCCTCACCTGCCAATGTCTGGAAAACTTTTGTTTAATGTCTTCATGAAAACTGCAATAGTGGGTTTTAAAAATAAGCTTCTTCTTAAGGAAGGCTTGTGAATGATGCCCATTGTCCATTAACCATGAGTAATCCATGCGTTTTCAGTGCACATGCACAAACCAACTCATAGTTAAAAGAAATAAATAGGAAATTATAGCACAGAAATGAAAGTTGTATATAAGGGGATTTTACCCAAGTTTGGGGTGTAAAACAGGTTCAAAAGTGCAAATGATACAAGCAAACATGATGTTAATTTTACAAGGTTTATCCTATAGCTGGAAACATGCACACAAACACACCTCTGATAAGATGAGTTAAAGTGTCAACTAATACTAGTGTGTATATTAGTGCTAATGATTACTGTAGTTAGCATGTAGGGCTAATTCTAGCTACTTTAAAAACATACTATTTGGTTAGAATGCAGGAAGAAAGTCATATTTTATATATGTATAGATCACTATTATTTTATGACAAAAATAGATAGAATGCAAAAAAGGTTCCAGGAGAATAAATGCAGTCATCCAGATAACATTTAAGAATTAGCCAAAGCATAAACCGACAGTAATGTGCTGAGATTACACTTAGTTCCATCATTTGATCTGGAGAGATCTGAAAAGGTGGGGTGTTATCTTTGCCCATTTTACCTTATATTTGGAGGTGAGTGACGTATTTCACCTCATGTTAGCTGAGAGTGACATTTGCTGCATCAAAGGAATTTAAGATTAATTTCTTTCAAAATAATGGAACAGTAGCTAGTGGCTATGAAACTCGATATGGTTTTACCTGTTACAGTGTTAAGATTTTGGTAAAGACAGTAAGGACAGGAACACATTTGTCTTAAGAGGCAACAGTCTATATCAGTGGTCATCAATCACCTTGAAATCTACTTTCCTGTAAAGTTTATATAAATCTAACATGCTGCGCCCTTATTCCCTTGCATAACATTAATACATCTGATTGAGCCAAGCAAGGATTTCTGTAGAAGTTAATTAGCTGAAGCAGGTGTGGCAAATTGTGGCTGGACACTCCACAGGAAGGTAGATCTCCTACCCCTCTTCCATTTCAGTACTTTGACAAGCTCTCGTCCCCCTGGCCTCATCATTTTCCCCCAGCACCATCTTATGGGCCATGTTCCATTACTTCATTAGCTCAAGTGATGGGTGTTAGATGAGCCCTCGGAGGGGTGAGGGATCAGGCGAACACCAGTGTCGACTTCAGCAGCAGAACTTCCCCAGAAATCATTAACTACTTTAGAATGCTTAACATTTCACAACCATGACATTTGATTTACTGGGCTTTAAGTTACAAACCACTCCATCTGTTATACACGACTGCCGATCCAACTTCATCACTTCCCTCTGCCAGCTGGCGCATTAGCATGCTAAAGGCTACACGGCTAGCAAGAACAAAAACAAAGACTTCTCACCACAGTTCTTCGCCAAGTTTATAGTCAGGCAAAGTAAGTACTCACGTGTCATGCATGTTACGCTCAAACTTTATAAAAAAACATTTTGCAAAGTTTGCATGGCTAGCGATTAGCTCACTAAGACTAACAAGCTGTGTGTTAGTGTGCTCAATTTTAATAATTCACTCCCCACTGTCCTGTCCTCCCTTTCTGCCGCAGATGGCCACTTTTGTAACATAGGTGTGGCATACGTCTGAGTCGATGTGGGTGAGAGCAAAGACTAGAGTTTGCTGATCTACAGAGTGGACAAACTCAAGCTAATTCTTTGTGAATACAGGGCCACAGCAAGAATAAGTAAACATGTAAATCAAAGTCTGTGTACAAAACTACACATAGAAACAGGCTTTTATATCAGCCGGTATCTCTCACACACTTTGTTCTTCAAATATACTATTCACCCAGTCATCTTACACACTTTCAAAACTAAACTGCTCAAAGAGACTAAAAAACTCATTAACTGACTCTCTATTAGCTGGTCTACATATTACATTCTCTCTAATTGGATTGTGTTCTCACTGGAATATCTTATTTACATGTATTATTATATTTGCATGTCTCGGTTATCGGTCTGAGCAACTTCCTAAGACTGTAAGGCAGTGCTCAATGGGTTATGCTCTTCAGAGCATGGCTCGCTTCCAGACAATCAGAGCAAAAACAAAACTTAGAGGTCATTCTTAATGCGCGGTATTTTGTATTATGATGTTACACTTTAAAGGATTATTATTGGAATGATTCAGTCTATAACGGGGTAAAATGGAAATAAAGTCTTTGATTTGATTCTGCTAATTAATTGAAAAGATCCAGATCAAAGGATTAATTAGTTCACAAACTGGACATCAGAACTATAGTGACAAGTTTGGAAATCACCTGCAGTGGTGACAATGAAGAGATGAAAAAGTTAATAAAATTTAAACCTCACTGTCAAAAAAACCTTTCTTTTCATTCATTCACTTGTTCCCTCACTCATCTTCTAATCCACTTAATCCTTCTGGGTCACGGGAGGTGCTGGAGCCTATCCCAGCGTTCAGTGGACTAGAGGCAGGAAACACCCTAGACAGGCCACTAATCTATTGCAGGGCAGTGACAGGCATTTACACACAAATATGCACTCCTTTAGCATCTGCAATTCACCTGACTGCATGTCTTTGACCTATGGGAGGAAATCTATGTAGACACAGGGAGAACATGCAGACTCAACACAGAAAGGTCCCTGGACACTCCACCCAGAATCTTCTTGCTGTGAAGCAACAGCAATACCCACTGCGCCACTGCACCACCCTTTTTCACATGTTTATTTATTTATTTATTTTCAACCTTTTGAGTTTAGAAATGAATGAAGGGTTTGCTGTGTGTGTGTGTGTGTGTGTGTGTGTAAAAAGCTGTGGACAGCATGCACAAATGTAATCAAAATCAAGAATGCAAAAAGAATAGACCTATCATAGCAGAAATATCAGGAAAAAAGTAGCTGCAAAATCATAATTGTTTGATATGTTGGGTGTGTAATACAATAACACTGCCCAATATAATTTTTTTTAAAATAATTTTCTTTATTTAAATAAACGTAAAAATTTACTTAGTAATTTCAAAGGTCAAGCTTAACCATAACACCACATAAACCGGTATTTGTTTTGCAAATCTGTTGATTCATTATTTAAATCCTGTTGTTTGGTTATATCACTTATTATTAAACAAAGTGTGTAAAAATGTTTCAATTCTCCATTTATGTACTGATATGTAGATTCGTATTAAGAGAGATTTAACTAAGAGAGACACAACTTCTGTGGAATAATTCATGTACAGGATGTTTCACTGGCAAAAAAAAAAA
Organism: Semaprochilodus insignis; assembly: GCA_034552555.1. Classification (NCBI taxonomy): domain Eukaryota; kingdom Metazoa; phylum Chordata; class Actinopteri; order Characiformes; family Prochilodontidae; genus Semaprochilodus; species Semaprochilodus insignis. Next base: position 31,091,394 of record CM067479.1, read on the forward strand.
CCAGTTGTTAACCTTTTAAGGTACCTGAACCACTAACCATTGTAGAAATCATCAGCATACATCACATGGGACCTGTTATGTTTGGAGAAGGAGTTTAGTGCTTTGTTTGTGGAACTCAGTGTTTGAACAGCCTTCTCTAGTTTGTTGATGACCTTCAGTGTGCTGGACACAGACAATCTCCTCAGAAACAGAGGCTTCTCATTGAAAGGTGCAGTTTCATCTGTAGAACAATTTAGTTCAACAAAGGCTGGAATCACTGCTTTTTGTGTAGGTACTCAATCCCTGGTTGCAGGCTAATATCACAGCTATCAGCAGAATTTGGTGCTTTTCAGTGCAAAATGTTGCCAAGGACTGCCTGCCTATCAACAAAGACACCATTAGACTGAGATGGCAACAGCCAATCACAGTCCAATGTTTTGGCACAGCGTTTTCATATCCAAATGATAAAATAAATCACTGCTGAAGTATATATGCACAAGTATGTACGTATGGATACCATTAATAGCTATGGCCAGCTTTGTGTGTCTAAAACTAGAAGCCGTCAAATCCACTTCACTGAAATTTCAATCACTTGATTCAGTAGGAACTTATTCATTCACGATTAAGGCTTGCTTCTACCTCCAAAGGCATCCATGGAACCCTTAGGCAAGCTAACTTTTCCAGCTGGTAAAACAGTGTTCAGAGTGATAGTACTTATTGTAATTGAGGAGATGGTATAGTGCATAGTATTATAAGGGTTTTTTCTAGTACATCCCCTTATCAGAGTATCTTAACATTAGGGAGGTGGTTAGAAATTTCTCAATTTAAAGAGCAGGGTTTTTTAAGTTTCCCCCTTTTAGCAAACTCACAAAATGAAAAACTGCTGAGTAGAGACACAACTTCAAAGATCATTCTGTAGCCTCCTAGCACCCCCCAGTTTAAGAACAGCTGTTATACAGGATAAAGTTAAGAAACAGTGCAGTGGCACTTGCAATTGTGAATATTCACTCGTTTTCACTGATCTTCCCTTTTTAAGTGCGCCAGAGTGATGGGAACATTCCTTGTTATAAACCTGTGTAGGTGGTTCGCATCTATGATTAAATGGCTGTCTGAAGTCAGGATGAAATTGGATGAACATTGAAACAACTATCATGAGTCCATAAACCCAGACTTGCTACTAGTAGGCAATTCACACTGGAAATCAATCAATCAATCAATCAATCAATCAATCAATCAATCAATCAATCAATCAATCAATCATTGGAAAATAAAATAATCTTTGAAATTAAGATTTTGGCAGAGCAATGATTTCGATGACTGACACTTTGGCATTACCCTAAATTGTCATTTTGATGCAATCTTTTAAATAAAGTTTTCCAAGTGATTGACGACTTGCATGTGTACTTCTAAGAAAAATACTTGGTTCAAAGGTTCTTTACACTTTGAATGTTTATACATGTCAACTACAACAACAGTTCTTCTTACAAACATTTATTGGATTTTTTGGGAACCAGTTGTAGTTATTCTACTCCATCACTTGGCATCAGTGATGAAACACTTTTAGACACCTTTATTTTTAAGACTGTGTTTTATGTCCAAATGGGGCAGATTCAATTCAGACAGACAATTACTGTCCGTAGGCATAAACTAAAATGTTCTAGAAAGATAAAAACCAAAAATGATAAAATATCACTAAAAATGCTGGAAATAAAACACTAAAAAAATGACAGAGTACACTAAAAAAGACAAGGACTGCATATACAGGCAGTGATAAGTAACAAGACACAAGTACAGAGGATGAGGGGGGAAGTCCAGGGTGGAACCAGGTCACGATGGGTCCTTTGATTTCAGAAAATGTTGGACAATCTAGTTTCTATTTTCTCTTGACAGATTTATGTGACATTTACATGTGCTCTCTCTTTTCTTCTAGGTCTTATTGCTTTTCCTCACCTCATTCTTTGCAAAAATGGCAACATCATTCAATCTTTCTGTGGTTCCTTTGTCATTAAAAGTAAAGTAATTTGTCATTTCATTGCATACCCTCACCAAAGCATTTCACACATTGCACAGAAGCACTATTGGCTAGCAACAATCTGATGAGCTGAGAAGTTTTTCTTAGCAGTTGGTCATATACATGTGCAGATGACCAAAACTTATATGAATGTTGCTGGGAGAAGAAAAATTGGAAGAGTGAGGCACTGTGACTGTGGCAATTTCAAAGTTCAGATTAGACACATGAACCATTAGAGCTAGACAGGGGAGAAGTGTATATGACGTAATTTGGGGTAAAGGCTTTGCTCTCAGTCTTGTGCAGCCTAATGACCTTTATCATCATTTTCAAGGCCACATATACAATTTGTTTTCCTAGTGTGCATTTGTGGGTTTGTATGTGCATGTGTTCATTGTAAGTCATTCCTTTCAGTGCTCCATTCAGGCCACTTGTGCAGCAGTCCATTTGGAGTAAATGACCACCTTTACAGCTTCCTGATTGAGGAAATAACTTCAGACAGCTTGACCATTACCTGAACGAGAATTGAACCTTGTGTGTGTGGGTGGGTACGTGTGTGTGAATGTGTACGTGTGTGTGTGTGTGTGCGTGCATGCAAGTGTGTTCTTGCTCACTTAAGTGTTTATGTGGTTGGAGGTCTCTTGGTGTATTTGTTGTCCTGTCTGCCATTCAATTCCTAAGAGCAGGAGGTGATCCAGGTAGATCAGTGTGGGTCACTGATTGTTTTCCCAGAACTGTAAGTGGCTGGTAATTAAGACGGATTGATTAATTAGCTGTCTTGTAAACAATTAGTTTGTCTGAGCAGAGGTTTTGATGTAATTAAAGACCTTCTGTCAACGTCGTTTGGTATCTGACTTTCTGGCTCTAGTTTACTCAAAATTTTAATTACATTGTAATTTTTTTCCACCACATAATGAAAATAAATAATTGGATCACAGACTGTAAGTATTTTTCAGCCTAGTGGTTCTCAAACCTGTCCTCAGGGACCCACAGACTTCTCTACTTTACTCTGTACAGTGACGTTCCCTAACCACTTCTCTACTTTACTCTGTTCAGAAACATTCTCTAACCACTTCTCTACTTTACTCCGTTCAGAGACATTCCCTAACCGCTTCACTAATCTACTCTGTTCAGAGACATTCCCTTACCATTTCTCTACTTTACTTCATTCAGAGATGTTCCCTAACTGCTTCTTTGTGGTACTCTGTACAGTGACATTCCCTAACCGCTTCTCTACTTTACTCCGTACAGAAACATTCCCTAACCGCTTCTCTACTTTATTCTATTCAGACATTCCCTAACCACTTCTCTACTTTACTCTGTTCAGAGACATTCCCTAACCACTTCTCTATTTCACTTCATTCAGAGATGTTCCCTAACTGCTTCACTGCGGTACTCCATACAGAGACATTCCCTAACCACTTCTCTGCTTTACTCCGTACAGAGATGTTCCCTAACCACTTCTCTACTTTACTCCGTACAGAGATGTTCCCTAACCACTTCTCTACTTTACTCTGTACAGTGACGTTCCCTAACCACTTCTCTACTTTACTCCGTACAGAGACGTTACCTAACCGCTTCTCTACGTTACTCTGTACAGAGACGTTCCCTAACCGCTTCTCTACTTTACTCTGTTCAGAGATGTTCCTTAATCACTTCTCTACTTTACTTCATTCAGAGATGTTCCCTAACCACTTCTCTGCGGTACTCTGTACAGTGAATTTCCCTAACCGCTTCTCTGCAGTACTCTGTACACAGACGTTCCCTAACCACTTCTCTACTTTACTCTGTACAGTGATGTTCCCTAACCACTTCTCTACTTTACTCCGTAAAGATACGTTCCCTAAATGCTTCTCTACTTTACTCCATACAAAGATGTTCCTTAATTGTTTCTTTACTCTGTACAGAGATGTTCCCTTATCACTTCTCTACTTTGTTATAGAGATGTTTCCCAACGGAAGATGCTTGAAAATAGTACTTCGATATCAAAAATAAAGCACATCACTCCACCTCTGCTTCTAACATTCAGAAATCGTAAAAGTAAAATCTCCTGTCCTAATCCATGACTGCTACTGGATGTGATCATGAACTCAACCTGCACTGCATACTGCATTAAGGCATCCATGTCAAGTATGAATGATTGTGAGCCTAACACTGTAATGCTAATTACTATAAACATTCGCTGTTCCCATTTTTTCTTTTAACACGTTCATCTTAAATAGATTTAATGTAAGGTATTTTATTCTATTGTGACACAAAGCAACACTAATATACGATTTACAACAAAAAGAATATACATTAGGCACAATTCATTTCAGTTAATTATGCTGATTAATGGGGTGCTACACTGATTAATATAGGCTGTTTACACATACTGTATGCAAGCACTCCCATAAGAATGCAGATACATTAAGGAAACAATGATTGATTTACTTGATTCATGGTAAATTAATAGTCCAATCAAAAATGTATTAAGACAAAAAAGATGAAGTAAATGCTCTCAAGAGTCATACTGAAGTAACTTTAGGGAACTTAGGGAGACAGGTGTGCATTTACATCACCAGACAGAAAGCTGAAGATTGTGGTTTATTTGTTGAGCTTTTTTAAATCTATTTATTTATTTATTTTATAAACAGCAGGTGATTATCTCTCATTTACACTACACTGTGAAAATCCACACTAATTTATTGCCAAGCCATGTTTGCTGCAAATGACTCATCTACTCGTCTGTGTTGTTTTCACTCTTCCAAGAGCAGACGATAGAATGTGGTAGATAGACTCAAAGCCACCTGAGTTTGAGAAACTAAGTAACGGTTGCATGTGTGTGTTTGTATAGGAGGATACAATGTTGGAGTCAAGGGAGCTCATTTGTACTAAACCTGCTCTTCCTCCCTCACACCAGAAGTCTTGGATATACCTCCCAGGCTCCTCTAAGGAAACCTAGCACACGGCCAGAGCCTTCAGCACACCCAACGCTGCACACATACTACTGACCATCACGGTCACGGTCAGATTCAGCACAGTATAAAGACAAAACCTCTTTTTTCCCAACATAAAAAGAGTAAAGTAAAGCATAAACATTTTAATTAACACTTTTGTCCTTCATTACACCCCTTCATAGAACTGCTCATCATTATGTGTATGAGGTGAATTAGTCACTGTGAAAACTCTTCCTATTATGAATGTAAATTACCCTGCCTTTTGTGTCCTTCCAAGAACAGTAGATGGATTCTGAACGATTTATCAGTCCTGTACCAAAGACCTCATATTTCTCATCCAGTGCTCTGCTAGGGAAAATAATGGTGCTTCAGAGAAGAAAATGAACTTGTAAAGGTCTCCTACATTTGCGTCACAAAGCCCAATTTTCAAGTGGCTGGAGGTGAAGGGGAATGATGGGATTGTAGTGAGATGTGGAGTTAATCAATAGCTCCTTATGTAGACGCATAGATAGAAATCAAAAGCTGGGTTCTGTTGAACATTGCAGCCTGCTCCCCAAAATGGTGTGCCGTAAACAGGTATTGATTGCTTGAGTTTGGCCCTCATAGAGGAGTTAGAAAACATGGACTTGCACAGAAACCATCTACCATTGTTCCAAAACAGACAGTTTACTGTGTATACCCAGCACATCTACATCGTCAAGAAAGACCGCACTTTTGGCTTACCGATTGCTTTCAGTAAGCCTCGACAATTAAGACTCATTAGCATGCATAAAATCTTTACATAACATGCAAACTCCCCCTCCCTCCCGATTAACACATTCAAGCAGGCAGAGTTTACAAATACAGGGCTGCCGTGTGTAGATGGATGAGAATTCTTTTCATTAATCCTTGCCTAATTGGGATTCTAGCTTGCTAGATCCCTGCAACAACTTGCTTTGTTTGTGCTTTGATAATGCTGTAGCCAGTGGCTATTTTTCATTGATTGTCTCAACTGCAGTTCCTTGAAAAACAATAGGATCTGGGTACTTTGAGCCCCTGTGCTGTTTTGGTTGCAAAGAACAGTCCCTGCCTCTGAAATGGCAAGTAAAACGGCAAGAAGCAAGTAACAAACCTCCTTTTTAATCCTCCACAGAAAACATTTTATTTGCAGATGAATAAGCAAAGACACTGTCAGAGCACAGTTTCACACAATTCCAAATACAGATGAAATTAAAGATGATGAGAATCAAGGATTCCATTTTTTTCATCTTTATAATATATTCTGTGATAAGGATTTCAGCAATTTACACATAATTCTGACCCATCTCTTTAAATGACTGTTCTGTCATACGTCCTGCTAAGGGTGCCTGGTAACATCCATAGCAGTAATAAAATGCAATCAGAATATAAAAGCAAATGTAAAGGTACACAAAGAAGCAAGTATAAATGTTGAATATATTTCTATTGAAAATAAACTGTCTGTACAAGATATTATTTTGAAGAAGTATTTTGGAAATCATCCTTACGTTAACCACACCAGGAAGATTTTCATGGGCAGGACGGAGGAGGTTTGAATGACTAAAACTGTCCTTTAGAGAAGCTACTACTAGGAGCCTAAGACTAACAATACAGCTGACACTGAAGCTAATGCCCGGATCAGACTACATCAGTTCAGAACAATTTTGACATGATGTCGTCATAGTCAACAATTTCCAGCACTGGACCCAAATATGAATGAGAAAAATGAGACACTGGTCATGTAATGTGACATCATCAGAAAACAGAAATGTGATATCTGGGATGCCTCCTAAAAGTCTAATGTCAGAAAGTTTCATATTTTTACACTTGATTTGATATGTCCTAGGACACTGACCAATAGGAAGGCACTCTTAATGGTCTTTATGAGCTAGAGATTGTCCGTTTTTACTTTCTTTTCTTTTACTTTTTGGAGAACACAAAACCAGAGTGGATGATGATCATGTTAAACATGTAGTGTCTCCTGATCAAGAATGTATGGCACTGTGACTCAATTAAATTACTTTAATATGTTAATCCTGTGGATTAGGTTACAATTACAGTTCTGAGAAGTGCAGTGCTGAGAATGATCCATCACCCAAATAATGCTCCGTGGTGATGAAAGAGGAATAATAAAGTATGCAGCAAAACATATGGACTACAGTCTGTAATTGTAGAACTACAAAGTGCATCTATATGGTAAGTGGAGCTGAAACGGACAATGAATGTAGATGCAAGGAAGTGTACCTAATGAGACACTTACAAATTCCAAATATTCCGTATAACACAGTGCTACTGCTTGCAGGGTAACTACTTACTGCCCTTGTGAATAACATTGCTTTTCCCTCAACTATTAATCAACAACTTTCTTCCCTCTCTTATCCATAACCTTTGAAGTTAAACGTGTAATGTTAGCAGAATGAATTGCATTATGTGTCCTGATAGTATCAAATCTTAAGTTCCCATTTTTCCCATTTTTAATTTAGTTTGTGTGTTGACACAGATCACTATCTCCTATCACTTGTCTCTTATCTGAGTGACGGAATGGAATTTTGCTGGCGTATATAGGTGATTCTCCAGGAACCTATCTGTCATAGTCTGGAAATGCCTTATCTGTCATCAGCTGGGACTTTATTCATTTTTAACAGCTTTCACCCATGTACAGATTTATGGCCATTTTGTCCTTGCACAAAGCCTTCTGCTGCTCCTCCAGCCGAGTGGAAGCTGTACCTGAAGCGCTGCATGTTTAATGTTTGCTCTCCAGGAGCCCATCAGCTTTGCGATGGGGCTGGGTTTAATCTAGGTTGAGATTAAACTGTACCCAGGGGTGTCTCTGAGAGAAATAATCAATACCTCAGCATATGATTATCGCTTAACATTCATATTGAACAGGGTTCTGAGAGTAAAAAATCCTCCACTGATCAAAGAACCGATGATGGAAATCTGTCAAAGGTTGAGACTGATACATTAATGCCTAAAAATGCTTTAAACCTAGGGTGGTTTCGTTATAGGTGAGACAATTCCCATTAAAACTATAATGCCATAGTAATAATTCCACATGGATGTGTTATCTGCAGTGTCAGTGCCTTCAAATCTGCACTCGGCCCATCAAAATATACCTTTACAGTTCTGCGAATAGGTATCATGTCAACAATAAAGGTGAAAAGAAAGGAAAGCTCAGGATGGCTATAAATACATCTGTTGTACTACGTTTTCTCATTTTTTTCCTCCTCTGGAATTTAAAAGGATTCACTTTAGGGCGTAAGAAACAATGCATGAGACTGTTTCCTGCAGCCAGAGAGTAATGTTTTGTTTTTGTTTTTAGGGGGAAAGGAATCCTTATCATGGATTTCCTAGAGAAAAACTGTTTCTGAAAGGCGGTGCTGCACAGCAGATAAGGATTTTAAAGATGATGAATACAACAATGATGCTCAATTTCATGCTAAAGTGGGGACACAAAGCCAGACTGCTAATTTAGCCACTGATAGCAGCCGGCAGCAGCGGACGAAAAACCCCACCAAGATTAATAGCCTGTCAGAGCAAGTGGAAGCCAATAACATGGATCACTGAAATCAAAAGTTACTGGTTTGTGTTGCAAGTGCTAGATAAATATGTTTGAGGGAGTGGACCAAATGTTTGGACGAATATTAGATGCCAGGTTTCTGGTATAGGAATACTACTGTTGATGAGTGATCATGGAGTGCAGTGTTAAAAATACAGAATGGAAATGTGCTTTGTGTGTAAAGATGAATTTAAATAACATTTTATTTTTGCACTCAGGTTTTGGAAGCTGAGTTGTGTGGGGTCTTGGAAGTGAAAGAATTTCTCCAAAGAAGTGTGCTGCCTCACATGCAGTAAGGTCAACTGCCAGAGGATTAGAAAATATAGATGGAACATTAATGCACTTTCTGGCACACCAGTCCAAGCAAGCTGGGTATCTTCCCTGGTCGAAGCTCTGCCAGGTCTATAATGCAGCTTTGTTCCATTTCATGCTTGTTGTAAAGGTTTGTGCCTTCAGTCTTTAGTCAGAACTCTTGCCTAGACATTTTGAAGTCGGTAGCCAATGAAGAACACATGGTCCTAAGTAGTCACTGTAGCATCATGTTTGGTGTTATCGTCTTGCTGCAATATGACATAGTAGCTAATGTGCAATGTGTTTTGAAGCATTTGGTTGAATCAGTTAAAATGTTTTTATACAGTACAGAATTCATCCTGCTGCTGCCGTCAGGAGTCACATCAATAAAGACAAGTGAGTCAGTTTCACTGGCAGCCATCTATAACACCATGTTTCGCAGATGACATGTATGGTTTGGATCATTTCTCCACGCTCCTCTTTTCCATCACTCTTATGCAGGTTAGTTTTCATGCTCTGTGTCCATGAAAATTTGGCACAAGATTTTATAAACTATTTTATAAGTTCTTGATGCTTATCAGTAATATTCTTCTCATGGTGAACCCAGTGATAATATGCTGCTATAATGAGCACAGGAGGGTCCTTAATAAATAAATAAACTCTAAGACAAAGAAACAAATGCCAGACCAAAATCTTAAATCTTGCACTTTTTGTGCCAGTTAATTCTTCAGCACTCTTTTTTTTTAGGGGGAAAAACATTTTCAGATTTACCTAAATAAATAAATGGGAAAGTTATTTTGGCAATCTAAATCTGTATCAAATATGTATTGAATAGTCATGCTCAGACATTCTGGGGGCCTGGCTCTCGTGGAAAAAAAAAAAAAAAAACATTTCCTTTTTCCTGTGGGAAACTTTAACATGTTTTACAGCTTTCCCAAGCCGATACCATGTATCCTCACAGCATGTTGAAGGTTTCTGGAAATAAAAATGTACATGCACACCATCACACTTCTCCAACCATACATTTGGTTATTGGCTCTTTATACACTCATCATCAAAGTTGCACCCAGAAAAAAAAGTGTTGGATTGAAATGCTATTTAGAAGGAACATAAAGGTTACCTGAAATAATAAATTATGATACATTTAGACTGATATGGGGAATATTTTAATATATTAATATATTGAGCTACACATACAGAAGTAGTGTCTCTTAGTGTGGCGTTGGGCATGCAACATGCCAGACGTCTCGGCATAGAGTTGTAGAGGTTTCAAGTGGTGTCCTTCAATAATCCATCCCATGCAGCTTGAATATGCTCATGCAGTTTCTGCAGATATTGCGGTAGGGGTGGAGATGAACTGACATCAGGCCTTCTGGATGTGTGATGCGTGACAACAAACTATTCACCTTGGTGCTGACTGCAGTGCTCAATTGGTTGCTCATCTACACCAAGACAAAAGCAGGACTCGTCACTGAAGATGACTCACCACCATTCTCTGGCACAACACCATTGCAGTCTTTGGTGATGCTGACGTGGTGTTAAGGGCAGTCATCGTAATGGTCTGCATGCATATAGTCCTTCATCGGCCTGTCCTTGCTTACTTCACATGTGCAGCCAAGTCATTCGCATGTCTCAAAAGGTCAAACCTACCCACCAAGTTTTATTCCTGTCAGATTCCTTCTGGGTGTAACTATTTGTGCAACTATTCTTTTGATGATGGGTGCATTTAGGCCATACCCACCTCTGAAGTTTGCTGGTAAAAAAAAAAGATCTATATTTTGTCTCAGCTGCCCACACACCTTTGAAACTTCAAGCTCCTGTGATGTTTAGCAAGCTCCCTTTGTTTTATGACAGCAGGGGATTTCTTCAGACAAGCCTTCCAAGGAATCTGTTTTCTCAAGTTATAGTGTCAATGGTTTGGTGACTCCAGGATGCAATCAACTCATGTTGTGGTCCTTGGAGAATGTTTTTGCCCTTTACAACAACCT